>OX276452.1:125000-840000 GCA_946251905.1 Cryptocephalus moraei
GTATAGCAAGGTGCCGAAACAGCTTGTTCGCTACAACTGCAACGTAATCTTGTTGTTTAAACAAGATGATATTAATTTAAAACATGTATATGACGAACACGTAAGTCCAGACATGACATATGATACTTTTAAGCGTATGTGTGCAGAGTGTTGGCGGGAGAAATTCGGTATGTTGGTGATAGCCAAGGATTTTGATATAAATAAGGGGCGGTATCGCAAAGGTTTCGATAAGTACATAATCCACCATCATCATGAAGCCACCATTAAGTAGCTCCGAGGAGAGACTTAAAAGAAAAATTCAGAGATTAAGTAGAGATGTACGAAAAAAGTATCTCGCTTTAAATTTGGGTCGATTCGAAGAGGATGAAACTTTAAATAAACTTTTTACTCCAATCGTCAAACCACTCACACAATTAGTCGAGAAGCAACACCAGCAACAGCAACAGCACACAAACCTATAATGAGGAGGAGGGAGAGGAAGATGAACAATATGATGAGATTTCCAAAAATTATAATGAGATGTCCATTGATGAGATTCAACGCGAAATTAAGGACACAAGTGATATTAGTGTGATACAGGATTACATATCTCAGTATCCTGAGATCAGCCAACGGTACATTATAAGTTATTTTAATGGTTCTCCACATTTAGATGAAGCCCGAGGTCCAAAGTATGATCCTGCTAAATCGAAATGGTACCTCGGAAGGGCCACACTACATTTCGATAAGCTTAGTGGGGATATTATAGTGGACGGTGAGCAGTATAACGGTTCCGACGGTCTGTACAGCCTGATTTTTCACAAAGCGCCAGAAAACTATTCACAAAACGACCTTGAAAATTTTAAACGAATTTTGGATGCATCAAATTTATTCCGAAGGGGTTACAGCAAAGTTGGTAAAATAGCCAGTGGAAGTATTAAATATACATATTGTTAAACCTTTATTAAGTACGAGTACAAGAAAGTTGCTCGATTTCTCCGATTCAACCCTTGAACACAGTGGTGGAAAAATATACAATACTAAACCAATCGAATATTGGAATGATGTCAATGAATTAGTCGATAGACTGGTAGCATCGAAACAAGCTGGAAATACATCGCAAGACAACGAGATATCTTCAATTGTAGAAGAACTTCGCGAGTCTCGAGTTATATATTAGAGAAATCTCCAGATGACTCAGCAGCAGTCCAAAGAGGAAATACAGCTCGTCAATGAATTACACAAACCGATAAGAAAACATTTTCCTCGACGACGTACCATCCTGAAAGGGATAGATGATTTATGGCAAGCCGATCTCGGTCAAATGGATATGTATGCGGGCCAAAACAAAAAGTTTAAGTACATATTGGTCGTGATCGATTGTTTTTCCAAATTCGTATGGACTCGAGCGCTGAAAACGAAATCTGGGCAAGAAGTTAGCGGTGCTTCTGCTGACATTCTCGGAGGTAGTGGTGGTAGACGCCCGAAAAACCTTCAAACAGATCAAGGAAAAGAATTTTTCAATTCACATTTTCGACAGTTAATGAAAAAGTATGCCATTAATCACTATCACACGTATACTCATCTGAAAGCCGTCATTGCCGAACGAATGATTCGAACCCTAAAAGAGAAGCTATACAAATATTTCAGCTTAAACGGAACCTACAGATGGATCGATATTTTATCTGATATCGTGAAAAATTATAATGAACGACAACATCGTACTACTCGCATGAGACCCTGTGACGTAGGCGAAGACAATGAAAAGAAATTGCTTAGTGGTGTATATAGTCATATTAAGAGCACGACTCCACGAAAATTTAATGTTGGCGATGTGGTTCGAATAAGTAAAGTAAAACATGTATTTGAAATGGGTTACACAGCGAATTGGACCACAGAACATTTTAAAATTTCCAAAATCCAAATAACTTACCCAACCACATATCTCTTGGAAGATATGGAAGGTCGACCAATAGAGGGGGGATTTTACGAGCAGGAACTGCAGAAAACAGAACAACCAGACGTTTATCTTGTCGAAAAAGTTTTACGAAAAAAAGGAAATAAGGTCTATGTGAAATGGCTCGGTTTCGATAACTCTTACAATAGTTGGATAGATGCGTCAAATCGATTATAACAACAAGCATAAATTTGATGGCTCTGTGGGTGTACACCCTTAAAAGAACTAGTAACCCGATTTTCACCTTCAGTTTTCCGTAGAAATGAAGCGTCACGTTTCCGATACCACTACTGATCGAGGTGTATTACGGAATGTGCTACAAATGAATCATGAAACTGTGTCACCGTCGGCGTCATCAAACGTTGAAAAGAAGAGACGGAGGAGGGCGACGGCGACGAAAAAAATCAGACGCCGCCTTACATGTTTGTGGTAAAAGATTTGGAAGGTATTCTATTAGATGTATGTAACAGTGATGTTGAAAGAAAATCGATGAAGGGTGAAATCGAAACAGATTTCCCCACCACCGACACTTCCCCCGCTCCTTCTATAGTAGAAAACCAATTTCCACCAGTGTCTGAGAAGCCAGCGACGAGTAAAGAATGAATAAACCTCCTAAACGTAAACCGTCCCCCGCATCGCTCAACCCAAAGAATAAGAATTGGAAAAAAATTTAATGGAAGCTGCTAATACATCGATCCAATCACCCATTACCGTCCACTCAGGCTCACATGACCCGAACAGCAGGTTTTGCTTGAATTCAACATTTTCTTGTGACGAGGGCGGATTCTCGTTGGAAGTGGGCCTGTTATCTTCGAGAAATTTCGGTGTTCACATTAAAATAAGGATAAATGATACGACTTTCATGCTGTTTACCTGTGATGAGTGGGGGAAGTTCATGGACCATTTGTGTTGGTTGGCGAAATATTTCGAGTGTGAAATATCCGATTTGAGATTCGTGTGCGCGAACACCATGGTGATTTCTAATGTTACCAATACAGACATCAAAATGATTTCCATAGTGAAAGATGCTGTAGAATTGTATTTAACTGTGAATAATGTAAGGGAAATTTGTCGAATGTACGAATCGTTTGTAGCAAAGAAAATCGAACATTTGAAAATGTTAGACTTTGTAAAATATTATAGAATTTTTTTAAATATTATATCAAAGCTCATTACTACTAGTACTTATAATGTTGATGAGGTAATTTTTGCTTTTTGTGACATCTCCAATTCCTTAGAAAGTTACTGTATTAGAGAATGTATGTATTATGATAGAAATATATTATTAACCGAGTTAAATGAAAGACTAATAAAGGATAAAGGATTTCGAAAGAGTAAATAAAGCAAACAATTTATTCGAAAGCGTGTGTGTGTGTTTTTATTTAATCATAAGTAAGCCAGATACAAACACATTCCTTAAAAGTAGGCCGCTGCACCTGTGAGTAATAGATATTGGCAGTGTATAGAGGTATCAGGTTTCACGCGATCGATCACCTTTAAAACTAGTCGAGTGGAAGCGACCGATGCAAGTGGTCTCTTTCCATACGAGTAATTTGAAGCAACAAAATATAAAATACTTATGAAGGAATAACAATTATAATGTTTATTAAAATGTTTTTCTACATTCCTCCAAAATTACAATGCTAGCTAGATATTTTAATGGTTGTTACGTATTTGATAATACAAAAACGATTTACAACGCACCCGAACCGGTTTACATGTTCACACACGGTCTTTATACAACTCTAACATTTTCTGCATGCGTGCGTGTTTCTAGGAGAGAGAAAGCCCACCGAAAATCAGAAAAATCACTTAGTAATTTGGTAATGGCCATAAGGCAATGTGTTATAGGTATTCGGTATCAAATGCCGTTTATCGTCAAAGGGGCTTAGCCCAATTTTTGTTTGTTCGACACTAAATACTTGGTGTGCAAAGGAACGGATAGTACACTGTTTAATCATTAGCTCTTTAAAATTTTTTAAACAATTCTCATAATCATTAAACGTCAATTTATTTTTGACTACGTTTTACTTCACACCTTTGGATTTTTTCGTAACCCGACCGCTCAAAAGCTTAAAAGTGTACATTTTCGACCGGAGACCAATAAAATGTGTAATGATTTTACCGTTCGTTTCATCTTTCATTAGACCCGGAACTTTTTATTTACCAATGGCGTACCGTATACGTTATCTGGTTCATAATCGGAAGTATCGAATTTTGACAAATCAGATTTAATGACTTCCTCGTACGCATCTTCGTACCACGACTCATAGATGAAGCTGTCGGTGTCTGTGTACAAAAGTTTACATTTGTCAGTTCTCCCACCCATTTTCGGTAACATGTATTGATAATGAAACTCATACATGTACAATTTTGAAATATCTAAAATTGACATACCTATATACAAAGGTTTATTAAACATCAATTCTGCTTTTTTTAATTCAATAGTCAACAGATTTTCATCCAAAACCAGTCTACTGTGAAATAGGGGGGATGCAATGAAATGTTTAGCTCCATACCGTCCTTCCCATGTTTTGGCAATTTTCAAAATACGGTGTTTTCGTATATTTTCCATCGTTTTTCCGAATACCGCGTTATTAAAGAGTTTATAAAGATTTTTGAGAAAGGAAGTTGTGGCATTAGCTCTAAGGTTACTATTCAAATCATTACACATCTAATTTTATTTTCGTTTCCTCGTCATATTGTGTAAATGAAATATACCGTTCCTTATTATTCGGTAGGATGCTTAATCTGCCAGATTTGGCCAAATTCCTAATTAAAAAATGCGAATCATAGCCCCCCAGATTATGAAACACTATGGGGATGATAAAGAGCTTCTTAAATGAGAGGTTACATTGCGCATGGGCGTACCCACGTGCATCCCCAGTAAAGTGATTATGGTCTAAAACAACCTTATCCTTGGGTCCAAAGGGTTTCTCGCAAATGTGGCAGCTAGTTTTCCTTAATTGTAAGCTAGATTTGATATTTACAGGAATAATTTTCTTCATTTTTGACTCTACCATTTTTGCCACCTTTTTTAATTCCATCGTAAACCAATCTATGCAACCTGTTTCACGACAACTCGCATAATATGATATGGAATTGTCGTAGGTACATTTTAAATAGTAACCGGCAGAATAAACCATATGTTTTTGGTATTTTCTTGTAGCTGCTGCAACAAAACCGTCATCAAGCCCCTCCAAAAAGCTTTCAAAATCTGCATAAATTATGAAAGGTGCAGATTGTTTAAAAATAAAATTTCTAAATTCTACATAGTCGTATGGGGGAAACGATATTTTATATTCATTGGTAGTAGCACAAAGTTTCACATGAGCATCAAACTTTTCTTGTTTCTGAAAGTAGTTCAAGCATCTCTCACAAATGAATTTCTTATGCTCGTTCTTATTTAGTTGTGCCGAAACTAATCTAGACAAATGTTTAATATAGCAGTAATGATATTTAATTTCTGCATCTTCTTCATTATCAGCCTTAACATCCCCCTCATTGAATTTTGGAAAATATATATTTTGAATTAACAACAAATTTACATGTCTCTCTATCTTATTTTTTGTTAATCTAACCGGAACTACAGAATAACTGTTTTTCTTTTGCAATTCTAAACCATAAACGTTAACAGATATGTCATTAGCACTCTCAAATTTGGAAATTTGGTTTAGCGGCATCGGAGCCTCTAAATTTTCTGTAATTAACACTGATTTATTTACAATAACACAGTTATTTGCAGGGAAGAGTGCACAAACGACAGACCAATAGAAACATGCGTTATCATTAGTGTTGCGAACATTGATAACTGCTTTTTTGTTTTCAATTTCCACAGGTAGCTTAATGAAAGATTTGCCGTTACCCATTTCATATTTGTTAATATTAAATTCTATAAAAATTACACGGCTCAGGGCCCAGCCGGAAAGGCGTTCTTGAAATTCAGACAATTTGTTGGAAATTTTATCCTGTATGTGAAGTAAAAACCAGCTGTGTACATCCGTTCCTTCATCAAGTATACTGTTCATGGTATTAAAATATTTATATTCCAAAATATCCTGATCATTAGATTGTTTTATGAATTCTCCACAAAAGTTAGCATTCACTTTGACTACCTTGAATTTCTTTAAAATAGTTTTAATTTTCTCTTGAAATAATGTTTCAGAATCTGCCAAAAATGGGACTATACACTTGTGGACCAAATTAATAACAACACCCGTCCTAATTCTACCCTTGAAACATGAAGTAACATCTTCCCATTTCACCCTATGCTCTAATTGATTAGAAAATCCAGCTCCATAAATTGTTCTCAAGTATGTTTTTTTAAAATGTTGTAAATGCTCTATTATCGTTTGTATTTTACGAATTTTGCTAATAGATAACTTTTTCTTCTCTCGCAGTACACGGTTACATATTGTAATATGTCTTTGAATAGGTTTCACCCACACATTAAAATGGTTGCCCCTGTACTCTTTCAATTTCTGAATGAGTATAGCGCATTTCTTAATAATGGTGGCTACGTTCATTTTTTGGTCTCTCTCTCTCTCCTTTTACACAAAATACACACACACACACACACACACACACACACACACACTCACCTTTATACTTTGGTAATTTCAAATGTTATTAATGGATTTCGTTGGCCAACGTCCTTGGTTCCTGTGTACCGAACACAATATTTCCCGGTGTTGATTTGTAGGGTGTGTGGTTCAAATTCTACGGTAACCCTCTTTGGTAAAAACACCCTCCCTTCAGCCAACTCCAGTAGAACACACCGTCCAAATTGAGTGTCAACTACCTGGGCTGAAAATATTTTCTGCGGAACGTCCTGTGGTAAATCTTGTAATTTCAAATAGGGATTAGTATCAGCGCCTGCAAGTTGGTTTAGTTTTGTTAAATCCATCTACAAAACATAGAAACATTCACAACTCGTATAATTACACACACAGGATATACTCACTTTTCACACGAAACGTTGACTAGTTCACAAAACTTTGAGTACCAGCAGCAGCAGCAGCAGCAGCATGACTCTTCAAAACGATACTTCTAAACCGGAAAGAGGGCCTCCGTGTATTCTTAGAACACAAATTGGAAATGTTGCAAATGCTGTGGAAATAGTGTAAAGTAAATGTTAAATTTGAATACTAATACGTCAATAAACAAGACTGAACAAACTTATATTTACCTTACACTTCTAACGATCACGAAGACAAACACAGGTAGACCGCTTTGTTGAGGAACTTCTGCTCATTCGAGATATACGCTCTCCTTTTATATGCTGATTACATGTCCGAGAATTAATTTCAAATTACGTACGTACGTACCGGGTATAATGACCTGTTGTAGAATTTAGAACACATGAAGCCGAACAAGTGCCCCTCCGATCGGTTCGACTTGAAGGTGAAGGAACTTTGTTTAATCCACATGAAGCCCCACAAGTGCCCCTCCGTTCGGTTTGACTTAAAGGTGAAGGAACTTTGTTTAATCCACATGAAGCCCCACAAGTGCCCCTCCGTTCGGTTTGACTTAAAGGTGAAGGAACTTTGTTTAACCCACATGAAGCCCCACAAGTGCCCCTCCGTTCGGTGTACCCTAATTAGGTCACGGATTTCGCGCGCGAACCTATCAAAATTTGGTGGCGTCGGTGGGTCCTGTGGAGGTCGAGATTATGTTGGCCTTAGGTGGTGGGTGAGGGGGAGGGGGCCTGGTGGGGGACCTAGTGGGGGACCTAGTGGGTGACCTAGTGGGTGGCGGGGGTGGGGGGTAGCCCCAGGTGCGGGACCTGGTGGGTGGTGGGTGGGGGTTGGGGGTAACCCCAGGTGAAGGGCCGGGCGCGCGCATCGCCAGGGTGGTGGCGCGAAATTTAAATTCTGAAAATGGCGGCATAAGTTAGGTTAGGAGCACTCGTTTGACGTGGAACCGGCCCTATTATTCTACTAAACGCCTCACTTAGTTTTACTTAATATTAACGGGAATCCTCAGAGATGTCTTGTAGATACAGGGGCAGTAGTCTCATTAATCAAAAATCGGGTCGCGTCGCAAATCAGGGGATTAATTAGGGAAGTATTCCCGTTGTCACTTAAGGGCGTGACGGGACACCAATTAGGTACTTTCGGCTTAGCAACAACAACCGTCCAACCGGTAGATGCGACGTTTTCTATCGGGGCCGATATGGTCATTTGCGAAGATCAAATTTTAAATAACGTTGAGGTAGTTTTAGGGCGAGATTTTCTTGCGCGTCATGAGGCTGTAATTTGCTATATGGGCGCGCCCTATTTAGAGATATATGGACATAGAATCCCTTTAACTAACCCCGAATTCAGGGAACCGGTGTTGAGTGATAATGGAATCTTGCAGAATTGGCTAAACACGGTAGGGGAATTTTTCAAAAACACTAAATCCGGGAAAAATAAAGGGAAATCAGACAGTGATTTTACAAGATTTTCTAAAGATGCTGATGAAATAAATAGTCGCGAGAAAATTGACACCGAAGTTAGAAGTACTAAGGCATTAAAGGATAGGGAAGTTACGCCCGGGGACACAGAGAAATTAAAGGGAGAGAAAGAGATGGATGAAAGGGTAAATAATTTTGAAACCGACGTCGTAACTACTGAATTTTTGACAATTCCTCCACGAACAGAAATGATTTGTACAGGGAGGCTCAAACAGAGAGTAAGTGGTGATTGGGTTGTGTGTGAATCTGGGGGTAGAGAGATGAATGGGGTTAGTGTAGCAAGGAGTATGGCCGAGAATGGGGTGTATGTACCGATTAGGGTAGTGAATTTCTCTCAGAGGGAAGTACGACTGACGAAGGGACATTTCCTAGGGAAAGCCTTCAGCGCGTGGATTCAGAGAATCCAAGACTAAAGAACGAAAGGGGAGAAAACTTAAGGAATGGAAGTTCAGGAAATGAAAGTTTAAGGTTTGAAAGGTGTTCCGTCAATTCATCGCGGGACAATTTATCGCACGACAATTCATCGACGTCAATTCATCGCGGGACAATTTATCGCTACGACAATTCATCGCGGGTCAATTCATCGCAGAACGTTAGAAAATTTTTAAAAAAAAAAAAGAAATGATATCCGTGTTAACTTACAAATTACAAATAAATATAAATACAGTTTATATTAACTAGGTACAAACAATTTATACTCCTAATTCAAGAAGTAGTATAAATTTCTGGATAAACACATGGGTTATTTTCAATAAACCGTTATTTTTAAATTTGTTTGATCCACACTCGGGGAGAATAATAATTGATAGCAGTTGATAAAGTTTATCAGAAAAAAAAATACAAAGATACGGCAAACGTCTGCAAAACCTTGCAGAGAATTATGATTTCGCCAATATTCTGGATTATCTTAGACTTAGAGGGATCGTTGACAATTTTTCATTACAAATATAATATTTATATCACATGTATTATGTATAAAATTATGTATGTATTTGAAATTTTTTTGCAATTTTTTTATCATAAATAAAATAAATAATTTTTTGTGCGTTTACTCATTATTCCTACAAATTTGGTGTTGTATCTGTATATCTAGCACATTAAAAGATCTTTACTATGATTACATCCCCAAAAAAGAACAAGAGTCATTATACAATACCTACTTAATAAAAATAGAAATTTGCGCGATGAATTGTTGTCGCGATGAATTGTCGTAGCGATGAATTGTCGCCGCGATAATTTGTCGGCGATGAATTGTCGTGCGGTGAATTGTCTCGCGATGAATTGACGTAGAACCGGTTTGAAACTCCAGACTTCCAAACTGTAGGGAGCGACAACCGGAGGGTTGTACGTCCAAGGGATGAAAGACAGGGGAGTATAACAGTAAGGGATGCACGACGAAGGGATGCAAAGTCAAGGGGTGCGAACTTAAGGGATGAGAGTCTAAGGGTTGATGGTTTAAGGGATGAGAGTTTAAGGGTTGAAGGTTTAAGGGATGAAAGTTTAGGGGATGAAATTTTAAGGGATGAAAGTTTAGGGGATGAAATTTTAAGGGGTGGAATATTAAGGGATGTCCGTTCAAGGTCGGAAGATTTAAAGAATGAAAAGGCAAGGAATGGACGCTTTCGGAATGAAAGGATGGTCGGAAATTCGGAGAATGAAAACTTAAGGGACCCAAACCAGATGGGAGCTGTTCCCCAAGTATGTACGGTTGATGCAAGCACAGACGAGTGGATATACGAGGGTTTTGATCTATCTCACCTGGCGCATAATGAGTTAGGCGAGATTATTGCATTGCTAAGAGAGTATGCTGATCTGATCATAGAAGAGGGAGAACCTATATCGAGTGCGAGTCAAGTAAAACATAGTATAGTATTGGAGCCTGGGGCGCAACCTATCTGTAAGGCACCCTACAGAATTCCTTACAAGCAAAGGGAGGTGTTAGAAAAGGAAATCAGTAGACTGAAAGACGCAGGGGTAATTAGGCCATCAGCGAGCCCTTGGTCTGCTCCGGTCGTGTTAGTTACAAAGGTCTCTCCTACGGGGGAGGAAAAGGTTCGAATGTGCATAGACTATAGGGGTCTAAACAGTGTCACTAAAAAGGAATATTACCCATTACCGAATATTTCAGATCTGTTGCAAAGTTACAAATCAGGGTCTAAAGCATTATTTTCAGTAATAGATGTGGCTGAGGCTTATCATCAAATCGATATGGAAGATTCCTCCATACCACTAACAGGGTTTAGTACATTTCAGGGACATTACGAGTACTTAAAGATGCCGTTCGGTTTAGTTAACGCCCCCGCGACTTTTCAAAGATTCATGAACACCACTTTATCGGGATTAACTGGGAAACTATGTATGGTATATTTGGATGATATTATAGTTTACAATTCAGAAGGGTATAGCGATCATATTTCAAAATTAATGGAGGTTTTTAATCGACTGAGACAGGCTAACATTAAATTGAAACCCAAAAAGTGCAATTTGTTGTTGACTAGAGTCAAGTATTTAGGACACATTATTTCACAGGACGGGATTTTGCCCGACCCAGACAAGGTTCAGGCGATTAAAGATTTTCCCATACCTAAAACAGTACGAGGGGTAAGGTCATTCTTAGGGTTAGTAAATTGGTACAGACGGTTTATTCCAAACGTTACGGAACTGACGGCTCCTTTAACGAAGTTAACACGCAAGGGCGTGCCTTTCAAAATCACCGAAGAAGTATTGCAATCTATTGAATCCCTTAAGAAAGCATTAACACATGAGTCACTCTTAATATTTCCGGATTTTGATCAACCCTTCACTTTATCAACAGACGCGTCAGGTACAGGGGTAGGCGCGATATTAAGTCAACGTAGGAACGGACAAGAGAGACCAATCGCGTACGCTAGTAGAGCAATGAATAAAGCGGAATTAAATTATTCAACCACGGAAAGGGAATTGTTAGGGGTAGTTTTTGGGGTGAAAAGTTTTCGTTGTTATTTGTACGGACGACATTTCACGATAGTTACCGACCATAGACCTCTAAAATGGTTATTAACCTTAAAGGATCCTAATTCTCGTCTTACGCGTTGGGTTCTTTCTTTATCGGAATATGATTTTGAGGTAGTACATAGACCGAGTCGTCAGCATGGAAACGCGGACGCACTTAGTAGAATGCACGATCCAGAGGATAATTATGTGCGAGTTGACTATAGGGGGTTTTTAGATTTTTGTGAGAAACAGGGACCTCCAAGGGCCGGAAACGTCATCATAGGAGAAGGCAAGACCATCCCGTTGGATGGGAATGCTAGGTTTAGGGCACTATCAAAAGAAGAAGGGCGCGACATAGGTTTAAAAGGGAGTCAAGTGGGGGATATAGTAGCGATTCGAGAAGGGAATAATGTCGATATTTTGGGAATATTGAAGGGATCGCGTACCGAGAACGCGGAGTACGCCATTTTATGGGAAGTTTTTAAAAGAGTAAGGGAGGAGTGCGATAAAACTTGCGAGAAGTCCTTATCCATTACAACCGATTTCATCACTAGGGAAGACTTCGAGTTTTCAAAGGTGAGCCATATGCTAGCCTTTATATTTTTTGGTGCAGGGACGACTGTAATTATTCCAGGGGGAGAAAAATCGAAGCAGGGAAGGTTAGATACTGATACTGGGGGAGAGATCCTTTTTATAGGTGAAGAACCGGTAGAGCCTGAATGGGACTTAGACGCCTTACGCGAAGCACAGGAAACCGATAGGTTTTGCGCGGAGATAATTGATCAATTAAACAATCAGGATTCAGAATCGGGCGTAGAACCGACGTATTATATTAACAATGATCGCGTATTGTACAAGACGGACCATGAAAGAATGACTGATGTGTTAGTGGTGCCTAAGAGATTTACACGTAAAGTTTTGAGAGATTTTCATGATTCACCAATGGTGGCTCATCCGGGCTGTCAGAAAACTCTGGGATATTTGAAAGCGCGGTTCTTTTGGCCAGGGATGAAGAGGGATGTTGAAAATTACGTGGCTAGTTGCGAAGCTTGTAATAGGCGGAAAACGTCCCCTCATTACAAGAAGGTACCTTTGCAACATTTTACGGCTTGTGCAGAGCCCTGGGAGCTGGTGTCGATGGATATAGTAGGGCCACTAGTAACCTCTTTGAACGGTAATAGATACTTACGTTTCAGGACTATTTTACAAAATATGTAGAAGCGATACCTTTACCGGATCAGAAAGCTAGTACGATCGCCAGAACATTTGTCGAAACCATTATCACTAGACACGGGACGCCAGCGAAATTATTGAGAGATAGGGGAACTAATTTTATGTCACAGGTATTTAGGGATGTTTGCGCCTTACTCGACATTAAGAAAATTCAAACCGCGAGTTACGCGCCCAGTACGAACGGTCAGATCGAAAGAACGCACCGGGTCATTAAAGATATGTTAGCGCACTACATAGCGGACGATCAGAGGGATTGGGATCGGTGGATCCCCTACGTTCTTATGGCATATCGGGGTAGCATACATTCGTCCACGGGCTTTAGCCCTTATTTCTTGCTCCATGGTAGAGACCAAGTTCTACCAACAGATAGATTCCTGAAACAGACGCGCGTTATGTACGATTTAGATGACAATTACGCATCGGAACTGATGGCACGGCTCCAAAGAGTGTATCAACAGTGTTTTGATAATACGGAAAGGGCTAAAGGGTATCGAGTAGAGCGATTTAATCGTAAGACTAAAGACCGGTGTTATCAACCAAGAGACTTAGTGTATTTAAAAGATATGACACAAAAGGTGGGATTGTCCAGGAAATTAGCAAAGTCTTGGGTAGGACCTTACAGAGTTGTCGAAGTTATGGGACCAGTTACCTATAGAGTCAGGTTACTGGGTGGTCGACAGAAGCAGGTGATCCACGCAAACAGGTTGAAGGAGTACCGAGGTCGAGAGGAGCCGGGTAGGAGGCAGCCTAGACCAGTCGCGTTAGGTTCGGAGTGCAGTGATGAATCGGACAGGGAGAACTTTGTTGACGACGTAGGTGGTTCAGACACGGAAGAGGAGGCAGCCGTCAGGACCAAGGTGATCCTTCCGAACGAGGTGGAGATAAGTCGGGGTTTGCTAGTCAGACCGCGTGCCGATGATGAGCCACGGCGCAGGTCCCTGTCTTGTTCAGAGAGTGAGAGAGTCAGGAGGCCACAACGGGTCCGAAAACCCCCAGATAGATATCAGCCCTAGTTTCCGCTTCTAGTAGGATCCCCGTGTTGGGGCGGGTAGAGGTTAAAGACAAGAATACCCCATCGGCTACCCTGTGCCTGTCATAAGAGGCGACTAAAATGGGACCCCAGCGCATCGTCCAGCAACCCTATTTTTTTTCTTCTTATTTATAACCCTTTTAGCTGGACGACGCTGGTAATTTTCATTCGATTTTATTCTATTTCATAATATTTCTATTCCATTTGTTGGCCTGTTTTTTTTTGAGGCTGTTCCGCATTCCGGTTCTAGGGTTATGGCGACCATCTTTGCTTGGATCCTTTCCTCGCGTTTGGGATGACGGTCGTCGCGCTGCCCCATCTTCTTGACCGCGACTTTCCCATTTCCATTCTTGGTGGGATAACCACCCAGGAAAACTTTTCAAATGTTTATCTTTAACATCTTAACCACCCAGGAAAACTTTTCAAATGTTTATCTTTAACATCTTTCCAATTTCCATTCTTGGTGGGATAACCACCCAGGAAAACTTTTCAAATGTTTATCGACAGATTCGATCGACTTCCCAGAGGAACCACTGCTATCACTTCCGTTCTCGATTGTAGGGTCGAATCGTGTTCATTACTATGGAAATCTGAAGAATACTTCATTGCCAACTCTTTTCCCCTCTGTAGATTATCATCATCGTTAGTTTCCGAAAAGGAAAAAATTTTTTTGGACTGTCTCTCCGTTAATTACGCGTTTCTGGACTCGCGGTGTGTCCGGAAGAGTCTTCATTTTATATGAACTGAGGGATTTTGTTCATATTCCAAGCGGGCCTTCGCACTTCTGCTCTCACTCCCTTAACATGTTCTATGACGGTATGAGTTTCCGCAAGGGACGACAAAAAGAGGTCGCAGTAACCCATTATCGAAAGCTTCTTTACTAAAAAGAAAAGAAGAAAAAAAAAACGATGCCTAGATATCTTATTTTCTTGATTCTACTTATTGTAGCTAAGAATATAGTAGGTGTACTGTATACTAGGGTGACGGTTATTTAGTTACACGAATAATTGAGACTTCTGTATTTTGTTCTGTATTTTATTTTGTTTGCTTTTTTTTGGATTTGTGGATAAGTGGTGTTGGGAATTCTAGCCATTGATTGAGGAGAGCCTGATTAGGGTGGTATGTCGAAAAAGCGAACGAAAGAAAGTTTCGTTGTCTGTAATTTACAGAGGTAATCTTATCGAGATTAGGGGTGGTTGCTGATTCTACATGCTTCTCTATCGGGATGATAGTTACGATCAGTGGTTATAATTCAAGAGAGTAATGTAAGTTTTGTTAGTATAAGGATGGGACGGAGTGGCGTCGCGTTCCTAAGTGCCACATTGTTGGTACTTTCCTGGCAAGGTGCAGCAGGGATCATCGCTTACGACTGCGAGGACCCCGCAGTGGTGATGTCCACGATATCACTAAGGGACGTAGCCAGGTGTCCAGGGCCAGGCTCATCGTACGTCTCCTCAAAGACAGTAGTGACGGTAGTGCAACGTAACGAGGTGAGACAACAGAGGGTGTGGTCTTGCTTGATCGAGATAGTGCGGTTAATCTCATATTGCGGGATGCATAGTCACAGCTCGAATGTCGCGGGAGGACTAGGAAATACCGTGCATCGATTCGGGGCGGAAGAGTGCAAGCTGATCCATCGGGATAAGACTGTTAAACTTTACGCGAATACGATAGGGGGCATTACGGAGAATGCCACGACTACCGCGTCGGTGACACTACTGGGACAATTAAATAGTGACGGCTCCTGTGTAGGGACAATGTACCAGGAGAACGGGCAGACCTGGAACAACGTCGTCAACATCGCATCTGTATCGATAACGCTGAGGGACTATTGGGCACCGGTGAAACTGGACGAGAACGAGATCAGCCTGACCGGGAGTACCACATGTCCATTTTTGGAAGGCTACTGTTTCGATGCTGAGCTTGGAGAAGCCGTATGGGAGGCAGACAGACCGAACAGCTGTACTGATCATATAAGCATTCTATACGAGGGGGAAACCGAAGAAGTCACGAACGTCCAAACGAAGGAGCAATACTTGGTGGTGGAAGAAAACTCCCGAGTTTTTTCGTTAACGTACGTCAATACGGGAAGGATCTGCGAGTTCGACGTTTGGCTAACGGAGCACCCAAGGATAGCTGTCCTGAGGGGAGGCCGCCCCTTGGTAACTAGGACCCTACCGACCCAAGATGTCCACCTGATAGACTTCGTCAACAGCAAGTTCCTCTACGTGGAGCAGGGCTTCAAGAGAGACTTAGAAAAGCTGTACGTCGACACAGTACATCGAAGATGTTTGGTGCAGAGGGAGGTTTTGAAAAATCGACTACTGATGGCGCCGATTCTACCCAACGCCGTGGGACATCTTGTTCAGTCTCAAGAAGGATTCGTAGGCAGAGTATTAGGAGAGGTCCTGTACATTTTGAAATGTATTCCCGTTCCTGTGAGTATCCGGAGGACAGACAGATGCTATAACGAGCTACCCTTCCAGGTCAACAACCAATCAAAGTTCATGTCGCCCATTACCAGAGTTGTCCAAAGTTTTGCCGAAGAAGTGGACTGCAACGGACTGACGCCGCCATTATACTTCCTGAACAACGAGTGGATAGGGATGACTCCGCACCCCTCCACCAAGAATCCACCCAAAGAGTTGGAGGTCGAGAGTACGCCGAGCCTGAACTTCACCCCTATCGTACCGATAGGAACTCAAGGGCTGTATACTTCCGAAGAGATCGAGAGAGTACAACGGATTATGATGTTCGGAACTGATAGGAAAGCCGTAGACACCATCATCACGAGAAAAATCGTTGGGATGGAGACACACAACCAAGGGTTGTCACCACTGAAGATGTTCGACGCCGATGAAATCAAAAGCTTAGCCCACGCCACCCTGCGCCACATGTGGGGATGGTTTTATGACTTTGGAGTAATCATAAGCGGACTGATTGTATTCTACGGGATCTTCCGAACCATTAAATACGTTATCGGCGTAGTGATCAACGGATTGCAACTATATAGGACCGCCGGCTTAGGGGTGCACCTACTCGCATCTCTATGGAACACGCTAACGATCCTACAGCAGTACCGACACACCGAGGGGACCCCGAGACGTAACCCAGGAAGTCCAGAGGGGACTGAAGAAGAAGACGAGGGTCAGGGAGGTCACGAAGGAGGTCACGAACACCTAAGAAAAGATAGAGCCACTTCAACAAGTCTACCGGCCTTGACAGCGATACCGCAGTTAAGACATCCCAGGAGATCAGCCTCCGCCAAGGACGTCGCCGAAAAGGAAGGGTCACCCACCCACTGAACGCACCAAATACGTCCATTGACGACGTACAAAGAAGAAGACGAGACACTATAAAAGTGCCGGAAGTTATGCGGGATTGTGACGGACGGTTCCGATAAACTTTCAGCAAAACCACACATACCTGTCGAAATGTGAATGTCGAACAGTACTTGTGACCACAATACAAGTACCCTATGGCCTGTATAAGTGAAGTGCGGTATATAAACTCGTCGCGACAACTTGTCACGGGTGAAGTGTTAGGTTAGGTGTTGAAAAAGTTAAGCCTATCAAGGCTTAATTTTTACAAAGGGGGGAGTATTATAACACCCTGTAGGTGGTTAAGGGATTTGCTTGGTTATTTTGGTAGATTTAATTAATCCTTTAACACCCTGTAGGAGGTTGTGGGATCCCAATTTTATTTTATTGATTAGTTCGGTTATATTGTAACATTTATAAAAAAGACCCAGTATACGGAAATTACTTAGCAAAGTACGAAAAAAATAGGAGACGTTAAAAGATTAATTATAAACAAGTATTCTCGTCGCTGCCGAAGAGAAATTCAACACCGGACGTGACTTTGTAATTAAAAAGTAACGCACCTCGAAAAGAATGCTTACGATGATCAAGCTACTTTGTTGCCGTACGCGAGGAATCGGCGACGGGAACACTGCCGATTCAGTAAAAGGGGCGTGTACGGACTAAGTCGCGGAAACGCGAAAGAATCGGGAATCGATAATTAATTAATTAGAAAAAGGCGGGACTTGTAAGGTTCAAGGAACAAACATATTGTTGAATAAGGAAATTACGACCAATCAGGGGATTGGAGGAATAATTTTGCAAGCAAACTAGAGTTGCGGGAAAAATGAGCGAGCTCTCGACGAGGGAGAGACTCGTAAAGAAATCAGTCGTGGGGAGTCCGGGACTCCGAGCGGTAGAGTTTTTCGAGTCGGGAGTGTTTTTTTTTTAGTGTTCACTTATTTTTGGGAAGGTTCTGTGTTGTGAGACTTAGAGTCTTGAAGTAGAGTTTGCTTTATTTTCGCGGGGCGAAGTCAAGTTTAAAGTAATTACGAGGGAGTCGTAGTTGAGAATAGTCAAATCAGAGGGAGATAATTTGAATTTGAGTTCAGTTTTCAAGGGAGAATAGAGCTTGAAATTTGAGTTTCCTATAGATTGAGTTAAGGGGAAATTAGAGACTTGATTAGAGTTTTGAGTAGAATTTGAACTGAATTTTTATCAGGGTTGATTGGAGTTTTGATTAGAGTTCGGCATAGAGTTCAAATAAGGGTTTGCTAAGAGTTTCGCCAAGAACGCCTTAAGCCAGAACCTTCTAGAGTAGAGTCATTAAAGTGAGTAGATTTACCCGTTCCGAGTTCCGTGCGAGCGAAACGAGTCCACGAGCCACCCTTGCTGAGCGCTGAAGTTGAGGGTTTCCCCGCCTAAGGTCCAGGCAGTAAGCCCTCCGAGGCCCTTTGGTGAGTCTGTTCTGATTTATAAGGGCTGCACCACCCTTGATGTTTTAATTTGATTGAATTGGGTTGTTGATGCGTCGTCCGTCGCTATAATCTCGATACGCCGATTAATAAACGCGTAAAAACGTCACGTCCGGGAACCGTACTGCGTTAAAGTTTCCATATACGGGGGCATTAAGATATGTAAGGGTAAACTGTTCCAATTATTTGTCTTATAAGAATAGAGTACGTTTTCTTTTGTGGGCTTTAGTTTCCTGATCGTCACCTTAAGGGGGATAATTGTATTGTCTTGTCTTATACCTTATCTAAGGGAATAATTTTGTTATCTTGTCGTACAACTTATTTAAGGTAGTAATTTTGCTATCTTGTCTTATAACTTATTTTGGTGGGATAATTTTTTTGTTTTATCTTATATTCTATTGTTGGGAGATAATTTTATTGATATATTTTGTATCTTATTCTGGGAGAACTAAGTTCCAATTACTTTATTGTATTAATTGTGGGGATTTCTTTTGAGTTCGCAAGAATTGTACGTTTTGAGTTGTTTTTGACATTTTCTTTTTTTTTTCAATAGATGTATTGATTTTAATTCCTTGTTTGATTTCGAAACGACTAAGGCAGGCATTTGAGAATCCCTGCGCCCACGTTCTCTCTGGAACCATCATAGTCAGAGTCTATTCTAATAATTGAGTCAACCCCACCCAAGTAATACCGGTCCTTAATCTCAATTAAATTAAAAAGTTAAATTGATATCTTATTGATCTATTGATTACTTTCTTTACCACAAAGGACCGGTCGATTACAGTATGTATGTATGGATGGATGTATGCATGTATGTATGTATGTATGTATGTATGTATGTATGTATGTATGTATGTATGTATGCATGTATGTATGCATGTATGCATGTATGTATGCATGTATGCATGTATGCATGTATGCATGTATGCATGTATGCATGTATGTATGCATGTATGCATGTATGCATGTATGCATGTATGCATGTATGCATGTATGCATGTATGTATGCATGTATGCATGTATGCATGTATGCATGTATGCATACATGCATGTATGTATGCATGTATGTATGCATGTAAGCATGTATGCATGTATGCATGTATGCATGTATGCATGTATGCATGTATGCATGTACGCATGTATGTATGTATGTATGCATGTATGTATGTATGTATGTATGTATATATGTATGTATGTATGTATGTATGTATGTATGTATGTATGTATGTATGTATGTATGTATGCATGTATGTATGTATGTATGTATGTATGCATGTATGTATGTATGTATGTATGTATGTATGTATGTATGTATGTATGTATGTATGTATGTATGTATGTATGTATGTATGTATGTATGTATGTATGTATGTATGTATGTATGTATGTATGTATGTATGTATGTATGTATGTATGTATGTATGTATGTATGTATGTATGTATGTATGTATGTATGTATGTATGTATGTATGTATGTATGTATGTATGTATGTATGTATGTATGTATGTATGTATGTATGTATGTATGTATGTATGTATGTATGTATATATGTATGTATGTATGTATGTATGTATGTATGTATGTATGTATGTATGTATGTATGTATGTATGTATGTATGTATGTATGTATGTATGTATGTATGTATGTATGTATGTATGTATGTATGTATGTATGTATGTATGTATGTATGTATGTATGTATGTATGTATGCATGTATGTATGTATGTATGTATGTATGTATGTATGTATGTATTTATGCAAATGACGTTGTCGTGCCTTTAGGCAGGGTTTTTAAAAACGAAAATTTAATACACACGTGAGACGTTTATTACAAGGCTAACAACAATAATCTGAGGATACACCTCGGTTGGTCATATTTATAACATTGCATTGAGAATGCTGGTTCAGCTAAATAAGTGTGTATCCCGGCAAGTACTCTCTCGTAACTCCTCCGGGGTCAGATGAGAACTATGGGGTGGAACCAGAGTTCGAAATTAGGGGGAAGTCCCTAAGGTCCTTGTCCGCAGGTGTACAGGCATCTTGCGTCCTTGGCTGCTTCTTTTTAAAGGGAAACTTGTAGACTACATAGATGGCTACAAAAATAACTAAGACATGTATGTATGCATGTATATATGTATGCATGTATGCATTTATGCATGTATGCATGTATGCATGTATGCATGTATGCATGTATGCATGTATGTATGTATGTATGCATGTATGTATGTATGTATGTATGTATGTATGTATGTATGTATGTATGTAGGTATGTATGTATGTATGTATGTATGTATGTATGTATGTATGTATATATGTATGTATGTATGTACGCATGTATGTATGTATGTATGTACGTATGTATGTATGTATGTATGTATGTATGTATGTATATATGTATGTATGCATGTATGTATGTATGTATGTATGTATGTATGTATGTATGTATGTATGTATGTATGTATGTATGTATGTATGTATGTATGTATGTATGTATGTATGTATGTATGTATGTATGTATGTATGTATGTATGTATGTATGTATGTATGTATGTATGTATGTATGTATGTATGTATGTATGTATGTATGTATGTATGTATGTATGTATGTATGTATGTATGTATGTATGTATGTATGTATGTATGTATGTATGTATGTATGTATGTATGTATGTATGTATGTATGTATGTATGTATGTATGTATGTATGTATGTATGTATGTATGTATGTATGTATGTATGTATGTATGTATGTATGTATGTATGTATGTATGTATGTATGTATGTATGTATGTATGTATGTATGTATGTATGTATGTATGTATGTATGTATGTATGTATGTATATATGTATGTATGTATGTATGTATGTATGTATGTATGTATGTATGTATGTATGTATGTATGTATGTATGTATGTATGTATGTATGTATGTATGTATGTATGTATGTATGTATGTATGTATGTATGTATGTATGTATGTATGTATGTATGTATGTATGTATGTATGTATGTATGTATCTATATATGTATGTATGTATGTATGTATGTATATATGTATATATGCATGCATGCATGTATGTGTGCATGTATGCCTGTATGTATGTATGTATGTATGCATGTATGCAGGTATGCATGTATGTATGTATGTATGTATGTATGTATGTATGTATGTATGTATGTATGTATTTATGCAAATTACGTTGTCGTGCCTTTAGGCAGGGTTTTTAAAAACGAAAACTTACTACACACGTGAGACGTTTATTACAAGGCTAACAATAATCTGAGGATATACCTCGGTTGGTCATATTTATAACATTGCATTGAGAATGCTGGTTCAGCTGAATAAGTGTGTAGCAGTGTCCAGGCAAGTACTCTCTCGTAACTCCTCCGGGGTCAGATGAGAACTATGGGGTGGAACCAGAGTTCGAAATTAAGGGGAAGTCCCTAAGGTCCTTGTCCGCAGGTGTACAGGCATCTTGCGTCCTTGGCTGCTTCTTCTTGAAGGAAAACTTGTAGAATACATAGATGGCTACAAAAATAACTAAGACATATAATAAGATGGTGTAAAAACTGACATTCTGAAAACGTATGGCTGGAATCTCCAAATTTTTTATTTCTGCCTGGTCTTGCCGCAAAACGCTCTGTACATTGTTTAGGTCGTCAAGTTTAAGAGAATCTATTAAAACTGGCTTGAATGTAGATTTATTGAATATGTGATTGTCTTTGTAATTAATCTTAGGAAGTTCGATGGTTTTATAATTTGGAATATCGGTTTTAAAAGTTTTTAATAACACATTTTCTATTATCACTTCACATGAATTGTCAAGTTCGATTAAATAAGTTCCGTTCAAAAGGGTATTATCCGCGATTTTACCACACTTTTGAAGGGCGACTACGCTACGCGGAGTAATGACAATCCACTGGTTTTCTTCGATCTTCTGGATCTTCGTATCGCTGATCAGGGCAGGAACTTGCTGGCAGTCCGTGGAAGGTTTCGAAAATTTTAGGAGCTGTATTTCGCATGGGGCATTTTGAGAGGCTTCCAACATTTGGGCATTCTGGCAGATAAATTCGTCTTGTGCTACTTCTTGACATCTAGCTTCAAGGAATGCGTATTTGTGCTCATTTAAAAGGAGAAATTTGGAATGAGGTAAAATGGTTCGAAAGGACGTCGTTGAGGGTGTAGGTAGAGAGTAAAGGTGATAGTAGTTATAGTCGCTATTCTCAACAATCGGTACTTCCAGTATGAAAACAATGTTATTATATTTACTGTATCCCTTAAGTTCTATTACCTTTTCGAATAAGGGAATATTCTGTAATGATAATTCGAACGGAAATCTGATATTGTTGTTTAAATTTTTACTAACTGCTACTATTTCTGAGAACAACTCGTTCGGTTCGGTTATTGAATTATGAAGAATATTAATTTTTGAAAAACTAATGGCTGTCTGAATTTTTTCCAATATATCATATATAATTTGGAAGCTTATCATAAATTGTGAGGCGACACGTTCTAACGAAAAATAGTGGAACGTTTATACCTTCTCCGCATTTATGTTATTTATTATCGATTCAATGTCCTCGATGCGAGAGCGCAATATTAATTGATTATGAACTAATAGATTGGAGCCATTTTCAAAATTTTGAATAGAGGTCCGTAATAGAGTGATTTGATGTTCGACTAAAGTTTTAATCTTGTTTTGATTCCTAGAGAGAGAAGAAATCTTTTCGTCATATCTTTCTGCGTCGCTTTGGTCTAAATTACCTGTTATGAATTTTATGGCGAAACCTAATCCGTTGAAAAGTGACCTTTTTACTCTTGAGTTCCACAAGGGGTTTAACTGATTTAATTGAAGGGTTATCTTGCTTTAGATTATCTGAATTAAATGGTAGGAGTTTTGAAATTCTGCTTTCAAGTTAAAATATGGCGAGGATTTAGAGAGAGAATTATTAATTGTATCGTATTGTTCTTTAAGAGTTAAAAAGTTTTTCGTGATATTCGTTATATCGATGACATGCACAAACGTCCAAAAATCAGTTTTAACCTGAGGGGTTCCTAATCTAAAGGGGAAGATTCCCGGGTTGTCGTTTAGGTTATGGTACTGGGGTGATCCTCGTTTTGCATTGATGCTCCAGAAGAGGAACCTGCAATAGGAGGTTTCTTTAATTCTTTAATATGCACGGTCTCTACGTGTAACTATAATTTTTTATGTTTTAACATTTCTCTACTAATTTCTACGCGGTTATTGTCAAGCATTTTAGTTATGTGATAAGGACCTAAAAATTGCTTGTCCTTTTTATTCCTTTTGTAAGGGTTTGCTTTATATACCGTTTGTCCGATTTTGAATTCTTGATTTACTTCACCTTGATCGTTTCTTTTTTCTATGACTTTAATCTTTTTCTCTACTAGTTTATCTTGTACGTTTTGATAAACATGTTTTAACTTTTCTTGATGGTCTTTAACGTAATCGGCGTAAAAGCTATGGGGGATAAATCTTTCGTTAGGATTTCTAGAATCTGTGTGCCCAAAGGTGAGTTCAAAGGGGGTAAAATTTGTCGAGCTGTGAATAGAGTTATTGTATCCGATTATTGCGTAGTCCATTAGATCGTTTTCGTCTGGATAGATCTCTTTTAAAATCCGTAGATGTTCGATTAAAGTGGAATGCAACCGTTCTGCTATAGAGTTCGATTCGTGATGGGCCGGTGTTGTAAAATGAACTATTATTTTATGTAATGCAAGAAGGTCTTTAACGGTTTCGTTATGAAATTCTCGACCTTGATCAACTATTATTGATTGTGGAACGCCGAAAGAGGTGAAATATTTTATTAAGGCTTTAATAATGTGTATTGCCGTTTTTCCTTAGTTATGTTGTGAGAAACGGCCCAATCTCTTCGACATCGTAGGGTAAATAAACAACAGAAGAATCATCCCCATTCTTCGAGAGTGTAAACAAACGATTGATAAGAAGTTATATGTACAACCACAAGGGCCTTTCAAGGCATTCTTAGACATCCCTTCGTTCGAGCAGGGTGTATCTTTGTATAAACATTAGCATAATCCAAATTGTATCAAGTATTTCATTAAAAATCTTTTTAAAAATACTGATTGACTTTTTGGCAACTTAATTGGCGCAGTCAGTAGGATAAGCGTGCCGGGAGATTTACGTCGCGACGCGTGTCTCACGGTTTGGTATTTACCATTAGACACTTGAACCCACACTCCGGAGGACCTCAGGACGACGCCCAGAAAGCTGTACCTCGAGATCTCACTCCGTACGTCTCAGCACTTCAAGATCAACCCGGAAGAACTACAGGACGACGTTGCGAAGACGCTCCTAGAGTCCTACTCCAAAAAGTAAGTGTTGAACGAATCCTTCCCTCTTTTTTTTACTCTAGCCACCACAATTGCGTGTATTTAGAATAAGTGACGTCATAACGGAAATTTCATTTCAATTAACCATTATAAATTTATCTATGTATATTGCTATTGAGATTCAGTTAAGTTAGATTTAGTTTATGGTAGAATCAGATACAGAAGTATCCTTATCGGAATTTTTCGAGAAATTAAATTTAAATAACGAAGCACCCCCAATAACCACAATGGCAACATCAATAACCACTGCAAAAGCTATTGCAGACTTCTTGCCCACTTTTGAAGGAAATAGTGCACAGTTAGAAAGTTTTCTGGCTAGATGTGACAGGTTTTTCAACGCCTATGGTAACACCACTGATAATGGTTTGAACGACTTTGTTTTCAACGCGATTTGCTCTAAGTTAAGGAACGAAGTCGCTAACTTTTTCATGTGCCGACCTGACTTGACAACTTGGCCATCAGTAAAAACCGCACTCAGGGAGCACTTCGGCGACAAGATTGACAGACAAACGCTATCGAGAGAGTTTTTGCAAATGACTAGATACAAAAACGAATCTATTTTTGATTTCCTTGAGAGGTTAAAATTAATGAAATCCAGAGTAGATGTCAAAATTCAAATAGACAGTACCCTGAAAGCCGAAACGAAAACCCTCCTCATTAACCAAAACGAATTAAACGCCCTCGACGTTTTGGCCGCAAACGCCGATGACAAATTAAGACTTTTACTCGACCTGAAACAACCGACAAAATTCACAGAAGCCTCCGACTTAGTAATAAAGCATTTCCATAACGAATCCCGCATAGATTCCCTGATGAAAAGACAAGACAGTTCGAGACCTAACGTCACACTACCACCACCGCCAAAACCCTTAGTCAATCACTTCCCAACCTTGCCCCGATCAAATCCGCCAAACACGTTTAAACCACCATACCTTCCGCCACCAAATTGGCGACCTCAAGTCTTTAACCCCCAATTTAATTTTCCGAGACCAGCGGCGCCCCATCAAGCATTTGCACCGTTCAACCAAAGACCAACTCAATTCGGTCAAAGATTCAACCCGATTGATAGATTCCAAAACCGACCTCAATATTTCAGGCCAAGGCCTAGTTTTCCCATGAATTATCCTCCCCCTGGGCCATTCCCGGGAAGAAATATGAGAGTTTTCGCCCCCGAAAACGCTCCGAAACCTACGAACCGACCGGAACCTATGGATACTTCTTCCGGCGTTAGATCAGTACGAGCAAATCAGTTCCAACCATCTACCTCTACAAACGTTGTTTCTAAAGAACTCTTCAATACGGAGATAGATTACAATACATGTTATTATCCCGAAGACCCGTACGAGACATACGAAAATGACGACTATTACAACACGTATTACCCTGAATATCTTTACGACACATTCGACACGAGCCCTTACTCGAACTACGATCGTGCGAACTTCGCCGATCCCCAAAACAATAACGACACTACCAACGCGCTAAACGCCCCCCAAGGTAACAACCTCGAAAAATCGCAAAACGATTTTCAAAATTTTCAGAGGGTAGGCCCACCAGACGACGAACCATAGACCTAAACAATATCAACCTGAACAACTCCCTACCGTACATAGAACTAAAAAGAATTCCGATAAAACTGTTAATAGACACCGGCTGCCATGGTTCCATACTAAGACCATATATCGCGGAAAAATATTTTCCCGATATGATTTTCCGCAGCGACACCCCTATATCCACCTGTGCGGGCTCCAAATTAAGCCAGTATAAAGCCAAAATTCCACTTCTCGAAGAATTAGGCATCTCAGATTCCTTCGAATTTGTTCTTTTTCCCTTCCACGATTACTTCGACGGCATTATCGGAGTACGAGACCTAAGACACCTGAAACTTGAAATGAACTTAACAACCGGTAAACTAATCAATGGTACAATCGAAATCCCGTTTCACTATAGGACAGACTTTCAAACGCAACAAATCGAGATCCCACCTAAATCGAAAATATTAAAAAATATCCACTCGGACCTCCCTGAGGGAACCGAGATATTACTAGACGAAATAATATACGGAGAAAACCTCGCGAAGATAACAGCATGCGTCACGAAAGTAAAAAATCAAAAAGCAAATATTGAAATCTTTAATCCCACCGATCAAACACAATTAATCGAAATAAATCCTAAATTTCTATCACACTTCGGTTCTATTTTCCACTCAAATGAATACGAATGCTTTAATATAGAGGATATTCCGAAATACCACAACTTAGAAGCTGATGGACGACAAATTTCTTTCGAAAACTTGAGAACAGATCACCTGAATGAAGAAGAAAAGAAACATCTAAAAAGGATCATTAGCGAATTTTCGGATATATTTCATTGCGACCTTAATACACTGACCCACACTAATAAAGTGAAACACGAAATAAAAACAACGGACGACGTCCCAATCCACGTGAAGTCGTACAGGTACCCATACGTACACAAACCAGAAGTTGAACGACAAATCAATAAAATGATGGAGGATGGAATCATCAGACCAAGCCAATCCCCTTGGAGCTCACCGATATGGATAGTCCCGAAGAAAATAGACGCTAGTGGCAAACAAAAATGGAGAATCGTCATCGACTACCGTAAACTTAATGAAAAAACAATCGACGATCGCTACCCATTACCCAATATAAACGACATCTTGGACAAACTAGGAAGATGCAACTATTTTACGACCCTTGACCTCGCATCCGGATTCCACCAAATCGAACTCCACGAGAACTCGATACAAAAAACTGCATTCAACGTCGAGAACGGACATTACGAATTCGTCAGGATGCCATTCGGATTGAAGAACGCACCTGCAACGTTCCAGAGAGTAATGGACGACGTGCTCAAAGAACTACAAGGGAAAATCTGCCTAGTTTATATGGACGACATAATTATTTTTTCAACCAGCCTACAGGAACACATCTCGAACCTCAGAAAAGTTTTTCAAAAATTACAGGAAGCAGGATTCAAAGTCCAACTAGATAAATCCGAATTCCTATGTAAAAGCGTAGAATTTTTGGGACATGTAGTCACTCCCGAAGGTATCAAACCTAATCCGAGAAAAATAGAAGCAATTCGAAAATATCCAATTCCGAACACGGCAAAAGAGATTAAATCGTTCTTAGGATTAGTGGGATATTACAGGAAATTCATTCGAAACTTCGCAAAGTTAACCAAACCCCTAACCCAATGTCTAAAGAAAAACTCCCGGGTGATACACACTCCAGAATTCGTAAACTCCTTCGAGGTTTGTAAGAATATACTAACAAACGACCCCATCTTACAATTTCCCGATTTCGACAAACCGTTTAATATTACGACGGACGCCTCAAATTATGCGATCGGAGCCGTACTTTCGCAAGGCCCAATCGGAAAAGACCTTCCGATAGCGTACGCTAGTAGGACGTTAAACCCATCCGAATGTAACTTCAGCACGATAGAAAAAGAACTTCTTGCCATAATCTGGGCCGTGAAGTATTTCCGACCTTATATCTACGGAACGAGATTCAATATCATAACCGACCATAAACCCCTACAGTGGCTTTTCTCATTGAAAGAACCGAACTCCAAACTAGTGAGATGGAGATTGAAGTTGGAAGAATATGACTACCAAATCGTCCACAAACAGGGTAAATTGAATACTAACGCCGACGCCCTCTCTAGAGTCGAAATAAATCCGATCGACCTAGACGAAACCCATTCGATAATCGTAAACGTAGATCCTTCAGACCCCCCAGATCTAAGCTTGAGTAATCTAGACGACATTCTCTCTAGAAAAGTACCCCAAGAACAATTACAATCCGTAATAATGGAAATCGACCAACCTAAAGTAAAAATCTTAGACGTACAAATCATTCCCCCAGAAGATCAAGATCTTGGAGAATCGGACACTGTCCACTCTTGTGTGGAAAATCCGATACTGGAAATCCAATATACCGAAAAATCTCTTAACACTCATCAAAACCAAATAGTCGTTGGCAAATCACCGTGCAAAAACTTTCAATTTCAGTTCGAAAAGGTATTTAACAAAAGGCGGAATACTTGGCTAATACACGAGAAATTATTAAATGACGAGGAACAACTATTACAAGTATTTACCAAAGCAATTAAAGAATATATCCGACCTAACAATCACTACTGTATATATTTTAAGGCACAGATATTCGAGAAACCACTCATTAATTACCTACAAACTTATTTTAAAAACAAGACTTTTACATTAACAATCACAAGAAAATTACTAGAAGATGTCACCGAGAAGGAGGACCAACAAGAAAAAATATCCTTGTACCACATGACCAAAACCAATCACAGAGGAATACAAGAAAATGTATCCGCGATAAAGAAACGTTTTTATTGGCCAAACTTAGAGATCGACGTAAAGAATTATATAAATTCTTGCGAAGTATGTCAGAAAACAAAATACGAAAGGCACCCTCATAAACTAATATTCCAACCAACACCTTTCGGATCAAAGCCCTTTGAACACCTTTACCTAGACTCCTTCAAGATATCAAGTCAAAGCTTCATTACAATTATAGATAGTTTCTCGAAATTCGGACAAGCCTTCCCAATTTCTTCCCCGAATGCCATTGAAACCGCGAGTAGGGCGATACAATATTTTTCTTACTTCGGAATTCCGAAGAAAATCACGTGCGACAATGGGACAGAATTTAAAAATAACGTATTCCAAGATCTATGCAAAACATATGGAATAGAACTCCATTATACAACGACCTATAACCCAAACAACAATAGTCCAATAGAAAGATTTCACTCAACTATAATCGAATCAATTAGGGTTTTGAGGGAGGAAAAACCCCATCAAGGTGTTATCGACTTAATGAATTACGCGATTCTGTCATACAACAATAGCATTCACTCCGCTATCGAATACACCCCTTTTCAGGTAGCCAAAGGACAATTAGATCTAAAAAACCCCTTCGAGACTACTACTAACGAACAGATCTCCCAATATATTAACGAACACACTAAAACATTACACTTATTGTCTAATCAAATCAAAGACACCTTAGATAGGAAGCAACGACAGAACTTAGAACGAGAAAATAGACACCGTAAAAGATCCTTGTCACTTAATTTAGAACAACCTCTCTTTTCTACAAACAACCAAAAGACACAAAAGGAACAACCACCTTTTATTAAACTCGACAATCCGAAGATTGTAGACGACAATAAAATCACCTCTGCCAACAAAACGACACATCAAAGACAACTAAAACCCCAACGTAAAATTATTATTTCAGGACATGAGGCTAATACGACAGATACTGACGACTCTGACGATCCTAACGACAACGTCCCTTTATCCAGGCTTTTCTCTGAAAATCCAAAATATCAAAAACCCAATCCTTCCCATTAAAATCGGCAACGCTCACATCATCGAAGCGATTCATACATTCACATACCACATTAACCTCAACGACTCAAGAACGATCCTCTCAAAATACGAAGAAAATATCAAAGTGTTAAAAGATTACCTAAACAAAAATCCAAACCATTTCACTCTATTGATCTTACAAAAATTACAATTTGCAGATAAATTGATTTCGCAGATCCGAGACAAACTAATAACCGTACACTATAGACGAGACAAGAGGGCATTGGTAAATGGTATAGGGACGGCACTAAAATATTTGATTGGAACAATGGACGATAACGATAGAAACTATATAGAAAAATATTTAGAAACTATTAGTAAGAATGAAATTAAATTTAAGGTAGGCTTAGACAAACAACAGACGGTATTAAGAGAAGTCACAGACAAGTTCGCCAACATTCTTAAAGAAATACAAGATAATCAGCAACAGATACTATCACACTTTAACGATTTTATAAAAGACAGGAACCTATTAGAAAAGTTCGAAAATATTATATCTCTTAATATTTCTATTGATAAAATTATTTTAAGTTTACAAATATTGGTAGATATAGTTAACAATATTGATTTAACATTATCATTCTCCCGAATGCATATTTTACATAACTCTATTATTAAAACCAAAGACTTACAAACTATGATAAAAAGATTAGGTATAGAATACGATCACGAACAAATTTTGAGACTGAAATATTTGAGCAATTATTATACAATCCTTTCAACGGATGCTATCGCCACTGATGATGTCATTTTATTCAAAATACACTTTCCTATAATCTCAAAGCCACTAGACTACTTCCACCTTTTTCCTGTTTTCCAAAACAACCATACAATAATCCCCGAGACACCCTACTTCTTGTTCAACACCGAAAACTACTGGAACTCGAAACAACCCTGTCGAGACGTCGAATCAACACACCTGTGCGAACGGCAATATTTAATCAAAGGCAACCCATGCATCAAAGAAATCCTGTACAACGGAACCAACAGATGTCCCGCCACCTTAGTGGAACTAACAGCAACAGTAACTGAAAGAATCAGCCCTACGAAGTTACTCGTCAACCCGAAAGGACCGATCACCATCCGTTCGTCCTGCCCTCAAGACGGACTCCACTCCATACATCGACCAGTGGTAATAGACTTCGAGAACTGCCGCGTGAAGATCGAAGACTTAGAATTCTCACCTGAAGAACCGCTACAGGACTCCGTATTCACCTTACCTGAACTCAACGTGACCCTACCGAAACACCCAAGAAGACAAGCCATTCACATCACACCCACGAATCAACATGAGCTGCAATATATCAAGACTCTCTCGGAAAACCTAGGAAAGGAAAACTTCGAACTACTTCAACCTCCTCGTCACAGCTGGATTAGCGTGTTTGCTGCTACGATCACCTTCATCCTCCTCATTGGCATATCGTCTTTCTTAGCACGGAAGAAAATCAAAGAAATCCTGCGAAGACCAACTCAAGAAATGGAAGCGCGAACCACAGAGGAAAACCGAGATCCCTCGTTTTTCCATCTTGCGGAGGGAGAAGTTATGTTGTGAGAAACGGCCCAATCTCTTCGACATCGTAGGGTAAATAAACAACAGAAGAATCATCCCCATTCTTCGAGAGTGTAAACAAACGATTGATAAGAAGTTATATGTACAACCACAAGGGCCTTTCAAGGCATTCTTAGACATCCCTTCGTTCGAGCAGGGTGTATCTTTGTATAAACATTAGCATAATCCAAATTGTATCAAGTATTTCATTAAAAATCTTTTTAAAAATACTGATTGAATTTTTGGCAACTTAATTCCTTGTATGAAAATCGCTTGAGCGAATTTGGTGAACGCGTCGGTAAGGGTCAAATAGCGTTTAGCATCGTAAATAAACACGTCCATGTGAATGATCTGAAAAGGTTTAGTGGCAGTTTCGGTAAGCATTAGCGGAACGTAAGGAATTTGTCTAGCATATTTATTTTTCTGGCAAATAGTGCATGAGTTAATGTAGTTTGTTACAGAGACATTCATGTTTTTCCAATAATAGTTTCGACGCAATCGCTCTAAAGTTTCATTGATACCTCTATGAGTGGTTTTACTTTCGTGATAGTTTTTAAGTAAAAGGATTTGTTCTTCTTTATCGGGAACGGTGTTTACAAGTTTGGAACATTTAATTAACTTGGGTCCGTGTTCTGAAAAGTGTTTTAAGTACACGGCGTTAAAGTCTTGATACAATTTTTCTTTATTAAAGTGAAGGTAAAACGTATTCTTGGTGTCGGTGAACTCGACTAGGAAGTCGAAAATTAACTTCTCGTTGTTAGTTTCGGGGATTTTGATTTTGGTTATTTTATGGTGTTCGTAAGATTCGTGGGTGATATCGATCTTAGGGAGTAAGTTTGGACAAACTAGAATTTGATGGATTTACGATCTCGTCTAAAATTTGTATGCCAGAATTTGTAGTTTCGGTCGCGGTCGAGTGTTGTGTTGAAATTTCTGAACGAGTCCGATTAGTCGTCCAGTTAGGTTCGGGGGTCGTCAGAGTGTTTCGATGGTCGTTTTGTAAGGGTGGTTGGATTTGAGTGTTTGATAAAATTTTAATTTTAGGAGGTGGTGTTTCCTCGGGGATATTTTCTGCCAAATCTCGTAAATATTCCAAAATATCATTACTGGAGTCACCGGCATTGTTAACTACTGATTCGGTTTCTAAAGCGTTAATTTTAATACGTGAAAGACAGTCTGCGTTCGTGTTTGATTTTCGCTTTTTGTATATTACCTTGTAGTCGAATTCCTCTAATTTCAATCGCCACCTTACCAATTTTGAATTTGGCTCCTTTAAACTAAACAACCACGACAACGGTTTATGATCGGTGTATATGAAAAATTTCTTTCCATATAGATAGGGTCGGAAATGTTTACGCGCCCACACGATAGCTAAGAGTTCCTTTTCAATCGTCGAATATTTGGTCTCAGAGTCGTTTAAAGTCCTAGACGCGTATGCCACTGGTTTATTGTAAGGTACGTTGCCTTGTGATAGGACTGCACCTATTGCAAAGTTGCTGGCGTCGGTCGTTAGAGTAAAAGGTTTTGTAAAATCTGGGTAATGTAGTACGGGGTCGTTTGTTAAAATTTCTTTACAAATTTGGAAACAATTTAGAAAGTCGGGGTCATGAACTACTTGGGAACCCTTTTTTAAACATTTTGTCATTGGTTTAGTAATTTTCGCGAAGTCTCGGATGAAACGCCGATATTATCCTAATAGTCCAAGGAAACTCTTTATTTCAGTTTGGGTTTTTGGGATAGGAAAATTTTTGATAACCGAAATTTTTTCTGGGTTTGGTCTAACGCCGTCAGGGGTTATTACGTGTCCTAAATACATGACAGTTTTTTGTAAAAACTTTGACTTGTCCAGTTGTACCTTTAAATTGTATTGTCTGAGTCTGTGGAATATGGTTTTCAGTCGTTCTATATGTTCTTGAAGGGAGGTACTGTAAATTAAAATGTCGTCCAGATAAACATACAAGTCTCGTCGGTCATTCCTCTTAACACGTTATCCATAACTCTTTGGAACGTCAAGGGGGCATTTTTCAAGCCGAAAGGCATTCTTTTGAATTGAAAATGACCTTGAGGGGTGCTGAAGGCGGTTTTATCTACGTCTTGGGGATCTACTTCTATTTGGTGAAAGCCGCTTGCTAAATCTAAAGTTGAAAAATAATTTGCTCTGCCAAGTCTGTCTAAAATTTCTGTTATATTGGGCAAAGGGTATTTGTCGTCCACGGTCTGTTCATTTAGTTTTCGGTAATCAATGACAAGACGCCACTTCCCTCCACGTTTAGTAACAACCCATATTGGAGACGAAAATGGGGACGTCGAATGTTCGATGATGCCTTCGCGTAACATTTGAGATATTTGTTTCTTAACTTCTTCCCTGTGAACTTCGGGAAATCTGTGCGATTTTGTGTAAATTGGAGAGTCGTTAGTTAATTTTATTTTATGTTTCACCTGATTGGTGAAGCTTAGCGGAACGCCTTCGCAATAAAAAATATCCCTGTAATCGTAACAAAGCTTCCTAAGAATTTCTTTTTCTTCCCTGTTACAATGATCGAGTCTGATGTTCTTTAAATTTTGTTTTAACTGGATGTCTTGAGAATCAGTTAAATTTGAATCAGGGTCGGTTTCGAGCCTCTCCATGAAGTTGACTTCTACTAAGTTTAAAGTTTCAATATCAAAAGGTTCGCAAATTTCTAATTTAACAGGATTTTCTTTAATGTTAGTGATAGTTGTAAAGGCAAAATTGTTTGATACTGTTACCAAAGCTTTAGGCATTTCGAGACCATTTCCAAAGTTTTGGTAATTAAGTATTCCCAATCCGTTTTTTATTTTTACTGGTAGCTTAACTAATTGTTGGCAACGACTCGGTATTGTAATAGAATAATTTTGCAGCTGGTTATCCTTGATATTCGTGTCGAAAATTAAAGGGATGATAGCATTCGGAGTAATAATTTGGTTCTTACTCACATTTATTTCGGCCTTTAATTGTTTTAATAAATCTACGCCTATGATCCCTTCGAATCTGTTACTAACTTTAAAGAGATAAAATTTATGAAATTCTGGCAGGTTAAATATGGCAAATAAGGGGATGTTAGCTACTTCATCATGATAAGAGATATCGTGAGCGGTTTGTATGTTGAAATTTTCTTGGAAAATAAAATTTTGATAAAACTTATGTGCTAAATCGGGGTCAATGAGAGATTTTGAACTACCTGTATCAATTAAGAAATTAGCATTAATTTCTTTAATTTCAATATAAGGTAAATTTGCTTTCAACGCGTTAACTAATATTATGTCGGGTTGGTTGAGCTCTGAACTTGCGGAAAATCCTGACGTTCTTCGGTTTCGTTCATCTGAGTCGGCTGGGAATGAGATGGTAGGTCGTAATCTGTATTGTTGTTCGTGACATGTGTAAGTTCGTGATAGTCCGTCGGATATTGAGTTTCAGCGCGATAAAAATCGTAGATATCCGTGTGGTATAAGTCTTGATTATACTCGTAGTTGTGAGAATTATCAAATTGATGGTATTCGTAAAATTCTGGATGTTGGTAGGGGTCATGGATCGTTTGGTTGAAAAGTTCGGTTGCAATAAAATTGGGTTTCGATTGAATTCTCGAATTACTAGACGATGTGTCCATTGGTTCTGGTTGATCGTTGCGAGAGGTAATGGGACGGTTAGGTTGAATTTGAGGAAAATTTCTCATTTCTCATTCTCTCTGCATTTGAGCGTTTCTTTGATTTTGGAAAAATGGGTGAAGGCGAGTGGGGAAATTATTGTTCGGACGCCAGTTATATGAAGGGTTAGACTGGTAATTAGGTCTGAATTGTTGAGAATTCGGAAATTCGTTTGGCCTAAAATGTTGAAAATTCGAAAATGGGGTGCGCCCTGTAAAGTTAGGTTGAAATGCGGGTCGAGGGGGATGTGACATAGGTCGAACTTTACTGAAATTCGGAATAAACGCTGGACGCATCCCATAACTTGGATTTGTCGCAGGAGCAATTCGTAAACCAGGCTTAAACGAAACGTTTGTATTTAGGTTATTGGAACTTCTGGTAGAGTATAGGAAATTTTCTTCTTCGATTACTAAGCCCATGGCGGTCTCTAAGTCCTTTGGCGACCTTAGTCGAACATTAGTTTGAATAGGCAAAGGCAAACCTCTAAAAAAAGTTTTTAAAGCCAAATCGTCGTAATTTTTTAATCGCAACTTATGTTCCTCTTTTGTAATTCCTTCAATCGAATTTAGTTTGGAAATAATAAGACTTCTAGAGTCTTGACACCTCATGCCAAAATTGTATGGGGTTTCGTTTTTGTTTGGTTGTAAATTAATTATATCTTGAACTAAACAATCAATATTTCGTTGGTCTCCAAAACTCAAAATTAAAGCACTTTTTATATCTTTCCAAGTTTGAAGCTCTGTACGAGATCCAATTAATATTTGCGCTCTACCCGTCAATTTGCCTACAATAGCTCGTAATAAAAATGAATTCAACCCGGCATCGGTTTGACTTGCAAATGCGGTGATCAGGCTCTCACAATTACTGAGAAAAATCGTTAACGTATGAGGATTTCCTTCATAAGGAGGGATCGAATCTAAGTAAAGTCTAAGTAATTGATAATTGGTCGGAGTCATAGCCATTGTGGTATGTAAATTACTAGGGGCGGTTTCAGATGGAGTTGGTTGAAATTTCTCAGCAAATAACTCTACTAATTCGTCTAAATCAGATTCACTCATCAAATTTGATAACTTTAATCTAGTTTAGCTTCATTATTATTATTATTTTATAACTACTAGCACGACGGGGAAAGTTAGAATGGGAAAAATATTGGAAAGAGCACTTACGCTAAGACGATTAACTTCATTTCTTGAATCTTAGTTCCTAGTCCTTAGTCCTATCTTCTTATCCTAGATCCTGTAGGTTCGGACGATTGGTGTTCCTCTCCCAGGATGTGTAGTCCTCGTTTCCCTGCTGGAGTACTCGACTCGTGTCTCTGAGGTAAACTGGTACTGTCTTTTCCCTACCCGATGTTCACTCGAACAGGAAAGCAGCTTTCGATTCGATATTCACTCGAATGGACAGTTTTTACCGATTTGAGGTTCTTCCGGTTAGTCATTGAAACGATTAAATTGCCCTTTCGATACGTTCAATTCCCGAAATATCCTACTGACTGCGCCAATTACGATGTCGTGCCTTTAGGCAGGGTTTTTAAAAACGAAAATTTACTACACACGTGAGACGTTTATTGCAAGGCTAACAACAATAGTCTGAGGATACACCTCGGTTGGTCATATTTATAACGTTGAATTGAGAATGCTGGTTCAGCTGAATAAGTGTGTATCCAGGCAAGTACTATCTCGTAACTTGCATGTATGCATGTATGTATGTATGTATGCATGTATGCATGTATGCATGACCGCATGTATGCATGTATGCATGTATGCATGTATGCATGTATGCATGTATGTATGCTTGCATGTATGTGTGCATGTATGTATGTATGTATGCATGTATGCATGTATGCATGTATGCATGTATGCATGCATGCTTGAATGTGTGCATGTATGCATGTATGTATGTTTGTATGTATGCATGTATGCATGTATGTATGCATGTATGTATGTATGCATGTATGTATGTATGCATGTATGCATGTATGCATGTATGTATGTATGCATGTATGCATGTATGCATGTATGCATGTATGCATGTATGCATGTATGCATATATGCATGTATGTATGTATGTATGTATGTATGTATGTATGTATGTATGTATGTATGTATGTATGTATGTATGTATGTATGAATGTATGTATGTATGTATGTATGTATGTATGTATGTATGTATGTATGTATGTATGAATGTATGTATGTATGTATGTATGTATGAATGTATGTATGTATGTATGTATGTATGTATGTATGTATGTATGTATGTATGTATGTATGTATGTATGTATGTATGTATGTATGTATGTATGTATGTATGTATGTATGTATGTATGTATGTATGTATGTATGTATGTATGTATGTATGTATGTATGTATGTATGTATGTATGTATGTATGTATGTATGTATGTATGTATGTATGTATGTATGTATGTATGTATGTATGTATGTATGTATGTATGTATGTATGTATGTATGTATGTATGTATGTATGTATGTATGTATGTATGTATGTATGTATGTATGTATGTATGTATGTATGTATGTATGTATGTATGTATGTATGTATGTATGTATGTATGTATGTATGTATGTATGTATGTATGTATGTATGTATGTATGTATGTATGTATGTATGTATGTATGTATGTATGTATGTATGTATGTATGTATGTATGTATGTATGTATGTATGTATGTATGTATGTATGTATGTATGTATGTATGTATGTATGTATGTATGTATGTATGTATGTATGTATGTATGTATGTATGTATGTATGTATGTATGTATGTATGTATGTATGTATGTATGTATGTATGTATGTATGTATGTATGTATGTATGTATGTATGTATGTATGTATGTATGTATGTATGTATGTATGTATGTATGTATGTATGTATGTATGTATGTATGTATGTATGTATGTATGTATGTATGTATGTATGTATGTATGTATGTATGTATGTATGTATGTATGTATGTATGTATGTATGTATGTATGTATGTATGTATGTATGTATGTATGTATGTATGTATGTATGTATGTATGTATGTATGTATGTATGTATGTATGTATGTATGTATGTATGTATGTATGTATGTATGTATGTATGTATGTATGTATGTATGTATGTATGTATGTATGTATGTATGTATGTATGTATGTATGTATGTATGTATGTATGTATGTATGTATGTATGTATGTATGTATGTATGTATGTATGTATGTATGTATGTATGTATGTATGTATGTATGTATGTATGTATGTATGTATGTATGTATGTATGTATGTATGTATGTATGTATGTATGTATGTATGTATGTATGTATGTATGTATGTATGTATGTATGTATGTATGTATGTATGTATGTATGTATGTATGTATGTATGTATGTATGTATGTATGTATGTATGTATGTATGTATGTATGTACGTACCTATGTATGTATGTAAGTATGTACGTACGTACGTACGTACATAGGTAGGTATCTATGTATGTATGTATGTATGTATGTATGTATGTACGTACCTACGTATGTATGTATGTATGTATGTACGTACGTACGTATGTATGTATATATATATGTATGTATGTATGTATGTATGTATGTATGTATGTATGTATGTATGTATGTATGTATGTATGTATGTATGTATGTATGTATGTATGTATGTATATATGTATGTATGTATGTACGTACGTACGTACGTATGTATGTATGTATATACGTATATAGTTATGTATGTATATATGTACGTACGTGCGTACGTACGTACGTAGGTATATGTATGTATATATGTATATATGTATGTACGTACGTACGTACTTACGTATGTATGTATGTATTTATGTATGTACGTACGGACGTACGTATGTACTTATGTAAGTATATATGTATGTATGTATGTATGTATGTTATAGTATGCAGTATGTTATTGTTTCGGAGTTACAGCGTTTCAAGTTGTTCCTATACACATGCATGTGATGTTCAGGAAATACAAAATATCTCGACTATTTACAACTTTTGGAAATTCCCGCTACATTGGTATTTTAGCTAATTTTATTATCTATATTTTATGTAAGAATGAACGGCAGGAAGTAACAGTTTCGGTGTTACAGCGTTTTAAGTTGATCCTATACACATGGACGTCAAACATTGACGTGGTGTTCTGGAAATCCAAAATATCTCGCTTATGTAAAATTGTGGGGAATTGCAGCAACATTGGTATCTTAGGGAATTTTATTATCTATATTTTGATGTAAGAATAGAACGGCAGGTTATGATAGTTTCGCAGTTACAGCGTTTCAAGTTGTTCATATAAACATGCACGTGATGTTCTGGAAATCCAAAATATCTGGGTTATTTACAATTTTCGGGAAATGCGCTCCATTATTATTATAGCTAATTTTATTAACGATATTTTGGTGTAAGAATAAATCGGCGGGGTGTTATAGTTTGGGAGTTACAGCGTTTCAAATTGCTCCTATACACATGGACGAAAACATGGACGTGGTGTGCAAGATATCTAAAAATCTCGCTTATTTAAGATTTTTGGAAATTTCCGCTACGTTGGCATCATAGCTAAGCTTATTATCTATATTTTGACGTAAGAATGAAAAGGCAGTATGTTATAGCTTCGTAGTTACAGCGTTTCAAGTTTTTCCTATACACATGCGTGTGATGTTCAGGAAATCCAAAATATGTCGGTTATTTACAATTTTTTGATATTCCCGCTATATTGTTATCAAAAATAAATTTATTATCCATATTTTTATGTAAGAATGAAACGGCAGGTTGTAACAGTTTCGGAGTTACAGCGTTTTAAGTTGATCCTATACACATGAACGGTAATCATGGACGTGGTGTATCAGGAAATCCAAAATATCTCAGTTATTTAAAACTTTTGGAAATTGTCGCTACATTGGTATCGTGGCTCATTTTATTATCTATTGTAATGCGCGAAGTAAACAAAGCGACACATGTTTACTACTTCCAACAAATTACTACGACGCGTAAATAAAGACAGCTGCATGCATCCTGCCGGATTGTTGTTTACGAAAAGTAATTGGTGACCTCCTGAGCATTCCCTGCGTAGGCGTTGTTAAAGGGACAATCGTAGCTTCTAGAACATTCTCGATTATGGTTGGGGGTGTATATATCAGGGGGCTTGAGATCGAGGGGATCAGTTAGAACTAGAGAAGCAGACGTGAACGCGACATACGATCCGAAAGCGGAGCAGTACAAATAAATTATGTAGTGTCTAGTCTAGTGTACAAGTAGTTAAGTGTGTTAAATAAATTAGTGTTCAATTAATGTAAATAAATTATAAAATAAACGTTACATTGGTGTCAGAAGTGGGATCATGAAGAAGTTACGCGAATTAAAAGTGGCCGAGTTAAAAAAAAAACTCGAGGAACGGGAATTGGAAACAGGAGGGAAGAAGACCGAACTCCAGGACCGACTCTCGGCATTTTTGAAAGAAAATGGCCAGGACCCGGAAGTTTTCGAGTTCGAAGACGACGACATAACGGAGCAGTTCGCCGCCCAGAGGGAAGAAATCGCCGCCCAGAGGGAAGATATTTCTACCCAAATCGCCACCCAGAGGGAAGAAATCGCCGCCCAGAGGGAAGATATTTCTACCCAAATCGCCGCCCAGAGGGAAGACATCACTGCTCAAATCGCCGCCCAGAGGGAAGACATCAATGCTCAAATCGCCGCCCAGAGGGAAGACATCACTGCTCAAATCGCCGCTCAGAGGGAAGATATTTCTGCCCAAATCACTGCCCAGAGGGAAGATATTTCTACCCAAATCGCCGCCCAGAGGGAAGATATTACTGCACAAATTGCTGCCCAGAGGGAAGAAATCGCTGCCCAGAGGGAAGAAATAGCTGCCCGGAGGGAAGAAATCGCCGCCCAGAGGGAAGACATCACTGCTCAAATCACTGCCCAGAGGGAAGAAATCGCCGCCCAGAGGGAAGAGATAACCGACCAGATTGAGGCTCAGCGTAAGGAGATTGAAGAGAAGATCAAGCAGTTGGAAGAACGACTAGAACAACTCGGTAGCAGCGAGGGGAAAGAAGACGAAATTGAACAGAAGATGAAGCAGTTGGAAGAACGACTAAAGCGAGTCAGTAGCGGCGAGACGAAGGAAGAAATAAAGGCGGTCGTTCAACAGAACTCGATATCGACCAATCGAATGACGCCCCCAACGTTCTATGGAAAAGTTCCGTGGGCTAGCTACAAGAAGCAGTTTGAGGCAGCAGCGGAGGCTAATGCTTGGTCCCCTTACGAGAAAGCTGTTTCCCTTACGGTAGCCTTACGTGGAGAGGCGTTGGAAGTTCTTCAGACGCTATCCACCGAGGAAGCCGGGAATTACAATGAGCTGCTGAGGCGACTGGAAATGCGGTTCGGCCAAACACATCTGGAGCAAGTCCATCAATCCCAGATGTCCAATCGCCGTCAAAGATCGAACGAGACCCTGCAGGAGTTCGAAGCGGACGTAGCCAGACTAGTGAGGTTGGCGTATCCCACGGCACCGGAACAGATGATGGAGTGCCTCGCAGTGCAGACGTTCGTGAGCGGGCTGCGGGACCAGGAACTGCAGAGGTCCCTGAGACTAGCTCGACCGAAAACATTAATGGACGCGCTCGCCATCGCACTGGAGCATGATGCAGCCATGGAAGCCTCCCGTGGTCACGGCCGTGTACGAGCGGTTGCAGAGGAAGTAGACACTGAAAAACTCGTCGAAAGGGTCCTACAGCAGATCATGGAGGTGCTGTCGGCGAAGAAGAAGGTAGTTCGCTGTTGGAACTGTGGCGAAGTGGGCCATGTGAAGAATTCTTGCAAGCGGCCCAGAACAGCGGCGCCGGCAAAGGCCCAGGAAAACTAATGCGGGTAGATAAGAAAGGGGGAACGTCGACCCGTAGCAGTGGAAACCCCCGGGCCAGTATAGCCTCGTTTTCCCACCAATTGGGGAGCGCGTACGTCGATGGCACTATCGACGGGAGATCCCACGCCATGCTTGTGGACACGGGAGCTACGAAGACGATCGTACGCTCGGAAGTTGTGAGGTACCGTAGGAAGATTAGGCCAAGTAGGTGGCAATTGAGAACTGCCACTGGGGAGAAGGCAGTAATACACGGTGAAGCGACGGTTAGCATGACGTTGGGACGAGTAAAGTTTGACCATCCTGTTCTCATAGCCGAAATTGAAGAAGACGTCATACTGGGGATGGACGTCATGAGGAATCATGGATTCCAGTTGGATTTCGGACACCGAGTGTTGAGGATCGGTCAAGAAGAATTACTGCTACACAATCGTGACAACTTTGTGTTAGACGTAATAATGGCAGAAGATGTGATTCTCCCAGAACGAAGCGAAACGATCACCTCTACCTGTCTGAGGGGTGTTGTGGAAGAGGGAATTCCAGCCGTGATCGAACCAGAAAACGATGACAATCGACTGGCTCGGGGGGTACTGGTAGGAAAGGCGCTCGTTACTCTCTCAAGTGAAGTGCCTGTGCGACTACTTACATCAATCAGTACCCGGTTACCATCAAGAAGGGTACGAAGCTGGGCACGTGTAAAGCCGCTTCGGCCATCGTAAGGGGCGTTAGTGAGGAAGAAAGGTCCAGACACACTCCGCAGGACTTGAAACAAATTCTTTCCCAGACCAGTGCGTTTCTCTCGCCCACACAGAAACAAAATTCCAACGAATTAATAAATAAGTACCAGGACATATTTACCACCGAGAATGGGAAGCTGGGAAAGACTAAGGTCGTGACACATAAAACTGACACGGGCGAGACACGGCCGATTCGACAAACAGCAAGACGATTACCCTTGGCCAAACGGGAGGAAGCCGAGCAAATCATCAGGGACCTAGAGCGGGACGGGGTCATCGAGCCGTCAAGCAGTCCATGGGCCTCGCCGGTAGTACTGGTGAAGAAAAAGGATGGTTTCTGTGTAGACTACCGGCAGGTGAACAGTGTCACCAAAAAGGACAGCTACGCGCTACCACGTATCGACGACACACTCGATACCCTTGCTGGATCCACGATATTTTCGACCTTGGATTTAAAAAGCGGCTATTGGCAAGTCGAAATGGACCCTGCCGATAAGGAAAAGACGGCATTTACCTTCGGTAACGGCCTGTGGCATTTTACAGTCATGCCATTCGGACTTTGTAATGCCCCAGCGACGTTTGAGAGGCTGATGGAGAGCGTGCTAATGGGTTTGACGTGGAAAACGTGCCTAGTCTATTTGGACGATGTCATCGTGATGGGCAAGACCTTCGAAGGACATCTGAAAAACTTAGAGGACGTCTTTCAGAGACTGCGAGGTGCGGGGCTGAAACTGAACACGAAGAAATGTCAGCTCTTCAGAAGGAAGGTCTCTTACTTAGGGCACGTAGTGAGCAGAGAGGGCGTCGCCGTTGATCCGGACAAGATAAGTGCGGTGAAGGAGTGGCCAATACCGGTAGATAAACACCAGTTGAGGAGTTTTCTGGGCCTCTGCACGTACTACCGACGCTATGTCCCTATGTTCTCCGACGTCGCTAAGCCGTTGACAAGGCTCACGGAAGAAGGACGAAACTTCTGTTGGGATGAGGAATGCCAGTCTGCCTTCGACGAGCTGAAGAGGAAGTTGACCAGTGCCCCTGTGCTGAGTTTTCCTCTGCCAGAAGGACAGTTCATCCTGGAGAGAGGAGAGCGTCCTGAGTGGCAAAAGGTATCACCTGGCTCGCCAAAACTCAAGAGCTATTGGGCACAGTGGGACTCGTTAGTGGTTGAGGATGGACTAATAAAACGCGTACTGGAGAGCCAAGACGGGACGGAGGAAAGACGGCAGTTGGTAATTCCCTCCAGTAAAATCCCGGAGGTCTTGCGGCACCTTCACGACGAGTCGTCTGGTGGACATTTAGGGATCAAGAAAACCCTGCAGAAAGTACGAGAGCGATTCTACTGGATCAATTGTCCAGACGACGTGAAGGACTGGTGCAAGAAATGTACTACATGTTTCGCAAGTAATGGGCCACAAAGACGACCGAAAGCTCCCATGAAACAATATAACGTCGGGAGCCCCTTCGAAAGGATCGCTATTGATATAGCAGGACCCTTCCCTGAGACCGAAAAGGGGAATAAATACATCCTGGTCGTAATGGACTATTTTACGAAATGGGTAGAAGCGTACGCTCTCCCTAATCAGGAGGCAGAGACAGTGGCCGATGTGCTCGTGAAGGAGCTGATCTGCCGGTTTGGAGTACCCATGGAATTACACTCGGATCAAGGAAGAAACTTTGAGAGTGGCCTATTCCGGAGGATCTGTGAAAAGTTTGGGGTACGAAAAACAAGAACCACGGCCCTTCACCCTCAGTCTGACAGTATGGTAGAACGAATGAATCGCACCCTCAACCGCTATCTAGCGAAAATGGTCTCGTCACATCAAAGAGACTGGGACGAACACGTGCCGTTCTTCCTGATGGCCTACCGCTCGGCCGTTCATGAGTCGACAGGACAAACTCCAGCCAAAGTCCAGTTCGGGCGAGAACTTAAACTGCCCTGTGATCTAATCTTTGGCGCTAGACCGGACGAGGACGTTTCCGGGGAAGATTACGTCTCCCGGATGCGGCAAAGGATGAACGAGATTCACGATCAAGTCCGATACCAACTAAATATCGCCAGTGATCGCATCAAAGAGCGTTACGACATCAACGCTAAAGAGGGTGGCTACCAAATGGTAGATCGAGTTTAGCTGTACAACCCACAGAAGGAACGTGATTTGTCCCCTAAGTTACAGACCAATTGGGAAGGTCCCTATGTTGTGAAGAAACGAATCAATGACGTGGTCTACCGGGTAAGCAAACTACCAAACGGCAAGCCGAGAGTGGTGCACTTCAATCGGTTGGCACCCTATGAGGGGTCGCACGATGAGGCGGAGGTTCCTCGGGTAAGAAACACGTTGGCGCAGGAAAACGAACTTTCGTTCGGAGAATTTATGAGCGCCTACGTGGGTACCGGAAAAGCACGGTATGGGGTAACCTGTGAAAAACAACAGGATTTGTTCAGCGTACCTGAAGAATACTCGTTGGCCCATTGTGTGTCCACCGACCTGGTAATATCACGGGGTATCGCCACGGTTTTCAAGAAGAAGTACGGGCGCTTGGAACAACTCGGAGCGCAACTCCCGGAAATTGGCAAGGTTCTGGAACTACGTGACAACGTAAGACACATCTTTTATCTGGTTACGAAGGAGATAGGGTCCCTTAAACCATGTTATCACAATGTATGGCGAACCTTGCATAGGCTACGAGACCGACTGCTGGAGCTCGACATCAGGAAGCTAGCTGTCCCCAAGTTAGGTGCTGGACGAGATCAGCTGGACTGGAGGGTTGTCCGGAATATGCTGGAAGTAGTGTTGAAGAATACCGGAGTGGAAGTTTTAGTCTGCTGTTTTGGGCCTGCACCATGTCGACTCGGGAAGACGGTCCCCTGTTATTTTGACGCCACGTCTCGCTGTAAGCGGGGGGCTAACTGCAGGTTCCTGCATGGGCCTACCAGGGATACGTTCCGAGACGAAATGTCTCTAAGGCGGGGGCAGTGTAATGCGCGAAGTAAACAAAGCGACACATGTTTACTACTTCCAACAAATTACTACGACGCGTAAATAAAGACAGCTGCATGCATCCTGCCGGATTGTTGTTTACGAAAAGTAATTGGTGACCTCCTGAGCATTCCCTGCGTAGGCGTTGTTAAAGGGACAATCGTAGCTTCTAGAACATTCTCGATTATGATTGGGGGTGTATATATAAGGGGGCTTGAGATCGAGGGGATCAGTTAGAACTAGAGAAGCAGACGTGAACGCGACATACGATCCGAAAGCGGAGCAGTACAAATAAATTATGTAGTGTCTAGTCTAGTGTACAAGTAGTTAAGTGTGTTAAATAAATTAGTGTTCAATTAATGTAAATAAATTATAAAATAAACGTTACACTATATTCTGATGTAAGAATAAAACGGCCGGATATTATAGTTTCGCGGTTACAGCGTTTCATGCTATTCCTATACATGCATGCATGCATGTGATGTTCAGGAAATCCAAAATATATCGGTTATTTACAATTTTTTGACATTCCCGCTACATTGGTATCATAGCTACATTTCTTATCCATATTTTTGTGTAAGAATGAAACGGCAGGAAGTAACAGTTTCGGAGTTACAGCCTTTTAAGTTGATCCTATACACATGGACGATACACATGGACGTGGTGTTCAGGAAATCCAAAATATCTAGCTTATTTAAATTTTTTGGAAATTGCCGCTACATTTGTATCATAGCTAATTTTATCATCTATATTTTGGTGTAAGAGTAAAACGGCAGTATGTTATAGTTTCGGAGTTACAGCGTTTCAAGTTGTTCCTATACACATGCATGTCATGTTCAGTAAATCCTATATATGTCGGTTATTTACAATTTTTAAAATGTCCGCTACAATGGCATCATAACTAAATTTATTATCTATATTTAAATGTAAGAATAAAACGGCACGAAATTATAGTTTCGGAGTTACAGCGTTTCAAATTGCTAATATACACATGGACGGTAAACATGGACGTAGTGTTGAGCAGATCCAAAATATCTCGCTTATTTACAAGTTTTGGAAATTACTGCTATTGGTGTAATAGCTAATTTTATTATCTATATTTTGATATAAGAATAAAATGGCAGGTAGTTATAGTTTCGGAGTTACAGCGTTTTAAGTTGATCCTATACACATGAGCGGCAAACATGGACGTGGTGTTCAGGAAATCCAAAATATCTCTCTTATTGAAAATATTTGGAAATTGTCGCTACATTGGATCATAGCTAATTGTATTATCTATATTTTGATGTAAGAATGAAACGGCGAGAAATAACAGTTTCGGAGTCACAGCGTTTTAAGTTGATCCTATACACATGGAATGCAAACATGGACGTGGTGTACAGGAAATCCAAAATATCTCGCTTATTTAAAATTTTTGGAAATTGGCTCTACACTGGATCATAGCAAATTGTATTATCTATATTTTGATGTAAGAATGAAACGGCAAGAAGTAACAGTTTCGGAGTTTCAGCGTTTTAAGTTGATCCTATACACATGGACTGTAAACATGGACGTGGTGTACAGGAAATCCCAAATATCTCGCTTATTTAAAATTTTTGGAGATTGCTGCTACATTGGTATCATAGCTAATTTTATTATCTATATTTTGATGTAAGAATAAAACGGCAGGATATTATAGTTTCGGGGTTACAGCGTTTCAAGTTGTTCCTATACACATGCACGTGATGTTCAGGAAATCCAAAATACATCGGTTATTTTCAATGTTCGGAAATTGCCCTACATTATTATCATAGCTAGTTTTATTATTCATATTTTGGTGTAAGAACAAAATGGCAGGAAGTTATAGTTTCTGAGTTACAGCATTTTAAATTGCTCCTCTACACATGGACGGTAATCATGGACGTGGTGTTCAGGTGATCCAAAATATCTCGCTTATTTACAAGTTATGGAATTTGCCTCTACATTGGTATCATAGATAATTGTATTATCTATATTTTGATGTAAGAATGAAACGGCGGGAGGTTATAGATTGAGATTTGCAGCGTTTCAAATTGCTCCTATACACATGGACGGCAAACATGGACGTGGTGTACAGGAAATCCAAAATATCTCGCTTATTTAAAATATTTGGAAATTGCCTCTACACTCGATCATAGCAAATTGTATTATCTATATTTTTATGTAAGAATGAAACGGCAAGAAGTAACAGTTTCGGAGTTACAGCGTTTTAAGTTGATCCTATACACATGGACTGCAAACATGGACGTGGTGTAAAGGAAATCCCAAATATCTCGCTTATTTAAAATTTTTGGAAATTGCTGCTACATTGGTATCATAGCTAATTTTATTATCTATATTTTGATGTAAGAATAAAATGGCAGGATATTATAGTTTCGGGGTTACAGCGTTTCAAGTTGTTCCTATACACATGCACGTGATGTTCAGGAAATCCAAAATACATCGGTTATTTTTAATGTTCGGAAATTGCCCTACATTATTATCATAGCTAGTTTTATTATTCATATTTTGGTGTAAGAACAAAATGGCAGGAAGTTATAGTTTCTGAGTTACAGCATTTTAAATTGCTCCTCTACACATGGACGGTAATCATGGACGTGGTGTTCAGGTGATCCAAAATATCTCGCTTATTTACAAGTTATGGAATTTGCCTCTACATTGGTATCATAGATAATTGTATTATCTATATTTTGATGTAAGAATGAAACGGCGGGAGGTTATAGATTGAGATTTGCAGCGTTTCAAATTGCTCCTATACACATGGACGGCAAACATGGACGTGGTGTACAGGAAATCCAAAATATCTCGCTTATTTAAAATATTTGGAAATTGCCTCTACACTGGATCATAGCTAATTATATTATCTATATTTTGATGTAAGAATTAAACGGCAAGAAGTAACAGTTTCGGAGTTACAGCGTTTTAAGTTGATCCTATACACATGGACTGCAAACATGGACGTGGTGTACAGGAAATCCAAAATATCTCGCTTATTTAAAATTTTTGGAAATTGCTGCTACATTGATATCATAGCTAATTTTATTATCTATATTTTGATGTAAGAATAAAACGGCAGGATATTATAGTTTCGGGGTGACAGCGTTTCAAGTTGTTCCTATACACATGCACGTGATGTTCAGGAAATCCAAAATATCTCGACAATTTACAATTTTTGGAAATTCGCGCTACATTGGTATCATAGATAATATTATTATCTATATTTTGATGTAAGAATAAAACGGCAGGATATTATAGTTTCGGGGTTACAGCGTTTCAAGTTGTTCCTATACACATGCACGTGATGTTCAGGAAATCCAAAATACATCGGTTATTTTCAATTTTCGGAAATTGCCCTACATTATTATCATAGCTAATTTTATTATTCATATTTTGGTGTAAGAACAAAATGGCAGGAATTGTAGTTTCGGAGTTACAGAGTTTCAAATTGCTCCTATACACATGGACGGCAAACATGAGCGTTGTGTTCAGGAAATCCAAAATATCTCGCTTATTTAAAATTTTTGGAAATTGCTGCTATATTTGTATCATAGTTAATTTTGTTATCTATATTTTTATGTAAGACTAAAACGGCAGTATGTTATAGTTTCGGAGTTACAGCGTTTCAAGTTGTTCCTGTACACATGCATGTGATGTTCAGGAAATCCAAAAATATCTCGACAATTTACAATTTTTGGAAATTCGCGCTACATTGGTATCATAGATAGTATTATTATCTATATTTTGGTGTAAGAATAAAATGGCGGGAAGTTATAGTTTCGGAGTTACAGTGTTTTAAATTGCTCCTCTACACATGGACGGTAATCATGGACGTGGTGTTCATGAGATCCAAAATATATCGCTTATTTACAAGTTTTTGAAATTGTCGCTACATTGGTGTCATAGCTAATTTTATAATGTATATTTTGTGGTAAGCATGAAATGGCAGGAAGTTATAGTTTAGGTTAATTAGGATTAATTTTCCAGAACGCCAACGGGATAATCTTCGTAACAATTATTTCCTTGTTCTATCCTATTTATTCAAACTCGAAATAATTAAAAATGATGTGCTCCAAATTTTCATTTATCCGAATTTGATATTCAGCTAGACAATCGTCTGGCCGTTTATTATTGCATCATCTATTTGCGGGGGAGGAATCAATTCAACGTGGTCTAAAGCGGTCATAACATTTCAGTTGCCCAGTCAACAGTCAATGGGATCAAGGTCATACTGAAAGTAAGGTTAAATCTAAAATGTATCGCGTTTGTGATCAAAGAGATAGCGTTTCAACAAAAAAGATTGTAGATGTAAGCTCTTTGGAAGACATATTGCATAATTAATATATCACTCCTATTCTAAATATCATATTAAAGGCGATATAAACTGAACAGTAAACTAAATCAAGCAACCCAAAAAGCTATTTACTTGATTGATTGATCGATCCTTGATTCTTGCCTTAATATGAAAATTCTACTTTAGCTTTATTTGTTACGTTGAATATGTTTGTTATATTCCTTTAATGTTTATACGTTTGTTATGTTTGTTATGTTGTTTATGTATTGCGTTGTTTGTTAGAAATCAATTATGTTTATATGCGTTTCATTATTAGTGCAGCTACGCTTACTGTAATTAATGGTACGGCATGGTAGTAATGGAGTCTTTTTGTTAATACATATATAAAAAATTCCATGTGAATGAATGAGGGGTTAGTGAACAGACTCCACCGCTCCTGCCTAGAAGTAGGACTGAAAATAAATATGTCTAAAACACAAATTATGACATATCTAGTACTCAGCGAAAGCATAAACATTGCTGGAGCAGCCATCGATCAGACTACTTCTTACAAATACCTAGGACACGAGATTTGCCTATGAAGAGATAACCAAACCATCGAACTAAACCGCCGCATTAGACTGGCCTGGGTAGCTTTCGGCAAACTTAACTATGTTTTCAAATCAGATATCCCAGTAAGCCTTAAAAGGAAAGCATTCAATCAGTGCGTGCTGCCAGTTCTTACCTATGGAGCAGAGACCTTGACACTTACGAACAAAACAGTATACAAAATTCACGTAGCACAAAGGGCCATGGAACGCGTCATGTTGGGTATCTCTCTCAGACAACGAATTCCAAACCAAGAAATTCGACGCCGAACAGGAGTCCTGGACGCGATCGAGAAGATAACAATCCTCAAGTGGAATTGGGCAGGACATGTCGCCACAATGACTGACAACAGATGGACAAAACGTATATTAGAGTGGAGGCCGAGACAAGAAGCCTACCGAAACCGAGGCCGCCCACCAACAAGATGGACCGATAACCTGAAACGCTGCCACAGCAACTCGATGCAGGCAGCACAAGACCGAGATGCATGGAGAAGAATAAGGGAGACCTACGTCCAGCAGGGGACACGAGATGGTTGACTGATGATGATGATAATATAAAAAAGTAGAAAACGTCATATAAGATTCCGAGTACGTATTTGACAAAATTACAACCGTAAAGGATGACGCCCATTGAATCCGCACAGACCGGCCAGCACGATCAGAACGGCCATCACGTTCGGTAACCACCGCCCATTGAATCGGCATGAACCGACGTCTGTAGCGTTTAAAACAACTTTGTCAGTCAACGTGGAAATAGGTACCTAGTGATTTTAATCAGCTAATTAGGTGAAACAGTTGAAAAATGAGCAGTTCATCTGACTCAGAAGAAGAAATTCTTGTATTGGCAGCAGCCTGTGCTGAAGTGGAAAGGGAGAAGAAAGTAAGGAGATATTGGATCCATGATATTAGGGAGTTATTGGAAGTGTATTAAAGTGTAGCAGTAATACTGATAGCACTATTTTGACATATACGCATGCGCAGTGGCCCACTAAATACTGCTACCCGTAATTGTGATAGTGCTAGACTTTATTACTGAACAAATAAAGGAGTGCACTATTACTGGAATTTTCCCGTATTTTGACACTTTTGACAATTGTCAGCTGATCTGTCGTTTTTATAACTAACCGTTTTGCATTCTCTATGGTTTGTTTACGTCTTTGCTTTTTGTAACTGTAGGATGCTGCAGGAACGGTCTTGGATAAACTCCCAAAAATTAAACAACCATCGTTGCTAACGGTTTACTGCCGACGTTCGTCCGATATTACGGACATAATCATGGCTATTTTAGGTGGAAAAGAGTAGTATGTATTACATAGATTTGACCACTATATCGCCAATATGAGGTTTATTGGAGGGCCATTATTAGTATATCACGTCGGCAGTAAACCGTTAGCAACGATCGTTGTTTCATTTTTTGGCGTTTATGCAAGAACGTTCCTGTAGTTACTCACACATCTCCCCGAGAACATCAACCCATCTTTGCTTTTTTGTTTTCAATTTCTGGATATTTTTAACGAGTAGAGTAGTTGTGAATTTCTTTTAAAAAAACAATGACAAAAAAGTTAGACTGAGGTTTACGTACGACGACGACCTGCTTCTTTCATTTTTGTCTGTCTTCACCTCAAACTCAAACAAATATGACAACAACCGCGTCATCCGCCAACTTACAATTCGACGGTTAAATGTAAGGTTAGAAATAAGGAGAGTGAATAGCACTAAACCAAAAAGCATTTCCAATAACTCTTTTTTTTCGGCCGCGTAAACGACCCTGCACTATTAATATACGGCTGTTGTTATTACTGCTGTCAGTATTTTGAAACTTCCAATAACTCTCTATTAATTGGAAACGAAACGTTCACGGCGAGTTTTGTCATTTATTTCCGGATTTGTTGGCTGACGACGAAAAATTTTTTAAGTACTTTAGAATGTCCAGTCCCCAGTTTTATGAACTTCTAGATATCTTACCATTAAGGAAACAAAATACCAATTTCCCAAAAGCTATTTTACCCGAAGAACGACTAGCAGTTACATTAAAGTAAGTCCTACAAGTTATTTTATGCATGGTTATACAACTTATAGATTACTGATCGGGTTCCCGATTATTAGCCTGGTTGTCTCTTTTCATTATCAACTAAAACAATGTGACAAAATCATCAGCTAATAATTGGGTTCACTCGAACACTCTTTTGGTAAATCCCTAAAGTAATAAAATTAATAGAGCTTTAGTATGTATTTTTTTTCCAATGAGATTTTGTTTGTGGCAAAAGTACAATTTATTTACCCTATTTAGGGCGTGAACATAGTAAGTACATACTCAGGTATTTTGGTGAAACATAACATAAAATAATCATTATGAGTATACAGGGTTACTTAATTAAGATTAACTAAGCCTCATATCAAGATTATTTAAAAAAGGAAGGAAAACCAAAAGAATACAAGTAATTATCTTTATTTGAATGACTCCTGTGTACACTTGTAAGTCGGTATAGGGTTATACGCATAGGCGAACACTCATAGCTGCTTTCTTAAAACTGCCGACTGGAACTGGTATTTAATGACAAATTATCTGGTGGTTGACAAGGCGATCGGTTGGAATTTGATCGATGGTCCTTATTCATAGGTTTAGCTGACTGCCATCGTGAAACTGTCGGTTGGAAGCCTGGTTGTCAAAAGTTCCAGCGTGTGAAACGGTCTGCTGAAGACCAGGTGGTTGTAAGTTGTGGAAAGTTTTAGTTTGTGAAACTGCCTGTTGAAAAGTTGGTAACTGTAAATTATCGAATGTTTCAGTTTGTGAATCTATCTGAAGTGTTGGTTGTGAATTATGGGAAGTTTCTGTAGTCTTCGGTCGGTTTTCATTCGTCATTAAACTTTTGTACTCGTATTCGGTTACAAGGTTATAAATTTTGTTTTTTACTTCAATTTGAAAAAGAGGTGGAAATGTCCTTACGGTCTCTCCATACTTTCAAATAATTTTTTTAAATGGTCAGTTTTCTTTTCCACTTTTAACTGTTTTCTCTCTTCTAAGTACTCCGGGAGTACCTGCGATAAAGCAGGTTGTGCTGGTTTCTGTTGTTTTCTTTTTTCTGGTATCTGTGAAGTTGACTCGGAAGAACCTGGTGAGGGTGAAGAAGTTGGTAAGGATGAAACGCTGGTTGGTGACAGAAGAGTGTTCTCGTTACTAGGAAAATCCAGATTTACGGTGTCGATAGTAATATCATCAACAGATAGCTGAGATTCTTCCACAGTAAGGTTAGACTGTTGTTTCCTCCCTGCAAAGAAGGGAACTATGAAAGACATGGTATCCTCAAATTTCCACTTCTTTGTTGGGATATTTGCTTGGCCGCTTCTGGTTTGTCGGTTTTTTTAAAGCCTTCCGATATCCATCCCTCAGTAGACCCCACCTTTTTTACATTCTGAAACTAAAATAAATGGTATAAAAAATACCAGAAAATCAAGTAACCAAGCAAACATCTCTTGACACAATCTGAGTAAAATGCTTTAAGTAAATGTGCAAATAATATCTATTTTATATTAATTGGAAATGTTACATGGAAAAATAATATTCATTTCTAAATTTTCAGTTGTTACATCAATAAAATTAGGCGTTTTAATTTTGGTTACAAGTCACATTAATTTGTATATTTTAGTACGTTAAAAAAGTTTCATTAAAAAATGGTTTAATTTAAGTGAACTTTTTTTTAGGTTTTTGGGACATGGAGATAGTTTTTCTTCATTAGCATTCAGCTACAGACTTAGAGAAACCACGGTGAGAAGAATAATTTTTGAGACATGTGAACAAATATAGATCATTCTGTCTCCTTTGGTAATGCCTAAACCTACGTCCGAACAATGGAAGAAAATAGATTACATCAATAAAATTAGGCGTTTTAATTTTGGTTACAAGTCACATTAATTTGTATATTTTAGTACGTTAAAAAAGTTTCATTAAAAAATGGTTTAATTTAAGTGAACTTTTTTTTAGGTTTTTGGGACATGGAGATAGTTTTTCTTCATTAGCATTCAGCTACAGACTTGGAGAAACCACGGTGAGAAGAATAATTTTTGAGACATGTGAACAAATATAGATCATTCTGTCTCCTTTGGTAATGCCTAAACCTACGTCCGAACAATGGAAGAAAATAGAAGAGGGTTTTCGGACAAAGTGGAATTATCCTAATTGTATCGGAGCCCTGGACGGAAAACATATTGTGTTTGAGAAACCGCCAAACTCCGGATCACTCTACTGTAATAATTATAAGAAAGAGTTTAGTATTGTTTTAATGGCTTTGGTAAATGCAGATTATAGGTTCATAACTGTCGACATTGGAGCCTACGGTCGTAATAGTGATGGAGGGTTATTCAGTTCCTCCAAACTAGGAAAAGGGCTTCAAGCAAAAACTCTAGATATTCCCAAAGACAAATTATGGCCTGGAACGAATATTGCTTAGCCACATGTTATTGTAGGCGATGAAGCATTTCCTTCATGACCGAATCTTATGAGACCATATCCTGGAACCCAGACAGCTAATCAAGAAGCGAATAGAATATATAAATATCGGCATAGCAGAGCTAGGCGAGTGAGTGAAAATGCCTTCGGAATCATGACTAAAAAGTTTCGTATTTTCTATAAAAAAAAATTTTTATAGAAGTTTCTCCAGAGCATCTTGATACAATTACTCTAGCATGCACTGCTTTCCATAATTTCCTCAGAAACGATAGCTGTTTTTGGCAACCTGAAGAACTTGATAAGGAGGAACCACCACTAGGCCTAATTGATTTACAAAATATTGGCGGTAATTTCCAATGCGATGCATTTGCTATTAGAGAACAATTCAAGCAATATTTTGTCTCCAATCAAGGAAGCGTGCCATGACAAAATGAAAAAGTTAACGAAGGGAGATCAAATTAAATCCCTACTTGTAACATTAATCGGAATTTGTATGTTTTTAATAATTAATAAACGAGGATTATTACTTACCGGACATTCCGTTTTTAATTGATATCTCCATCCATGCATTTTCTTTTCGAATGCTATCGTGATAAAATCGATCTTTTGGATCATATAAAAATTTATATGATCGCACACTTTCAATTAAAACCCCCTTTACCCTTGTCCGCCGCCCCCTCTGCACCCACTCATGTGTCTGCCGCTTGGAATTTCGTTCAGTTATGGTAAGATCTATCATTACATACATTTTCATGCATATTATCGATGCCGAAATTTTTCCGAAAAATGAACCATTTTCACCCATTATAACTACCCTCCGCGACGAGTAAGCTGTCTGCCTGCTCGGAACTTTTATAACTGATGTTAATAGAGTTTATTACTGTTTACGAATTCCATATTACTGATCATGACGTTGAAATTTCGGCTCTAGCTCTCCGCCTTTTCACCCCTTTACACTTGTCCGCCACCCCTTTTGCACCTACTCATGTGTCCACCGCTTGGAATTTCGTTCAGCTATGGCAAGATCTGTCATTAAATAAATTTTGAAGCTTCTGATCGATGCTGAAATTTTCCCGAAAAATTGACAACTTTCACCACTTATAACTACCCTCCGCAACGAGTAAGCTGTCCGCCTGCTCGGAACTTTAATAACTGATGGTAATAGAGTTTATTACTGTTTACGAATTCCATATTACTGATGACGATGAAATTTCGTCCCCAGCTCTTGGTCTAGATGGGCGCTTGTTCAATTGTTTACGCATATATTAAAATTTGCCGGCCGTGCTGGCTGGTCTGTGCCGATTCAATGGGCGTCATGCTTAAGGCGAAAAGTAACACGACAAAAGGCGAAAATTGTGACGGGTGTGAAGATAGCCACCTCCACAAATCCTGTAGTCCGGTAAAATAGGTGCTGTTTTTAAGTATCAAAATTTATACATAAAACGTTCTCGGAGAGATTGTTTATTACTAAACAAATGTATCCGATACGAATTACCACCCTAGCTGTCGCTTGGGGATTGATACAAGGGGTACATTTACAAAAAATCAAAAAAATAATATTTTAGTATTTAAGGAAACATTTACCCGAAAATTGTTGTCTGGAAATATTCACTAATATGTAAGCGATCTTGCAAAAACAGTTTCAAGTCGAAAACCAGGGGATGCAATAGTTAATAGGGGATTCATAAGACACATATTTAAAAATTTTGAACTCTTACATATGGTACCTTTTTAAGTATCTGAACCAATATTTACATCGACAATTTTTAATTTGGAAATATTTGTTTATATATAAACTATCCCCTTGACACAGTTTCAAGTCGAAAATCAAGGGATGCAATGGTCATTCGGGGTTTCATAGGAGACTCATAGGAGAAATTCTGTACTCTTTCGTATAGAAAAAATTATATAAGTATCTAAACCAATTCTTACATAGAAAATTTGTTTCTGGAGATATTCGTTTATACGTAAACTATCCCCCAGAGACAGTTTCAAGTCGAAAATCACGAGAACCAAGAGTTAATACGGGGTTTATAATACACTTGCTTAGAATCTTACGTATGGTAAATCTTTTATGTATATAAACTAATTTTTACATCGAAAATTGTTATCTGGGACTATTCGTTTTTATATAAGCTGTCCCATGGTAACAGTTTCATGTCGAAAATTAGGGGGTGCAATAATCATTGGGCGTTCATAGGGACTGATTTTCGGCTTGAAACGGTTTATGCATAAAGGAATATTTCCAAGTAAATATTTTTGATGTAAAAATTGGTATAAATACTTAAATAACTTTTTCCATGCGTAATAATACAACATTTCAAAGTAAGTCTCATATGATCCCCCGAATGAAAATTGCATCCCCCGATTTTCGACTTGAAACTGGTACAGGGGGATAGCTTAGGTATAAATGAATATTTGCAGATAAGAATTTTGATGTAAAAATTGGTGTAGATACTTAACAAATTACAACATTTTGGAGTTCAAAATTTCAAAAGTGTTTTATGAATGCCCGAATGACTATTGTGTCCCCTGACCTTCGACTTGAAACTCTTCCGGGGGGATAGTTTATATATGAACGGATATTTCCAGATAATAATTTTCACTGTAAAGATTGGTTTACATACGTAAATAATTTTTTCCTTGCAAAGGAGTACGAAATTTCAAAGTAAGTCTCTTATGAACTCCCGAATGACTATTGCTTCCCCTGATTTTCCACTTGACACTGTTTCAGGGGGATAGTATATATATTAGCGAATATTTTCAGATCCAAAAATATCGATTTAAAAATTGGTCTACATACTTAAAAATTACCTTATGAAGGAGTTGTAAATTTCTAAGTGTTTAATGAACCCCTATTGACTATTGCATCCCCTGATTTTTAACTTGAAACTCTTACAGGGGGATAGTTTATATATAAAGGAATATTTCCAGATAAAAATTTTAGATGTAAAACTTGGTTTAGACACTTAAATATTTTTTCCATGCGTAACCTATGAATCCCCGATTTTCCATTTCATCCCCTGATTTTCGACGGTTTCAAGTGGGACATTCTATGTATAAATGGATATTTTCCGATAAAAATTTCAGTGTATAAATTGGTTTAGTAGTTAAAATAATTTTTTCCCATTGTTTATAAATATACCCCATGTATCATAGCCGAAACGACAGTTGGGGTGGCAAATCGGGTCGGATACATTTATTTAGTAATAAACAATCTCTACGAGGACGTTTTTTGCACAAATTTTGAGTTTAAAAGGTAGCACCTATTTTTCCGGATTACAGGATTTGTGGATGTAGCTATAATACCTTGACACCCGTCAATTACGGGCGTATAAGCACTTGAAGAAAGTAAATTATAATAGGCAGAAATTAATATTACTAATTTACTATTATACTATTATTATGAATTATACTAATACCAATATTACTTAAATAAGAGTGTATAATTATATACGCAAGTATAGTACCTATTACCAAACTTGAACACTTGGTAGTTACAGTAACACCGGTAACTTATTTTATTAAGGGATTTAAATGCAAGAGTAGAAATTGCGACGACACCAAAATTCATAGGACTATATGACTTGCAATTAGGATAGAAAATCGGCGTGGATGGAAAATTCCAAAACTATATTATTTTTTTATTGAATTTTAAAAAATTTTAATTTTTCTTCAAATTAATAAGTAAGAAGTTAGTTCTGTCTATTTTGATACCGGTAATATATTCCTATTTTTGCCTAGTACCCTTGTTCTCGTACGTCTTGGAGAATTAATTTTTTTTAATTGACGTATTTTGCAGCTTTGGTAATTTTTCTGATTTTAAATTTTTTTGTACAGCCACAGATTGTTACTATATAGTTACACGATAAAATGATTATTAATAAAAGCATAATAAATGTATAGTTAATTTTTGACTACTAATTTTTGAAATTGTTGAAATAAAATTCTGAAACCCATATTTTTATCAATCTCTTCTAATTAAAAATTGCCCGGCACGCCAGCAACGCAATAAATAATTTTCTGGCATGTGCACATAAAAAGATTGGGTATACTCTAACTAGTAGCAATTGGAACACTCTACAAAATCTGAAATTACCGAGGACATTCGAAAAGAACCCGTTATCTCTATACAAAACCATGGGACTTATTTCTTTGCTTATTCAAAAACGCACTGGTATATTTTAAAATGCAGGTGTTTGTATTCGTGCATTCGCCCAAGTGAAATCGAATATGTGAATGTATGGTTATCTACAGATAAAGAATTACTCATTACCCAGAATTACCCAAAGAATTAAAGAATGGACCCAAAGGGTCCATTAGGTCGCAAAATTTTTTACGACAGCGGCACTTCGTTTGTATCTTCTTCTTCTATGGAGCAGGTGTAGTCTTCTTCGGCACTTATACTCGAGAAAGCAGTGGTGTGTGTGTATGTGTGTGCCATTTATTTATACTATTTGAAAGTGAATTCATTGTTAGAGTTATTATCCGTAATAATAAGCCCATGGACGACCGGGCGGCACCACTTAAAAAGCCATTAAGTGTTTTTGTTGGTGTTCCAATTGTGACTGGACATAGTATACCACTGTTAGTGGACACATATGTGCCAGTCTTATTGCTTATGCATCTGTGGGAGACTGGTAACTTCTCACCAAATTATACGAGGGTGGGTCTCACGAAGTATCGAACTTGAATAATGTATTTGTAGAGGGCCAAAAACACTTTTTGAATGCGCTCGGTACGCTGTTATTCCTTTGTAACTCTACATATTAATAAAGTGGCTTCTTATTGTTTCACATGTTACTAACATGTACCTGTTCCTGAGTTCAATAAAGAATTAAATAAAATGTTATCGAAAGTTGCTGTCCTGGCACTGTAAGGAACGGAGTGATCTCATTACGCCTTGACTTCGTAGTGTGAAGACTAGCGACTCGGGGTCGGCCCTTACTGGCATTCTGACCGGCGCTCTTTGTCGTATATAAGACGTATTTTTAATCACTATTGCTTTTAAATTTTATTGAATTTCTATTTGTGAGTTACTCTTTTAAATATCAACAATTAATGTTTACCGGGAAATATAAAATTATTTGTGAAAGTTTTTTGGAATCATTTCATTTACAAATAATTCGTTATCTTTCAATATCCACGTATTTGGCCCACCTGTCGAGAATGACTTCCAAGAACTTGTCTACATTGAATCGATTCGATTCATACTGATATTACATAATAATCCCACCTCGCGATCTACCTTCTCCGAGGTATTACCTCATGTCATGTGCAGACACCGGCTGATTCCGCTGATTTAGTATATCGGTTGATCGCACGACGGTCGCACTGTGTAGAGCTTGTTGAGAACGCACCGACCGAATTTATACCTCTTCGGCAGATTATGTGCGCCCACCGATACGGGCATGCATCTAATGTTAATTAGCCGCACCATACTTAACTTACTGATCGTCTAGTGGTTGTTATGCGTAAAATACCCAGCGTTTATTTGGTGACAAGGATTTACTTTTTTTCTTTCTTTTTTTGATGTCCATTTAGGAGGTAAGTGCGTGCAGTGTAACCTATTTTGAAGGTATGCGCGCGTTATATAATTTTCAGTTTGTTAGACGTCGTTACTTTATTTCATGAGAAAACGGAGAAATGTTCCATCCGAATTACATGGTTTAGGTGTGAGCGATTTTGGATTTGATATAAAAAGTAAACATAAAGTTATATTGGTATCGTCAAGAGATTAAAAACAAAAACAATGTTAAAATCAATGTTTTATAGAGTAGATTAATTATAAAAACTTTTCGAGTCAAGTGATTCTACATATAAGAATGAGAACTAACCATTACTAGTGCAACTAGAGCAATTTAAACACAATGCCATTTAATTACAAATAACAACTGTTAACAAATCACTTTTAAAAAAACACCAATAACTGCAATATACATACCGTTTAAATTATAATGTTAATTTTGATAACATAGAAGGTTTAAACGTTGATTGAAGATATAGAAGATGCGCAGCCTTATAGGCACAAGTGTTACCGTATTGTTCTCTGGATTCCTCTTACCCCCCATCCCCTCTCGCCCATGTTTGCCTTGGCAGGTAACTAGTGCCACCACAAATTTTGACGGATTAGGGATGAAACTTAAAGCTTCGGAGAGGTGGATATGTATTTATCCCCTTCGGTGTTGCCGCTCCGTACCTACGTATAAAGTACCGCACTCGGTGTCCTTCCAGTTTCTAATTTTAACCCCAGGTAACCTCGAGATCCTCCCGCGGTAGATAAAGATTTTGGCCCGCGAACTCACCTTTTCATCGTCACTTTTACCGCTATTACCTTTCAGGACGACTAATATTTGTGAATATTTTAATTCGAGATTTAATTCAAAATATTATAATTCCAACACTATAACATCTATTTGTTAATAGACGTTCAAATTAAAATTTATACCAATTGCGGAGTTAAAATCGGAGATGTAAAATATTATGAGAGAAGAAGAAATATCTTTGCGGACAAGTTCTTTTCTTAAGCATAAGCACATCGGGCGATTAGATTTTAGTAGTACTTACCTTACGTTATCAACAAATTTCTTTCGCTTACTTATTTGATTTTATATATCTATTTCTTAACAGGGCTAAATATATTAGTCATTTTCACACACTCGGGAAGGATCTCGTGAGTTTTTCTGACCGCTGGAAGAAACTCGGACGCACCGAAATTGTTCATTGTAAACTTGGACAATTACCGTCACAATAAAAAAAGAATAACTTAAATTAAATTATCTCTAACAACTTCAGGTTTCAGGGAATTGTATATTATTGTTCTAAAAATATTAGTAAAATACAAATTGTAATATCGTCAAAATTATTATTTAAAAAACAACAACGTTAATGTTATTACTTGTAATACCGTTGATATCACATATAATGTCGTCATTAAAATTCAATTTGCAATATTTTTTTGAATATTATAATTATTTTGTTCGAGTTAAAATCCTTTAGTATGTTATTAGGTCATAAATTAGTTCAATATTTTATAAATATTAGACTTTCGCTTGTAACTACTGTACTTACGGAAAAATAAATGTTTTTCATAAAAAGTACGTCAACAAAGGAAAAAAAACGTTGCAGAATCAAAACTTTAATTGGTGAATTAATTACTCAACATTTGGTCGTTAATTAATTGAGAAAAAATTGAATGTGACGTTTTCATTTTTACGAAACTAGACGATGTTTTACTACGTTGACATCAAGTCGGTCATAATTAGCGGTTATTCAGTCGAAAATATTGTCGTTTTCATTTATACGATTTTGTGACTTTTTGCTAAGTTGACGTCTAATGAATTTGAAATTGACTTGAGCCACAATTAGTCGTCATTTATTATATTATTACTACAATGAACTTTATATTTCTATGTATATTACATTAAAAGAGGTAATGTGCTACGTAGGTACTACGTACAATAAGTTTTAGTACACACAAAAATGTACAAATTTTTTAACCGAAAGTTGTGACCTTTTTTGTTTGCGAAACATCGCATAAGTGTGGAAAATTAAAAGCAACAAAATAAATTTTTAGAACAATTTATTAATGAGCAAATAACGCTTAAGAATTGTTTAATTTATTTTTTAGATTATGCAATGTTTTTTTTTTGATAAGTTGCATTGCAAATGCATTGATGCATTTTATTCTTACCCTCGTCTTCATATTTTTTTTATGAACGTCGATAAACAAGTTTCAAAAGATTACAAGAGAAAATGCATCTTCAATCTCGTTAATTATTGAAATTCTTGAAATTATTTTTCATGACTCTATACCTACTTAGGTCTAGAGTGTTGGACTAATCCCGTTATACGTAACAAAGAAAACTATTAATTGTAAATTAATGGAAACCTTAAAATTCCAAGTAAAATTTTGTGAATAATCCTTCATGATCATCCCCGCAACGAGGGGCACCGAGAATCTAGGTATAAGAAGAGAATTAGTTCATAATCTGGTCAGTCACAGCACCGAATTCAATTTATGCAAGAAAATCAGTCAAAACCTTCTTCATATTTCAGACATGTTCAATCTCTTTCCAGCTCCTTGTACAGAACACAGGGATATTGTTCTCAATCAATTAATTAAAATGAAATTATTTACATCTACCCGTTGGTTAATACAATCCGCTCAGTCTTCGAAAACACGGTCCATAAAAACTTTCCTCACCGTAAAATGAAACTTTTAGCATTTTAAGACCGTGTACATAATGTGCAAGAAATACTATTTGCATTTATAATTATAAATAAGAATAAAAAAAATTCAAACAATAAAAATAAAAAAAAAAATAAAAGTAAAAAAAAATATATTTTTTGGTTTTCGGAATAGAAATCCTTCTAAATTTATTTTATTTTATTAATGATATTATTACCCTTATGGGAATGAGTTTACTGATAAGGGGGAAAAGGTCTTATGGAAATTAAGTATTCAATTTTTGAACCCTTTTTTCAAAATCATAACTACCTTCATTAATAGCTACCTAAACTTTAAACTTTTTATTACAGCCATTTTTTTTAAACTGTAATAACAAAACTGAACATTTAAAATGCAGATGTACAATGAGAGTGAAAGAAAAATCGGTTTTTAGAATTCATTTTTATATCGCACCTGTTTTTAGATAAATATTGCAGATAAGATGCAACGTATGTACGAATTTAAAAAGTTTACTATTTAAAAGTACTGAATACAAGAATGCACGCTAATCTACTATTTCTGGGTAAAGAATATTCCTATCCAAGATTATAAACTATATCATTTGATTGAAAGAATTTTTTAAAACAGTGGAATAAAAAATAACACTCAAAATGCTGAAAATTGACACATATCTATTTTGTTTCACTTCAAGGAATTCATTCTTGGCTGAAATATTTTTTTCTCAAAAATATACAGAAAAAACTTCATTCTCAAAACCCAATAACAATTCATTCTCATAATTCTATAGGCGACAACAATGCATGTCTTTTTTAATTTGACCGGTTGCTATTTTGAAACCGTTATACCGATATCGAACGACATGCTAATGTTTTTTCATGTTGAAATATACTCGTTTGATTTTTTTTTATTTCTAGCGCTTATAAATTTTGTTGAGAAAAAGTAAAAACTGTTTTTTTACACAAACCCTTAATAATATGCGGAATTAATTTAACTCGTTATATCAAGATATAAATCATTGTTCTCAGAAATTCCTTGTACCGTTCTGATTTATCCTGAAATACAATACTTTATTCATGAATCGACAACGCTGGTACTATGTATTGAAGCGTTGACTAGAAACCTACGAAACAATAACTTTCTGTACCAGTAGATAGGTGGCGATAGTCGAGCTGGTACAAAATCTGGTAAACAATAATTTGTATGGGGTTGCGTATCTTCTTAACCTCTTCAATCAACGGTTTAAAGCAGAATGAAACAGTAGCAGTCGTTCTGTCTGTGTAGTCAAATCTTAAAAAAAAAACATTTTCATTTTTGTAATATTTTCAGAAAAAACTTAATCCTTAAAGAGACAATTTAAAAAATCCTATTTTTCTATTATACGGTATGTTAAGCAGAACCAAACACATTTATAGTTTTGGCAATTGTAACATTTCACCTGTAAAATCAATATAAAAACTATACTAATTTTAATTATAAATATTTCTACATTTACTAAATTCCTAAAATGTTTTCCTTTGTACACGTTAAAATTATATATTATTAACTAAAGAAAATTATGAAATTAAGTAGCCGCAACCCGTCGCGCCTTCTCTCGTTCTTTTATCTGAGTGCGTCGTACCATACCGGAGGTAGTCAACCCAACAAAATTTTTAAAATAAATATTTATATCCCATTCGACCCTAAAATGGGTAGGGCTAACTGGGCAAAATGGTACAGACGAAGAGCTGGGGACGAAATATTGATTATTGACCTCTCATTTCCTCCGCCTTACAAATTTCACTCATTGTCTTACAAGCGATTACGCTCAACAATACAGCGAATCCCGACTGTGTAATGTCCATGTTAGCATAATCCTTATCTGGGTACTTCGGAAACTCAAGTTGCTACGTTATACTTATAATATACCTTACGCTAAAAATATTTTTTGATGTTTCGTCTCTCTTGCGTATCACCAAACTGGACGTGTAAGTTTTGAATAATGTCTTATATTTTGCTATTCTGATTTCTTTATTACTATCCAGGTAGGGTACTAATGGTGACCTAACGGTCGAAATCTGCTCTTCGAAAACACTTTAATTTAAAATACACGGACATACAGACTACGTCTTTCATTCCAAGATTACAATATGTGAAGGAACTGACCATTTTGTTAACTTGACGCGTAAGCGCAATAGGACAGCGGTGAACATCTAAGCTCAACACTGAAAAAAAAATGATATTGTAATACCAACCTCGTCATGAATTTGGCAAATTCACAATTACACTAAACGAATTTAATTTTCCCCAACTGCAATACATTCAAACCTACTGCATGCTTTTTTTGAGACAATATTGTAACAAAGTGAATTTTTGAGAGCCATGGGTAGGCCACATGCCATACCATTAACGTTAAACCAACCCAACCACAGATAGATGGCGGCAGATAAAATAACCCTCAATCTACTATTGTTCGTTGCTCTGGAGGTGAGCGCACCGGAATTCCAAACTGCGGTCAGATTATAGTGACGCCCCCGAACGGCGGGCGAACTTTCCACGGCAAATATTGAGGGTATACTTTAACCAATAGCAATTGAAACACACTACAAAATCTGAATTTACCGAGGACATTCGAAAAGAGCCCGTTATCTCTATACAAAACACATGGGACTTATTTCTTTGCTTATTCAGAAACGCACTGGTATATTTTAAAATGCAGGTGTACGTATTTGTGCAGTCGCCCAAGTGAAATCGTATGTGTGAATGTATGGATATCTACAGACAAAGAATTAAAGGGTCCATTGGGTCGTAAAATTTTTTTTACCACAGCGGTATTTCGTTTGTGTCTTCTTCGTCTTCTATGGAGCAGGTGTTCTTCTTCTTCGGCATTTATACTCGAGAAGCAGTGGTGTGTGTATGTGTGTGCCATTTATTTATACTATTTGAAAGTGAATTCATTGTTAGAGTTATTATCCGTAATGATACGCCCATGGACGACCAGGTGGCACCACTTAAAAAGCCATTAAGTGTTTTTGTTACCGTTCCAGTTCGGATTGGATAAAGTATACCTGCTTTAATCGAAGGGTCAAATAATCTTACAAGACATTTCGACGTCGGCTTAAGACAGATAGGTAGGAAGTGTATCGGTAAGGACGGTTCAAGTTCGAACCCTTTTTAATGTTTTCGTGAAAAACATGGGATTTCCCATAATTTGCGTATTCCCTTGCCCTTACCCATTTTCCTTCCCTTTGATATTTTTGTGTTATAGATAGGATTTCCCGTAGATTTTTCTTGCCCTCTCAGCCCTCTTGTCCTGTAGTAACAAATTATTTGTTTTGACGTATATATCAGCTTATTTTCATTCCTAATTCAACCATCAATACGCGGGTTTATTAAATTCCTTTACAGTCGAAAATATCTGTACAATAAAACTACCTTTTCGGTCATGCCGTCGAAAATTCGCATCAACCCATCGTAAAACACCTGGTCCCGTCGAAACGTCTTCCGCCCCATCCGAATTGGGGTCAGAAATCCGCAGATTTACCTGCTCCGAAAATGAGACAATCTAAAGCCTGATTTTTAATGTTGTGGACATTTACGATCAACACATCAAATAACTCCGCCCTGTAGGCGACCCGACGGCTGTATTACAGTTTGCGTACGGAGAGCGACATTGCCAGTATAATTTTTTGACTCTAACCATTTGGCAGTTATAAATAGTTTGAAATTTACGTTACCGGACCGCTGATGCGCTGATGTGAGTACATTTCACAACATCGCTCGGATTACGGCGATCATATGATCCTCGTACTGACCGACAACCCAATAGCTGAACAAATGGGTGGTATAGTGAGTAGAGAAATATTTGGTTTGACTTTGTAAGTACCTGTAATCCCGCTCCGAGGGGGTCCACTGCCGCACTGCCTTAAATACCCCAAGAAACGGAATAGCAGAAAAGAACAGTTCGAGTTCGATTCAGTCGATTGCTGTTCAAAATTGAATATTTCACAGAAATATGAATCGTGCGGGAGTTTTAATAAAAAATTTCTTTGATCAAAAATGAAAATAACAAAAAAAAATGGTGAAACAAATTTCGTGGAAAAAAACGTTTTTCTGGTTAAAAAATACGTAATTTAAATGCACATTTGGCGTTAACTCAAAAAATTGTCTAGCACAAACATAACAATAGCTTATTTCCCTAGACAGGTTGGGTCATTAGAATTAATGTTACAAATAATAAAAATATGTAATAAATTAACTAATTTCCATATTCATCAAAATTTCCTTCCCATTTTACACAGTTTTAGGACTGTCAGGATAATATACTGGCATGGTTAAAATTTTACCAAACGTGGCAATCGTCAGAAATAATTTATTACACAATCAAAATATCGTAAAATAAAAAATTAAAATAAATTTCAAATGAAGTTCGTCAAATGTACACTATCAATTAAGCAAAACAATTAAACTATCGTTATTTTTTCGTATTAAAAAAATATTAGTTGCTACTACTGTTGCTGGTACTGGAGTCACTATTGTTAAGTGTTATTGCTTATAACAAATGAATCGATGTTACTCCACATTCCTTTGTAAGAATTTTCCATTTTTATAGCGTGAACTATGGCATTTTTCCAATCATCGGGTAATATTAAATTAGCTTCCCTAGTAATAAGGTCTGATACTAAATGAGATAGTTTGGGGTCTGTATTATGTTTCCTAATGTTTTGATTTAGTTGGGTCCATATTAATTCAATAGGGTTTAAAACACAATAATAGGGGGAATCTTAAAACGGCGTGACCAGAGTTTGCTGCCATACCGTCGATAACAAATCGTTTATCAAATTTTCGTGTGTGTAAAAGAATTCTTTATATAAATAGAAAACTATGAAATGTTCAAAGAAAGGACCGGATTTTGATCTTACATCTTTAATACAACTTCATATTACCAGTTTTTAGCGAAAACCCATACGAATGGCATTGTGCAATATACCCATAAACTAAAAAAAAATGATTATAAACTTTTTACATTCCCCTACGATTATATCTTTATAACCTAGCGGTTATATATTTATTTTATAGCATTGCCGCTTATGATGTTACCAAATTTCAATATGTACCTCATATTCTTCAGTTCACTAGGTAAGGTACAAATTTACAGATTTCTAAGCTGATTAAAAATAATACTTATGCATTCCATGCATGTGTATTATGCAAGGTTTAAATTTTTCAAATACGGACTGTGACCATTGTGCGGTGGTCTTCCAAACATCTACCTGAAAAATGATTTATGACGCTATTCACACTTCTTATCGTGGCCCGCTTACTGTGTCCTTATAAAGTCAAACCAAATTTTTCTCTGCTCAGTATAACCGTAGATAACCCGTTTTTTTCAATTTTTTTTAATTGTTGCATTTCAAACAATGTTCTCGATCTCTACGCTTTGGAGGATAAGTCAATCCTTATTCTAGGTATTATCACGTATTATTCCCAATGTATTCATGTAAAAACATTGCGGTTACCTCTTACATCCCCTTCAAAACAGATGGGTCCTGGACAAAGTAGGCATTTATGAAATTTGGGGAACAATGCCAACTGGCGGCAATCCAGTCAATTACCAACTTCTGGTACGTCAAGCTTCTGATCGGGGGTACGAACGAGTCAAATATAGCTTTAATTAACTTAACTATTTAGAGTCGGTATAGAGGGAAGGCGTGAGGTAATAATTAAAAAAAAATCACTTCTTTACAGCACTGACAAATCAAAGTGCAATTGTGCTAAAAATACGACAGCTGCTGTTTTTCACATGTATAAATAACATATAAACTATCACTTATTCGCAGATATCATGCATCATGATTTGAGAAATGGCGGACCTATTTATTTGTGGAAAATGCTAAATTTTCCGAGTTTTCCTACGTTACCAATTATGCGATCTAAAAAACCCAAAAGCCTACAATAAAACGGTTAATTTGATAAAATGGCCAATTTATAAGTATATTATACAAATGTCGATGTCTTGGTTGTATTTTTGTCGCATATAGCTAATGGGGGATTTCTTCGTTTAGTGGACTATAGTAGAAGTAGTTTCCGTTGGCTTAGAAAGCACTGATGACCAGGCATTTGGTATTTTAGATCTTAACTTTTGATTTGGCAAGATATGTCGCAACGAGTATATTTTGCACTGATTTAAACACACTCCGGGCATCTCTCTCTTTTTGACGGGTTGTAAAAGTCCACAGAATTAAAAATCAGAATATAAACTGGTGCCGAGACCCACTATAGGTTCAGTGCAATTTATACAGGTAGATTTTGTGCGAAAATAAGCGCGTTGTTGTCAAGGGGGCAAGGGAGACAAGGGCATTAAAATGTGCAACTTTAATACAACTTCTTAAATATAGTTCACTAGAGAACATTATTGAATTTGGCAACGCTGTTGTTATTTAACTTAAAAATTCATCAGAATTTGCTGGAGAATGTGAAATATCATGAGCCCCAGTTCGGATGCTCCGAGAAATAGATAAAGTGCCAGTAGCGGACCACTAATCTCTTATCCGAATTCAGAACTCGAAGTGCATACCTACACCCTACGTTCTACCTGCGTACTAATAATAACCGACCCGGGGACCTATTGACCCAATCTTCATAATTTTTTTAGAATTACATTAATATTCATATTACAGTCTTTAATACTACGTACAGTATAAACAAATTTTCATCTAGGGAAATTAGCCCGAACATATTCTCTCCCAATGTGGGTAATTTCTTTAAATCACAATTTTAACAAAATCATATCGAGTTAGGGTGTTATTTTTGTGCATATTAATTTTTTCTTACATAAATTTTTGTATGTTTAAAACACATTTCCGTTTGATCCGTATTTCATTCATTTCCACACTTTCTATAATATATGTATCAATTTGCATGTTTTTTAAATTACTTAAAAATACTGAAATATTGGGGTAAGGCGAAATGAAAAATTTATTAAATATTGAATGAAATGGTTCGCATGAATTTGTTGTTCTACACGAGGAACTGGATTCTGCTGGCCAAATATTTGGCGGGAATAGAGAGTCTTATTCGATACAAGTTGCCAATAAATAAACGGGACATTTAACTAGTCGTTCATCTTCAGCTCTTTCCGGATCACTATGTATATCTAAGGCAAATGCATCTCCCACCTCGTTTAGTTTTAAATACATTAATCCAAAACAGTGTTTCAACCACCTTCCTGTAATGGAGTTTTCGTCCTTATACTCCGAGGACAAACCCAATTGTTGTACTTGTCTCCACCTAAATAATTATACATTTCAATTGAATATCTCATATAAATTAGTAACATGCAGGGCCGCCCAGAGCTGAGCAGGTCCCCGGGGGAAAAATCTCCGATCGCACCCGAATCCCATTTTTTGAGCTCTTTTATAAAAGGGAAATTTTTAGTTTGCATAATAAATAAAGCCCGCGGCCGGGCCCCGGGGATTTTGCCCCCCCTGCCCCCCCTCTGGTCGGCCTTGGTAACATGACAAAACTGCGATAAATGAAATCTGCAACCAATAATAGCGGCGTCAGGAAAAATCTCTCTTATGCTTGCAAAGATGCCTTTTTCAAAATAAACAACAATGCTGTCAGCTGAAAAATTAAGTTCAAAGTCGTTGCACTTCATTTGCATTTTCCGAAACTGTTCAACGTAGGTTTGATTGTGCTTACTTTTTAGAAGACAAAACACTACAGGAACGTACGTTTCTTGTGAGTAAGTATGAATCGTATACATTTGTGTGAAAAATTTTGGACAATAGTCAAAAGTTCCATCCATAAATCTGATTGTTTGATTACAGAGAAATCGTAAATTTTTGTATGTGGAAAACACATTAAATTTAAGTCTTTGTTGTTAATTAAAAGAAAATTTTCTTGTTGGCTTGTAACAACATCAATGCAATTTAAAAAGTCATGTGTTTCGTTCATATTTTTTGGTAAAATTGGTGCCATTTCTTTTTTGCTTTGCATATGAAATATTCTTAAATATGCATTGCTTGTCTCTATTCGTTACTGATAATCCCTGATGAGAAGAATTAATTTTTTGTGCAAAAGTTTAATTGGACGTTCGGAAAGTAGGTTTTCTGTTTATTTCCGTTTTATCGCATTGCTGATTGCATGGCGATTTAAAATATGCTGAGTATAATCAGAATGATCGTGACTTCTAATTTTATTACTAAACGATCTTTCTGGCCCACTGGTATATATGGCCGCTTTACCGCTATCTTTGTGCTGCAGTACCAAAATGCGTCACCAGTGTTTTTACCATTTTTACAACTCGATAGGTATGTGTAATTTTCTTCACATATCAAAAGGGGTTTGTTAAAGTCTCTCGTAACCTCATAATTAAAGTCTAAAAAATATTTTTTAATCGTTGCTCAAAAGATTTTAGTTGATGAAATGAAATTATGATTTAGAAATTATTATTTCAGGTCGAGTTGATCGTATCGGGATCGTATCGTATAATAAAAGAAGAAAAAGGGCCGGAAAAATACTTAGTGGATGAGGTTGGTCTTGTTTTATAGACTAAAATTCCAACCGCCTGCGTTTTTGCTTTACATTTAAAACAGCTCATTTTATACAACTTTCTGGGAATAACAACTTATTCGTTTAATTTTTTGGATGATCAATACCTCAGAAACCGGAGAATGCGAGTTCGGACCCATCGAGCTCAGGTAGTCAATAATTCGGACCCGGTATAGGTGCGGATTCGGACTCACACAGGTGTCATGCTCGGGTGTAAACTACACCGAAACCCATTACCGGCTTATCGGATTACGATGAGAAAGGGTTGGTGCACGGCGGCGGGCGAACTTTCGACGACAAATAGTGAGGGTACCTGCTTTAATCGAAGGGTCACATAAGCTTACAAGAAATTTCGACGACGGCTTAAGACAGGTAGGTAGGATCGGTTCAAGTTGAATTTGTTCTAAATTGGAATTTTTGAAGAGAATGTACACCAATTTCAGTTACAACAAATAAGTAGGTTGAATTTTATAAAATCTATATCGTATCATTCTTATACCAATTAAGTTGTGTTGTGTTAGTAAATAAACTTTTTTTTTTATAAGATGTAACATTTATGGTAATAGTTTGTATACCTATTATGTTTTATTTAGATAATAATTCCTATTCTAAAATAATAAAAATTATAGTACATATGCATTTAGAAAAAACTTTGGACAAGAAATGTCATATTGTTCCCAAACCTAGTAACAAATAAACTGTTTTGACGTATATATCCCCTTATTTTCATTCCTAATTCAACCCAATACACAGGCTTGTTAAATTCCTTTATCGTCCAAAATACCTGTACAATAAAACCACCTTTTCGGTCATGTCGTCGAAAATGCCCATCAACCCATCGTAAAACACCTGGTAGCGTCGAAACTTCTTCCGCCCGTGCACGGATCATAAACAGGTAGCAAAGTAATCCCATCGGATAAATGTATATTAAAACCATATATACATGTAGTAACACCTATAGCAAACAAACATTTTAATAAAAAAAAAATTTGTTCAGAAAAATCAGCTTTTTGAACGCTTTAAAACGATATCTCATTCGATAGAAGTTAATTTTATACTAAATAAATCAGGTTTAATATTTACTGTAAATAGCATCTAAAATATACTATATTAATTAAGTTAGTAGATGACATTTGTAAAATATATACCCTTCGAAATCGTCCTTATGATCTCTTCAATTTAATACTACACTCGATATATTAGAAATAAATTCTGGATGTTATATGAGAATACTTTCGTTATAAAATAGATTTTATTCATTGAATACCTAAATACTGATTTTTTTTAAAAAAAAAGGGTAACCTATCAAACAAAGGTAACAAAGGGTGGTTGCTGCACCAAAATTCGGATAATGTAAATTATTACAAACAGTTTTTCAAAAACGAATTCTGCCAGACCTATGTCTGGGTACAGGCGGGAAGGAATTTGTCGTCTTTATATAATATTGTAACGCACTTTGGTCGGTAGGGCAGAGTCGCTGGCGGCACAACGACTCTGGCGGGAAGTTACGTCACTTATTTGAATTGGCGCAGGATGGCGGAGTTCGGGATTACGGAAAACAGTTTAGAGTCGGTTTACCTCGGGCGCCAGATTTTTAAGGGTTAACTCCCTATAGCCACGGGTGAGTTTAAACTCAGGAGAATGCCAGGGGGTCCGTGAAAATAAAACACACAGTACGGGGAAAAATACGGTTAATCTATATTACTTCTATTTAAGTCATTTACAGAAAAGGATTTAAAGTAAGCAAGAATTCGGATATTGGAGCATTAGTAACAAGCGGAAGGTCGTTATTACAATATATACAATAGTTAGGGCCGTTTCGGCAGCGGAGACAACGATTTGCCGGTTACTAAACGTTCGGAAGTTTTGGCAACTGTGCGAAATCCGGAAAGTCGGATTTCGCAGAGAAACCGGCAACGTTGCGCTCCTCTGTCGGACGGGAGCGTGCGGAGAACAGGTGGTACGATAAAAACGGTTTATTTATTATTTGGTATTACGGAAAATACAAAATCGAATAAATGAAGTGAAATATGAATAACTACTTTACAAACGGAGAGGAAATACGTACTGAGGGAATACGAGAATTAAACGTTTCTATTTACAATACTAATAATCTATTTACAAATCGGAAAAATGTAGTTACTAAGAGATAATAGATAATTAAGCGTGCAGAGTCGGTAGAAGTGGTTAGATGCAAGCGGAAGGGAGAGTAAGCGAAGGTGAGAGCGGAGCAAACAAGCGAGGGTGAAGTGCAGGCCCTATAGGGCTGGCTCTAGGGCGGAAGCGGAAAACTAGCGTGCGGCTCGTAGTTAAAATTAGGCCTTGCGGAATGGCGGTTAATTATCGTAATAAAGACGTCCTGGGAATACTTCACCGAGAACGTTTTACTACGAACTACTTTATGCGAGAGAAAGAAAAGCCTAAGCCAAAAAGAGACAATAGAAGCGGATTTTGAGTACTCACACTGGTGGATGGAATCGTCGGCGGAGACACTCGGAGACTCACTTCGCGAGAGACGAACACACGACACTGCGGAGAATCCTCTCGTGTAACTCGCGAAAGACGGGCGGTTGGGCGGCGGAAATTCTTTCGTATCGCGAAAAAGAAAACGACGGAACGGGCACTAGGTTCGACGGAGAAACTTTCGGACTACTCGCGAAAGACGGAAGGTTAGCACTGTTGAGACACTCTGGGATTACTCACAAGAGCGGTGACTATCAGATGTACTTGTTCAGATTTAGAGCTCTCGTATAAACAGGGAGGGGTACTTTGCTGCTTGCAATTACGGAGACAACTGTCAGCCTTTCATTTAAACTCGGCCTTGGAAATTTGCAGATGTCACGACGGAGAGAAGATGATTATTAATTTGAATTTGCGGGTTTTCCGAAATCGGTAACAGAGGGAGACAAGGGTTCTAGTCACGGGAAAAATATGCTTCATTACATCCCCCCCTTTCTTCCTAAAGAAAAACAATAATTGTAACGTTTGTACGGATATTATTGTTTTTCTTACAGGACGGTGTGGATCGCGGAGATCAGGAGAATTTTGACTCTGCACACGGTTCATAAAACAAGAGAGATTTACCTAAAGAAATCCATCCTAAGTTACGGTACATAAAATAAAAATCCTACCTAAATTAAATAACGAGAAAGAAAAAAAAATAAATCAGGTACATTTACAGTTCCGGGATAGTTCCCCCTTCCTGCCGCACCTGGAGCAGAAAAGCAGTCCCGGGTTGCTGCATCGGTTGCGCCGATGTCCCTCGCGTCCGCAGCGCCAACAGGTCTCGCAGGTCACGGGGATATGGCCTGGTGTGATGGGGGTCCGGTCGTCGTTCCGGATACCCACAGTAGCGGCACAGTAGCGGGCGTCTTTCCTTCCCAGGTCGAACTCGAATCCTCGCCGGGTCGCCGGTTGTAGGCGACGCCTTCCCACCGGCGTCGCTGCCCACTCTTTGGTCTGGAATTTCAGTCCTTCGGGACGGGATGGTCCAGCCCCCTCGGTTGTAGTCTGGACGGTTGCTTTCCCGGTCTGGACACATTTCGTATGACGGTCCTGGAATTTGTTTCCTTTCTCAGAGTGACGAAATGGTCGTTTCAAGTCGGTGGAAACGATCCCACAAGGTTCCCTGTTCTTGGACGATTGCATCGGTCCTGGCGGTTTTCGTTGGGATACCTTGAACTTCTGGCAAAACTCACAACTCCTTACATACTTGGCAATGTCTCTGGACATGCCCGGCCAGTAGTAACGGAGTGCGAGTTGGGAGGTAGTCTTAGTGATTCCCAAGTGTCCAGCAGTAGTTGCGTTATTATGACTCTCAGCCATTACTTTGGCTCGGGACTGCTTCGGGACACATATCTTCCAGGAATTCGTCAATTCAGGTTCGTTGTGGCCGTTTCGGAAATTTCGGTAGAGCCGTCCCTCCCTCTCACAGTATTCCGGGTTGCCTTCGGGATTCTCACTGACATCCTGCAACTTCCGACTATACCAGGAACAAGCAGTGTCTTGTTCCACGACGAGGACGGGATCGGATAGCGGGGCTCGGGATAGAGCATCGGCCACACGGTTTCGGTTCCCCTTTCGGTACTGGATCTCGCGTTGTAGCAGGGGCGTCGTTCCTCGGATTCCATCGAAGGCTTTTAATTCTTCTTCGCGGAAGTTTTGTGGGCGGCGCTCCTGTTCGGAGGTCAAGGTACGGATTCCTGGGGTGGATGTTGCCTCTAACGGAGAACAGGAAGACATCTGCGTAAGCTGCAATTGTCGGCCTTCCATGTATACGGCCCTGGTTCCCAAATCCAGTTGGAAACGAAGGCGGGAGAGGAGATCCATCCCTATAATCAGGTCAGAGGATAAACGGGGAATATAACCCCAACTGTGTGTGACTGGGCGGTGTCCCAGTTCGACAGTGATCTCAAGGGCTTCGTTCACGTCAACGAGCTCCCCACTAGCGACTCGAGCATAAGAATGGGGTGCTCCGGCGGAAATGGCGGTCCGGGCGGCGCATTATTCGGCAATGCGATCACCAATGTAGGAGCGACTGGCTCCTGTATCTATCAGGGCGACGTAACTCACCCCAGCTATGGATACTGCCAAGTGCGGGCGATTCTCGTTGCTCTCTGTAGCGGAAATTCTGTCTGGGATTACAGGCGGTCTTCGCTGGTACTCCGTCGGTCGAGTCCAGAGTGATGATCTGTTTCCCGGGCAAGGACATTCTCGGGATAACAGCCCTTCGGCGCCGCATCTGGAACAGAACAGCTTGGCAGGACGTCGGCACTCGGTCCTGGCGTGTCCTTCTCCACACCTCCAGCATTGTAGGGTAGAGGTGGTGCTCCTCTCGGATGCCCTAGAATGAAACGGAGGGTTCGCCCTAGCTAAGGGCGACAGCGGCGGTGCGTCGGTCCCTACAGGAAATGTTTCAGTCCTCGGCGGAGGCGGTGACGGCGATTGAAACGGATTTTCGGATCTTCGCGCCTCTCCACTGGTTGTCAACTTCCTCGAAGCAGGAATTGATGTCGGTCTGGATGTCGTCTCCCTCTTCAGTTCTTCCCGAAGTAGTTCGAAGTCCCTTGCGGCGTTGCAGAAGGAAGAGATGTCAGTGAAGTCACTGCGCCGGATCTGCTGCCTGTATGAGGGCTTTAAGTTGCGGTAGAGCCACTGCAACTCTTGTTCGGGAGACATCTGGCCGTGGCGACGTACGAGGGTCTGAAGGTCGGTGATGTACTTGGCCACTGGTTCGTCATTCCTCTGGATGCGGCGGCTGATTTCGGCTTCCAGGTCGACTTGGTGATTAACTGGGAAATAAAAAGTTTTAAAGTATTTTAGAAACTCTTCCCAAGTCCTGATACGTTGCCGATTATTCCTGTACCGGAGGGCCGGATCCCCTCGTAGCAGTTCTGGCATCACTGGAAGTAGTCGGTCCAGGCGGATGTTCTGGGAGTCACAGATTTCCTGCAATCTCTCGATGAACGTCACAGGATCGGTGCGGCCATCGAAAACTATCCTCCACTCGTTCACTCTAGGTGGAGTATTGTCGGGAACTGATGTAACTTCCGGGATGAGTGTTCCAGAATTGCCTGTGGGAGGTAATTCGGTCGGCACGGCCGGTGGGGTGACGGTCAGTACGTTGGGTTGCGGTTGTTCTGGCGGGCAAGGAGTGATTCCTTCTCGAAGGAAACTCACCAATTGTTTCCTTAACTCCTCCATGGTACCTACTGGGTTGAGCCTAAACTTCTTAAGTTCGGCTTCTAGATCGGGTTTATTTAATGTGTACACCCAACTCACGCGAACGTCGGATGTTTCGTTAGTCGGATTTTCGAGAGATTTATTCTTCATTGCTTCGTCTTTACCGGCGGCTGGCATTGTGTGTTATTTTCACGGACGAGGAAAACGGAAAAATGGAAAAATAGAAAAATAGACAAATAGTCAGATCGGAAAATAGTCTAGTCCCTGCTCGTTGGCGCCAATTTTGTAACGCACTTTGGTCGGTAGGGCAGAGTCGCTGGCGGCACAACGACTCTGGCGGGAAGTTACGTCACTTATTTGAATTGGCGCAGGATGGCGGAGTTCGGGATTACGGAAAACAGTTTAGAGTCGGTTTACCTCGGGCGCCAGATTTTTAAGGGTTAACTCCCTATAGCCACGGGTGAGTTTAAACTCAGGAGAATGCCAGGGGGTCCGTGAAAATAAAACACACAGTACGGGGAAAAATACGGTTAATCTATATTACTTCTATTTAAGTCATTTACAGAAAAGGATTTAAAGTAAGCAAGAATTCGGATATTGGAGCATTAGTAACAAGCGGAAGGTCGTTATTACAATATATACAATAGTTAGGGCCGTTTCGGCAGCGGAGACAACGATTTGCCGGTTACTAAACGTTCGGAAGTTTTGGCAACTGTGCGAAATCCGGAAAGTCGGATTTCGCAGAGAAACCGGCAACGTTGCGCTCCTCTGTCGGACGGGAGCGTGCGGAGAACAGGTGGTACGATAAAAACGGTTTATTTATTATTTGGTATTACGGAAAATACAAAATCGAATAAATGAAGTGAAATATGAATAACTACTTTACAAACGGAGAGGAAATACGTACTGAGGGAATACGAGAATTAAACGTTTCTATTTACAATACTAATAATCTATTTACAAATCGGGAAAATGTAGTTACTAAGAGATAATAGATAATTAAGCGTGCAGAGTCGGTAGAAGTGGTTAGATGCAAGCGGACGGGAGAGTAAGCGAAGGTGAGAGCGGAGCAAACAAGCGAGGGTGAAGTGCAGGCCCTATAGGGCTGGCTCTAGGGCGGAAGCGGAAAACTAGCGTGCGGCTCGTAGTTAGAATTAGGCCTTGCGGAATGGCGGTTAATTATCGTAATAAAGACGTCCTGGGAATACTTCACCGAGAACGTTTTACTACGAACTACTTTATGCGAGAGAAAGAAAAGCCTAAGCCAAAAAGAGACAATAGAAGCGGATTTTGAGTACTCACACTGGTAGATGGAATCGTCGGCGGAGACACTCGGAGACTCACTTCGCGAGAGACGAACACACGACACTGCGGAGAATCCTCTCGTGTAACTCGCGAAAGACGGGCGGTTGGGCGGCGGAAATTCTTTCGTATCGCGAAAAAGAAAACGACGGAACGGGCACTAGGTTCGGCGGAGAAACTTTCGGACTACTCGCGAAAGACGGAAGGTTAGCACTGTTGAGACACTCTGGGATTACTCACAAGAGCGGTGACTATCAGATGTACTTGTTCAGATTTAGAGCTCTCGTATAAACAGGGAGGGGTAGTTTGCTGCTTGCAATTACGGAGACAACTGTCAGCCTTTCATTTAAACTCGGCCTTGGAAATTTGCAGATGTCACGACGGAGAGAAGATGATTATTAATTTGAATTTGCGGGTTTTCCGAAATCGGTAACAGAGGGAGACAAGGGTTCTAGTCACGGGAAAAATATGCTTCATTACAATATAATTATATAATATCCTATAATACCTTATATAAAAAGGTAAAATATATTTAATTCTACTTATAATGCAGGGATGCAAAATAATACTCTTTAGTTTTTTGTTTTTTTTTGAAATTTTGGACCTAACGCGAGCAGGTGGGCTGGGTCCGAACTAGTATTGAAATCCCACTGTGTGAAAGGGTAGCGGGTCCGTCCTTTGGACCTGCCGCGAGCAGGTAGGCTGGGTCCGAACTCGTATTGAAACCCCGCTGTGTGAACGGGTAGAGGGTCCGAACTCGCACTACGCGCCCCTCAGAAACTATATACTATAAAAAAACGAAAAATTGTTTTTTTCACACATCGAAATTGCAAATTAGTCCCTCCCCCCCAAAAAAAATTTCAACCAACACAAAACGCGGGGGTTCTTGAAATTTTAGTCTCTATAATACACGACCAACGCCATCCACACTACTAATTTTCCCGACTTTATAATTAGGAAAAATCCTCGTTTCTTAATCTGCCTACAGTATAATATTGAATAATGTGCATTATTCAATATATGCCATAATAAAAATAATAACAACAGTTAAATAATATTCCACTGACCTGAAATAATTAAAATAATTTTCAAATTAATTGTTACTAATACTTAAAGAAGCACTTGTCACCGACGTCGTAGTGGTATAAATGGCAGCTTCTTGGTTTTCGGTTACAACTTATTAAGGAAAATTTTGTACCTGTAGCTGGATTCTGATAAGATTCTTAGAAGATTTTAGTACAAAGGCGATGATTGGGCGGGTGGGTTATCGGGCGTATCCGAGTTGGGCTGAATTTTACCATAACATGAACTGCGCTTGGGTATTTTAAAGCAAACCGTAGTTAAAAAAATAAAATATAAAATATGAAATAATCGAAATAATTTATTAAAGTAAATTGGAGAATGCTTGGGCAATTTTTTTTTCTATTAACATGTAGTATACTATTTATACATACACACTTATCTATCATACTTATATGATAGTAAGATACATACTTATCTATCATATTTTCTGAAATATAACATATTTTTTAAATCTCATAATTATCTTTTAGCAACACGGAATAATTCGTAATAAGTATTTATCATAAATGAATACGGTTTCTAATACATGTATAAAAATTACACATCACTAATAGGAGCATATTTGTAGCAAACACATTTAAGAAAATTATGTCTGTCTAAAAACTGTTGTAATCGATCATTAGTAGGTAACTCACTGGATATATCAAACGTAAATGCATCACCAACTTCAGCTGGATTTAAAAATGGGAGTCCAAAAAAATATTTCATGTGTTTACCTATTTCCGATTGATTTTTATAATCTTGGCTTAAACATATGCACTGAATTTTGCGGTACCACGATTGAGCTCAGTGAAACTTACACCCAATGATAATAACATTGTTCCAAACATCAATTACGGCGTTAGGAATGGCTCGTTCAAAATATACCATCACATTTTTTGGGACAAATTGGAGATTGTTATTTTCTCTACACGTTTCTATTAATAATTGAAGACAAATTTTATATGTGCTTTGATTTTTATCTGGTAATAAACAAAATTTATACTTTTTACAAATATTTATACTTTTAGAGCCATGATTATGTTCACAATAGTGAACGAAACGTCGGCATTTTAATATATCAAGAATTATTTTTTATATTGGGGATTATCAAGAACGCTCCTGACTTTCATCTCAGCTCCCCGAGAACATTCTCCCATTAAATTTTACGGTTTTACATTTTCCATACGTAACAAAATTCTTAAATTAATAATAAAACTAAATACTGACGTCACTCTTATTTTAATAAACCCTAAATCACGTGTTCGTTGTTTATTTTCACAGAAATAAAGATAGGGGTGAAAGTTAAGAGAGAACGCCTCAAATCACAGTAGATGATTCTCAAATTCTGAATAAACTAAATAAATATCAAACCCACCTTACCATTGCATTTTTATTCACTGTCATCGGATGTAGAAATGTCATTTCCTATACCTATTATAAGTTTAGGAACGCTTGCCCAAAGCGTTCTATATTCATTTTCTTTTGAAATTATCTGTTTGATGCAGGCAGACCAATCATGTTTGGTTATTGTGAGACTTTGTTCTCTGATAAGATTAACGACTGCATCATTTAAATTTGGATTTTCCCTTCTTTTCTAATTCTATCTTCTAAAATTGACCAAATCATTTCGATGGTATTAAAAGTGCAATGGTACGGTCGTAAGCGCAAAATGGAATGACCAAATCGTTTTGCCACTTCATCGATGACGTATGTTTTGGAAAATGTTTTTGTTTTCAAAACTTCGAGAAGTTGTAATTTTGTAAAATTTTCCTCAGAAAATAAATCATTTTCCATTAAAAAACGCGGAATTTCATCTTTTCTGCTGCTAGTATTAGGTACTTTATTATTAAGTCTACTGTGATACGAGGCGTTATCCATTAGCGTTATTATTCCACAATAATCGCTCCGGTGCGAAAAACTTTCATGTAGAAATAATCTAGTCTTTTAAGAGATATACCATGTTTATGATTTTGACTCTTCACAGTAATAAATATAAATGAGAATTCTCGATGGCGCGTGCCGACAAAAACCGAACGTACTAAGAATAGGTATTTAAAATGTATTAATATCTTGGAAATGATTCTCAAATTTAAAAAAAAAGTTATTTCACTTTATTACTACTCTACTGGTCTTAAATTTACATTGTTATAACACGAAACTTTAATAAAGTGTAAGCCATTACTTTGCATTTGATATATTAAATTATTTCGCTTCGATGTTTGTTCAATTTTCCGAATACGGTTCGTTCTAAACAGGCTATCTTCACCTGCACCAAGGGTTCTTTCAACAATTTTACTTCGGTTTATTGACATTCGCAACGGGGATGCTATAAACTGCTTGATATGTCAAAGTCATAAACACTATATATTTTTTGAAAGACTGGCCTTTTGGTGGGCCCTAACTTCTCGGTTATAATTTTATCTTAATCTTATGGGAATGCGGTTTTAAGTCAAACACCTTGAAGAACCCGCAAATGTCGTAAAAACCATTTATCGTTCATACCCCTATATCGGTTGCGGTTTGGAATTAGGAGTAGGTGTTTCATATCGCGGTAAATTACTGGTGATTTTTTAACATTCTTAGTTTACTATAAGAGAGTTGAGAAAGAAAATGTAAAATGTTGAGAAAGTGTTTAATTGTAACTATATTGTAATAATAATAAATGGCTACAAAGGGTCGTTTTTTTCCGCCAGATATTGAATAATATAATAATTTTGATTACTTTTGAAAAGTGATCAAAGTTCGAAATTGTAATGCACCGCTGGAAGAAGCTTGGGTAGCCAAAGTGCCCTCAACTGGGTTCGATATCGCAGTGATATTTTATAAGTAATACGTCCGTCCATTATTTGTATTTGTCCGTTATTTACTGACCGTTATTTATTATTGTCTGTAATGTTATGAACCCCCTATTGACTATTACATCCCCTGATTTTTGAGTTGAAACTATTTCAGGGGGGTAAAAATTTTTCGATGTAAAAATTGGTTTAGGTACTTAAAAAAATATATCATACGTAGAAGTTTGAAATTTCCAATTAAGTGTCGTATGAACCCCCAATTGATTATTGCATCCCCTGATATTTGACTTTAATTTGTTACAGGAGTTTATGTCTTCTTCTTCTTCTGTCGTTCCAGGATTAGGCATGTTGCCTGTTCCGACTTCACCATCTTGTTCTCGGTCTGCCGATACTTCTACGCCCTATGGGATTGTAATTAATGATTTTTTGTGGTAGTCTTTCTGGAGACATCCGCATCACATGTTCTTTCCATCTGTTCTTGTAGTTTGTTGTTAGTTCTGTTATTGGCTGTACCTTTAGTTCTTTTCTGATGTCCTCATTTCTTATGTGGTCTAAACGTGTACAACCCTTTACTGATCTCAAAAATCTCATTTCCGATGTTTCCAATTGCCTGTAGTCTTTCTTTCTTGACGCCCAAGTTTCTGATCCACCAGTTTCTGATTTATAATAACGTGGGGATTGCCATAACTTTGTAAAATTTGATTTGCGTTTCTCTTGATGTCTTTCCTTTTAGTGTTCTTCTGATGGTTCCACAAATTCTTTGATAGTTATTTATTTTGTTTGAGATATCTTTATCTTCTTCGTATGTGATATCACATCCTAGATATCTAAATTGTGATACCTGCTCTAAAGTGTGCTCATCAATTACAATTTTTGTTCTAATCGGATCTTTTCCCAGGAACGCCATAGTCTTTGTTTTTTCAATAGATATTTTGAGATTATAATCCCCAGATAGCAAATTTAATTTGTGTATAGCCAGTTGTAATTTATCTTCTGTGTTTTGTATTATAATTTGATCATCGGCAAATAACATTGTGTTTACAAAATCATTGGGCCTAATCTTTATCCCAGTAGGTGCAGTTTTCTTCCATTCTCTCACAAGGTCATCTACATATATATTAAATAATGTAGGAGATAGAGTACATCCTTGTCTCACACCTTGATTTGTCGTAATTTCTTGGGTTATTCCTTTGCCAGTGTCGATAATGATTTTGGTGTTTAGATATATATTTTGTATTATGCTTATTAGGTGTACAGGATATCCTCGTTTTTTCATTATATGCCAGAGTTTGTCTCGGTGGATTCGATCAAAAGCTTTCTTGTAGTCTATGAAGGCTAGGTATGTCTCTAGATTGAATTCTTTGCGCTTCTGGATAATTTGTTTTAGACTGAAAACGTCGTCAATGCAAGATCTTCCTTTACGAAAGCCCGCTTGCTCTTCCAATAGTATAACGTCTGAGATAGTTCGAAGTCTCTCATTAACAATTTTACCATACAGTTTATAAGCAGCATTTAGGAGGCTAATACCCCTATAATTCTCTGTTTTATTACGTTGCCCTTTTTTGAACAGAGAAACAACCTTTGCGAGTCTCCAATCGTCTGGGATATCAAGATTTATCCAGCACATATTCAATAGGTGTAGTAGTCGTAGGTGTAGGAACATGCCACCATACTTTATTAATTCAGAGTTGATACCATCTGGTCCAGCTGCTTTTCTGTTTTTAGTTTTTCTTAGTGCATTTTGCATTTCTATCATATCTATTGGATCTATACCAGTGCTATCAGTTTTTTCAAATATATCTTGTTTTGTTGCATCGTACCATAGTCCCGATAGTGTTCTATCCACTCTTCCTGTGATATTATATTTAGTTGTGCTATATCTCTTTCTGTTTTATTTAGGTGTTTCACCATTTTATACGCAAATTCTTGTCGTCCATGGACATCATTCTCTACACGACTTATAAAGGTATCCCATGATGTCATATGTGCTTGCCTCACTATTGATTTCGTTCTGTTTTTTGCTTCTTTATATAGATCTTTTGCTTCTTCAGATTTTTCTTGGAGGTATTTCCTATATGCTTTGTCCTTATGTTCAATGGCTTCCTTTATCTCATCATTCCATATCTTCAGTCCTCTCTTCCTTCTGTTCTTTGTTCTCTTGCCCAGCACTTCATTACTTATTTGTTGTATACAATTTTTAATATTTGCCCACTCCTCTTTTATAATGTCACTTGTTGGAGTTTGGTTAATTAGCTGTGTTAGTCTATGTTGATACAAACCATTTTTGCTTTCTTCCTGTAATAAATGTTCTTTATACATTTGTTCGGCTTTTTTGCTGTTTTTAACGGTATGCGACTTTTTCCACGTTGTCCATAATTGGATTTTAGATTTGACTAGGTGGTGGTCTGTGTTAACATTTTTGCCTCTGTACACATGTGTGTCTACAACTCTGGGAGCCAATTTCTGAGAAACGATAACATAGTCTATTAGGGAACGGTATCCTCTCGCGGACCATATGAATTTGTTTATGTCTCTTTTTTTAAAAAACTTGTTTGTAATTTTTAATTCATTTGAGGCGATAAATTCTCTTAGCTGTATTCCGTTTTGATTTTGGCGCTCTTCTCCAAATGTTCATCATCAGTCCTGGGATAGGATCTCTCCCAACCCTTGCATTTAAATCGCCCATCAACAGGACGTAATCGTTTTTAGCTTTTGTTATATGTCTTTGTAATTCTTTATAAAATATTTCAGTTTCAGCATGTTTCCCTTCTTCTGGAGCGTAAGAACTTATTACTGTTAGATATCCTCTATCAAATTTTATTTTAACCGTTAGTATTCTTTCGTTTACAAAGTTATATCCTCGAATTTGGTTTTTCCATTTTCTATCAACTAGGAGAGCCACCCCCACAGCATGCTCTTTTCTTTTGATCAACACCACTGTATAGCATCACGTAGTCTTTTAATTCTTTTGTTCCTGTGAGTTTCTTTTTCGTTTCAGTTATTGCCGCTATATTTATTTTGTATTCCTTGAGGATGTTATTAAGTTCAGTTTCATTATTTCCAAGGCCCTGAACGTTCCAGGTAGCAACGTTTAGCATATCCGTAATTCCTTTATTCTTGTCCATTTCATAGCGGAGTCGTTTATCCGTGTATCCAACCTTGTTCCGAGGCTCGATGTGAATTGTGTGAGTGTTTATGTTTTTTTACGCGAGTTGGATACCAACCATCTGCACAACCTTGTACCAGAAGGACTGGGGACTCATCTTTCGGGGTTACCATACCTTAGCTGATATGTTCCGGTTTTTGGGCGCCGGAAACTCGCCCTCACCCTCTTCCGTTAGCTATGTAACGCACATCCATTGTACGCCACACATTGCCCAGGAGTCACGGCGCGGACGTGGAAGGAGGATTTGTTGATTCGCCGTAATGGCTGTGGGCATTTCTCAGAGTTTTGTCGTAATCAGAGCATCGGCTACTCAGATTACCCCCGAGACCCAACATCAACCATTTGACCACAGGAGTTTATGTATAGACGAATATTTCCAGATAAAAATTTTAAATGTAAAAATTGGTTTAGGTATACTTAATTATTTTTTTCCATTTGTAATCTACGAACCCCCGAATAACTATTGCATCCCCTGATTTTTGAGTTGAAACTGTTTCAGGGGGGGGGGGCTTTATGTAAAAATGAATATTTTCTGATAAAAAATTTTAGGAGTAAATTTTGATACCGCCCAGGTGGAGACTATGGTTTGATGGGAATTTGTGACACCATGACCGCAGAGGTGGTTTTATTGTACAGGTATTTTTGACACTAAAGAAATTTTAAAGGGCAAGGGAATATGCAAATTAATTACGGGAAATCCCATTTTTATCACGAACGTATTAAAGGGCAATGAAAATGGGTAAGGGCAAGGGAATACGCAAATTACGGGAAATCCCTATTTTATCAGTTTTATCACGAAAATTTTAAATGGCAAGGGAATACGCAAATTACGAGAAATCCCATCTTTATCAGGAAAATATTAAAAGCGCTTGAACTTGAACCATTCGAAGAGATTCATGTCTATTTCGTACACTCCTGTTTCGTACACCGGAACTTTTGTACCTGAGATTTTCCTGTTTCGTACACTAAATAAAATTACATGAATTTTGACGCCTATTTCGTACACCGACCTCACTAATGAGCTTCAGGTACGAGAAATTTACTTTATTATCCAATTATCATTAATTTTTGTCAAAATACACACTATTTACATATAGCAGGTATGTTCATATACATCTATATACAATAAAATATATATCACATAACGTTCCTAGATAATTTAATCGAATTTGGCAACATATATCAAACGATTCAGTGCTCCAATAATATTACCACTAACTTGTAGATCTTCCAATATTACCTTGATTCGATCGACCAAATCTATGTATTTATTGGCACGTTTTGGAGTCGGCATATACAGGTCACAACGCTGCTGCAGTATTTCGTAGAATTTGATCTCTTCTGATAGAACTTTCATCAGTTCAAATATGTTTGGAAGACTTTTTCCAACGCGCCTGTTCAACCTGTTATGCCATCCTTCCACAGCGTTCGTCGTCCTATGTTGTTCGCCATTGCCTAACCACTTATTTACTAGTAACTAGTAAATAAAATTAAGTACTGAAATGGTCGAGTTTAGGCATTAAATTGTAAATTTAATTACGAAGTTATCTTCTTTCATCAAATAGTTTATGGCCTTATGCCTTATAGTTAATCTAATATTAGATTGCAAATCTAAAGGTGAAAACATAATTTTCTGAGGCTTAGAAAAATTTCTATTTTCAGCTTTGAAGGCTGGTAGTTTATTTTAACTTAAATCCTTATAAGGGATTTGGGATAAACCTAATTATAATCAGGGAAAAAAGCGATAAAAAATTTATAAACATAGCTTGAAAAGGAATTTTTTTAGGGATTTTTACTAAATTTATATGGTTTAGTAAAGTTATTGGAATTAGCCTTATTCGTAAATAAAAAAAGACAGCAATTAGGGTTAATAAAATTACGAATAAGGCAATTAATTGATTATTTGAATAAATCAATTGCTTAATTGTTAACCATTTAGGAAGAAAACCTAGAAATGGGGGCAATCCCCCTAATGATAAAAACTTTATTGGAAAAAGTAGCCCTATAATTTTATTAGGGCCTAGTAGATTATTTAATTGGGCCATATAATTTACATTTATTATTCAAAAAATGTAAATTACGTTAATTTAGATAATTGTGTAAATATAGTAAAATAGATAATTCAAATTGATTTTGTTCTTATTATAGTTGCAACTATTCAACCAATATGATTAATTGATGAATAAGCCACAATTTTATGTAGACTGATTTGTCTAAATACAATGATTCTTCCAACAGCCGAAGAAGATATAATAATAAAATAAATAAATATCTTTTTTCTGATAATTCTTATTAAAATAATTATAGAGGCAATTTTTTGTCACGTTATTATAATTAGACAATTTATTCAGGATAATCCACTTATAACTTCAGGGAATCACGAATGGAAGGGGGCTGCTCCCATTTTGATAAATAAAGCCAATTGAATTATAATGATTCAAGAAAAATTGCTATTAATTTGTTCATTATAGTGAAATATACAAATAATTGCTTTTAAAATAATATTTGATGCTGTAACTTGGGTAATAAAATTCTTAATTGATGCTTCAGTAGAATTGGGTTGATTATTTAGTCTCAATAGGGGAATAATTGAGAGTAAATTAATTTCTAAACCAATTCATATACCTATTCATGAATTAGATGAGATGGTAATTATAGATCCTATAATTATGGTAATAAAAAATGTAATTTTAAAGGATTTTATTATTAAAAAGAGGGAGGTCATTACTCCCATAATTGGGGTATGAACCCAGTAGCTTAAATTAGCTTATCTTTTTTACACCTTAGTATAAGATGTATAAGAATTTTTGGTATTCTAGGGAGTAGTTTAATTCTATTAGGTGTAATATGTAATTATAGATGTGTAAAACACGTTGTTAATTCCATCAAAATTATCCATTACTCAGGCACTCTATATATTTAAATATAAATATAAAAACATCAGACATACAACACTTTTCTTATAGAAAGAAAAGTGTTGAAAGTGACTTTTATATAATAAATATGAGGATAAAAATAAGGAATTTTTTTTTCAATAAACGCGGTCTAATCCCCCCTTCCAAATTAGGCTGACTGAAAAGTCTTAATTAGCCTTTTTTTTCAAAGAAAAAAAATCATCATATAAAATTTATATATAAATATAAATTTAACTATAACTAATAGATTAATATACTTATTATACATATAGCCTTATAGGCTATATTAAAGTAATATAATAATAGATAAAAAAGCACGTGTTTATATACATATAATCGAATAAATTTATTATATATTAGTCTCTACTTATCAATGGGAAGCATATCCTTTAGAGTTAAAATGTAATAAAAACCATCAGGGGTATATCATTAAAGATATGAATTTTATATATATATATATATATATATATATATATATATATATATGAATTATATATATATATATATAAATACTATATTAGTAATAAATAATAAATTAGGGATTAATATAAAATAGATTTATTGTATAACAATAAATATAAATACTGTAATTATCTAATATATATATATATATATATACTAATATAATTTTATATAGAGCGCATTATAGATTATCTTATATATATTTTATAATTCCTTTATTTGGTTAACTTATAATTTTTTTTATAAATAATATAAAATTATTAACTAAATAAAGGATAGTTTAATGTTATACTTATTATCTATTTTATTCTTATATAATAAAATAATTTCAATATTTATTTGTATAAAAAATGTTAGTGCTTTATAAAAAATTGTTTTATGTCTAAATTTTAGTTTTTACTATAAAATAAAAAATGGGGAATAAATTTAGGGAAACAATCTAATTATTAATTGGGGCATATATTAATAATAAATTATTTTGAAAATTTGGCGTGAAAGTTTAATTTTTATTTATTGAATTAAATAAAAATGGGGAATAATCTTAATTGCTTCATTTAAAGTAATGCTAAGTATTTCGTATGTCTAAATTTGAGGGACTTATTTATAATAATGAGTATATTTATTTACTAACTAGGTTAAATTGCTTTGATTTCTATACTTATATTGAACTACAGGGAATAATTGTAGTAATTAAATTTGCTTATTTACGAATTGTAGCAAGCAGCAATAGTTTATAGCTCTAACAAATTTTTGTGCCAGCAGTTGCGGTGATACAAGAAGAGTAATTTAATTTTACTGGTTTGTAGTTAAATTTTTAGTTATTAATAAATTTATATTGAGAGGTGAAATTTTATTATGAAAATTAAATTAATAAATTATTTTATCTAAAAAAGTTTTATTTTAAACCAGAATTAGATACCCTGTTATTAAAACTGTAGTTATAAATACCGAATTAGTATTGGTTAAGTACTTGAAAATTAATTATCTCGGCGGTATTTTAACCTATCAGAGAAACCTACCCTGTAATTGATAATCCACAATTTATTTTACTATTAAATAGGCTTGTACATCGTTGTTGTAATGAATATTTCTAAGAAATCTAATTTTCTTTATATAAAATTTTATGTTAGATCAAATCAAGGTGCAGCTTTTAGGAGAAGAGGTGGGTTATATTTATAAATTTGATATTGAAAATTTTATATTTTTAAAATTTGATAGTAATTATATTATTAAGATATATTGAATTAGGCTCTGGAATATGTACATATCGCCCGTCGCTTTCATAAAATTAATATGAAATAAGTCGTAACATAGTAGATTTATCGGAAGGTGAATCTGGAATGGCAGATTAGAGCTTGAAATAAGTTTTTTATTTACACTAAAAAGATAATTGTTTAATCAATTTATTCTGAAAGTATAATTTTATTATTATTATAGTTTTAAGAGTCGTTTTTAGAAATATCTTTATTTTATTAATTTTTAAGAAAAAAATAATTTTGTTATAGTTGATTTTGTATTGTGCAAGAATATTTATATTTATTTAAAAGAAAAATTTATTTTTTGTACCTTTGGTTGATTAAATTATTATTATGAATTTATTTATCTCGAATTGAAAAGAGCTAAAACTTTGTTTTATAAATGTTTTATAATTTTTATTAATATTGTAATGCGAAAAGTAAACGGCGCGAGACGTGTTTACTCATATCAGACCTGAGCGACTACTTCAAAAGGAATTGCTGCGACGCTTAATTGATTTCTATAAAAAAAGGACAGCTCCATGAATACTCCGGGATTATTATTTAAGGAAAGTGATTTATGACAATCTGGAGCTTTTTACATAATAAAAGATATTTCGAGTAATTACACGAATACGCGAGAAGGTTCCCGACTACAATTGAGATGTATATATAAGCGGGCTTGTTCAAATTATTATTATTAGACGGAAGCCGCGAGAGTAAATAGCGAAATAGCGAGAGCGTTTGAAATGAAAGAAATTAACGATTAAAAAGTGTGATATAAATTAATTAGTTCAGTGTGTTATATAAATTAGTTTAGTAATAGTCTAAGATAAATTAAGTAGTGTTAAGTGTTTAATTAGGATAGTGTATATAAATTAGTAAAATAAACTTTACATTGGTGTCAGAAGAGCGGATCATGAAGAAGTTACGCGAATTAAAAGTGGCCGAGTTAAAAAGAAGAACTAGAGGAACGAGAATTGGAAACAGAAGGGAAGAAGACAGGACCCACTCTCGGCATTTTTGAAAGAAAATGGCCAGGACCCGGAAGTTTTCGAGTTTGAAGACAACGACATAACGAAGCCCAGAAGTTCGCTGCCCAGAGGGAAGAAATCGCCGCTCAGAAGGCAGATATCACTGCTCAAATCGCCGCCCAGAGGGAAGAAATCGCCGCCCAGAAGGAAGATATTACTGCTCAAATTGCTGGCCAGAGGGAAGACAGAATTACTCATATTTCTGCTCAAATCGCCGCCCAGAGGGAAGATATCACTGCTCAAATCGCCGCCCAGAGGGAAGAGATAACCGACCAGATGGAGGCGCAGCGTAAAGAGATTGAACAGCGAATTAGGCAGTTAGAAGAACGACTAGAACAAGTCAGTAGCGGCGAGGGGAAAGAAGACGAAATTGAACAGAAGATGAAACAGTTGGAAGAACGACTAAAGCGGGTCAGTAGCGGCGAGACGAAGGAAGAAGTAAAGGCGGTCGTTCAACAGAACTCGATATCCACCAATCGAGTGACGCCCCCAACGTTCGACGGAAAAATTCCGTGGGCTAGCTACTGGAAGCAATTTGAGGCAGCAGCGGAGGCTAACGCTTGGTCCCCACAACAGAAGGCTGTCTCCCTAACGGTAGCCTTGCGTGGAGAAGCGTTGGAAGTTTTACAAACGCTATCCACCGAGGAAGCCAGGAATTACGAGGAGCTGCTGAGACGACTGGAGATGCGGTTCGGCCAAACACATCTGGAGCAAGTCCATCAATCCCAGATGTCCAATCGCCTTCAGATATCGAACGAGACCCTGCAGGAGTTCGAAGCGGACGTAGCCAGACTAGTAAGGCTAGCATATCCCTCGGCGCCGGAGCAGATGATGGAGTGCCTCGCAGTACAGACGTTCGTGAGCGGGCTGCGTGACCAGGCACTGCAGAGGGCCCTGAGACTAGCTCGGCCGAAGACGTTGGTGGATGCACTCGTCATCGCATTAGAACATGAGGCAGCGATGGAAGCCTCCCGCAGTCACGGCCGTGTTCGAGCTGTCACCGAGGAAGTAGGCACAGAAAAACTCATAGAGAAGGCCGTTCAGCAGATCTTGGAGATACTGTCAACAAAGAAGACGCGGCCCAAGATAGCGGTGCCGGAAAAGGCCCAGGACAAACTCATGCGGGTCGATAAAAGGAAGGGAATGTCGACCCGTAGTAGTGGAAACCCCCGGGCCAGTATAGCCTCGTTTTCTCACCAATTGGGGAGCGCGTACGTCGATGGCACTATCGACGGGAGATCCCACGCCATGCTTGTTGACACAGGAGCTACGAAGACGATCGTACGCCCGGAAGTTGTGAGAGACCGTAGGAAGATTAGGCCAAGTAGGTGGCAATTAAGAACTGCCACTGGGGAGAAGGCAGTAATTCACGGTGAAGCAACAGTTAGCATGACGTTGGGACGAGTGAAGTTTGACCATCCTGTTATCATAGCCGAAATTGAGGAAGACGTCATACTGGGGATGGACGTCATGAGGAATCGTGGATTCCAGTTGGATTTCGGACAGCGAGTTTTGAGGATCGGTCAGGAAGAATGGTTGCTACACAATCGCGACAATTTTGTGCTGGATGTAATACTTGCAGAAGATGTAATGCTTCCCGAACGAAGCGAAACGATCACCTCTACTTGTAGAGGGGTGTTGTGGAAGAGGGAGTTCCAGCTGTAATCGAACCAGAAAACGATGACAATCGACTGGCTCGGGGGGTACTGGTAGGGAAGGCGCTCGTTACTCTCTCAAGCGAGGTGCCTGTGCGGCTACTTAACATCAATCAGTACCCGGTTACCATCAAGAAGGGTACGAAGCTGGGCACGTGTATAGCCGCCTCGGCCATCGTAAGGGGTGTTAGTAAGGAAGAAAGGACACATTTCCATCCAGGCATCCAGACACATGCCGCGGGACTTGAAACAAATTCTTTCCCAGACCAGTGCATTTCTCTCGCCCATACAGAAACAGAAGGCCAAGGAATTAATAAATAAGTACCAGGACATATTTACCACCGAGAATGCAAAGCTGGGAAAGACCAAGGTCGTGACACATAAAATTGACACGGGAGAGACACGACCAATTACACAAACAGCGAGACGACTACCCTTGGCCAAACGGGAGGAAGCCGAGCAAATCATCAGGGACCAAGTGCGGGACGGGGTCATCGAGCCGTCAAGCAGTCCGTGGGCCTCGCCGGTAGTACTACTAAAGAAAAAGGATGGGACCACTCGATTCTGCGTAGACTACCGGCAGGTGAACAGCGTCACCAAAACACCAAAAAGGACAGCTACCCGCTACCACGTATCGACGACACCCTCGATACCCTTGCTGGATCCACGATATTTTCGACCCTCCATCTAAAAAGTGGCTACTGGCAAGTCGAAATGGACCCTGCCGACAAGGAAAAGACGGCATTCACCTTCGGTAACGGCATGTGGCATTTTACAGTAATGCCATTCGGACTTTGTAATGCCCCAGCGACGTTCGAGAGGCTGATGGAGAGCGTGCTAATGGGTTTGACGTGGAAAACGTGCCTAGTCTATCTGGACGATGTCATCGTAATGGGCAAGACATTCGAAGAACATCTGAAAAACTTAGAGGACGTCTTCCAGAGACTGCGAGGTGCAGGGTTAAAACTGAACCCTAAGAAATGTCCGCTCTTCAGAAAGAAGGTCTCTTACTTAGGGCACGTAGTGAGCAAAGAGGGAGTCGCCGTTGATCCGGACAAGATAAGTGCGGTGAAGGAGTGGCCAATACCGGCAGACAAACACCAGTTGTGGAGTTTTCTGGGACTCTGTACATACTACCGACGCTATCTCCGGATGTTCTCCGACGTCGCCAATCCGTTGACGAGGCTCACAGAAGAAGGACGAAACTTTTGTTGTGATGGAGTTGTGAGGAATGCCAGTCTGCCTTCGAAGAGCTGAAGCAGAAGTTGACGTGTGCCCCAGTGTTGAGTTTCCCTTTGCCGGAAGGACACTCTAGACACCGACGCGAGCAATGTGGGAATTGGAAGTGTTCTGTCGCAGCGTCAGGAGGGACAAGAACGTGTCCTTGGATACTTTAGTAAGGTACTAAAGTACTCTCCAAACCGGAGAGGAATTACTGTGTCACCCGGCGAGAATTATTGGCCATCGTCAAGTACATCGAACACTTCCATAAATACTTGTGTGGAAGGAGATTCCTGATCCGGACCGATCACGCTGCCCTTAAATGGCTCCTCCAGTTAAAGAATCACGAAGCACAGATAGTCCGCTGTATCGAGAGGCTTCAGGAGTATGACTTTGTTATAGAACATCGGCCCGGACAGAGTCATGGAAACGCAGTGGCACTCTCGAGAAGACCATGCCCTGATGAGTGGCCTCACTGTCATAGAGCCGAGGAAAAGTCGGAGAAAGTCTACCGAACTACCGTGGTCGCCCGAAGAATGGACACCATCCTCGTTACGACAAGAACAAGAAAAAGACCCGGTTCTCAAAGAAATCCTGGCATGGAAAGAGAGAGGACAGCGTCCTGAGTGGCAAAAGGTATCACCTGGCTCGCCAAAACTCAACAGCTATTGGGCACAGTGGGATTCGTTAGTAGTTGAGGATGGACTACTAAAACGTGTACTGGAGAGCCAGGTCGGAACGGAGGAAAGACGGCAGTTGGTAATACCCTCCAGTAAAATCCCGGAGGTCTTGCGGCACCTTCACGACGAATCGTCTGGTGGACATTTAGGGATCAAGAAAACCCTGCAGAAAGTACGAGAGCGATTCTACTGGATAAATTGTTCAGAAGACGTGAAGGACTGGTGCAGGAAATGTACTACATGCTTCGCAAGTAATGGGCCACAAAGACGACCGAAAGCTCCCATGAAACAATATAACGTCGGAAGCCCCTTCGAAAGGATCGCTTTTGATATAGGAGACCGAAAAGGGGAATAAATACATCCTGGTCGTAATGGACTACTTTACGAAGTGGGTAGAAGCGTACGCTCTCCCTAATCAGGAGGCAGAGACCGTGGCCGATGTGCTAGTGAAGGAGATGATCTGCCGGTTTGGAGTACCCATGGAATTACACTCGGATCAAGGAAGAAACTTCGAGAGTGGTCTATTCCAGAGGATCTGTGAGAAGTTTGGGTTACGAAAAACAAGAACCACGGCCCTTCACCCTCAGTCTGATGGCATGGTAGAACGAATGAATCGCATCCTCAACCGCTATCTAGCGAAAATGGTCTCGTCACATCAACGAGACTGGGATGAACACGTGCCGTTTTTCCTGATGGCCTACCGCTCGGCGGTTCATGAGTCGACAGGACAAACTGCAGCCAAAGTCCTGTTCGGGCGAGAAATTAAACTGCCCTGTGATCTGGTCTTTGGTGCTAGACCGGACGAGGACGTTTCGGGGGAAGATTACGTCTCCCGAATGCAGAAACGGATGAACGAGATTCACGATCAAGTCCGGTACCAACTAAATATCGCCAGTGATCGCATTAAAGGGCGTTACGACATCAACGCTAAAGAGGGTGGCTACCAAATGGGAGATCGGGTTTGGCTGTACAACCCACAGAAGTAACGAGGTTTGTCCCCTAAATTACAGACCTATTGGGAAGGTCCCTATGTCGTAAAGAAACGAATCAATGACGTGGTCTACCGGGTAAGCAAATTACCAAACGGCAAGCCGAGAGTGGTGCACTTCAATCGGTTGGCACCCTATGAGGGGTCGCACGATGAGGCGGAGGTTCCCCGGGTAAGAAACAGGTTGGCGCAGGAGAACGAACTTTCGTTCGGAGAATTTATGAGCGCCTACGAGGGTACCGGAAAAGCACGGTATGGGGTAACCTGTGAAAAACAACAGGATTTGTTCAGCGTACCTGAAGAGTACTCATTGGCCCATTGTGTGTCCGCCGACCTGGTAATGTCACGAGGTATCGCCACGGTTTTCAAGAAGAAGTACGGGCGCTTGGAACAACTCAGAGCGCAACTCCCGGAAACTGGCAAGGTTCTGGAACTACGTTACCACGAAAGACACATCTTTTATCTGGTTACGAAGGAGATCGGGTCCCTTAAACCGTGTTATCTGGATGTATGGCGAACCTTGCATAGGCTACGAGACCGACTGCTGGAGCTCGACATCAGGAAGCTAGCTGTCACCAAATTTGGCGCTGGACGAGATCAGCTGGACTGGAGGGTTGTCCGGAATATGCTGGAAGTAGTGCTGAGGGATACCGGATTAGAAGTTTTAGTCTGCTGTTTTGGGCCTGCAGAGGCCGTTTTGAGACGAAACGTCTCTAAGGCGGGGGCAGTGTAATGCGAAAAGTAAACAGCGCGAGACGTGTTTACTCATATCAGACCTGAGCGACTACTTCAAAAGTAATTGCCGCGACGCTTAATTGAATTCTATAAAAAAAAGGACAGCTCCATGAATACTCCGGGATTATTATTTAAGGAAAGTGATTTATGGCACTCTGGAGCTTTCTACATAATAAAAGATATTTTGAGTAATTACACGAATACGCGAGAAGGTTCCCGACTACAATTGAGATGTATATATAAGCGGGCTTGTGGTCGAATTATTATTATTATTAGACGGAAGCCGCGAGAGTAAATAGCGAAATAGCGAGAGCGTTTGAAGTGAAATAAATTAACGATTAAGAAGTGTGATATAAATTATTTAGTTAAGTGTGTTATATAAATTAGTTGAGTAATAGTCTAAGATAAATTAAGTAGTGTTAATTTTTTTATTTTGATAGTGTATATAAATTAGTAAAATAAACGTTACAATATAGTTTTAGCAATGAAATGTTATTCGTGTTTTAATATATCTAGTGTTTTGAGAAATAAATTTAATTTATTTGTTTTTGCAATTATTTTTATTAAATAATGTAATTTTGAAAACAATAAATTTTCTTGGGGAAAAGCTTAAGAAAATATGTTTATTTAATTTAGCTAAAAAATTATATGTAGAATTACAACTTTTCATCTTTTATATAATGTTATATTTTCTTTATTCAGAATTGTTATTTATATTATTAATAAGTTATTTATCAAAATTTTGAATTTAATTATTTAATTCAAGAAATAATGATTATATTAGTATATTTCGAAGTAATTAATGTATTAAAGATGAAGGTGTAAATAATGAATTCGGCAATTTTATTTTTCACCTGTTTATTAAAAACCTGTCCTTTTGAAAATGAGTTAAGGTTGGGCCTGCTCAATGACAGTTAAATAGCTGCAGTATTTTGACTGTACTAAGGTAGCATAATCATTAGTTTTTGAATTGAGAACTGGAATGAAAGGTTTAATGAGAAAATAACTCTCTTTTACAAAAATAAAATGTTATTTTTAAGTTAAAAAGCTTAAATTTTGCTAAAACACGAGAAGACCTTATAGAGTTTAATAATTTAATGATTTTATAAATAAAGATAAAAATTATATTGGATTATATAGATTTATTTGATTGGGGTGATTAAAAAAACTTCTATTTAAATAAACTTTGATTTTAGGTTAGTTTGATTAATTTATTATGATTAAAAGAATAAATTACCTTAGGGATAACAGCGTTATCTTTTTTTAGAGTTCAAATCGAGAAAAAGGATTGCGACCTCGATGTTGGATTAAAATGAACTTATAGGCGCAAAAGCTGTATAGTTGAGTCTGTTCGACTTTTAAAATTTTACATGATCTGAGTTTAAACCGGTGTGAGCCAGGTTGGTTTCTATCTTTAGTAAAAAAAAATAGTACGAAAGAACAAAATTTTTGATTACTAATTTTTATTTTAAATATTAATGTTATTTTGGCAGAATAGTGCAATTGATTTAGAATCTTTATATATAGATAAAGATATGGGTATCACTCGATTTTAAGAAATTTAATTTAATTTTTATTGACAAACTTAATTTTATTAGCAGGAATTTTTACTTCTGTTGCTTTTTTAAGTTTATTTTAGCGAAAAGGTTTAGGGTATATTTAGATTCGTAAGGGGCCAAATAAAGTGGGATTAATTGGTATTTTACAGCCTTTTAGTGATGCTATTAAGTTGTTTAATAAATAACAAACTTATCCTTATTATTTAAATTTTAATTTATATTATCCATCTCCTGTGTTGAGATTATTGTTACCTTTATTATTGTGGTGTACAATGCCTTTTATACTTATTTATTGAGTTTTAATTTATTAGTAATATTTTTATTAAGAGTATCAAGTTAAGTGATTATTGTATTATGTTAGCTGGATGAACTTCTAAATCTAATTATTCACTTTTGGGTAGACTACGTGCGGTAGCTCAGACCATTTCATATGAAGTAAGATCATTTTTAATTTTATTGTCTTTACTATTTATAGTTTTAAGATATAATTTAATTGATTTTCTAAAATATCAGGAGAATTCCTGATTTCTTTTTATTATGGTACCTTTGTGTATAATATGGTTTGTTACTTGTTTGGCAGAAACAAATCGAACTCCTTTTGATTTTGCTGAAAGAGAATCAGAATTAGTTTCTGGGTTTAATGTTGAATATAGAAGAGGGGGTTTTGCAATATTTTTTTTTGGCAGAGTATAGAAGTATTATTTTTCTAAGAATAATTTGTTCTTTATTATTTTTGGGGGCTAATTTTTATTCTTTTATATTTTTTTAAGTTGGGTTTATATATTTTTTTCTGAATTTGAGTTCGAGGAACTTTACCTCGATATCGTTGTGATAAATTAATATATTTAGCTTGAAAAAGTTATTTACCTATTTCTTTGTCCATACTTATAATATATATATAGGGTTAAAGTTATTTACATTAACTCTATATAGTTAGTTAATAAAATTAAGTACTAAGTAGTACTTAGTACTTACTACTAATTATTATTGTCATTGTGCAGCCACTGTTCCACGAAACAGTCGTTGAATTGGACTACTTTAGGATCGTTGGGTGATATCTGCCTTATTTCTACTAGTCAAGCGTTGGATATCTGATTTTCTCATTTTCTGGTAAGTGTGCTAATGCAGCACATTTAAGGAGATGATCACGAATTTCTTTGTCCTCCTTGAATTCTCTGACCAATTGAAATTTCTGAATCTTCCTCCATAATGCCTGATTATAATGGAAATTGCATTCCTAGATTTCAGCTTTTGGAAACACAGAATTTACTGCGTTAATTGCTGCTCGTTCGTAGTCGATGTGGACGTTATGGAGGCTGAAGTTGTCCACTTTCACTTAAAATGACGTTGAAAAACTTCTTGTATGTGGCTACTCTGCGATTTGGGAGTAGGGCGCAGATCACAGGAACGACTGGAGTTGCCTCCGGAGTTCCTCCCAAGTCAACGTGAATTGTGTAGAGCTGGTCAAATAAAGGACAACAACTCTTGTGTGTGCCATCCATGAAAATTTCAGTGGCTTATCTCACATGTCTTGCTCCATTAGCCGCAAAACTGAATATTCTGTCTTCAGCTTCGTCGTCAGCCAATAAATATCTTTTAATTCCTTCCGTCAGAGTGATGTCTGCTCGACTTTTGGGAAGAACATCTATTTTTAGAGCTCGGTGTCTCTCTCTATAGAATCTGCCCTTCACTGAAGACAATTCAGGAACATTGATGACGAAGTCAACTCTAGCATCCTTGACTGAGGTGATTCTTTCCTTTAGATTTTGGGAATTCGAAGCAGCTCCTCCAGTGCGCGTTTCTTCACATTATGTAGGCACACTTCAACCTGGTTTCTATTTTCTATACTTCTTTTCTATACTATTTTATTTACCATAATCTTATACTATTTACTATATAATAACGAATACTGAATATCTTCTTACTGATAACACAAGAATAACTAACAATCAGAAGACCAACAGAAAGAGAGGTCCGATACGGTCCTCAATGACCATGAACCCACGTGCTTTAATATTTTCCGATTAGCGCCGTAAGCACCCGTTTCTCCAAATTTCTCCAAAGTCCGACCGACAACCTACCTGAATATCGGACCTCTCTTTCTGTTGGTCTTCTGATTGTTAGTTATTCTTTTGCTGATAAGTTGAAAGAGGCCGAAAATACCAACTGCCAATTAATTTAGTACTTTCTTGAAAGATTTCTTAGAACCCATCGTTAACGAGGTCTTTAGCTCTCGGTATATTGCGAGAAGAGAAAGTAAACAGTTACAAACCATGCAGCTAATGATAACGTAATATTAATAAATAAATTGTACCCATCTTTAAATATCAGTTAACATGAATGCTATTTAATGGATTCTAACACCAGTTTTCTCAAACTAACAACTAGCAAGCACAACTTTTGTGTGTAATGAAAAATAAACAATAATTAATTATCTTTAATCGTGACGAAGCGAATTCCTAATGTTTTCTCGGAAATATTGCAGGTCGAAAGTCCGCCGCCATGACAATCACATCGTTGAACATTGAAGACGGAACCGTCACCAGAAATATTTGGTATGTATGTACATACAGGGTGTATTGAGCGCAACACAACGTTTACGATTTGTTAGGAAAATATTTTTAAAATCCCCAACTGCTTTTGAAATTTTGACACTAGTTTTGCCTGATTTTTCAATTTATTCACGCACTGGTAAAAACCAGATAGCGGCCGACTAGTTAACGATTAATTAAACAGTTCCTAGATTCGAATGATAACGATAAAAGCGAGGCACTTCAATGGAACCGTGCGGACTCATATAAAACCATGGCAAAACATGTTTCGCGACATTCTCGGATCGCTTAATTGTACTAATGAAATATTACTTACTTATCGTGCGTGTATATTTTTTTATGCGATAGTCGCACTGAAATAGTCTGTTTCATCACTCTGCGTCCTCTGCGTAATGACTATCAAGAAGGATAATCGGTTCGAATTTTACTGCGACCGGATTGTCGAAGGGGGCGAAGGGGAGACTTTGGTCGGTCTAGCCAAGAAGTACCAAAGGTGAGTGTAGAAAATATATTTTTAACTGTGAAGTTAACGGGGGTATATAAATTAGTGGTCAGGTTTATTAAGGTACGAAAAGCGTGATTTTTAAAATGTTAATGACGTGAATAGTATCCATGGGTGCGTTTTATTGTTGTAAATCGATATTTTTTTGAATTATTTACTTAGTTTCTACAACTTTTTGTCTCATGTATGCTTTTCATTTTATTTAATGACAGTTATTAAAAAATGTACATTTGAAAATTACAAAGTTCAAGTTCAGCACTGTACAATAAATGCATTTTATTTTAGTTTCAGTTGAAATTGTTTTTGGAGGCTCAATTAAAAGCAAGGTTCCTTTTATGTGGCCAACTATCATCAAACGGTTAGAAATAAATAAGTATATTGCATCAGTTCATACGTTTTTATCGTAATCACTAATATTTTACAATATTAATACCTATGTTAGTATTAAATATTTGTTAATACTAATTTTGGATATTCATACAAATTCACTCATTACTTACAAATTTCAAATGCAATAGTTTTTGAAGTATGAAACAAACAATCGTTTCCTTGCTCCCATTAATTTGCAGCTACAAAATCGGCTTCCTACATTTTTAGAAGGAATTAAGGCATCTGCAAAATTCTCATTGGTGGTCCCTTTAGAATTCAATTTTTCAGTACGGCCCTTATCCTTAGGTTGAAATTTGTAATCATTTGACATTATGTTAGTTGTATTTTAAGCATAGAGCTATTTGTTTATTTAAAACATGTCTTCTCCGATTCCATTGTTTAGCGAGAGAGGAAAATTATTAGTTATTTTCCAAAGTTATTAATACTCAAAAACAAACAATGCCAATGTTGGAAAAATACGATGGCGTTGTGTTGATAAAAATTTATAGTGCAAATGGTTACACATAAGAGGGTAATGATTGTTACAAATTTATTGGAACATCACCTGAAGAAAGAATACACAACCTTCCCTCAGATGTAGATAATTAAGTAAGAAAACCTGCAGCGACTTGTTATTAAGAGGGGTACAGCAATGCAAGCGAAATATGGCTTGCCATGTCATCAAACGATAATCCAAGACTTTCATTTCTGTTAACTGTACATTTTGTCCTCTTTTACTACACGCGGTTCCAGAAACCTATGTCTAGTCTAAAAATTTTTTCGATTAGTGGCACCCACACCTAAGAGCAGTTCCTCACGATCTCGTCGGATATATTAACTGTTACCATCTAATTACTTACGTTGCGCGCATAAAGTACGAAATACAATTTATTACAGAGTTAATGGCTCGAATAAGCCCATTTAATTTTTTAGAATTACACCTTTTTTTGCAACAAAAGCGATAAGTGACATTATTGCTTTTAGAGTAATGACGTCATCGTATGAATTTTTCATAGTATACTGTCATTTCTCCCCTTAATTTATATTTATTATAGAACTGCCTACATGTCAACAGAAATTTCAAAATGTTACTTTTCAAAATTAACTAAACATTATTAAGCAATATTCTTAAATGTTTTTCAAAAATGTTCACACTTAGACTCCACATACTTTGTGACGCATTAAGCTGCGGGGTCTCCGATGTCCGTCCGGCCGGCGGTTAGGGTAAAACTCATGTACCTCCGAGATCCGTCCCGCGGTAAGAAGGGTCTAGACGTTTGTCCGAAGTCCGTCCCGTGAATCTGTCCATTAATTAGAAACATATTATTTGTAATGTTAAAACCATTAAATTTCATGTCATAGTTTTTCTTTCACACTTTTTCCAGACTTAATGCTGACAATAGCAATTGCCAAAATTGGGCTTTTGCTTCCGGCGTGTTTCAAAAAAATGGAGTGGATAAATATTCAGTTGCTAATAATACAAACAATGCAGCAGGTTACCTTACCTACAAAAAACTGGATACATTTTAACTACAATACTAAGATTTAATACAACTACACAGAAATTGGAAAATATTTCTGTTAAAAAGTCTAGTCTAGACATTTGTCCGCTTGTTAACAATAACATTTGTTCCCCCAAAATATTTCTTTCTCTGTAAATTTTTTGATATATTCTTTGCACTGCGCATTTTCAAATATGTTTCGCAGTACATATCTAGCATTGCATCAATAAACAAGAATATATTAGATGCCTATAAAGCCACATCATCCACTTCATAAGTCAGCATTTACTATAGGCTCATATTTTATTGCTAATTTATTACGCAAACCACGAATTTATTGCTCCATCCCTTAGCGAGAAAAAGGGGCTAATGTGACTTAAGACTTAAGCCACATCATCCACACCTGTATCTCCGGAACCGTAAGAGATATCTACAAAAACCAATCGGCATATTTTATTGCTAATTTATTGCTGAAGATGGCGATAGTAGAGCAATCGTAGACCCACCCGTTCAACCCTTAGCATTAAACTCACCCCGGGAATTTCAGAAAAATTGTAACAAAAATGTATGTCCGTCAAATACAGCCTGGGATCTTAATTATTATTTAATTTCTCATCTTCCGAGGAAAGCATGATTTATTGCTCCATCCCTTAGCGACAAAAAGGGGATAATCTGAATTAAGACACACCCTCCACACCTATATCTCCGGAACTGTAAGAGATATATACATAAACCCAGCGGCATATTTTGTTGCTAATTTATTGCTGACGATAGCGACGGCTCTATTTAACGCACATATTTTTTTTAAATTTGATAATTCGTGGGAGAGTTTCATGCTAAGGGTTAAAGGTGTGGTTCTGGGATAGTTCCTATCGTCAGCAATAAATTAGAAATAAATTGTGCCGCTTGGTCTATGTATAGACCGATTCTACAGAGTCGCAGGATGGAATAAACGTGAGAGCGAGAGAAAGGCCATACATTTCTCGTTGGCTGAACAGAGAAACAACTTTTGCGAAGTTGCTAGCTCACGAAATATCTCAGTCATCCGCCTCGCAGGAGACGACCCGAGACCGAAAAGCGTAAAGCGATACGCGTTAGATGCTTGGACTTGGACTGCGGCCGGCAACGTTGCAAAACATCGTTCTCTGTCTCACTAACGAACTACTATAAGTTTCTCGTTTGCTTTTGTTGGATTGCCATCATGCGTTTCGATAGAAAACCTCCGTATATCTTCAACAGTTCCGGAGATACAGGTGTGGAGGGTGAGTCTTAAGTCAGATTATCCCTTTGTTCTCGGTATGGGGTGGAGCAATAAAGTCATGCTTTCCTTGGAAGATGAGAAATTAAATAGCAATAAATTTTTCTGTTATTTCGCGAGTAAGTTTATTGCTAAGGGTTAAAGGGGTGGGTCCGGGATTGCCCTACGAGTCGCCATTGTCAGCAATAAAATATGCCTCGGTCGGGGATTAAACACCCTTTTTCGTGACCAGTTTTCTGGCCGCGGGATGGACATCGGAGTTTCGGAATTCGGTCCCGGTATCTGTGCGAGAGGCTACCTCTAACAGATCTATTTGCGTAATCCGGTCCGAGGTCCGAAAAGGTGATTTTCGGAAATCTGTCCCGTTTCGATACCGGTAGATTTTACTGGAGTTAATTTACACCATGAAACATTAGTTGTTCTTCTGAAGTGTAAGGCGTTAAACATTAGTTGTTCTTCTAAAGTGTAAGGCGTTAAACATTACTTGTTCTTCTGAAGTGTAGGGCGTCGCATTGCTGTATTTATTCGTATTTGTTGTGATTGTGATTTTGTGTGTTTGTTCGACATGGAAAATATTAATTTCACTTCTATGACAAGTGAAAAAGGAAAACGATTATTAATAATAGGTGAACAATTACCTGTTTCGACCCGGGACTTAATCCGAAAATCAACTTTTCGGACTCCGGACCGGATTACGTGATCAGATTTGTTAGAGGTAGCCTTTTTCACAGGTACCGGGACGAATTTCGGAGTGTCCATGGACATCGGTACCGCCGGAGCATCCGAACTGGGGCCCGAGCGGGCAAGGTAGAATATTTTTCATCCGAACTGGGGCCGGCAGGGCATCCAAACTGGGGCTCACGATATTTCACATTCTACAGCGAATACTGATGAGTTAAATAACAACAGCGTTGCCAATTTCAACAACGTCCGATAGTGAAATATATTTATTTAAGAACTTGTATTAAAGTGGCACAATTTAATGCCCTTGTCTGCCTTGCCCCCTTGATAACTACGCGCTTATTTTCGCATAAAAGCTTCCTGTATAAATTGCAAAAACCTATTTTTTTACCCCTACTTTTGGGGTTTCAAATTTATTCATATATTAAAATGAATAGTACTTATCGCATAACAAAGGTGCTCCGTTCGGACATAGTGGAAAAAATAAAATTCATAGAAAAAAAATGAGAGAACTACGAGGAGAAAAAATTAATCGGCTAGAATTTTTTGGACGTGAGTTAGGATTAAATACGAAAATTTTTAATAAAAGTAGTATAAGTTAAGTATATTTTTTTTAATATTTGATGTAAAGACGATTGATGTTAATAAAGTGTTTATTATGCCACTCTTTGATTTTATAATTTTTTTTAGTACTTATTCAAAATTTATTAAACTTGTCCCCATCTGACATTTACACTTATTTTCGACTAAAATCTACATGTATAAATTGCAATAATCCTATAGTGGGTCTCGGCCCCAGTTTGGATTGTCTCTTTTTCGGGGCAGGTAAATCTGACCATTTCTGGCCCCAATTCGGATGTGTTCGGTACCGCCCTTAGGCTACTCAGGAGTCTTCTTGGTTTTCTTGACTTCCCGCTTGTGTTGGCGATGAAATTCTTGAAGTTATTGAAGTTGTAATAATTGACGGTTTTTCTTCCGGCTGCACTGACTCGATGTGATCGTCGTGTCGAACTTGTAGATTCGGTGTCCTTGTGGAGTGGCTTTGACTTACTCATGACTCTTCTTGATATCTTGACTTCCCGCTTTGTGTTGGCGTCGAAATCCTCTTATCGTCGCTAATTACTTTCCTCGAAGGATCATGAACGAATTTGTGAAGTGATCTCTATAGAGAGTGGACTGTATGGAATCTCTCGTAGCTCGTGAGCGGCTGCGGACATGAATCTTGCCTCCAGGTTGTAAAGCTGTAATCGGTCTCGTGATTTGGAGATCAGGGCGTGACGTGATCTCCGGAGTAGACCTGAGGGCGTATCGTGCAGGTCCGTATTGCAGTTCTCTTGCCTCCAGGTTGTAAGGCTGTAGACGGCCTCGTGGTTTGGAGATCAGGGCGTAATGTGATCTCCGGAGTGCACCTGAGGGCTTACCGTGCAGGTCCGGGTTGACGTTGTTGTAGAATGAAGAATGGGCGTGACGTACTCTCTGGTGTGGACCTGAGGGCGTATCGTGCAGGTCCGGGTTGAGGTTTTTGTAGAATGGAGAGTGGGCATGACGTACTCCCCGCTGAAACTCTCAGGGCGTATCGTGAGAGCTTGTTGGTTAGGGTGAAGTTAGGTCTCCCGAAATGAAGTCTCACAGATCGGTTTAACATTAGGGGTGACTATGAATCAAGACCACAACACACCTTCGTTTTGAGCATATAAAGTATACTAATTTATTGCCAAAAATTCACGAGCTTTTATACATTTTCAGTTTGGATTACATTCATGATACATTAGCCCTGGTTCCAAGTATCTGCTAACGTTGTTAAATTTTGTTGAATACTATTTTCCAGTGTCCGACAAATGCTTCGCTGACCTTAGCGAAACGGATTTGCGATCACGTTGCCAATGAGTATGATGCTGACATCCACAAACCATACCTTAGTAGTACACTTTTGACCTCATTACGTTCGGTCGGTGTTTTGCTTCGTTTCGTAAAACAATGCGTGTTTTAATAATATGAATGTAAAGTTTCCCTGAATTAGTTAGAATATATTCTCGAAATTAATTCAGTAAAGATGTAAATGAAACAAATGTAAGAGAATCTGTGAAAATGGTTTGGTTTGGTCCAAATAGCTCAGCCGGGTTCAAATCCCGGCTGAGCTACAAATTCCATTTTCACAGATTCTCTTACATTTGTTTCATATACACCTTTACTGAATTAATTTCGAGAATATATTCGATCTGTTTCATTTATAAATCAGAACACGTAAGAGACCACATTATTAACGTGAGAGGAGGTACGGTGTGTTGCGTACAACCAATACGGCCGCCGTATTATCCTCTCTAAAAACGTTTAACATTAACATCGAAAATGAAATTGGTACGTATCTCAGTAGTTTAGTCGTAAGAGCACCCGACGCGAAATTGGGAGACCCGGATTCAAATCCGGGCTGAGCTACAAAATCCATTTTCACAGAATCTCTTACATTTGTTTCATTTCCCTGAATTAGTTCGCAATAAATTACAATTTCTTAACTTAACGATATCTTTATATTATGTTGACGTTGTTGTCAACATCGTGCCACCTCTCGGCGACCCATCCTGTGTGTCTCCTCACCGGCGGTTGCCTTGCTTCTTCTGCGCAGGACCTTCTCAAAGCTTGATGGGGTCGTCATTGGAGGTGGAGTGGTTTGGTTCGATCCTCACCTTTCATCCTATGTGGCCGTGTCCCACTGTGTTTGCATGGGCAGCTGAAGAAGTCTTCTTCGGAATCTGGTCGGTTGCATGCTGCCATATTCCTTCCTCGCTGAACGTAAAAGGGCGCAGCCATCGTCTCTTTGATCCTGCTGGAACCATTTCGTCGTGAGGTGGGCTCATAACTGGAATTTTTTTCTGCGTCCTGTTGGTGTTGTCACGTTATATTTGTTGTGTGCTCAGGACTAACAGGCTTTGATTTATATTGATTCCATTGTCGCAGTAGATTGTGGACAACACATCATTCTCGTTGACGGGTCGGTCACAATTCACCGACGACAATTCACCGACGACAATTCACCGACTGGACAATTCACCGACTAAGCAGTTCACCGACCATAAAATTCACCGACGTTAAATATAATTCTGGATCCTTGTTCCAATATAAAAATGCGAAAAATGGCTTATTTTGGACATATAATCAGAAACCCAAAATACCGACTTCTTCAATTGATCGTCGAAAGCAAAATTAGACTATTAACGACTCTTCGACCTAACCATGATTATTGCCCCCAATCAGGGCAGGTAGTAGGCGTAGAAATTACGGTGATAATCGATTGTGGTGTGAATTATCGCATGTGATTTAAGTGTCAAATAGATCACAGTAATTATTTACCTGTAGCCCGGATGCCTGTAGACCTGTAGAGATTAGGACAACTACTTGGAATTATGGTTTTTACTTAAAATACAAATTCCAGGAATCCATTATATTGCTCTTAGCAGTAAGTCGTTTTAACCCCGCAATACCTGCAACTGGTGCATATCCAGAACCCTTTAAATATCGCACAACCATATAACGAAGTGCCCCCTACCGGGAACACTTCGTATATCAATTTTGTTCAAAGATAGAAAACTGTAATAATCCTCTCAACGAGTGGGGAAATCCTCCGAACCGCGCGATAGTTACTCTTATTTCCGCTTATGGGTGCTTGTCTCATACAATCCACCTCTACCTCTTACAATCCACCAATCTTTACCTATCACGGTGATTTAAATATAGGCCGTTTCTGGCATAAGGATATCAGTCGATTCCGTATTCGCTTAGTGTTCCGACTTCCGAAAGACGTTCCGTTCCGACTTCATAGTGAGTGAGAGTGAACCGACCGTACCGCCGTCAATTGTAAGTACATCTCTTAATTCTTGGGTTAGGCCGTACATTTCATACCGTATCATCTTGTTTCTAGCTGGTCGTAGTAAAAATCTCTAGGGTGATCCACTCGGAGTGTTTCTTAGTACCTAAATCATTTTTTGTATAGATTTCCCTAGGGTGGTCCACTCGGGGTTGTCTAGACAAAAGCAAACCCGTGTCCGTGTCAGGCCGTAATAAAACGCTCTAAGGTGATCCACTCGGGTTGCTTTTATTACTTAGACCGACTTCGTACCAAGGGTGTTCCACTCGGGGTTGATTAGTATAAAGTCGATACGTGAGTTCGTAGTAATGTTCCTTTCATATTCAACCCCATCCGCCCGAGGCCCAAAAACCCAGAAATTAAGAGCCGCGTATTAGATTTCCGCTCGGGCCGCTTGAATACGCCCTGTAGGGTTTAATACCGCCCTTCCTGCTAGTTCCGCTCTCTCTTTAGATTTATCCTTTTCGTCCGCCTGCTTCCAACCGCTTAAACCGAATTTTCTCGCATGTTTACCTCAGATTAGCTAGCTTGCGATCTCCCTTAATGTAAATAGGTTAAAATAGAAACGTTCTATCCTAGATGTAGCTTCTCCGTTCATATTTCCGCTCATTTATTCAAACAGAATATTTTTCGTAAATTTAGATAATAAATGAATCGTTTTTGCCCAAACACCTGGTCCGAACCTTCCGTTCGAAAGCGTAGCGCAATGCTGCCGGAGTAGTTAATAAATAAGGCGAGAGAGGATTCATTTTTTTAGGATTCAGATTGCAGGTGTTTTAACGGTGTTTTGCAGGTCTTTCTAAGTTTTGGGGGATTTACCGGTCTTTTGCAGGTGCTTCAGCGGTCTTTTGCAGGATTTTGAAAGTTTTGGGGGGGTTCAACGGTCTTTTGCAGGTGTTTTGGGGGGATTTAACGGTCTTTTGCAGGTGTTCCAATGGTTCTTTGCAGGTTTTTACAGGTTTTGGGGGGATTCAACAGTTTTTTGCAGATGTTCCAACGGTTTTTGCAGGTTTTGCAGGTGTTCCAACGGGTTTTGCAGGTCTTTGCAGGTTTTGCAGGTGTTTCAACGGTTTGTGGGGATTTAACGGTTTTGGTCGTTACTCATTCACCCACGTGCTCACATGACTCATCCGGTTTTTGGGAGATTTAACGGTCTTTTGCGGGTCTTTGCAAGTTTTTGCAGGTCTTTGCAGATTTTTAAGGGATTCAACATTTTTTGCAGGTGTTCCAACGGTTTTTTTTGCAGGTCTTTTCAAGTTTTTTGGGATTCAACGATTTTTTGCATGTTTTGCAGGTGTTTCAACGATAACTCACTCATCCACGTGCTCACATGACTCATTCATCCACGTACTCACATGGCTCATTCATCCAGGTGCTCACATGACTCATCCGGTTTTTGGGGAGACACCTGTGTTTGCAGGTCTTTGTCGGTTTTTGGGGGTTTAACGGTTTTTGTCGCGACTCATTCACCCACGTGGTCACATGACTCATCCAAACTGTTTCTGAGACATTTAACGGTATTTTGCTGGTCCTTGCGAGTTTTTGCAGGTCTTTGCAGGTTTTGGGGGTTTAACGGTTTTTGGTAGTGACTGGTTCCTTCCCGTGCTCGCACCCTTCATATACATGTGTTAGAGAGAGAGGCATTCCTCGATTTTAACGGTTTTAGAGGAGATTTTCCAGTCTTTAGTAGTTCTGCTCGCACTCTTCTTCTTATGCAGGTGTTAGAGAGACATCCTCGACACATTAATAGACATTATATCGGGGCATTCCTTCGCATGCCAGGTGTGCAATTTTTCTGACCAAAAAAACCATGAGCGTAGCAGGATTCGATACAAAACTTTTAAGCCCAAACAGAAGTTCGCCAGACCTAAGGGCTCTGAAAACAAAAGTTGTAAATTCCAGCAAAAATCCCTTGATACCAAAAAAATTTCATGGAGCCTCCAGAAATCCAGTGTATGCTAGTCAATATCAAACCATGAGCGACATGTTTTCTTGAAGTTGACTGGGAATCAATATCACTAAGGTTGGCATACTACTTTCATATAAGTCCCCGGGGGTTCAAAAACTCAAAATTCCTCAAAGTATTTGAATATTGAGCCCAGACGACTTAGCTTGACGCACATTTTTTATCCAAGCGACTCTCACCCAAATTGTTGCTTTTGTTGATGTTTTTGAAGGTTCACAACGGTTGAAGATAACGCTGAAGCAATATTCCACAAGAATTGGGCTGGAAATTTGAATTTTCAACACAAATCTTCAAATTTGAGCCAGCCCTTAGGTCTGGCAAACTTCTGTTTGGGCTTAAAAGTTTTGTTTTGTATCCATCTACGCCCCTGATTTTTTTGGTCAGGAATATGTTTTTTCTTTGGCGGCCTCACGAATAATGGCGCCCAGACCCGTCAACAGTGAACCGCGCTGAATGAACTTTTGTTTTGCAGTTTCCAAAAGTTAAAGCATTTCAAACAACTCTTGTTTGAAACTTTTTTAATAATAATGGGTATTTTGACAAGTTATGGATAGTTGAAAATTTTTGGTTTTGGAGCCGAACCTGAAAACCATTCTTTTTTCTCAGAGCCCTTAGGCTAACTTCTGTTTGGGATCAAAAGTTTTGTATCGAATCCAGCTACGCTCGTGAGTTTTTTGATCATTAAAGCTGATGATGTTTTTTTTTGCGGCCTGACGACTAATGGTGCCCAGACTCGTCAACAGTGAACCATGTCGGATTAACTTTTTTTAGCAGTTTCCAAAAGTTTAAAGCATTGCAAACAACTCTTGTTTGAAAATTTTTTCATAAAAATGGGCATTTGTACAAGTTATAGTTGGTTGAAATTTTTTTGTTTTGGAGCCGAACCTGAAAATTTCAATTTTCAATTATGCATAACTTGAGTTCTATTCAACTTGGGGCCCTAAAAATTATGGGGAGTTTCGGGGGCCCAAAAGGACTATTTTCTTTCATTTTGGGCCACATCTAAAAAAAAATAAATTCGGCGTGGAACGTACCATATATGTACAGCGTGTTTCAAAATGATTGTCATCTAGTCGGCTGTGGAATTCCCGTGTAAGATTAAAAAAAACCGCCTGGGGATAATAGGAGTTTCTACTAGCTATACATAACCTCAAAATAACCTCCTTAAACTCTTTTAACATCTTGTTTTTCTCTGTCAAAAGAAAACGATTTCTGAGTATTTGTCTATTTGTAGTATTTGTTTTGGCCCTGAGAAGGGCCGTTAATTACCAGCAGTACTGATTGCCAGTTTCACAATAAATGTTCGAAGTGTCACTTGTCAGAATTGGATAGGTTCAAATCAATAGAGCGCGGCACATCAAAAATTACATGCATAGAAATTCCAACGCCAACTAGATGGCAATCATTTTGAAACACATTGTATATATATATACATATATATATATATATATATATATATATATATATACTAGCCGTGACCAGACCACGCTTCGCTGTGGCTCAATTTGATATGAAATAAATGAGCAATTAAATAAAATTAGGTAATCTAGCGAATATAGATTTACCGAGAAAACACATAATTTATTTTAATATCATGCATTGCATTGCTGTGATTATGGTATAGAATGTTATGAAAAGGGAAAAAAATATTTTTTTTGCGTTGTCGTAAGTCACTCGTCTGTCAAATAAAGATGACATATTGCCTGTCATGCATATACGTGTCCAATCGAACTGTAGCATCTCTTTTTTCGACGTGGAACCATTTCAGAAACCTTCACGGACCTGCGCCCTACATCTCACCAAAATTTCGTTGCAATCGGATGAATGGTATAGGAGCCTATGCGTAACATATAAACAAACATACATCCATTTATATATATATATATATATATATATATATATACATACTAGCTGTGACCCGACCACGCTTCGCTGTGGCTCAGTTTGATATGAAATAAAGGAGCAATTAAATAAAAATAGTTAATCTAGCGAATATGGATTTACCGAAAATACAAATAATTTATTTCAATACCATGCATTGCATTTCTGTGATTATATTGTAGAATGTTATGAAAAGGGAAAAAATATTTTTTTTGTAATTATTTTTTATAACCGATGTAGGTCCTCGGCTTCGCTCGGGGGCGACCCTGTCTCATCCCTTTTTCCACACTCCATGAAAATGATTTCAATCAGTGTGCGTTATTTGTCTTGATCGAGCAATGCGTCCTCCTTCGATTTCCAATCTTGCTTCTCTTTGCTCGTTTGTTTCAGATAAAGGGGCTTAAGCATTTCTTAATCTGAGGGTTTCTAATCTATCTTCCTTTTGCTCCTCTGTTTCAAATAAACGGGCTTGAGCATTTTTTAATCTGAGGGTTTCTAGTCTATCTCCCCGTTGCCCGTCATTTTCTGAAGCTCGTAATCCTTTTATATTTTTGCTTTACATATGGATCTGCCAATCGATATACTTTTTGGAGGCATAATTCACAGCGAAAGTATAAAATAAATGCGCGTGTTTTCTATTGGCCAATGTCCAAAGTTCACAAATAACACTGTAACGAAGCCGATTTTCGAGAGTCGAGGGTAGACCAGCCACTATACAGTTAATCGCGAAATCAAACCTATCTCGAATAGATGGCGGCCGATAAGGCACTGTTCAATCTACCATCGTTTAAATACCAAGATTAAATGAATATAAGCCACTCGCCCCCTCCGGCATTCTCTGCCTGAGTTAATCCAAGGTGAGAGCCATTACTTGTCTGTGACAAACCGTCCGTTATTAGCATTTATCCGTTGTGTTTCTGTCCTACCGACCGATATATGTAATTGTGAACGTTACCGACCGATCAAACCGACCGAATTAGTTATTACCGTCCGAGTGTGAGAGTACCGCCGACCGAATTATATATACCTGTGAACGTTACCGACCGATCAAACCGACCGAATTAATTATTACCGTCCGATTGTGACGTACTACCGACCGATAGATGTAATTATGAACGTCACCGCCGATTTGTTTTAAACCGACCGAACTATTTGTTATCTGTTATGTAATTGTCCATTACCGACCGCTAGTAGTAAATGTTTTGCTACTCCGTCCGTATATGTTAGCTCGTACGTCGAACCATTAACAACCGTCTCTCTCAGAACCGCTACGATTTAATTTTTCCCTTCGTTGTAGGGAAAAATTAATTTTCCGCTGTCATCCGCTTGCTCTCTCTCACACTCTCGCTCTCTCGTAATAGCCGCACTAGCGAATATTATCCACAGCACGTTTTCATATCATCTCCGTATTTAGCTATTTCTATGTTATTGTGAAATTGTTAGGATAATTTTCCGTTTTCGCATTTTCAGTATTAAGAGGGTTTACATATCTCAAGTTCTAAATATTTGTAAGAGTATTTCCACTTTCCGTTTCCGCATTTTAGATTTGTTAAAATAATTCCTTCTCTTCTCACTGTTACTTAGAATAAAATTTTATTTCTCTCCAACTGTGATACTTTTATATTTTCGTATTTGTGTGTTTCCTTTTCGAGATACATAATTGTAAATAAGTTTTTGTATTTCTCCGATCCCCGTTCGACGACCTCGCAGGTGTTAGTCGTACGAATTGTTTTCACGGACGATTGGAAATAAAATAATTTTGGGATTTTCTATTTTTGAACGTGTGTTTCATTTCTACAGACAACCCCGGTAATCTCCTGAGTTCGTAAATTACCCAGGCATATTCCCGAGGGAGAAAACCCTTAAAAATCTGGCGCCCGAGCAAGACCGTAAAACCGACTCTTAAAACCCTTTTCCGAACTCCCGAAATCCGTCCCAGCGCCAAATCTGACAAGTAACCGCACTAAGCGCGTTACAACACCACTAACACTAACACACGTTCAAAAATATTTCTACTTTTAACAGAATGACTTTGAGCAATTCGATCCTCAAAACGCTGTCAAACTGTTCGACATTTAATAGGTATCTTTTCGCCGCGAGATGGCGCCATCTGTCTGTCACTTGTCTATCAAATAAAGACGACGTTTTAGACCGCGACATTATAGCTAGGGACGTTTTTGTCCGGCGACATTTTGTACGGCGACGTTTTGTCACGGCGACGTTTTAACCGCGACGTTTTGGCCGCGACGTTTTTGCGGCGACGTTTTGTCCTGTTACCATATTTTTAAGCCGTTTCGGCCCCCATTTTTTTCGGGTCTTTTTTCGACGCGGAACCATTTCAGGAACCTTCACGGACATGCGCCCTACAACTCACCAAAGTTTCGTTGCAATCGGACGAATGGTATAGGAGCCTATGCGGAACATACAAACAAACATACATCCATTTTTATATATATCGATAAGAGAAAATTCACGACTTACCCGTCTAATTCCCTTAAGAAACGGTAACCACCGACACGTGTTTCTTCTTATTATCTTCTTCAGGGTGGTATAACCAAGTTTTAAATGACAACGATGTTGGACACTTGGAAAAAAAATTTACAACTCTAAAAAAGAACGTAAACAGCAAGGCACATTTTGATAATAACTCAATTGTTTATTTATCTATTTTAATTGATAAAAAACCTAATTAACAGTCTTTTTATTCTCCACAACTTTCCTGCTGACCACTTTTTTCTAAAATACAACCGGATAATACTATAATGAAAAAATCGATTTTCACACCCTAACCCATTGTCTATAAAAAAAACAGGGACATTCTAGCTGTATATGGTCATACAGTGATCGTCCTATAGGTTCCCCCTACCATTTAAAACTTTCAGATATCTGTAGAACAAAATGCCGTGAAAACTATGTTTTTTCAGTGTGTAGCCTGGGCTATTACACGTCTAATTCCGTTAAGAAACGATAACCACCGACACGTGTTTCTGCTTATTAGCTTCTTCAGGGTGGTATAACCAAGTTTTAAATGACAACGATGTTTGACACTTGGAAAAAAAAATTACAAGTCTAAAAAAGAACGTAAACAGTAGGCAGCAAAGCACATTTGTGCCTAGATAGGTAAGACCCTCCATTCGAGGACAACAATCCGTCTGTGACGCGGCAGCTAGCTATAGCCAAATTGTCACGAATCTTTTGTCGAACAAATTTAGTAGTGAAATTTACGACTACAAATGTTCAAGAGAAAATTCACGACTTACCCGTCTAATTCCGTTAAGAAACGGTAACCACCGACACGTGTTTCTACTTATTAGCTTTTAAACTAATTAAATATTAACTAAATAAAAAATTAAAATTAATTTTTTTTAAAAATTAAAAAAAAAACTTTAATTGAAATTAAAGGGCGGCAACATAAGAGTTAAAATACATAAATGGGCAGAATTAAAATGGTGTTTGAAAGTGGATGCTCACAAGAGTCCACATGAGGCCTGGAGGGTAGCTGGTGCAGAGCTCATATCACGGGGGACAACTCCCCCCCACAAAAGGGCAGCCGGCATGTTAACGGGCAGCGATACAAGAATGCTGGTGCTTGACTATCCCGATAGGTTCTCATCGCCCCGTATTTATTCGGATTAATTATGTTTATTATTTCCTCTGCGTTGTTTTATGCTTTAATATACGTGCATGGCCTGGAGATTCTTTTGTGAGGTCGGCCATGTTGATTAGGATAATTGCTGATTCGGTTTGACCTGGTTTCGTTCCGTGAAATGACCTCGCGGCAATATTCAACAGTGGTTTATGAATGTATGTATTCCACCATAATTCACTCAAGTCTTCACCGATATTTATATACTTTGATTCGTTTCGTTTGATTGCTTAATTCGTTTCATGGCGTAATTTACCGGAAACGATGTAGGCTACATATCACCCTAAGCGAATGTATCGAACCAAAAGTGTCTTAGACTACAAGAAATTCTTATCATGTTCTTACCAGAAGTAGATATAAAAAGCGAACAGCTCAAGACATTTTATTGTAAGACAAATCAACCGAGTCGATAGAATGTTAGTAATGCCGTGGGCTACATATTTCCTCGTCAACATTGGAGATCACTTTTGATTGTGGATGAGAGTGAATATTCGTTGATTTTGATTTTTGAATCGATATAATTTAGGTTTTTGATAGTGCCAATCAAAATCATTTTTAAAGTTTCTTGCCTCAAGTACAGCATATTAATCAAAAATACGTAATAAAAGCTGATTAAAGACAAATTTTTAAACCCTCAGCTATCAGTATTCAAAAAGTAAGAATAAATAAATTACATAATAAAACGCTAACTTAATGCCCATCTGCAGCCAGATTTTGAAATATGCAATAGCAACGCAACGTCCGTACTTTATCGTTTTCTTAAAAAAATATACACAAAAATAGTAATACTTAATAGTTAATTTGAAACCTTCATTGAATAAAACTTTTGGCCCTAAAATCATCCGATCAATTATATTACTCTCGAAGTTTGTAACATGAATAATTATTAAACACCTTGTATGTTGTGGGTGCGGGTCTCGACTAAAGTCGGAGTGATACCCATTGAAAACGAGGGAATCCCCGCAGATCTGACCCCAACCAAATTGCGCCCTCTGGCGCCCCATTGATCACCGTCCGGGCGCACGCTCAGGCCTCCCTTCCGACCGCAACTCCTCGATCGATTCCCCTTTTCCCGCAGTTCCCTAATCGGAAAACGTGGCGGCGGGCCGGAAAGATTTCCCCGCCCCCGTTAAGCGGCAATGGTTGACTTTAGGTTACTGCTCCATCCTCCGCTCAGCACAAAAGTCGACCTGCTTAGAAGGCGATGTAGCAGGCAACAGAAAAGGCACTTCGGCGAGATAGCGACCGGATGCGGCTTCGTCGCTTCTGGCTGTGGGGGAAGCACCCGGGGTGGAAGACCCGATATCGACGAATTGCTAGGAGGTGATGACGTATCGTGAGTACAGCCGGAGGAATAATCGGCTTATAAATAATTGTACCTACGTAAACGTATAACAAGTACTAGTCTAGTCAAGATGTGTGTTTGCTGCGAAAAATAGTTAGAAGGCTCGGAAAAATATAAGCGATAGCTCATTCGACGCGGAATGCAAAACTGAGAAATGGGTTTTAAGGATTTTTTCTGCTAAGAAAAATTGCAATTGTTATTAACAAAAAACGAAAAACAAAAACGCTCTTTCCATTTTTGATGACAACTCAAAAACCATAAGAGAAAGAGGCATTCGCAAAAAATATCTTTAAAGAGGAGGAAACTTCCCATAAAAAAGTCCCTACTCCCGGATTTCTATCTCTTATATTTATATTTTTAATTTGTTGCTGAAGTAAGGCTCCACGCGACCGTTACGGCATGCGCTCGCCGCCTCTGAAGCGACTACGTCATAGAAAAATTTTTTTTAAGGTACTAAGTATTAGTTTAATTTAAAACAAATTTTAGTTTATTCTATACATTTGAAGGAATAAAGTCCCGTTGGAAAAAAAAATGTTAAATGCATTTTTCAAAAAGCTAGCCTATTGTTAATGAACTAGTTATTTTCGTACTTCCGTCTTCATTGAAAGCAGGCTAAATGTTTAAATAAATTCTCCAAAAATATTTCGCTTCTTGGAGACCTTTCTATAAGTGTACTCAATAAGGTGACGTCATAAAATTATTCAATATGTCTTTATTTAGTTTACAACGAATTTTTCAAGTCAACAAAAAACGCAAAATTCAGAAATTGTTGTTAAAAAATTTTTTCTCTTATATATTATGTTATGGCATGTTCAAACTAAGGATTAGATAATTGTGGAAAAAAATTTTTACTGCTATTTGTTTAAGAATTGTTTATAAATAAACGGCTTAGTTTAATATTTTTGAAAATTCTTTTTTTACCATTCTATTGTTTAGGAATAATTATGATTTTTAAAATAAAAAAAAATTCTTAAAACATTTTGTTATAGTTTATAATCGTTTTTTTAATGTTTTCATTATCTAAATAATTAGTTAAGGAATAATTTTATGTTCAAAAATCATTATAAAAATCTCTTAATAGAATAGGAGAAATAAAATTTTTTTCGTTGATAATTTCATTGTTTATTAAGTTAACAATTTGTTATAAAACGTTTTTGAGTGTCACAATATTTTTTTCTACTACTACTACTAAAAATTACAAAAACAACCATATGCAACAAAGTGAGGAAAAAAATATTTAACAACAAAAATTTCTGTTACGTTACTTTGTTGCATATCGTTGTTTTTTGTAATTTTTAGTAGTAATAGAAAAAAAATATTGTGACACTCAAAAACTTTATGTAACAAATTGTTAACTTAATAAACAATAGCCGGGATCTCGGCTGAGCTACAAACACCTTTTTCAAAATATCTCTTACATTTGTTACATATACCTGTGCTATGATTTCATTTCGAGAACTTCCACCTATTTATATATGTATATATATTCACAATTCATATACATGAATTGTCCAGTGCTTATTGTCAGTGGATTATTATTATATACCTATCTTATTGCTGTGATACACTGAAAAGGGCATCTACATTCTGTCGAGATAATTTGTATGTTATAATAAAATGTGATAAGATATTCTTAACTTTACTAGTTTCTGTACATATGAACGTCCTAGTAGAAATTTATTGCCTCTGCATCTTATACATTCCATAAAGCCAATTTTTCTAGATGAAAGTAGTATATCATTCAAATTTATAGTTTTTTGTGTTTGTAAATGAATGAATGCTTAGTTGAAGGTGATAGAGCTTATTTAAAACTGTACTTACATTACGAGAATCACTCTGTGGCCTATTGACTCAATTGGCCGTTAAAACATTTTATTCCTTCTTTTAATGATCACCTTAAAATTTTGCCTTGAAAAGTAAAATTTTGGCACGTGCGTTACTAAGCATTTTTATTTATAAATGTGAAATAAGATAAAATAGAGAAGCAGTTACAATTGATAATTTTTTATCCTGGCGGAATATTGAAATGAACTCTTCAATTAATATTGCGCCTACAGCGCCCACCCTTTGGGCGCTGTAAAATAGGCCTGTTTTCTATTTTTTTTTTAAACTTTTTATTTTTTAACTGCTTAACTTTACTGATTTCAATTTAGCAAGTCTCATTTTTTTCACTTTTTATTTCACATAATTATTATTCTTTAGATTAAACAATGACGAGGACATTTTTTTAATCTAGAGATGACTTCTCTTATCATCTGCAAGACATTCTTGCAAGTAATAGTATATCAGAATACTATCGATTTTTAGCATTTTGTTTGTTGTTAAGGGGGTAGTCTGGTTCTCAATTTTGAAAAAATCGATTTTTCAAAAATGTCATTTTCATATACAATACACCTTTAAAAATAGTGTACTGTAGTTTATTTTGCCCATTGAGCTCGAGAAATTCGTATATGAGCTTTAGAGAGTGAGCGCGCGCATGTGACTTTTCTTCAGGTGTTCAGTTTAGCCGGGCTTATGCTAAAGTTTTTGCTAATTTTCTCCTTTTCTATACAATTTCGGTTTTTACAAATAGTATTGTTTTATTTTGGAGCGATTTTAGGTTGGCTTTCCACTAGAAAGTTTGTATTTGTTGTCTATAACGACCATAAAAGATTATTTGTTCAAAAAGAAAATTTGGGCAACATGGGTAAAACCCGTATTACAGGTGATAATCCTAGACCGTATCGTTCAAAATAAGACATTTTCGTGGAAATCGACATACCAGTAATTGTGACACAAGCAGAACAAGTGCATCTGTAAGAAACATTTTACAAGAAAACCCTGATTTTCAAGTAAACAATAATCAGCTGTAAGTAAAATGATATTTTTGAAGAACAGGAAGGCATAATATATGAAAGAGTAATCGGTGACCAACGTAATATAGTTTTTTTAAGATTTTCTCTAATTTTCGAAAAAAAATTTAATCGCATTTTTCTCGAAACAACGTTTTTCGACCTGGTTGACACGATTTAACAGAAACCACCCTACCGATTTGGCTCAAATTTTGAGAAGTTACTCCAAACACGTGTAGTTTTCGTTCGAACTAGGATTATAAAAATTGATTAATATTTAATCCTTTTTTTAAACAATTAATATGAAAAAAGTGCAAAAAACGGGTCGAAAATTTTAAAAGTCCGCCATTTTGTGTCTTTTCAGTCGAAATGATTTATCCTAGTTCAGGCGATAGCCACTTACTTATATTTTAATAATCTTTCGAAATGTTTCGTTTCAGATTTTTCTGAATGGAGAAATCATGTCAACCAGAAAAAAAGGGGTCGTTTTGAGATCGCCGTATTACGCCTATATCGGGGCCTAAAAACTAAAAAAAAAATCTTTTTGTAATACTAAATGTCTATATTATCATATGTAAAAAAGACAAAATGTGAAAATAAATTTTTGTATGAAAAGAAAATTGAGAACCAGACTACCCCCTTAAGTATATTGGGCTACTGGAAAAGTCCGGTATATCGGTGTGCGATGCTCCATCCGGCAAAGGTAACCGATCTTTAGGACCGGTGGTGCTCGAAATGCACCAGCGGGATTATAGACACCCCGGGATCGTACCTGTCGGCCGTTCTCAGGTAGTTCGTACTACCGAACAATATAGAATAGATTATAATTCAAGATTATGTTCCAGCGAATTTTAATTAACGCGAATATATTTTTATTAAGATCGTTGTTTCTTCCTCTATAAATCGATACCTACTCAAAATATTTCCAACAAAATCAAATTGTTTCATGGTTTTAAATGTGTATCTACGCACTAATATAAAGACGAAATTGTTACATATTTGAGAAGGATAAATCTTTACCTGTAATCTTTATCTTCATGAAAAGGGAACTTGTTATACCTCCTAATGTTGATTACCACGGTGATAAGTAGGGTAAAGTTCCAGGAATGTGCTCTGGTTTGAGCCGTGAAATAGGTTTTTGATTGGCTGCCAGGAGTACAGAAAGAACGGGCTGATGCATATAAGCCTCGAACAAGCGGTATCTCCTAGTGGCCCAGTGGGCCTTGTCAAAATTGAAATTATCTACATATTTACAAAGCTAAGGATATACAAAATCTCTCCAGAAAGTCAAACTAAACACACACTAAATTAATGAACGTAACATAAAATTGTGATGTTCTCGGGTCATGGTAGCTTTTGCAGGTGGCTCGTGAGTAATCAAACTAAGGAAGCCCCATAGAGGCACATTTATTGGCACGCTTATGTTGCAAGTCTCTTTATTAACAATCCAATACTAACTATTCAAAATAACACAGTAAATCGAAATATTAACAATAGTTGTCAACTTAGCAGTTTTACTTACGACGAAGGTGTATTGTATTATAGGTCGCTCACCTTCCGGTTTATTACTTATTGCAATTCTTGTAAATTCCAATTGTTTAAATATTCCATTACACCTTCCCCGTATATAGAAAAAAAAAATTATGAACATAATAGAAATAATAATTTTTTTTACTAGTTTTATGAATAATACAGTTTAACTCTATTTTTGTGAACCTCTGTTGGTTTATTATCTACTTTAATGACCAAATTTACTCCTGTATCTTCTAATACAATATAAGGTCCCTTAAAAATATTTTCATGTTTGTTTGTTCAAGTATTCCGCAACAAAATTTTAGATCCTATATCATAATGTGTTTGTTTGCAATTCCTATCATACCCTATTTTAAGTTTTAACTTGGATGCCACTAAATTATTCTTTGCTTCATTGCAAGCTACTTGAAGTATGTACTTCAACTCTTTCGGATAACTGTCAAAATTACATATAGGTTCAATTTTATTTATTAGATTAGATGGTATTTGGCAAGTTCTTCCAAATACTAGCTCAAATGGAGTGTAACGTGTTTCCGTGTGTACACTGTTATTGAATGCGGAACACCAAAATTGTATCCAAGAGCTCCAGGTGTCTGGGCGCTCTGCAGCATGAATTCTTAGATAGTCTCTTAAAGTTTTGTGTGAATTTTCTATTGCTCCTAAGGCTTCGTGGTGGTATGCTGTCGAATTCAGTTGACCTATATGTAATAATTTACAAATTTCTTTAAATACACTGGACACAAATTCAGTACCTTTATCAGTTAAAATTTCTTCAGGTATTCCATAGCGTAATACGAAGTTTTCTACGAAAGCTTTTGCAACAGTTGCTGTTTCATTATCTGGCAATGGGTAACATTCTATATATTTACTTAGGTCGCATTGTAAAGTTAGGATATATTTATTGTTCATTTCATCAGTTTCTAATGGACCAACCAAGTCGAGAAAATTTTTCTGAAATGCATAACTAGAGGTAGTTGCAGCTGACATAGGCTGTGGTTTATGGTTTGAATATTTACAAGTTTGACATTGTTCACATCGTTTAATTAAATTTGCTATGTCTCTATGCATTTTTGGCCAAAAGTAGTATCTTTTAATGGTGTTGTAAGTTCGATTTATACCAGCATGTCCACCTGTTGGAAGCAAATGAAAGTCGTTTATAATTAATTGTTGTGTCTCATTATCATCGATTTTTTGTATACCTTTAACAATATTTATCTTAATACCGACATTTTTTATGTCTTTTGAGATATCTCGTAATTCTCTTAATAACGTCTTATTATTTTCATTTTATATTATTAATAATTCCGGAATGTTAAATTTATTACATATATCTTTCAGGTGTATCAACGCATTTCCTAAGTAAATCGCTGATCGCAGATCCTGTTTTATAAAAATAGTACTTAATTCTTCATTATAAAACATATTTTTTACTTTATTATTAGTCGAATTTTGTGATGAGTTGCAACTCTTCTTTATTTGTTTGTTGTATTCTACTTCAGGAATAACTTTCAATTCTACGCATCCTACGAGAGGTTTTATAAGCTCAATGATTTCAGGGTGATCAAGCCTGTCATCATTTATTTTACGATCACAATGATTGTTCGTAGAATGCTCGCTGTGCTGACGAGATTGTGCCATTGTCATTACAAATGTATGGTTTACAGTAGTTTTCTTTAATTCATCCGTACTAAATGTTATTCTTGATAAAGCGTCCGCAATAACATTACCTTTTCCTTTTATATAGTGTATGGTGAAATGTGAAATCGTATTCTTCTAGTGTTAATCTGAACTTAGTCGACTGGACGGGTTTGCCATACCAAAGAGGTAAATTATGGGTCGATGGTCTGTATAAATTTCGAATGTTTTATTAAATAAATATGGGTGGCTGCACTAATGATTCTTTTAATTTATCAAAGGCTATTTGGCATTCATCTGTCCATTAAAAAAAAACTCCTTTTTTGTCAAATGGTTCAACGGTATTCTAATTTCCGCGAAATTTTTAATAAATTTTCGTTAGTAGTTAGCAAAAGCTACAAATCGTTTTATCTCTTGACCGTCTGTTGGTATTGGATATTCTTGAACAGCCCTTGTCTTTTCAGGGTCAGGTAAAATTCCTTCAGCTGATACTATGTGAGCTAAAAATAATAATTGTTTTCTTAAAAACTCACATTTTTGTGGATTGAGATTCAAATTTAGTTTTCTTAAGCGAACTAATACCTTTACTAAATTTTGGTTATGTGTTCAATGGCGGCTTTACCCATTGTGCAGGGTGTGCAGCGCACACGGGCGCAAGGCTTTAGGGTGCGCCGAGCGCCGCTCGCGACGTCTTCAAAAAAAATCTGAGAGCCTTGCTACTTGCTAGCGGCGCTGTCAAAAACCGCCCGCTGGTGTGTTTTGAGGTGAATTCAAAATCAACATTAAAATAGAAAAATAGAAAATTTAAAAATTTTATTGGAGTGGCGCCGCATCACTCCAAAGCCGCACGTCGGCGTATTTCTAGGGATGCGGTAATTGCGGCATTTCCAAATAGGCCGGTAGACGTGCCGCATCTTGTGTTTTACCGCAAGATTTTAATGATTTAAAAGAAAAGTACCTACTGGTTATTAGTTATCACAAATATTACGACTTTCATCGGTGTCTCAGTGCTTGTGCTTATTAAAAACAACTTTGTGTAAGAGTAAAAGCTGGTTGAATATATCTCCAATTTTGATAATGTGCTTGCAGAACACATTGCCCGTATCCAAAACTCTGAGTCACGTCACGTCTTACTCATTATCTTGGTCATAATATACAGAACGAAATCATGCAATGATTAGGAGACAGAATAAAAAAAAACTATTGTTTTGGAATTGAAACAATCCAAATATTTTTCAATTATTTTAGATTGTACCGCGGACATTGCACACGAGGAACAAATATCGGTTGTCGTTCGCTACGTTTTTTTAAATACAAGCAATAACGTTGCTGAAATAAAAGAACATTTTCTAGCATTTTTTCAAATACTACTGGTCAGGACTTAACACAATTTTTGTTAGATTTTTTAATCTCTAATGATATTGACATACAAGATATGCATGGTCAAGGCTACGATAATGGAGTAAATATGAAAGGGAAAAATATAGGTCTACAAAAAAGAATTTTAGACCTAAACCCTCGCGCATTTTATGTCCTTTGTGTGGCACACAGCCTAAACTTAGTAGTAAATGACGCTGCTAAAAGTTCGTTAGAAATTGTCAATTTCTTTTCAATTGTGCAAGAAATTTACGTTTTCTTTTCTGCGTCAACAGCACGTTGGCAAATACTTTCCAAAGAAGTGTCAACTCTAACTTTAAAACCGCTCTCAAATACTCGATGGGAGAGCAGGGTTGAAGCAATAAAAACCCTACATTTTAATTTAGGAAAAGTGTATGATGCGTTGTTTACCATATTGTAACGTTTATTTTATAATTTATTTACATTAATTGAACACTAATTTATTTAACACACTAAACTACTTGTACACTAGACTAGACACTACATAATTTATTTGTACTGCTCCGGCTTCGGATCGTATATCGCGTTCACTTCTGCTTCTCTACTTCTAACTAACTCCCTCGATCACAAGCCCCCTTATATATACACCCCCAACCCCGATAAAGAACGTTCTAGTATATTCTAGAACGCCTACGCAGGAAATGTTCATGCACCTGTTCATGCACCTGTCTTGTACGCGTCGTAGTTATTCTTTTGAAGGAGTAAACATGTGTCGCTTTGTTTACTTCTCGCATTACACTGCCCCCGCCTTAGAGACGTTTCGTCTCGGAACGTATCCCTGGTAGGCCCATGCAGGAACCCGCAGTTAGCCCCCCGCTTACAGCGAGACGTGGCGTCAAAATAACAGGGGACCGTCTTCCCGAGTCGACATGGTGCAGGCCCAAAACAGCAGACTAAAACTTCCACTCCGGTATTCTTCAACACTACTTCCAGCATATTCCGGACAACCCTCCAGTCCAGCTGATCTCGTCCAGCACCTAACTTGGGGACAGCTAGCTTCCTGATGTCGAGCTCCAGCAGTCGGTCTCGTAGCCTATGCAAGGTTCGCCATACATCGTGATAACATGGTTTAAGGGACCCGATCTCCTTCGTAACCAGATAAAAGATGTGTCTTACGTTGTCACGTAGTTCCAGAACCTTGCCAATCTCCGGGAGTTGCGCTCTGAGTTGTTCCAAGCGCCCGTACTTCTTTTTGAAAACCGTGGCGATACCTCGTGACATTACCAGGTCGGTGGACACACAATGGGCCAACGAGTATTCGAGTGAAACAACAAAAAACAACGAGTGAAGGGCCGTGGTTCTTGTTTTTCGTACCCCAAACTTCTCACAGATCCTCCGGAATAGACCACTCTCAAAGTTTCTTCCTTGATCCGAGTGTAATTCCATGGGTACTCCAAACCGGCAGATCGTCTCCTTCACTAGCACATCGGCCACTGTCTCTGCCTCCTGATTAGGGAGAGGGTACGCTTCTACCCACTTCGTAAAGTAGTCCATCACGACCAAGATGTATTTATTCCCCTTTTCGGTCTCAGGGAAGGGTCCTGCTATATCAATAGCGATCCTTTCGAAGGGGCTTCCGACGTTATATTGTTTCATGGGAGCTTTCGGTCGTCTTTGTGGCCCATTACTTGCAAAGCATGTAGTACATTTCTTGCACCAGTCCTTCACGTCGTCTGAACAATTGATCCAGTAGAAGCGCTCCCGTACCTTCTGCAGCGTTTTCTTGATCCCTAAATGTCCGCCAGACGATCCGTCGTGAAGGTGCCGCAAGACCTCCGGGATTTTACTGGAGGGAATTACCAACTGCCGTCTTTCCTCCGTCCCGTCTTGGCTCTCCAGTACGCGTTTTAGTAGTCCATCCTCAACCACTAGCGAGTCCCACTGTGCCCAATAGCTCTTGAGTTTTGGCGAGCCAGGTGATACCTTTTGCCACTCAGGACGCTCTCCTCCCTCTTTCCAAACCAGGATTTCTTTGAGAACCGGGTCTTTTCCTTGCTCTTGTCGTAACGAGGATGGTGTCCATTCCTCGGCGACCACGGTCGTTCGATAGACTTTCTCGGACTTTTCCTCAGCTCTATGACAATGAGGACACTCATCAGGGCATGGTCTTCTCGAGAGTGCGTCTGCGTTTCCATGACTCTGTCCTGGCCGATGTTCTATGACAAAGTCATACTCCTGGAGCCTCTCGATCCAGCGAGCGATCTGTCCTTCGGGATTCTTAAACTGGAGGAGCCATTTAAGAGCAGCATGATCGGTCCGGATCAAAAACCTCCTTCCACACAAATATTTATGGAAGTGCTCGATGGACTTGACGATGGCCAATAATTCACGCCGGGTGACGCAGTAATTCTTTTCTGGTTTGGAGAGTACCTTGCTGAAGTATCCAAGGACACGTTCTTGTCCCTCCTGGCGCTGCGACAGAACACTTCCAATTCCCACATTGCTCGCGTCGGTGTCCAGGATGAACTGTCCTTCTGGCAGAGGAAAACTCAGCACTGGGGCACTGGTCAACTTCCTCTTCAGCTCGTCGAAGGCAGACTGGCATTCCTCATCCCAACAGAAGTTTCGTCCTTCTTCCGTGAGCCTTGTCAACGGCTTAGCGACGTCGGAGAACATCCGGATATATCGTCGGTAGTACGTGCAGAGGCCCAGAAAACTCCTCAACTGGTGTTTATCTACCGGTATTGGCCACTCCTTCACCGTACTTGTCTTGTCCGGATCAACGGCGACGCCCTCTCTGCTCACTACGTGCCCTAAGTATGAGACCTTCCTTCTGAAGAGCTGACATTTCTTAGGGTTCAGTTTCAGTCCCGCACCTTGCAGTCTCTGGAAGACGTCCTCTAAGTTTCTCAGATGTCCTTCGAAGGTCTTGCCCATCACGATGACATCGTCCAAATAGACTAGGCACGTATCCCACTTCTGACACCAATGTAACGTTTATTTTATAATTTATTTACATTAATTGAACACTAATTTATTTAACACACTAAACTACTTGTACACTAGACTAGACACTACATAATTTATTTGTACTGCTCCGGCTTCGGATCGTATATCGCGTTCACTTCTGCTTCTCTACTTCTAACTAACTCCCTCGATCACAAGCCCCCTTATATATACACCCCCAACCCCGATAAAGAACGTTCTAGTATATTCTAGAACGCCTACGCAGGAAATGTTCATGCACCTGTTCATGCACCTGTCTTGTACGCGTCGTAGTTATTCTTTTGAAGGAGTAAACATGTGTCGCTTTGTTTACTTCTCGCATTACAATATATTCCGACAGGAGCAAACATGCGGAGTCAAGAAATTTGGCAAACTCATTATTGACAAAAATTAAGTCATTTAAGTGTATCTGCTCTCTACTTATTTGATATCTCTCCAAAGTTATTTACCACCCTCTTAGAATATGTGTTCAAGAAGATCGACTTCAACGATATGGGTATTAACATAGATGGCCGAAATTTAAACCATCTTCGATTCGCAGATGACATCGTTCTGATAAGCAATAGTTTAGACACAGCAGCTAAAATGCTTGATAGGCTGCACAAGGCTTCATTAGATGTAGGCCTTAAAATCAATGTTGCTGATGGAAGATGGACTAAAATACTACTGGAGTGGAAACCACGACAAGATGCCACACGCAGTAGAGGACGACCTCTTACTAGATGGCGAGACGACCTGAAACGCTTCAAAAGCAATTGGATGCAGGAGGCACAAGGAAGGATGGACAAAGTTACGGGAGGCCTATGTTCAGCAGTGGACAACTATGGCTGTGTGATGATGATGATGGCTTATTAATTGGTTCGAAATTTTAAGCAAGATAAATATAGTTAGCAAGGCTCTTCAAAAGTCAGACGTCATGATGTCAGAATCTGTAAAAATGATCAATAATGCAAAAATACATTTATCTCAATCACGTAATGAGTCTGCTTTGGAGCAGTGCCCGCCCTCGCGCTCGTAGAACCTTTTTTAATTATGAGGCGGAAGATGAACCAATAACAAACGCAGAAACTTATTTTAAAGTAAATTTTTACTACTACCTATTAGATACCGCAATTAATAAGTTTGACGAAAGGTTAGAATTTTTAAATCAAAGTAATACAATATTTTCATTTCTGCAGAAATTTAAAGACTGGAAGGATTTGGACTTAGAAATAAAAAAATCGTATTGCTACAATTTAGAAAATAAACTGTGCCATGCTGACTCTTCAGATGTAGAGATGCTCAAGCTCTTTAATGAAATCGAATTATTACCAATGTTTTTAGATGATTCCACTACACCTTTAGATATTTTAAATTATTTGATTATCAATAAATTAATTTCAGTCTTTCCAAATCTGTCCACAGCGCTTAGAATTTACCTTACATTACCAGTCATTTTAGCACACAGTGAAAGATCATTTTCTAAACTAAAAATAATTAAAAACTATCTAAGATCAACATTGTCGCAAAGTAGATTAACAAATTTATCATTAATAAGTACTGAATATGAAATTAAAATTGAAGTCAGTGACATCGTTAAAGATTTTGCTAATGCAAAAGCCCGAAGAGTGAATTTCTTGTAAATAAATACTCTTATATTTGTGATTAAGAGCGTAGTAGTAATCTGTAGAATAATTACATATATCATCTAAAATGATTTATACTAAGGTGTATGATTATGTTATCGAAAAAAAAACAACATTGGATTACGAAAAACTGTTTTTAAAGGGGTTTCGAAAATACTTTACTTTGTCCAGGGGATCTTCTTAAGTTTATTGTCTGTTTTCAAACTTTTCAATAACTTCCTGTAGCTTGTAGAAATAGCAAACTTATGTAAACAGTAATTATGAGTATGTGGCGTATATTTAAGATTATGTCTAGAAGTAAGCTACTTGAGGTTGCCCTTACGCCTTATGTTAAGTTGAGAAAGGTTTTAATGTACCTATATATTTTATTCATACCTACGTTTACTGTGATTTAGTTACTGAACTAAAAATTTTGAATTGACGATAAAGTTGTGCTTTTTTATTCCTAGAGGGCGCCGGGGTATTGCTTGCACACGGGCGTTACATGGGCTAGAGCCGGCCCTGTATGTGTTACTAAGTTATTTCCAAATACTATTATATCGTCTAAGTAAATGAAACACTTATAATTTAAACGAGACATCGCCACAGTCATTGCCCTTGAAAATGCACTTGGACTTATTTTTAGACCCATCGGTAACCTAGTCATCTGAAATTTACCACGGTCTGTCATAAAAGAAGTATACGTAAACTAATCTGATAATAACCCTGATATAAATCCAAATGTGAAAAACACATTGCTCCTTGTAAGGAGTCAAGAATTTCCTCGATGTTTGGAAGGGGAAAACGATCATCTTGAATACGCTTATTGAGTTCTCTGTAATCTATGACTTCTCTATACTTCTTATTGCCAGTACTGTCTGCTTTTTTCGGAACAATTAACAGTGGAGATGACCAATCCGCTTTAGAATGTTCGATAACCCCGTCATTTAACATTTTATTCACTTGTTGATGTATTTCATTTTTCTGAAAAAATGGTAACCAATACGGTTTAACAAAAGATCGTGTAGCGTTTTGCTTTAATACTATTTCTTGGGGACAAAGGTTGGAGACTGTAAAGGGATCGTCTATTTCTATTTCAACTGTTGCCGTTTGGTGCCAATAGAGTTCTGAGATGACGTGTAGGTCCTGTTCGGCGACCCCGGTTGTTCTTAGGATTCCTATCATCTTTTGATGATTAACGCAATCGAACGCTTTTCTGTAGTCTATGAAACATGTATATACATCTACATTCATGTCTCTGCATCATTGTGTCAGTAAATTTAGGGAGAAAAGAGCTTCTCGCGTTCCCAGTCCGTTTCGGAATCCGAACTGAGTGTTATCCATCTGGTATTCGCATTTCTTGTATATTCGTGTGTGGATGATTCTGAGAAAAATTTTAAGGACATCAGGCTTATTATCCTATAATCATCGCATTTTGAGGAATTCGGTTTTTTTGGCAATGTTACGAATGTTCACTTTAGCCAGTCTGATGGTATTTTACCGGAGTTATATATTTTGTTGAATAATGATGTTATCAAGTCTAGGCTTCTGCTTTCATTTTCTGCGATTAATTTAAATATTTCGGCGTTGATTTTGTCGAGACCAGTAGCTTTTCTACTTTTCTGTGCTTTAATTGCACGAATCACTTCTTCTCTAGTTATTTCTGGGCCTTTTTCATTTATTTGATTGACTGTGGGCGGTGGAACACAAGGTCTGTCATCGTCGAAAAGTGTTTGGATATATTCTTTCCATCTCGTAAGTTTGTCTTCTGTTCCCAGGATTATCTTGTTATTGTTGTCTCTTAGGATTGTTTCTTGTCGTTTTCTGTATCTGTCTGTCATTTCTTATACTTTCTTATGAACATAGAAGGTGTCATATCTCTCTTGAAGTTGTTCGATTTCTTGACATTTTGTTGACATCAAATTTTCTTTAGCTTCTCTACTCTAAATTCTCACTCTGTATCGATTGTGTTATCGTTTCTAGTTCTTTCTCTATCTTGAGACTTATTTCTTTCTTTTTTATGGGGTTTTTCAGTTTTGTGATATCTACTTTTCTTGCTATTTTTTTTTTCATACAACTTTCTGGAGTCTTTTGAGTTTAAAGTCGATTACTACTAGATTGTGGTCGCTGTAAATGTCTGCTCCATGGTAGGTTTTTACGGAGTTCATATATTTCTTAAATTTTTGGCTGAGTAGAATGAAGTCAATTTGAAGTTCACCGGGTCACCTATAATTTTTATTTATCTTTCTTTTTTTTTAACCTTTACGTAGCATTGCAACGCATGCCGGGTACAGCTTGTTAAATAATAAACTTCGAAAAAGTAGTACGATGGACACATCGCCATTTTTTATCGTTTGGAATTAATATTGAAAATGTCGTGCGCATGTAGTGATAAATGAAATTTTAAGTATCGTTTCCTGTCGGTCATGAAGGTTCCCGTAATTGTCGATAACGTAGATTGTAGATTACACAGCACTGCGTTTTGAAATGAGAGAGGCGAAGAACCAAGCGGCCTGAACGGTATCGTCCTGCAACGGTTGAATTTACTGCTCAATGCGCCAATAGCTGTTTTCACATCAAACAATGTAGTTAAAATTTAAAAGAATAATTTTAATACTACAACAAAGAAGCGCGCAAAGGCAGTGCTATCTATATATGCAGAGAATATGGATGACCTAAACTATATAATGCCACAGATTAGCGACGAACAAGCTGGACTACAAATTAAAGTATAAAAGTACGAGTAACTAATCAAAAGCCCAAAAAATCTCGATAAAAATGATAGGACAAATATACTTCAATCAACCGACTAATTTTCTAAATATGTAATAATATGTAATATAACGTAAAGCTTAATACAAAGCAACTTGTCTCTCACGAGGCTCTCAACAGTTATTTATAAAAATTCCCCTCGAACCTTCAGTGGTAATCTAAACTATATAATGCGACAGATTAGCGACGAACAAGCTGGACTACAAATTAAAGTATAAAAGTACGAGTAACTAATCAAAAGCCCGAAAAATCTCGACAAAAATGTTCGGAAAAATATACTTAAATCAACCGACTAATTTTCTAAATATGTATTATGTAATATAATGTAAAGCTTAATACAAAGCAACTTGTCTCTCACGAGGCTCTCAATAGTTATTTACAAAAATTCCCCTCGAACCTTCAGTGGTAATCCAACAATTTCATGACAAACAAACATACGACGTGTGAAGTCCCGCACCGCTAACATTCACACAAGACCGCATGTTCACGCATGTGAAGACCCTTGCCGCTAACATTCTATCATACTGACCTTCGTCCTATCCTCAGGATGCCGCGTCGTTCTGCACTCTGTCCTTTTTTCAGTTGTACGTCTAAAGCTACGTACAGACTTGAACATTGCGCCTCGCGATAACAGCGCAACAAACCGAACGCCAAACAGAACGGCGAACAGGTGTTTAATTTTGGCGAACAGAACCTCGAACGGAATGGGTTTCTGTCGTTCCCACAGTTTCTGCCAAACAGTCATGTAGCCCATGGAGGCTGCAGCGGCTTATATTTACATTCATTATTCACTGGCAGTGACGGAAAAACGCCACAGATCGGGAAGATGGTGGCAAACAAATTTATATACACAAAGACATGTGGAAAATAGCAGTTTAGTAAGTCAATTAAAATTTAAAGTTGTAAGTGGACAGTACAAGAATTTTACAAGGATGACCCCTTCTGATTTTGAATTCTTATTGGGTAAAATTGGCAAAGAAATCGAAAAACGGGATACTGCACTAAGAAGAGCCATGTCAGCCCAAGATAGAGTTAGCGCCTTGGGTCTTCTACACGTGTTCGCCGTTTTGTTTGCGGTCCCGTCCAAACCTAAAAACCCATTTGCGCGCATTCCCTTTGAGGCGCGCTGAAAAACCGACAAACGACGGATCGACCACGCACACGAAGGCGAACATGACAGTTTGATTAATTGGTTTGCAAACACGTTCGTAGCCCCGTCCAAACTAGCGTTCTGTTTGGCATTCGGTTTGTTGCGTTGTTCGTCGCGCGGCGCAATGTTCAAGTCTGTACGTAGCATAAAGTGCATACTCGCCTCACTCGTACCCTTGTACATCAGAAAACCGTACCCATCTCATTTGGAGTCTTAGGTAAGGCGCGCACTAAAGTGGTCAGCAAATGAAGTGGCAGTGGTGTGATGACCAAGTGGCAGGTGACAAGTGGGAGAATTGCCAAAGCCTATGTAAGCAAATGAAGACGTGCACATCAAAACGGAGTAGCGGTGGCGTGGAATCTTGCTGGTGGCGTGATGTCAGTCTGATGCCATTAACCTCGAACAAGTTTAATTTTCGACTGGCAATCGGATGGTGGCGATGTGGTTTTTGCATTGCAACTACGTATTTTTGTTTACCCGAAGTGAAATTAAATTAAGTGAAATTATATATATGAAAAATTAAAGAACGCGAGACGACCAAAATTTCAACATAAAATTTGTTACCCTTGTAGAAGCACATCCCTGTTTGTATGACAATACGAGGGAGGATTATCATATGAGCAATTTTCAAGTGCGGGCCTGGGCCAAACTTGCTAAAGACATTAGAGAAGGAGGTAAGAAATAAAAAATTTGGCTTTAAAAAACAGTCTTTATTAAAAGCCACTATTTAGTTATTTGTTTATTCTCCAACGTTCTCAAACCTATTGTTTGTAGGACAAATTAGAGAAATATTTTGTTTGCTTTTGGGACACTGTATATCTCGCTAAAATGTTTATACTTTTGGCTTCATACACAAAATCTTTTTTGACCTCTTAGTGAACCGGCCACTGTGAAGAGAAAGTCGCAGAGTTTCTCCAGTGCAGCAATTGGTGGATTTGTAGCTCTTCTTTGATTTAAGAGTCTCAGATCACGTTGCTCTTCTTCATTTTCTACTTTTATGTCATCAGCGTTTCCACTCTTTCCTCGCGGGCGTGAGAACACACCTTCTTCTTTTTAATAAAATTATGCAGTACGCATACTGCTTGAACAATAGTATCCACTGTATTTATATTAAGAGCAATTGGTGTTTGTAAAATTCTGAACTTGGATGCCATCATTCCAAACGAGCACTCAACTGATTTGTGACCTCTTGATAACCTAACGTTGAACACCCTCTTCCTATTTGTTTAAGCCTCATTTAGGGTAGGTCTTCATTTTACTACACATCAATGGGAAAGCTTCGTCTGCAGCAAAATAAAATGGAGAATTTATGTCTTGTTCTGGTATTGGAGATGGATCTGGTAAGTCTAGAGTGCTGTTGACTGATTTCTTCCCAAAATTACTTTCTTTGAATGCCCTCCCGTCACTGTTTCGGCCATACTCACCCACATCAATGGTCAAAAAACATCCATCTGCATCTGATACAGCCATCAAAACAATGGAGTAATTCCCTTTATAATCAATAAAATCGGAACCTGATTTTGGTGGACGTTTGATCCTGATATATTTCTCGTCTATACTCACCACACAATTTGGTTCATTCCATAGTTCCCAATATCTTCCAGCCGATTGTAACCATGATTCTTTGGTATGGTTAGGATTCCAAATTACTTTAGAAGTTGTCGCAATTATTTCTCTAATGGTAGTATGACCTCTCAAAAAATAACACGATAGTGCCTTTAGATTGCAGCCGGTTGCGAAATGCCTGGAAAGGAAGAGAATAATTTTTCACTTTTTTACGCTTTTTGAACATAATTTATTGACAAAATTTTTTACATCTTAATGATGTGTTAATATTACAGCTACCATCGCAGACTGCAAAAAAGGTGGAAGAATATACGTGGGAGTTACACGAAACATTTAAAAGCATACGTGCCATCTGGATCTGGAGCAGCAGTATAACGCCTATACTATCTTTCGGAGTACATGTGTTTAATTCTACCGTTCACAAAGTCACGCTAATCCAAAGGAAATGTTGCAGCATCAGAGAAGAATGAAACAAAAATGAAGAAACATTTACGGAAGACCTAGAATCAGAACAATTAGGAAGTCCCAATAAAGAAAATTACAATAATACCCAAGGGAAAAAACGATAGTGATGGTGAACAGTTCATTACTGATTAAGTCAACCAGGATGTATCAGAAGTAATTTTATCTCAGCAGGATAGTTTGTAAAAATCGATTATCTTAATCCCAAGCAAGGAAAAAGTAGACTCAGTTCGTCATTATTCAGTGAAAATAAACCGAAAAGAAACAAAATCACTCAGAATCGAGTAACTTTGGAAGACGTTAACAAAGCTGCCTTTCGGTATTTTGAAAAAAAAAGAAGCAAGCATCGTACAGAGCACCTGCTTTAACGAATGATGATGCTGATGTGCAGTTTTTGTTGAGTCTATGGCCCGACGTAAAGAAAATGACGGAAATCAGAAAAGAAGGTGTAAAGTGGGGGTACTAAATCTTGCGGGTGAAGTCTTGGACGAGCCTTTAGTATCTCCTGGACCTCTCTTCACGCCAACGTCGGCTAGTTATTCATCGCTTGTTGAACCAACCATGTTATCAAGACATTTCGTTTTCGACAGTACATTCATCATCCACACAAGATACATTATTACCAAATAATGAATATGCTTTTGAAAATAGTGTTTTAAATTAAGTTTGTATTTGGTTAATAAATGTAATAATGTCTATTAGTTTTTTTTATTATATACTTCCGCAATGTCACTAGAAGTCTGTCTTCTTTAGAAACACAATTCCTGAAGTCGGTATCCTTCTTTTGAAGCATAGGTCATAGTTTTGTCAGTAACTTGCCAAATATCACTTTTTTCATTCGACAGAAAAGTATAAATTTATTGTCGTTCAAGTTTAAATCCTTTTTAAAAACTTTAAAAATTCCAAATTTTTTATTTTTCTGCCAGAGAGGATGAACCCAATAGTGTTTTTTTTTTATTTTTTTCCTAATTTTTAGCATTTAGATTAGCAATTTGTACAAATAAAAGAACATCTTTATAGAACGGTCCCTACAACTAGGTGTACCTAGACTGATACGATAACGACATGACGCCAATGTTGCAATCCTGCAGTACTAGGTATCCCAAACGGAATTCCCTTATTAATCCCACAACGACGGAACGCCAATGCGGAATCGGGAAATAAACGGATTCCTCAACGGCGGAACGCCAATGAGGAATAAAGCGGTGTCTACGACTAGGTATAACTTGACTGATACGACAATGACGGGACGCCAATGTCGCAATCCTTCAGTAACTAGGTACCCCAAACGCATTTCCCTTAGTGATCTCACAACGAAGGATCGCCAATGCGAAATCGGAAAATAAAACGGATTCCTCAACGACGGAACGCCATTGAGGAAATGAGTTCGTACCATTCGAGGACTCGTCCAGCTTGAACTGAATTCATTTTTAAAATCGACCTGTACATCGTTCTACCAGACGAACGGCTTTTTGGTGGGTTATAACTAGCGCCATCTTAAGAAAATTCGTCTAATTTTGGACACCGGGCACAGAAGCTACCACTTCTAGTGAAAGACTCCTAAATTCATTATGAGAAAGTATGTTTGGTTGCCTGGCCACGGTTTTGCCTCGTTACAATCTTATTCGTGGAGCCACCTCACTCGGAGCCTTATACATCTAAGTGTGCAGCCATTTCACTCGGAGCTTTGTACATCTTATGTGCGTACCCATCTCATCAACCTAATTGTTTCCAAATATTTTTATAAGGAATGTTCCTGAATATGAATTTATTTGTTTCAGGCCTCACTTTACTAAACGCAATCTGGCAGCCCTACTTTGTGCCACGATAGTACTCATGACGGCCGTGATCGTTATCCTCGGATGCACGACGGGTTTCTTCTCGAAAAGGACAAAAGAAAAGCAGGCACTTGTGCCGCCTGATCCCGTGAAGCAGCTGCCTTCGTCCGCTTCTAAACTACACACGTTCAGAAGGGCAGCCGTCTGCGCCGATGGACCGCCCTGTGCTGAAGTCGGCAGGTAAAAAGGGAGAATGAAAAATGGGCTAGGTTTAAGATCACAGATTACCAAACTTAATAGATAGGAAACTGAAATATTGAAAAAGGGCAACGCGGCGAGCGTACAACTCTGTTATGGCTGTAGGCAGAACTATTCTTTTCTTCTTCCCCACTATCGGGTATCGTGTAATTCGAATTAAATACTTTTCCTCCGCAACCCCCTCTTTTTGGAAATAACTTTTATAACAAAAATATGTATGTGTCATGGCGATAAACATTATCAAATATATTCTGTGCACACATTACAAAACACCTGAATTTTGACAGTAGATAACAGAATCGATTTATTTTTGACAACATTAGATAAAGAAACTTCATTGGTTGACGAACAATTACCTAGTCTATTTCCGGAATCAACGGAATCAGGAAATGTAGGAGCGTATGATGCTTCTTACTACATTTTTTACATTTTCCATATTTACAAACGTTACTAATATGAGCGCCATGTAAACAAATGAAACACAATGAGAGTCGTCGAATTTCTCTTAAACGGGATTGGATATCCAGATCCAGGAATTTCCCACAATTTGTAATTTTATGTGGACCCTTACACATTACACAGGGATCAAATAAGGATTCATTGGATATTAACGCATGAACGCAGTGTGAAGTGGCCTCTATAGAGAATGGACTGTATAGATCTCCTGTAGCTCGTGGGTTGCTATAATAATTCTTCGAATTCTTCACGATACGCGATTTCGTCCTCACCTATTTCTTGTAAATGACTTTCGATTTGAGCTTTAACGCCTTCAAATTCAGACAATAACAACTCCGCGCGGGAAATTCTTGCTTTTAATGCTGATAAATTAAGAGTCCATCTCAGACAACCTTTTAACGTAGTTACTAAAAATAATGTTAATCGCGTTTTGATTGAGACTCGGCTCTATCGTAATTTGGAGACGTCGGCCATGTTATAGCTTGTAAACACAATATGAAGGTTTGCACAATACCAATAAATCACATCTAAGAAGCGTTATGTATGTGCTCAATTCACTTTGAATTATCGAAAGGGTATAGGGAGGTAAGGAACTTACCCTGACCCGCACGAATTACGATTGATGAATCCTTGAAGTACAGCTCTGAACTCTGCACACGGCGTAGACGACAGACACGGCTCTCACAGCAGCGCAAGTAATGGCGGCGTTCTCCCGAGACTTCTCTCGTTTGTTTCACGTAGATGGCGGCCTAGCAATCCGCCAACCAGCTTCCATCTGGCTCGATAGGACCAATAGTTTGTAGAGATAATTGAGTATTGAATTCAATTCAGTAATACACTAGCCTTTTGTTGGAATATTTTAATTTAATCGACTTTCTTACGTACAACGTACACACACACCTCTCGGTCACAGTCACATGACCGAGCGGCACATATAGCCAACTTTAGATAAACAAAAACCCAAACAAATCCTACACCTGTTCTCTGGGTAGTTGCGATCGAGATAACATACGCATTAATCTCTCACTTTTACTTTGCGTCTGCGTAAAGGTATTGTTGAAGTCCGTGACAAACTATTCAAAGGAGGTAATTGTAGCATTCTTCGTCAAAACCCATTTCCATGCAGCTCCTTTTAATCGAGACTTGGCAACACTAAGAAATGCTGCGTCACTCCAACTGTATAACTGTTGAGCGTTCTTCAATTCGTTAATCCAGACACTTGCTTTTGCTGGACCTTCATTTCGCAAAAATTCTCGTACTAGCTCTTGATTAGTGATTAGGGAAAAAATCTCTCCTGAACTTTGTCGTCCTGCCTCTTGTTGCATCCACGACGATTGCGTAGTTGTAAACATCTCAGCTTGTCTCTGCATAGACTCACACATCGATAACAGCGTTTGTGACAGAAGAGTTCCTTCCATCCCTGCTTCTCCTGTAACACTATGGTCGTTGTTGTGTCAGGTGAGGTGAAATGGTACCCCCAGGTCTATGTAAATGATTTATTCACTCTTAAACAGTTAATGATTGTAAAGTAATACATGCTCTCTTATTGACATCTCCACATAGAACAGTGTTCTCCCGACCGCTCACTCTTATAACCAGGATTACACAAGACACCCACTCGTTTCGTGGGTGCGCGTCAGATTTGATTCTCTTTTACATATGCAACATTTCCACCCTCGTTTAAATGGCGTTCTTGCGCATCTCTTAGTCTTAGGGGTGGTCGGCGTACACGCTTTGACCTGCGAGGTCCGCACAGAGTGTGGGGTGTATGTGCGTATGCTGCACATTCTCTACACGCTTTCACGGACTGCTCGATATCTGCGTCGATTCCAGGCCAGAAGACGAACGAGCGCGCTACGCCTTTAATTTTGACCATGCCGCTGTGTGCTGCGTGTAGGTCGTCGAGGATTGCGGACCTGAGTACTGGTGGCATGACGACCCTGTGTTCGAACAGAAGGCAATTTGCTGCTAGTGTGTAATTCGATTCTGGCGCTTTGTAGTTGTGGCGTGTAAGTTCCTGGCCGGATTCCAGAAGTTGGATGATCTTGCCGAGACGTTGATCCTTGCGGGTTTCTCGCGCGATGGCTTCTGCTCGTACTGGAAGCTGAGCAATTTGACAGACGATGAACTGATCGAAGTCGTCACTGTCATCCTTATCTCCTTCTCATTCTTGTGTGTTCGTCGTGTGAACTACGTTGACTGTCGTCAGTGGCGCTCTCGAACAGTAGTCGGCATTCACTTTCTCTTTTGTGGTTTTGAACTTCACGTCGAAGTTGAAGTGCGCAAGGTTATCCGCGTAGTTAGCCATTCGACTGATGCATAGGACGGGTAGTGACTTTTCGGGATGCAGTATCTGGGTCAGGGGCTTGTGGTCGGTAATGAGTGTCAAGCATAGAGGTAGCTGAAGAACTTTTGAACTGCCCAGACGATGGCTAAGGCTTCCTTATCGATCTGTGGATATCGTTGCTCCGTTTTCGTCATGGTTCATCTCGCATGTGCGATTGGGCGTTCCTGCCCGTTGTCGAGGCGGTGTGACAGGACCGCGCCCAATCCCGTTTTACTGGCGTCTGTTCTAAGACCAGTGGTAGGGTTGGGTCATACTGTGTCAGGACTTGGGAAGAGGTTAGTGCTCTTTTGATGTCTTCATGTGCTCTGTCACCCTCTGGCGTCCATACCAGGGGTTCTCTCTGTAGCATGTCTCGCAGGGGTCGAGCTCTTGTCGCCAACTGGGGGATGAAAGAGCTGTAGTAGGTCGCCTTGCCTAGGAACAGTTGGAGGTTTTCAAGCGTTGCTGGCTTTGGGACATCCCGAATTGCCTCGATGTGCGCCTCTGATTTCTGTAACCCTCTGGCGTCGATTTTGTCACCCAGGGCTTCTAACCATGGTTCTTCAAAGATGCATTTATTACGGTTCAATTACAGTCCTTCAACTCGAAGGCGTTCCAACACTGTCCTTAGTGCTTGTAGGAGGTTGTTAAACCCGTTGGCTGACACAAAAATGTCGTCGAAGAAGTTGAGCACGTTCGGAAGGTCATGGAATATCGAGTCCGTGCGCCGTTGCCATAGCGCAGGGATATTGGCCGCCCCGTAGACTGCACATGTTGGGCGGATCAGCCCATGCGTTGGCGTGTTAAGGGTTAGTGCGTGGCTAAACTCCTCGTCCACTTCCAAGGTGCATGTAGGCGTCGGTGAGGTCCAGATGGCAGAGAAGGTTTGCACCCCGCATTCGATTAAATAAGTGATCTGCTCTGGGGATCGGGTGCTCGTCGATTATAATGCGGGGGTTGAGGGTTGGTTTGTAGTTCCCCGTGATTCTCAGCTTGCCGTTCTTCTTTGCTACTACATGTGTCGTTGATGCCCACTCCGAGTGGTCGACCCTCTTGTAGAGTCCGGAGGTTATCTTGGCGTCGATCTCCTTTGCATAGGCGTCGCGAAGTGCAAGCGGAATGTCTCTTGCTCGAGCGAAAATGGAGGTCGCCCAAGGCTTGAAGTGTACTTTCGCAGGTGGGCCTCGCAGCTTCCCCAGTACGTCGCTGAACACGTCTGCATATTGAGCAAGAAGATGTTCCAATTGGTTTTTCTGGTCGCCAGTTGGATGTTCTTCTATGGAGATTTGATGGACAGCGCTCAGCTTTGAGAACATCTCCTTGAAGTCAATTTCATCGATGAACTCTGCGATCCATTCCCGGCCGAAGAGTGTGTCGAACTCGTCATCAACCACGTAGAGGTCGAGCTGTTTAGTCGTTCCTCCGATTGAAGCGGACACTGGTAGCCGCCCTATACAGTTTATTTAGTGCCCCGTGTAGCTAGCGAAGCTTCGGTCTAGTCGTTGTAGTTGGAAGGTCGGCCTGAAGGTACGTAGTTTCCGCTTACTCACAAATGAGCAGGGAGCACCTGTATCCAGTTCCATGTTGACAATGGCCCCTTCTATGTTCCATTCGATGTTTGACGTTGGGACGAGAGTGCTCCAATGACCTCGACCTTGCTGAGCTGCTCCATGCGGTCTGTCCGTTGGGTGGGTTCCTCTTTTTACAACAGTTGGTTCGTTCTTTGTCTTCGGCCTCCAGGCCGACACACCTTTGCTAGGTGGCCTTTCTTACCACAGTTATGGCATTGGGCGTCTCGAAATCGGCACTGACTGCGAACGTGTGCTCCTCCGCATCCTGCACAAGGGCGGTGATTGCCCTGAGGAAGGTCTCCTGGTGGCTTGGGGTCGTCGCAGATCCCGGGAGGCTTGCTCTGGCCCAGTTGCCTTGGGGGCTACCCTGCGGTCTTCCTCGCGAGCGGTTTTTCATAGCCGATTATGTGGGTGCTCTCCACATGGGATTGGCTCGGAGACTCAGTCGGTTTCATCTCGTCTGTGGTCTGTCGTGGCTTCTAGAGCGTGCGCGATTTCGTACGCCGCTTTGAAGGGCTCCGGTTTCTTCGCAATTATCTCATCACACATTTCTCGGGTTTCTAGGCCTACGACCAATTGTTCGATTAGCATCCGGTCGAGGAAGGAGCCATATCCACAGTGTGTCGCTGCTGGTCTGTCTCAGTCTCAGTAAATAGCTTGCTACGGATTCCCCTGTTTTTTGTGTCATTGTTCGAAATTTGATGCTCTCCGCGTAGATGTTGCGGGTTGAGTCAAAATATTCGGTTAGCTTACCCCGAACCTCGGCGTAGAGGAGGGTTTCTGGGTCGGTACGGCTTACCAAGATCTTCAGCGCGTCGTTGAGCTCTGTTCCCATGTAAACTCGTGCGTACTGGCCGTGTTCGCTTTCTGGGACTTTACTCAGCTTGAGTGCCCAAGTAAAGCGCGTGAAATGGGTCTAGGACAACTGGGCGCCGCCGACTCGGCGCCGCCGATTTGGCGCCGCCGTTTTGGCGCTAGGTATACCTATTAATGTTTTTAATAGATTAATTAGATTAATACATTAATAGATACCAAGTTAACTAGTTCAGAGAATTTATATTATATCCATGCCACTGCTGAATCTGGAAATATGTTCTTAAGCCGTGCCGTTTAATCAAGCATTACCGTTGGTGGTAATTAAGCCCTAGAAAATTTTGCTCTTTTTGATAATAAAATATAAATATAATTTTATAAATCATCGTATGTATTTGTTATAAAAAATGCAATATTTAAGTATAATTGACTGATATTTTGCTAAAAAAGTACTACCTCAGTTATGTACATACATTTGTTTGAAAATGTATCTATTTCAACAAATGAACTTAAAATAGCTTTTTTATTGACTAAAATATTAATTTTATTAAAAAATGGGAATTAAAACAATATGAATATCCAGGTGAATTTCCATCCAAAAAACTTTTACCACCTACCATTTTGAAGGTATTTTGTTAACATTCTTTTCTATAAATTAATGCCTATACCTATTTCTAACCCCAAAAAATTATAGGCAAAAAAGAAAAAGAAATCAAAAAATAGAATTTTTCTTGTTTGTCTCTTCCCTTCTTTAAACATTTCTCGCATAAAAACAATATTCTAATTTTTTTAGAGATATTTCGCTGGGAAATTTAATTCTCTACAAACAGTTTCATACAAGGTATACCATATTTTGCTTAGTTTCCGAGATATATTAAAAAATTTAAAGAAGTGCATTTTCCTCCCAATCTCTCAGTTCCTCTCTTTAGTTTAATACCACTCCGCGTTTTTTTATCACAAATGACCCACTTAAAGATTCGTATCATAAATACCCGTGAAGGTCCTAGATCCTTGGCGCCCTGATTTTTAGGGCATAATCAATAGCCCTACTGTATTAGCATTTTCATAGAAAAACTAACACCCTAATCGCATTTTAACCCGGTATACCAAGATGGGCTAAAAACTAAGAAATTACTTTTCACCCCAGATTAAAAGCATTTTGAACAAATATATGTTTTAAATTTTACCAAAAAGATCACATTTGGAATCAAGTTGGCAGCGCCCAATCGGCGGCGCCGAGTTGTCCGGCGGCCAGTCGGCGGCGCCCAGTTGTCCTGGCGGCCAGTCGGCGGCGCCGAATCGGCCGAGCCAAGTCGGCGGCGCCAAAGAGTCCCAATCCCCGTGAAATAGTCACCGACTGTTGATTCATCGCTCGCACGATATGGCACCATCGAGAACTGCGGTGGTCGCGGCTCTCGAAGATCTGTCTGTCCCACTGGTACATTGCTTGCGGATCTCCTGATAGCGTCGGCGATCACACTTGTAAGTGCCTGTAACAATTCGGCCGGTAGTCCTGCCGTAGCCTCTTCTGGCATCGTGGGGCCGTTCTGGAGCTCTGGAACGGGGGCTCATCACATCTGGACCACGCGGTCGCCTCTTGATTGTAGGTTAGGATCCGACTGTAATGCCCCCATATGATCTCAAGTAAAAGACACTTAATTAAGAACGTTAACCTATCGTTTATTGCACAAATAGCTAAGTACGCATTACCGAACTTAGCAATACCTACGCGGACAACGACAATCGCACATCCGTTCAATACCATATTTCCAATTACGCTTCGTCAACAGGTGACTGAACGAAAGGCAGTTCACCTGTAGATATGCGATCGTCAGTTGAACGCTGAGTACTCATGTTAACAGTCGTAGTGATCGATTCGATAAGTATCAATTGAACCACAGTATGTAAAAGACCGCAAACCGAGTTATGTGAAATCACCAATAAATCATCGTTACTCCAAATTATTCTCCGAGTTTCTTTCAAGAATGTCCTCGGTAATAAGAGGACATTACACCGACTGATCGCCGCGTTCCTCTTCCGCAATCCTGCGGGTTCTCCTTCCGCGGCGTCTCACTTCTGGCACCACTGTTGTGTCGGGTGAGGTGAAATGGTACCCCCAGGTCTATGTAAATGATTTATTCACTCTTAAACAGTTAATGATTGTAAAGTAATATATGCTCTCTTATTGACATCTCCACATAGAACAGTGTTCTCCCGAGCGCTCGCTCTCATAACCAGGATTACACAGGACACCCACTCGATTCGTGGGTGCGCGGTAGATTTGATTCTCTTTTACATATGCAACAGTCGTCTACAGATCTTGACCTCTGATTGACCTTAACCTCCAACTCTTGGATCTTCCTCTGGTACTACCATAGACATAATACTATATAGACTACGGATCGGTATAGGGTGCGATGTGCCGAGTGGGAGCGAGAGGCAAATAAATAAGGCGACTTGCCTCTCACTCTAAATAAGCGGAGTTGACAACTCCGTAACCATGACGATCTAACCTCTTGCCTTGTCAGTTACGTCACGTCCTTTTATTTTGGAGGTCGCAGGTTCTAAACTCCAAGAAAACGAACTTTTTCTTCTCAATTCCACTATTTTCCCGCTATATTTACAAGTTTTATTTCATTTCTTATATTTTCTCAATAGTTTTCGAAGATAAGTGATAACAAATTCTTGATTGTGCTGACACATGATTGACATGAGGCTGTAGAGGTTAGAGCGTCATGGTTACGGAGTTGTTAGCTCCGCCCATTTAGAGTAAGAAACATGTCGCCTTATTTATTTGCCTCTCGCTCCCACTCGGCACATCGCGCTTTAGGGTGCGTTTATGTTGGAGCTGCGATAAACGATAAGAGCGGCGATACTAGCGAAGCGAAGAAAATGATTTCATTGTTTTATATGCGCATGTTTATATTGGAGCGGCGAGTTGAGACACGCATGCCAGCAGAGCAACGATAAGAGCGGCGAGAATATCTCAGTCTATTTTCTTTGCTTTTATCGACGCTTTCATCAACGGTGGTCTGCATGGATATCGACAGTTTGATAAGTGAAATATTTGTTAGGCCCGCCTTGTGGGACCAAAAGTGTGAGAACCACCATAACAGATTTGTTTTGGACAAATTATGGGATGAAGTGGCTGGAAAATTAAAGACAACAAGTGAGTGTAAATTTTAATTTTTAAGTATTACAAAATAGTAATTACTGTAAGTTGAAATTAAATGTCAATTGGAAATTGAAAGAAAAATAAATAACAGTAAATAAATACATATTTAAATGGGATTGCGACAAAGATACGTTTTAAATAGATTGCGAATATTTTCAGCAGCTTGGTTTGGTCTTCCAATATTACCTGGTGTGATATTTCTTGGTTTGGTTGTGTTTGTTTCTTGAAGATGATGTTCAATGCCTTCTCTGTCAATAATAATGTTATGCAGCAAACAAATACACTTAACAATATCCTCGGCTACATCTGTAGATGTTTGTATCGCTGTTCCCAAAATTCTCCACTTAGAGTACAGTATACCAAAAGCACATTCAACAGATCTTCGTGCTCTTGATAATCTAGCATTAAAGTATTCTTTATCTGCATCTAACTGTTGTCTTCCATAAGGTTTTAATAGATTAGGAAGAAGTGGATACGCTTCATCGCCTATGATAACATGGGGTACAGTGATATCTGAGTTTGGTAAAGCACGTTCGTTGGGAATGTTAAGTCGCCCATCTGACAAGTATAAAAACAAGGCTGAAGATCTAAAAGTTCCACCATCACTCTGCTTGCCGTAACCTCCAACATCAATGTTTATAAACCTATAGTTAGCATCAACTAATCCTTGCAAAACAATTGAAAAATATTTTTTATAATTATAAAACATTGTGCCAGAATGCGCAGGGCAGTTTAATCTAATATGTTTCCCATCAATGGAACCAATGCAGTTAGGGAAGTTCCAAATATTATAATATTCGTCTGCTACTTTTCTGAAATCATGTTCGCTGGGAATTTTCATGTGTAATGGTTGAAGTATTTCCCAGATAATGTTAAGCATTTCTCTAATAATTTTTGAAACTGTTGCAACTCCCATCCGGAAGGTGAACGCCAAACTTCTAAAGGATTGACCAGTTGATAAATACCTGTAATGTAATACGGGCAATTTAGTTCAATTTATTTATTTGTTACTTTTAATGGTACATTGTTTGTACATTTTCTTTGTTTTAGGAACTGTAGCACGAAACAAATGGAAAGGTTTACGTGACAAATTTCGAATTACTTTGGCGTCAATTCCTAAACCAAAATCTGGAGATGGCCAAATTATACGGGATTATACCGGAGAATGGAAGTATTTTAAAAGTCTCTTGTTTTTAAGCGACCAATTTACGCCAAGGAAATCTGTGGGCAATTTCCCAAAAACTGCCAAAAGAAATATCGGAAAATCCTCCCAAAGTGAAAGTGATGAAGATGACGCAGGGATCGTAGGCGATCAAGCAGGAGAAGAAATAATTCAATCGCCACTTGACAACCCTGAACTTGAACGTTTAGATGCATCACCGAGCGTTACGCCAGCTTCATCCAGAGCTTCAAGTTCTGTCAGCAAATATCGCAAGAAACGTTCAACGGAAGATATAGGTCAGGCTTTGCTGGAGGTAGAGCATAGAAAACTAGAGGTTTTAGAACAAAGAAAAAGGGATAAAATTGAAGAAGATGAAGATTTGAATTTTTTTAAAAGTTTACTACCTCATGTAAGGGCTTTATCGGCTTACGATAAGCTAGAATATAGAATGAAAGTGATGAAATTAACGCAAGAATTCGTCAAACCAAGAGAAAACTTTCATGCAATTGAAAATACTTCGAATTTTGACTATGGCTCCACATCTAGTAGTCACCAAAGTACAGCAAGAAATTTTTATAATGATGCAGAAAGACATTTAAATTTACCTCAATCACAATCTCACCCATTCGCTACTTTCGATTCATTGCAATAAATACTGAATATTTTATATTCAACTTTTTAAAAATGTGAAATATTGGATTTTCGGTGAAAGATTATTACTTTTTTCTATGGTACGAGTATTATTTTTTTTGTAAGGTTTCAATGCAATGTGCTATATTTTATGGAGAAATAAAATAAATAGTGTATAATAATTAATAAATTCTTTTATATAATATGAATACATATGTTTACTTACCTAACTGTAACCATTAGGCGCTCTTCGCATAAAATTGGTCTACGATGACAATTTCTCCATTTTTTTACACTCCTATCAGAGATGTGCGAAAATATGTAATCAAAGGTTTCTATTGTCATTCTCATATATTCCCTAAATTTTGCAGGGTGTTGCCTTAATTGTTTATAAAGATGATGAAATTCTCCAAACTTGAACCTTCTGGTATTTATTGGATGTGCAGAGAATCTACGTTTTTTATTTCCAGTTTTAGCAATATAATACTTAACAGCACTTGAAGTTAAAAGTATTTCTTCTTCTGAATCACTCATTTTAAAAAAATCCTAATTTAACGTTCTACAAAACAGAACTCGTCGCTATTGTCAATGCTCGGCTATAAACTGCACATCATAGACATGAATTTTTCGCTGCTCTTGCCGCTCTCATCATTTATCGCAGTTCCAACATAAACGCACCCATAATAGCATGAATTTTTCGCTGCTCTTGTCGCCGCTCTCATCGTCGCTCTTATCGTTTATCGCAGCTCCAACATAAACGCACCCTTATACCGATCCGTAGTCTATACAGTATTATGTCTATGGGTACTACTCCCGTGCCGTTTCATGCTGTTGTCTCAACTCTCTTATTTCTTCCAAAACGTGTCGCATATCTTCACTCATCTCAATGGTTAACTCGCCTCTCGAAAAGCCGGACAGTTTTCTTCCTTCCACAAACTTGTCAAAAGCGTCGCGCATCACCTACGCACAAATCTTTTCTCCTCACCTCGCTAATCCTTAACCTCTGAACTCATCGCAATCTCTGCCCTCTTCTACAATCCCACTTCTGAATTGTTAAGCATGAGGAAGATATTCGAGAGAGGGGCACAATTAATGTTTCCACACGTTTATTTTTTGGCTATCTTCACACAGTTTTCGTCAGCTTCAATTTATTTTTCACAATGCATGCGTCCGTCTTCGCGTCTCTCTCTTCACGTTCACACTCCTCACCTCATATTCTTATTTTCTGTATATAATCGTCTGGGAGAGGCAACCAAGTTTTCATAACACATTTTTTATAAAAACTGGGGTCAGATCCTTAAGAGAGTATAACGGTATGTTTAACTCTTGTAAAAGAGATGAAGTTAAGTTTTATACAATTTAATGATACATTATACCTACACATAATTATGGTCTGTATTTTGGTGCTGTGCTGTTTAAATATTTTTTTTGGCCATAGCGGGGCGAGCCGATAGGTGGCACGACGAGCGACGGGCCGGCACGAAGCGTCTCGTTCAAATTAATTATATTGGATATATACTCCACTCATACTTTAATATACTAATTTAATTTTGTCATATAAACTGACGTTTATTGACGTCAAATCGAACCTATAAAGTCATTGTTTATTTTGTTTATTTAGGCAGCGGAATAATAGTTATTTATTATACAAGCGTTAAACGTTCATTGTATCCGCGAGTGTATTACAATGTTCTATTCAATTTTGCCACATATAAACTGGCGTTTAGCGGAGTAAGTCCAATTTTGAAGAGAAAATTTGACAAGATGACAACTTCAATGCCGCAACCTTGACAACCAAAACAATTTTAAACATATAAATCGTCACTTTATACGGCAAAATTGAATAGGCAGCGTATTAAAATATTTTAATCCGCTGCCTAAGAAACAAAATAAACAATGACTTTATAGGTTCGCTTTGACGTTATGAAACGTCAGTTTATATGGCAAAATTGAATAAATTATTTTTCACGCTGCCGCTATCGTAAATAGCTCTTACATGCATAGATTCTCAACATGAAAATGGCACATAACATTCGTGTATTATTTTTCCTTGACGACGGAATTTAAATACTGTCATTTACATTCCTAGGAAAATCAAAAAAATAAATCAAGTTGATTTACTATCATGCGGAGGATGTTAACAGTCTTTTCTTTAATTTTTTCGCATCGGGTAACCTTGTAACGCGCTTGTTGCGGTTACTGGTGAGATTTGGGCGCTGAGACGGAGTTCGGGAATTCGGCAAACGGTTTTAAAGTCGGTTTACCTCGGGCGCCAGATTTTTAAGGGTTTACTGCCTAAAGCCACGGGTGAGTTTAGACTCAGGAGAAATTCCAGGGCTGTCCGTAGAAATAAAACCAATAAACGGGAATTACTTAGATTAATTTATTTTAAATCGGAACGGCAACTCTGTATAATTAATATGATATGTACATCTCCGGGTTAAACGGAGAGAAAGATAAAAGCGCAAAAACTATTTGTTCGCAGGTGTTTATTTTCGGATGAAAGATCCGAAGTGAGAATGAAACAATCTAACAGAAATTTATGAAAGAGGAAAAATATATAATAATTACAACGTACGGAAAATGCCTATTTATTCTAAGTATCGAAAATAAAGAAAATATACATTACTCTAATTATCGAAAATACGTCAGCAAAGCGGTCTAATTTAAGCAGAGGCAAGGGAACGAGAATAGAACGGTCTATGACAGGTATAACTAGACTGATACGCCAATGACGGGACGCCAGTGACGCAAACCTGTAGTAACTAGGAACTCTACAAGGATTTCCCTTACGGATCTCACAACGACGGAACGCCACTGCGAAATCGGGAAATAAACGGTTTCCTCAATGACGGGACGCCCGTGAGGAATAAAACGGTCTCTACCACTAGGATCCTAGACTGATACGCCAATGACGGGACGCCAATGACGCAATCCTGCAGTAGCTAGGAACTCTACAAGGATTTCCCTTACGGATCTCACAACGACGGGACGCCACTGCGAAATCGGGAAATAAAACGGATCCCTCAGTGACGGGACGCCAATGAGGAATAAAACGGTCTCTATCTCTACGTATACCTAGACTAATACGACAATGACGGGACGCCAATGTCGTAGTCCTGCAGTACTAGGGGCCCTAAACGGATTTCCCTTACGGATCTCACAACGACGAAACGCCACTGCGAAATCGGGAAATAAAGCGGATTCCAAAATGACGGAACGCCAGAGAGGAATGTGAGTTCTTACCGTTCGAGGACTCGGCCGGATAAGATCTGATTTGAATTTCCCAATCTGCCTATATTTCTCGCGTACTGAACAAACATCTCCTGGCAGGTTATATCTCTCGCCATCTTAAGAAAATTCATTTAATCTTGAATACCGGACATCGACGCTAACGCTCCGAGTGAGTGACCTCTTAAGTTAATTATGCGAAAGCAGATTTGGTTGCCTAGCCACGGATTTGCCTCGTTACAACCTAAAGTCACTAGATATACAAAGTACCGCAATCCAGTGACCCAATGTGTAAGAGAGAGATAGAACCATTCCGAACCAAATGGCGGCTATTTTTAGGGATTTTAGTAGGAATTTTATTTTTTGCAATAAACAGTTGTCGAATTTGTGACAATTATTGACAAATGACATCATAACAATAACATCATCTTTCCAGGCGGTAACGCGTGGTGAGTGGTGACGCGTTTATTTCTAATAGAGGCGAAATTTTTTATTTTTCGATTGGGATTTGCTTATAAAAATGGTGTGGTGTTGTTATGAAACCTTTGTGATTTGTGATGTTTTAAATACAATACATAAACAATTTGCAGCTCCTAAAAATGTTTTAAGTTGCCACAATATTTGTAACAAAGTAGGTAGGTACCTAGTCGAGATATTATTTCTAAGAAGCCGTTTATTATTGTTTATTGAAAAACATTGGTAAAAATAATACGAATACAGATGTTTAAAGTACCCGTAGTATTGCCATGCGTGCATTATTGAAAAATATAAATTTGTAACGCATACACTTGGTTTTATTTGACAGTGTTTAGGGTATAACTTTGCAAATTCATTTAAATATAGGTAAGTAAGAAAATGATAGGTTTGTTCCAGTAAAAAGAAAAATATGTTACAAACATGTTTCTACTCACTCATATTTAAAAAAAAATTAGTGTTATTTCTTTACTGTTTTTGACTCTGTCTAACTAAGGATATTACCTACTCTATTTCGATTTTAGTTACTTTTATCACTTGTTTTTGTTCTTTAAATTGAAAAAATGGGTAGATGAAGGAGAATGCAACAAATTTTCATATATTTAGCTTTCAAATTTTCTTTGTAAGAACTGTAATAATAGATATTACGTGTCATTTAGTAATGATATTCGCGGAGTGCTGCTGGCAGTTTCATAACATAACCTTCATTTAGACAATTTATATTTTGTAAGAAATATCACCTACATAACTTTTCCATTCCTTCACTTCACCCCTTCAAGAATTATTCAACTTCGAATACTTGAATAAAGCGCTATTTCCCCCACTACAAACCAAACCAAAATGGCGGACGATTGCGGTAATTTGTATATCTAGTGACTTTATGGTAACCCTAGTTACGCAGTGTCAGACTGAAATATGTCAGTCTGACGTATATCAGTCAACTTATGTCAGAGTGACGTACGTCCAAACTAAAGCAAACATTTCATTTTTTGAGGAATTATGAGGAAATTTTCAACGAGTATGAAAAACGTAATAAGTCACACGGAATGTATCGACTGTTATAATACCTTTAGAAATAATGTATTTAAATTGTTTTAAATGAACAATTTTTCTGCATGATTTACTGTCATCTTATTTTTTAATGTATAGCGTTATGTTTGGTGCATATTTATTTTGTAAACGAAAGTGTTTCAATTACCAAAGTAGCAACTAACACAGTTTAAGTAGCTATTTTATTTAGGAGAATTATCAGAAATAACATGTTATAGTTTCTTAAGTACACCTACTTACATGTATTTTATGAAATAGAAAATTATCTGAAGTAATATAGAATATATATCAGAAATATATATTATAATCTTTTGGTAGGTACTGCAACGTTAAATTCTATTAACGTTACAAGACGTTCGATGATCTTACTCACAGGGCCCGACTAACTCAACTCGTCGGTGAGTGGTCGTGGGTGAACTACAAGTTGACCAAATAATGCGATGAAAGAAGGGCGCCAACAACTACAAAGCCCGGCCCTGACTGATACTTCGATCTCCCCTTTAGTTGTTAAGAGGAGACGATACCGTCTCACAGCTATCAGATGTCTCACTTACCTTTACGAAGGCTTATTCGCATCCAAGAGAGAGGTTGAGGTTAGATCCGAAAAATAAAACTTGAACAACTCTCATAAATGAATTTAATAAACTATAGTTTGATATAGTACCCCACTCTCGGATATGCAACCACTAAAATATTGTGCCCTAATAACCCTAACCTGACCGGTACGGGGCGACGCTGCCGTTGAACCTCGAGGGACTGCCTAGACTGCCGGCGTAGGCCCCCTGGACTGGGGTGGTTGGACTGGTACGGCTATCGGCGTGGGCAGCTCCGGCGTCGTCTCTGGACCCCTGGACTGGAGGCTGGTCCAACTGCGTGGACGGCTCTGGCGTCGTGGCCGACCCCTGGGCTGCTTACGTAGGTCCCTGGTCGCTGGGGCTGACCCCTGGGCTGCTTACGTAGGTCCCCGGTCGTTGTGGCTGGTCCTACTGCGAGGGCGGCTCTGGCGTCGTAGCGGGACTACGGCGTGGACGGCTCTGGGCCCCCCCTGTCGACAGATGCGAAGTCCCCCGGATGGCTCGGTTCGGATGTGCGTCGCTGCGGGACGGGTTACCGTCGGAACAGGAAACAGGAACCCCCTTTCTCTCGCTGTCGCCTGTCAGCGCGCGAAACGAACCGACGGAACACCGCGTTCACGTAACGGTCGTTCCGTGCACACACCAACCGGTTCGCGAGAGTCCCACTTTCTGTCGCTCGCACTCACGCCCGGAATCAGGAACCACTCGATATCGGAGGGCAAGAATCACTGAGATTGACAGAGAGTAAATCACTAAAATAACTAACGTTAACAAAGAGCAAGAGTAAGAACTAACGGAGAGTAAGAGCGTAAAAGACTAAGAGAATAAGAGCAACCGGTAACAGAGACTAAGAATAAGAGAGCGAAACAGGGGAGCTGTCCGCTTTTATACTAATCGTTCCTTCTCTACAAAAAAAAGAACCTTCTAGAAGGTATGGCCATAAACTTAACAAAATTCATTACCAATACAAATAAATGTTCCTAACTGTCAACCAATCCGAATTAAGTGAGAGAAGGAAAGACATATCTGCATGAGCGAAATAAAACTACTCGTATAACTGGTTGCCTACCCTTGACTTCTAGGAATAGATAGAAATTAATCAAATTATCCCTATTTCCTGTGGTACTGTTACTATAGGGTCTCACCATGTATTCCTAAAAGTCGCCAATACTTTGTACTACATTTTAAGCCGAATCTTCCTATTGAATCTAACCTCTCATCCAAAAATGTGTTCACAGAGGATGGGAGATCACTTGAGGGCTCAACCCTTCATTATGTACTACGCAATAATCTATAATATCCCCTGTGAAGACATTCCGGGTACATTAGTTCTATTATTGGCAACTTATTACGTTTTATAATTGGAGGTTAAAATTCCTAGATTACCTGTTCCCTACTTAGTCCACACAATCCTAGTTAAGATAACTTCGTTCTTGTATAACCACCTATTCTCCCGGAGCCTTATCTGACGTTAAACTAGTTACCGCGCATAACCTCTCACGAACCAGAAATGTGTTCACAAGGGAAGGGATACGAAACTAATAACTTAGCCCTTAATGGGGCAACAATACATCCTATCCCCTGGCGACACTAGTCCTGTTACATCGGCCCTATTCCCTGGTATTGAATTACATGTGGCCTGTTAGAGGTTATGATTTACATTTACCTTTATTACCTGACTCCTGTTGGCCTTAGGGGCAAACGAGCTATGTCAACAGGTCAGTTTGGCTCCCGGGGACGTGAATTACGTAAAATGTGTGAATATAAAGTTAAGTAGAGTTACTAAGTAAAGAGCTAAGTTGGTTGCATATCCAGGGATCTTAAATAATTTCCAATTAACTGGCTAAGGTTGTCGATTCAGGCCGCCTCTCAAAAAAATAACGTTACAATCCCCCCTCACTTTAAAGAAATTTACCCAAATTTCTTTCCCCAAAAGAATTAAAACATACCTAATTCGGAGTTTCAAGTACTTAGCCCTGCGCATACACACTACTTAACATAACCATAGACATCCAGTTTTAATCTCTCACTCTGAGAATTATGTGACCAGTAATTACAACGGTAATACTCACATCCATACTGAAATGTCTTACGCATGGTAAACTCTTTGATGGCAAACAGACCGATGTGGAGAAACTTCTGACGGCTAAATCCCTCATACCGAGGTAAACATAGTCTGCAACTACAGCAACATCTACAAATCATCCATCAAGAATCTCACCACAACAAGCCTAATCGGTCAACTCACATTAGTGTATGGGGCGGGATATCGAGAGAAAGAAGGATTTGCAAAAAAAAAAAAAACTCTGATGGAACTTGCGACAATCCAGCACCAGTCAATTACAACCAAGCTAAAGCTTTAAATAGAACCGAAGGAACGAAACAGGCTACAAAATAAAAAGAATTTAGGACGTGAAGCGTCCCAATTCCAAGTGTTCACTTAACCTAGTAAAGCTGACGAAACCTCTATCGGGAATTTCATTATATTACACGTCAGAATGGGAGCTAGGGGAATCGGTCACCCCTAGTCCCATGTGGGGCAATCAATACAAAAAAAAAACGATAAGAAGACTCTACGAATTTATACCAGTTTCCCACAATAACTGGGGTGCGCTGGGTCAGAACCAACGACACCTACCTTAAAACTACTGAAATGCGGCACTTAGCCCCCACGCTAAGTCCGCCCAAAAAGGGATAAAGCAGGAGACCGCTCGGTGGTGATCCCTGCGGGCAAATCCCGCGCGCGAGCCTACGCGATGATGTCCGCACACGGTTCACCCCAAGACTCCTTGCACCCAAACGCGAAGATCGATCACACGAGGTGTTCGATCGATGGAGAACCTCCATCCTAAATAAATGAACTATTGGACTTCTGCCCTAAGAGGGTTCCAGAAAACTACACACCGATTCTACCGGGATCATGCCCGGATGGGAAAATGGTTCGGCTAGACCAAAAAAAGAAACAATTAACCCTCTATTCCCACACATATTCGAGGCTCCACTAAATTCCTATTATCGAAAGGGAATTCTATCAAATCTTCTCAATCCAGCTTTAAAGACTGACAAAGGGAAGCTCCAATGAGGAAACGAAAATGAAACGACTGACTCCAAATGAAGTTTCTGAAACACAGCTATCACCGGAAACAACTACTCCGCGAGCTAATATCCCTCCCGGCATTGAATGACACCGGTGATTTCTGACCTCACAAACAAACCCACATGAAAGCCTGAAAATTGTTGGGGGTGAAATTTAGGTCGGAGTTTTACCGCCAGGACTCCCAACAGCCCTACGGAGATATTCTACCGCCGTCATCCGCTCAGCGAACATTGTTGGGGGATGGAATTTAGGTCGGAGTTTTACCGCCAGGACTCCCAACAGCCCTACGGAGATATTCTACCGCCGTCATCCGCTCAGCGACCATTGTTGGGGGATGGAATTTAGGTCGGAGTTTTACCGCCAGGACTCCCAACAGCCCTACGGAGATATTCTACCGCCGTCATCCGCTCAGCGAGCATTACAAGTAAAAGCTTCCCTTAATAAATCTTCTCTAACTTTACCACACCCACGAGTAGATGGAAGTAACTCTGTCGCATTCCGGTAAGATATTTCGGATAATTAGTCCCCCACAACAACGCCACGAACTCCAGAGGCCGAAAGTACACCATTACTTCGCCTCCCACACAAGAACGGCATGAGTGTTGATCTCTTCGTATTATTCCTTGCACACCAAGACGTTTCCCGAAGCCATTATTACACTAGGCAAGTGGAAACATTACGACAGAGAACACAACTCATTCCTAAATCCTCGCCAAGCGAGATAACTCTTAAAATGGGGATAAAACACCTACTTTCCTACCCTTATGCCCACAGACACTAGCTAAAGACCTAACAAGGCCTGACTCGACTCCAAAACCAACCAAGGGATATCACCCTATAAAAAAAATCACCTCAACTAAACTCTAAATGTGGTAAAATTAGCCGAGACCCGCTCATCTGTCGTAACCAAATCATTATCCAAATCATAATTCCAAAACGAAAACCTTAACGACGATTAACTACAACAGTCCTGCCATCTACACGCCCTCTTCGGGAGGATGGGCTTTTAGGTCTTTGATGTGCCATGTACCTGCACTTTTCCCTGATTCATCCCTCAACTCATAAGTCCATGGGGAGAGACGTTTAGAAACAAGGAACGGTCCTATAAACTTAGGGGCTAGCTTAGCTGAGAAGTATTTAGCCGCATCGGACAGGACATAATTCTTTCGCCAGACTAACTGATTTGGATATAACTGCACATCCCTACGTCTAAGATCGTAGACCTTTTTGTTAGCTTCATATGCTTTCGCTAACTTAGAACGGACTTCAAGGAAAAGTTTCGACAAACCATTCGTCCGAGACTCTAGACTGGACGTTCGGTCAAACGAGATAGGATTATCCCTCAGGGGATCCTCTGGATTTTTATTGCGGGTACACAACTCTCGTCCAAAAACAATGAGGTTAGGAGTGTAACCGGTGACTTCATGTACCGTAGATCGAATCGCACTACCAGCCTGGGACAATTTCATATCCCACGTTTTATGATTGTCACCAACATAAGACATGATTAATGTTTTGACAACTTTGTTTACTCGCTCCGTTGGATTTGCTTGAGGATGGTAATGTGGGGTATATTTAATACTGATGTTATATTTGGACATCAAATTCTGAAACTCCTTGGACCGAAACTGAACACCATTATCGACAATAAAAGTCTTCGGACAACCAAACACAGAGATCACATGATCCTCGATTATCTTAGCAACACCTGCCGCCTTGGCGGAACGCAATGGGAATAACAATGGGAATTTACTAAAACAGTCTACTACCACTAATATATAAGCATGTCCAGAAGTGCTACGGGGTAACGGACCTATTATATCAGCACACAACAACTCAAATGGTTTGGATATTGAAACTTGAGAACTCAACATTAGTCCAGCCGGCTTCTTTTGTTCGGGTTTAATGGAAATACAAGTAGGACAACGTCGAACAAACTTAGCTACATCAGCATACATCTTGGGCCAATAGTACTTCTGGGCCAGATACCGGAATGTTTTGAAAGGGCCTAGATGAAGCAACTGCTCATGAGTATTTTTGATCAAAGCTGGTCGATGATCTTTAGGTACCACTTCCCGCCAACAATCTTCAGGAGTCATCAATTCGGGATAACGCATTTTTAAATGCTTATACAATTGGTTACCTGTTTTCCGGAAGCCAGGATAACGCTCCGGAGTGGTAGAAACACGACTAAGCATCTTATTGAACCAAGGATCGGTAGTATGATTGAACTTTACATTGATAACATCGACGACGGGTACTGACCGGGATAAAGTATCGGGAACTACATGTTCTTTCCCTTTTCGATGAATGATCTTAAAATCGAATTGTTGCATACGAACCGCCCAACGAGCTAAACGTCCTGTGGGATTCTTCAGGTTACTTAACCAGACTAGAGAATGATGATCAGTGATGACAGTGAAATGACTCCCTTCCAAGTAAGGTCTTAATTTCTCAATTGCCCAAATCACAGCGAGACATTCCCGCTCTGTAACTGAATAGTTACGTTCTTGTCGAGTCAAAGATCGGGAAATATATGCGATCACTTTCTCTCCCTCTGGGTGTTCCTGACTGAGAACCGCACCAACACCAAACCCAGACGCATCTGTCTGAACAATAAAAGGCCGAGAAAAATCTGGACAAGTAAGGACAGGAGCTCTAACTAAACAGTCCTTTATTTTATTAAACGCTTCTTCACACTGAGGAGACCAATCAAACGACTGATTTTTCCTCGTTAGCCGGGCTAAGGGGGCTATGATGGTCGAAAAGTTAGGTACGAAACGTCTGTACCACGAAGCTATTCCAATAACTTGTCTGACTGCTTTGACATTACGTGGAGCTGGTAATTCGAGAATGGCTCTAACCTTTTCGGGGTCACAATGCAATCCTTCGGAATCCACCACATAACCTAAATATTTCAGTTCAGGCCGACAAAAGGAACATTTCTCTTTTGAGACAGTAATATTAGCCTCTTTTAATCGTCTAAAAATTTCTCGAAGGATTTCAATGTGTTCCTCAAAGGTTTGGGTAACAACAATAATGTCATCCAAATAGACAAAGACGTGATCGTCTAACTCAGGACCTAAGATACGATCAGCAAGTCGCTGCCAAGTGGCAGGAGCATTGGACAATCCCATGGGTAACCTGCGAAATTGGAAGAGGCCACGACCTGGGACAGTGAAGGCCGTCAAAGGCTTGGATTCCTTGCTTAGGGGCACTTGAAAATAAGCGGACTTAATATCTAATGATGACAAGTAACGAGCATCCCTTAACTTATCCAACGTCGCAGAAATATATGGTATCGGATAGGCATCCTTTTCTGTTACCTCATTCAGCTTTCGATAATCCACTACGAATCGCCACGAACCATCCGACTTCTTAACCAATAATATTGGGGATGACCAGGGACTAGAACTAGGCTCGACTACTCCTTGCTCCAGTAATTTATCTAGCTCTTGGCTAATATAATTCTGCATAACGGGTGAAACAGGATAATATCGTTGTTTGATAGGAGCAGAATTAGTTTTAATCGAATGTTCTACGAGATTCGTACATCCAAGTCCATCACCCATTGCTCGGAAAGCATCTTGTACCAAATTATCCAACTCTCTATACTGTTCCCGGGTTAATTGAGTTTTAGACTTTAAGGCAACTACATCTAAAGATTTGCCCACAGAGGACTCCACAGAAAATTTCCAACTACCACTCCTTAAATCCGGGACAATACCCATACGTTGCCAGAAATCGGCTCCTAGGATAAGTGGATGGGGTAACGTAGGCATAACTAACAGTCGAACAGCTTTCACTCGATCTTCAACCTCGATCGGTAACACAACATAACCTATACTATGACATGGCGTACCATCAGCCAAGGTACAACTATTAACAACACTAGACTGCAAAGACACACCTATCTTCTGTAACGAAAACCAACCGGGAGCTCCAATTATACTAACGGAGGCTCCACTGTCTAATAATCCCTGAAACGGTATCCCAAAAATTTTCACAGAAAGATAGGGTCGCTCATCACCCTGAACATGTGACAAAATAAAATCTAAAGCTGTTCGATGATTACTTGTAATATCGACCGTAGATGGGAAGGCACCTAACCGGTCCCTTAGGGCCTCCCTTGGAAGTTTTCCGAATTCTGATTACAACGAGGACATGAACGCACTGTATGACCCTGTAATCCACACTTAAAACATTGAATATTTCTAGGCGGTCGCCCACTATCTGAAGAACGATTCGGTTGAGGACCCTTAGATGGAAGGTTATTCGGTCTAGACCGATTTGACGGAGGATTGTTAACACGAGTACCATTAGATCGAGGACAATTCACAGCTAAATGACCAGTAGCATTACAATTATAACATCGCCGACCTGGAACAACATTATGAGAGCTAGATTCTGAGTGTACATAAGCTAGATCAGGTTCCAAACTTTTCCTACTCCGTGAGGGGGGGACAAATGCCTCGATCGCCTCCTTTCGTTCTTCTAACTTTTGCCCAACATCAAGTAATTCTTCCAAAGTATTAATGGTTGTCAATCCTAATTGAGTTTGGTAGAAGGGAGCGATATTTCTCAAGAGAATACTTAATTGAACTCGTTCGGATATAGGACAAGTCAGCCGATTAAACATATTGCTCATAGTAGCCACATACATGCCCATATTCTCATTCGGACCCTGTGTACGAGTTTTGATTTCATCTAACAATTTCTCATTATAATTGCTAGGAAGGAATTGCTTTCGAAGAGCTAACACAAGATCATCCCAGGAACGGAGAGTATTCTTCCTAGATTTAAACCAAATTTTTGCTTTTCCGACAAATAAATCACCTGCAGAGGTAAACAACTGAGTTTTTGAAACATTCCTTGATTCACTCAACTCACACACTGATTCCAAAAAAGCATTCAGGGAAGATGTTGATTCCCCATCATATTTTAAGTCCCACTTATATACCGGAACAGAATATGGTTTAAAATTACCCTCACTAATAGGGCCTACAGAATTTCCTACTGAAGGTTTAGCATCTTCCTCAACTTCCTCATCAGAGCTAATCTCTGAATTACTATCCTCGGGGGAATCTTTCGAAAGAACTGTGGACGATAATACTTCGACAATATCTACACTACTTACAGCCTGCGATAGTTGTTTCACTCTCTTTAATCTCCGTTTTAAATCGGAATTGAGTTGCATTACCTCCAATAAATGTTTAGAACGTATTAACAACTCTTCATTGGAAACAGCTTTCGTACGCTTGAGCCTTTCATGTACATGCCATAACTTGGTGGAAATTTTCATATACGGAACACTACGTTCATCTTCGGCCAATGCCTTAATTAAAGATTGAATCTCTGAAAGTTTCTTTACCACCGCAGCTATATCATCTACAAACGATATACTATATTCCGGTATTGAAAAGGCTGCACCACTCTTCTCAATTTTTAACAAGTTACTGAGAGCTGTGCGCATCTTCATCACCGTCATATCGGGGTTCACGTCTATCACTCGACACTGTAATTCATATAATAATTCCTCCTTGTCAAGGCGGTTCACATTCATTCTGAAACCTTCCATTCTCAACTTCTCAAGACCAAAACAATCGAACCAAAATAATCACTGTAACAACTAATTACTTGAAACTATAATCAAAATCACCTAGAACTCTGTTAATAACTAAAAAAAACTACTTAATTGAAACAATAATAAGTGAAACAATTGATAGCTGTATTTCGATGGCCCCACGTTTTAGGGTGCCACTTTTGCAACGTTAAATTCTATTAACGTTACAAGACGTTCGATGATCTTACTCACAGGGCCCGACTAACTCAACTCGTCGGTGAGTGGTCGTGGGTGAACTACAAGTTGACCAAATAATGCGATGAAAGAAGGGCGCCAACAACTACAAAGCCCGGCCCTGACTGATACTTCGATCTCCCCTTTAGTTGTTAAGAGGAGACGATACCGTCTCACAGCTATCAGATGTCTCACTTACCTTTACGAAGGCTTATTCGCATCCAAGAGAGAGGTTGAGGTTAGATCCGAAAAATAAAACTTGAACAACTCTCATAAATGAATTTAATAAACTATAGTTTGATATAGTACCCCACTCTCGGATATGCAACCACTAAAATATTGTGCCCTAATAACCCTAACCTGACCGGTACGGGGCGACGCTGCCGTTGAACCTCGAGGGACTGCCTAGACTGCCGGCGTAGGCCCCCTGGACTGGGGTGGTTGGACTGGTACGGCTATCGGCGTGGGCAGCTCCGGCGTCGTCTCTGGACCCCTGGACTGGAGGCTGGTCCAACTGCGTGGACGGCTCTGGCGTCGTGGCCGACCCCTGGGCTGCTTACGTAGGTCCCTGGTCGCTGGGGCTGACCCCTGGGCTGCTTACGTAGGTCCCCGGTCGTTGTGGCTGGTCCTACTGCGAGGGCGGCTCTGGCGTCGTAGCGGGACTACGGCGTGGACGGCTCTGGGCCCCCCCTGTCGACAGATGCGAAGTCCCCCGGATGGCTCGGTTCGGATGTGCGTCGCTGCGGGACGGGTTACCGTCGGAACAGGAAACAGGAACCCCCTTTCTCTCGCTGTCGCCTGTCAGCGCGCGAAACGAACCGACGGAACACCGCGTTCACGTAACGGTCGTTCCGTGCACACACCAACCGGTTCGCGAGAGTCCCACTTTCTGTCGCTCGCACTCACGCCCGGAATCAGGAACCACTCGATATCGGAGGGCAAGAATCACTGAGATTGACAGAGAGTAAATCACTAAAATAACTAACGTTAACAAAGAGCAAGAGTAAGAACTAACGGAGAGTAAGAGCGTAAAAGACTAAGAGAATAAGAGCAACCGGTAACAGAGACTAAGAATAAGAGAGCGAAACAGGGGAGCTGTCCGCTTTTATACTAATCGTTCCTTCTCTACAAAAAAAAGAACCTTCTAGAAGGTATGGCCATAAACTTAACAAAATTCATTACCAATACAAATAAATGTTCCTAACTGTCAACCAATCCGAATTAAGTGAGAGAAGGAAAGACATATCTGCATGAGCGAAATAAAACTACTCGTATAACTGGTTGCCTACCCTTGACTTCTAGGAATAGATAGAAATTAATCAAATTATCCCTATTTCCTGTGGTACTGTTACTATAGGGTCTCACCATGTATTCCTAAAAGTCGCCAATACTTTGTACTACATTTTAAGCCGAATCTTCCTATTGAATCTAACCTCTCATCCAAAAATGTGTTCACAGAGGATGGGAGATCACTTGAGGGCTCAACCCTTCATTATGTACTACGCAATAATCTATAATATCCCCTGTGAAGACATTCCGGGTACATTAGTTCTATTATTGGCAACTTATTACGTTTTATAATTGGAGGTTAAAATTCCTAGATTACCTGTTCCCTACTTAGTCCACACAATCCTAGTTAAGATAACTTCGTTCTTGTATAACCACCTATTCTCCCGGAGCCTTATCTGACGTTAAACTAGTTACCGCGCATAACCTCTCACGAACCAGAAATGTGTTCACAAGGGAAGGGATACGAAACTAATAACTTAGCCCTTAATGGGGCAACAATACATCCTATCCCCTGGCGACACTAGTCCTGTTACATCGGCCCTATTCCCTGGTATTGAATTACATGTGGCCTGTTAGAGGTTATGATTTACATTTACCTTTATTACCTGACTCCTGTTGGCCTTAGGGGCAAACGAGCTATGTCAACAGGTCAGTTTGGCTCCCGGGGACGTGAATTACGTAAAATGTGTGAATATAAAGTTAAGTAGAGTTACTAAGTAAAGAGCTAAGTTGGTTGCATATCCAGGGATCTTAAATAATTTCCAATTAACTGGCTAAGGTTGTCGATTCAGGCCGCCTCTCAAAAAAATAACGTTACAGTACCTTTGGTTGGACCAAAGTTTACAAACCTAAGATTATAGTTGGAACACTTCTTTGATGGACTTGAATGCCGCTTGCTTTATTAGGGGCTGAACTACAGGACGCAATAAATATTTCACCGGCCGTAGTTAGCGGCTACTAAACCCATATCTATAGGGACCGATTAAAATATAAAATAAGTTTAGGATATAGAAATGTAAACTAGATATTAAGAGGAATATTGGAACTTTTTGTGCATGACATTGTTTTATTGTGTAAGATTTAGTGAGCGAAAGCAATGAAATACATATGATATATATGACATATACATATGATATTTTCAGTGTTTAAAATAGAAATGTGTAGGTATGTACTTGGGTAAAGAAACATTCTCCTTCACGTATATGTACCATACCATACATATCGCCATACATACAAAAATAAATTATAAGAGTTAATAATTCTGAATTTGATTTTAACTGAATACAATTAAAATGCATTACTACGGATAATTTTCTAGTTCATACAATACACGTACGGAAGTGTACTTAAGATACAAAATAAATTTATTAAGAAATAAAATGAAATGCGCCAACAGATTTTTTTAGGTAATTTACTTTTTGACCTATTTGAAATACAAAAAAAATATCTGAAATTTAGATGAATTAGAAATGCCAACACCATTCTATTTCAAATGTTGGTTGATGGCAGAAACTCATCCACAAACCTCTCTAATTCCATGATCCTTGTGACGGTAAATGTACAGATTCCTTGAAAGTGTATGCTTAATCATCTCATCGCCTACTTATTACTCAACTGAAGTGTTAGTTGCATATCTCTATTAGGTTTTAACAATGACAAAAACTTAACGATTTTCATATTACATTTTATACAGAAACGTTAACGAATACATTATATAACGTATTTGCATTTTAAAAATGTTACATATGTCAATATACACAAATACATGGCACTTAATGGCCCTGGGTTGTTTTGGAGAGTAGTGGTTAGTAAAAGCTGCAGCCCTTTGTCCCTCGAGACGTGTCTGCCAATTCTGGTTACGATCTCGAGAAACCGCAGAAAACTCAGACTCAGCAATGGAATGGGCTCATTTCATCCTGGTAGAAGGCTCAGGCCAGGCATATTCAGCCTGGCGGCCGTCGGCGTCGGGTCTTTGGACACTGGTCGGCTGCTCTCGGGATCCGTTTGACGGTCTAAAAGTTGAAAGTTATAAGTTAAAAGCTAATTTAAAAATCGATACATTGGGATGTGATTCGCTGCGAATGATCCAGAGTTAATCAGAGAATTCAGGAGTGCCTAATGGTGGACACGAGATGGGACCAGTACTGGTTCGACACGAGACGAGACGTCACATAATTTCGTCTCGTCTCGAAAAGCCTCGAAGTCTCGAATTTTTTTTAAGAAATTGCAATTTAAGAATTTTCTTTCGTTTGTAAAATGAAAGCCCACCAAACTCCATAGCAATGAGGACGAAAGCGCAGGTAAAAGGATACCTCATAAAGGGTCAGGATTAAACCGTTCGGTAAGGGAGTAAAATTTGTAATCAGCCCGTCGTTTTCTTAGAATTTTGGAAGGGTTTATTATACGACAGACGGACGGACAGTGGTGTGAAACGTTTATCTGAGGTAATGGACATATTTAACAGTTATGTTCATTCATTCTTTCATTCATTCATTCATTCATTCATTCATTCATTCATCACTCATTCATTCATTCATTCATTTATTCATTCATTCATTCATTATTAGTGTAGTTTTCCTAATTTAACAACTTTTCTGATAAATGAACATCTTGGTAGGTATAAATGAAATTTCCAGTTTACAAGTTCCCAGTGCGATGTTGTTGGTATTGTTGAGACATATCCCGGATTGAATAAAATAAAACTATAGCTGATCCGACTATTACCGTCCCAAATAGTTTCAAACATAGGTTATTCAGCTTCATAATAAGGACCTAATTAGTGCCCTCTAATTTTATGTCGAAAACGTACGTTTTGATTAATCACAATATCTTTTCTTTTCTGAGAGCGATAATACCATTACCAGCACATTTTTCTAAAATTATGGAAATTTCTTATTTGTCCTTATAAAAATATATAGTTTATTTTATAAGTTTATTTAATAACTTTGTTTTATAGTTCTTGTCCCAACAATCCTATTTATTAATGATATTTGTTTTCGATTTTGTACCTGTTCTCTATAATCTAATTTCTTTAATTCAATATTTTCTAAGAATGAAACATTCTTTATCAAAACATAACATCAATAAAATATACATTTATATACGTCTATTTATTTCGAGACTTTTCGAGACACGAGACGAGACGAGACCTGTACCAGATCAAGACGAGACGAGACGAGACATAATCTTTGGGAATTTTAGAGACGAGACGAGACCATGTCGTTTCTCGTCTCGTCTCGTCTCGTGTCCACCACTAGGAGTGCCATTCTGGTTTGTCCAATAAAAAACAAATAAATGTATTTTACTATTTATTATTTAATTCAATTATCAGTAACATTATATTTCAAGTTATTACCCAGGTCCTAATAAGCATTACACTTTTAAGCTATGTATAAAATTTAAGTCAAAAATGTAAACTGTTTTTAAAGTTTTCTCGGAACTAAGGAACTTACTAAATAGTATATTATTATACTAGTTTAATAAGACGGAGAATTGTCACACGAGAGTTTTATAGCACGACGAGCGAAGCGAGGAGTGCTTTAATAAAACGAGTGTGACAATACTTCTTATTAAACGTGTGTAATATACTATTTTATCTACTTTACTATTACTATATTAATTTATTAAATTTTGGCTGTTCAATTTTCGTATTACACTAGGGAATTTTGCGTGGGTTGGTTACACTGACGTCACTGACATGGTCGTTTCGTATTTGATTTTGAAAATCTAGTAGCCCTAGGACAAATTCAATAACTACTTACTTACGTGCGCTAAATGGAAGACAAAAATGTAGAATTGACCTGTGCGCCCCCAGAAATACGCAAAGCTACTCAAGAAATTTATTGAAATACTGATAATTTATCCTTGAAATCTACGCACGTCTCCATGACAGGCTGACGTACCAATCTAACAAAACTAAAAGTTACAAAAAGTAGTGTAATAATATGAATATTATTACACTGCTTTCGGTGTAATAATGAGATCATTAGTAACGTAAAGTAGATAAAATATATTAATATGTAGCGGATTGGCGAATCCGCCAAAAATGAAAAGACGAGACTCATTGCATTTTGTTGGTTCGATATCTGTTTTGAAACATAGGCGGGTAAACGGATAAATTGATTAATATGAATATATAATGAATAAATGATTAATTAGATACATGGAATTATTTTGCTTTCTACTACTTCAAATGGTGGCACGTTTCAATGATTTAAAGATAGGAGGCTGCTATAACACCTCGTACATCAAAACTAAACTTATTTTTCCACCTACTCCGTGAAAGCAATAAAAAGATTAAAAGTTTAAATTTGTTTACAGGTATTTGCATGCTAATAACTATTTAATTTTAGAATATGTAGAAGTTTTGTAAGCTAAAGCTAAGGTAAAGTTTGGTAAATACGTATTCAGGTAGGATGAAATAAAAAGTGTGAATTCCAAGATCATCTTAAATAGGTATTTATTAAAATCCGCAGGAAGACCTTACTAGTGTATCTAACCTTATGTTTTTATAAAATTAGTTTTACTATAATTTGTTAAATAAAATGTAATTCTGTTATCATTAGCTGTCTTGTTTGTACCTGTTTACTTTCTCTTAGGTAACTACTAAAGTTGCAATTGGCACTTCCAGCCCCGTTCAAATTATCAGCAATGATATCAGTGAGTAATTTCATACGTATAGATATTATTTCTCAACAGATTTGAGTTATTTCTTCGGACAATTCTGCAGCATATATAAACATTCTCTATTTGATTGCACGTTGAAGGACATGGATATTTTAGGAGACAACAGAATGGGATTGCAATCGAAATAATGTTCCGGTATAAGATGTTAAACATTGTAACATCGATTGAACTGATAAACTCCTCAGAAACCCCGAGAATAAACGACGCAATCATCTTAGGACCTTATCTACTGGAATAGGTATTCGACGACAAATGGATTAATTGTTTGCGGTAATGAACGGTCGATTCATGAGTCTCTCAACGTACCAAAAACATCATGAAAATGTTGCGAATGCCATTGGCAATTTTCATGATATATAAAAGAGGCTCGACACGAATAATAAAGCTGGACAAACAATAAAAAGTGAGATAGTAAAATATGCGACAATTTCCAAAAATGTAGAACTAGCTTAAATGTAACCATAATGAGGGTGTTCAATTTTATAGGACCTATTGTTTTTCCCATTAATCAATAGAGGAGAATCTATTGTCTTAAACAAAACCATTTTTATGAGATAAAATTGAAATGGCGCACCAAATTTTGGTTTTGAAATTCGGATGACTCACCCGGTCATTTTTTTGACTAATTTCGTATAGCAGGAACATTGTAAATAGTGTAAACTGAAATATAAAAACGAGTGTAAAGCTGACCACATCCACAAATCCTGCAGTCCGGTAAAATAGGTGCTGTTTTTTAGTCTCAAAATTTGTGCTAAAAACGTCCTAGGAGAGACTGTTTATTACTATTGAAATGTATCCGATACGATTTACCACCCTAGCTTTCATTTGGGGGTTGATAGATGGGGTAAATGTACAAAAAATCGAAACAAAAATTATTTTAACCACCCCAACCAATTTTTACACTGAAAATTTTTATCGGAAAATATTCAATTTTACATAAAGTATCCCCCTGAAATAGTTTCAAGTCGAAAATCAGGGGATGCAATAGTCAACAGGGGGTTCTTTAGACACTTACTTAGAAATGTGAAACTCTTACGTATGATAATTCTTTTAAGTATCTAAACCAATTTTTACATCGAAAATTTTTACCTGGAAATATTCCTTTATATACGGACTACCCCCCTGAACCAGTTACAAGTCGAAACTCAGGGGATGCAATGGTCATTCGGGGGTTCATATGACGCTTACCAAGAAATTTAGTACTCTCACATATGAAAAAAATTATGTAACTATCTAAACCAATTTTTACATCGAAAATTTTTATCTGAAAATATTCCTTTGTACATAGACTACCCCCCTGAAGGAGTTTCAAGTCGAAAATCAGGGGATGCGATAGTCATTCGAGGGTTCATATAACACTTAACTCAATTTCGAACTCTTAGGTATGCAATTTTTTACCTACCTGGAAAATTTCTACCTGGTAATATTCGTTTATACATAGACTACCCCCCTGAACTAGTTTCAAGTCGAATATCTGGGGATGCGATAGTTATTCGGGGGTTGATAGGAGACTTTTCCTCGAAATTTCTTACTCTGACGTATGGAAAAAATATTTGACTATCTAAACCAATTTTTACATCGAAAATTTTTCTCTGGCAATATTTGTTTAAACATAGACTAACCCCCTGAAATAGTTTCAAGTCGAAAATCAGGGGATGCAATGGTCATTCGGGAGTTGATAAGAGACTTTACCTCGAAATTTTGTAGTCTCACGTGTATAAAAAATTATTTAATTTCTAGATAAAACCCTTAGAACCAGTGAGGCCTAACTGCTTCGAACAATTTGTAGTCGACAGTTCCAACACATGTCAATTCATTTCATATGGGGGAAACATCAATTTCCAAAAATCCCGAAATTCGAGCCGCTTTCATTGTTTGCTCTCTTACTTCGATAAAAAGATTTCCTTGTCTCGTTATTATTACACCTGTTCGATAGTTTAAATTAATTTCTAGCTTTCATCCTATCGGTTATTTGGAAGTAACTAAGCATCTAGATGTTGATGAGCATGTTCAGTTTTTTTGTTGTAGTATTAAAACAATGTAGTAACCTTTGGAGATTATCTTCGGAGTCCGCAATAAGGATAACATCGTCAGCATAACAGACCGCATGTACGTATGTGTTTCCCATTTTGTATCCAGCTGTTCTAATGAGATTGTAACCCGGTGTTTCCTCTCGTGGTCGTAGTTGGCGTCACGACTCCGATGAGAGGAATTGGTTACGTGTAGAATTTGGCGCTGAGACGGAGTTGGGGTATACCTAGACTTATACGCCAATGACGCAATCCTGCAGTAACTAGGTACCCCAAACGGATTCCCCTTACGGATCTACCATCGACGGAACGCCAATGCGAAATCGGGAACTAAAATTGATCCCTCAACGACGGAACCCCAATGGGGAATAGGATGGCCCTACTACTAGGTATACCTAAACTGATACAACAATGACGGGACACCAATTCGCAATGCTGCAGTACTAGGTACGCCCAAACGGATTTCCTCTACGGATCTCACAACGACGGAACAACAGTGCGAAATCGGGAAATAAAACGGATTCCTCAACGACGGAACGCTAGTGAGAAATTGAGTTCTTACCATTCGGGGGCTGGTCTGGCCAGAGCTAAATTGATTTTCAAAATCGACCTGTAATTCTTTCTACCTGACGAACACCTCTTGGCGGGTTATATCTCTCGCTATCTTATGAAAATTCGTCTAATTTTAGACACTGGCAGAGAAGCTACCGCTCCAAATGAGAGACTCCTAAGTTAATTATACGGAAGTAGGTTTGGTTGCATAGCCACGATTTTGCCTCGTTTTCTATTATTTTATCCATTATCAAACTGAATATGAAAGGGCTGAGTGAATCGCCCTGTCTAATACCTGTGTTTACATTTATGTGTTCTGATGTCATATGTACTGGTCTGATTTTTGTTCTACACTGGGTGTTGATGCCATATAATAAGTTATTTAGTCTATGGTTTAGACCTTGCGTTCTCATTATTTCTAAGACATCCTTTAAGCGCACTCTGTTAAAAATCTTGGTCACATCGACAAAGCACATGTACACAGGTTTATTAAATTCTAGGGATTTTCGGATGCTTGTTTAACAGTGAATATTGCGTCGATAGTGGATCTCTTCTTTCGCTTAAGTCCTTTATCTCAATATCGGCTACTCATCCTTAGCATCCACTCCCGTGTCATTTACAACATTCCACGGACGACACATTATCACCAAGAATACACTCAACAGTCTCAAGGGATATAAATTGAACCTGGAAAAAAATTGACAACTAATAGTTTCAATTAATAATTGAAATATTGGACATCGGCTCATTTGTTTGTAGTTTCTTATGTAAACTCCTAGAATTAATAGACCAAAGTGTAAATACTTTCTTAAGTTAAAGCACAAATACGCACAGTGAATGCAACAGTGATGAAACAGTGAAGAATTCAAAGAAAAAAGGAAAACCAAGAACTTTCAATGACGAAGATCGCAGAAGAAATAATTTTTCACCGATGTCTCTAATTTATGGTTCGCATTGAAAGTTAAATCAGTAAGTAAGTACATCATTTAGGAAATTAATTTTACGAATTAGAGTTAAAAACCGATAAACGGTTTTGCAATAAGGATCATCTGTGGTATTAACCAAAGTTCAGAATACGCTTCCTCGTTAGCAGAAGTTCTTACCGCACTCAACAATACGCTAATAGGAGTGTGGCTTAAGATAGCTGAAGGTTGCTCGCTCTGAGGTCATAAATGCCATTTTTCATTGGCCCGAGTATGTATATAAAGTTGGCGGACCACCTCCTCAGGCCGGCAAAACAAAATAGTGGAGATTTTGTGTCTTTTTTGTAGCTTTTTTGTAGCGAGAAAACCAATTTTGTAGCTTTTGAATAGCCGGAGCTACAAAAGGTGGGCTAACTTAATATTAAGTTAGCGGCCACCGCTATAACTCATACACGGAATGTAATAGGATGCTCTGGTTTGCGCAGGAATTTGTGTCTTTAGAAGTACTTGAAAGTCACTGGGCCAAAAAAAATTTTGGCCACATTTGGCCAATTTTGGCCAAAAATGACAAGATGTTTAATCATCACTGGCGGCTCAATTTCATGATATAGTAGGGATCTTAAAAATCATTTGGCATTGAAAACCTTCTGTTAATTGGCCGAAAAAGCGGGCAAAAATTGCCAGAAATGGCAAAAAATTCTAAAATTACTTATTTCAGCCAAAACATGGGAAATCCTGTACATACGTCGACAGGTCGAACATGTGGTACACAGAGAGCTCAGAAAAGCTAGCAGGGGGTCAATAAAAAATACCTAGAAATGACAAAAAATTCTAAAATGACTTATTTCGGCCAAAACGTGCTAAATCCTGTATATACCTGAATTGTTCGAAAATGCGGGCCATGGGAATTCCAGCAACAATGTGGAGAATTTAGGAGACTCTGCCAGACACTAAAAGTCACTTTGCACAGCGGGCCTGTGGAGCTACAAATTCTAAAATGACTTATTTCGGCCAAAACGTGATAAATCCTGTATGAATCCAGGTAAAAGTTCCGCGGGAAAAAGTTCCGCCGGAAGAAGTGCCGCGGAAAAAGTGCCGCGCGGAAAAAGTTCCGCCGGAAAAAGTGCCGCCGGAAAAAGTTCCGCGGTTATTGAAGGATCTAAATTCTAAAATATGTGGACGGTAGAACTTGTCGCATTTGTTTATTTACTACATGCAAAATGTAAGAAAACACTTTAATCTATTTATACACATATTATAATATAAGTAAAAGTTCTAAACTAAAATTCGTAATATATACTAATATATTTTAACATTCATTATTATGACTATTATGAGCAATGAAATTATTGCGGTCGTAATCTAATATTATTACTGACAGCCATTAAAAACTGTTCTAAGTTTCTAGAATTATTTATAAATTCTATAGTGATAGTCCTTAATGTTTGTTGGAGCCTTGCGTATGCTGGACGAATCCTTGGTTTTGGAGCCGGTCCGACGTTCATTTGAAATAACTTGGTATTGTCTACTGCCAATTCTTGTTGCATTTTCTTTATTAAAACCCAAATTGATGGGTGTTTGATTCCCACCAGATGGCTAAATCGATTGTTCCAACCTAAAACATAACCCACTGATTGTTTTAGGTATAAGGGCATAAATATAAATATTGACAAGTCTAAAAATGAATAGCAATAGATTTAAATAGCAATAAAACTGACCTTCTGTGCTGTTGTTGGTTTTATCCTCCCCTGCGATAACAGCTTCGTGAACATTCCACGTTTCTGGCGGAAAAGGGGGCGGAATTCTTCGAAGACGGACGCCTTCCTCTTGGTTACCTACTCTTCTGTAAGTACCATTCACATACGTGCTATCGAAGTAGTCCAGAAGGTCCGAATATACTGCTCCACTGGGATGATGACGCAAGAAAGCCATACCATCAAGGACCCGGTCAATCGGCAGGAAAGCCAATCCATCCATCATCCCAACAAACATGTTAAATTCTTGATCTTGAAGGTATTCATTCTGTAGGCCTAGTTCTTGTATTTTTCTCCAGGTACTTTGACTCAGGTGGTTAAAGCAACCCCTTATTGAAAGGTCTTCTCCCAAGACCGATTTTACGGCATTTAAGGACGCTTTTTCAAAGTCCACATAAATCGACAATGGATCCGGATACAAATTCCTTTGTTGACATTCCTCTAGTATATAACGCAACATTGCTTCATATGTCCGTTCGGTTTTCCTCTGTAAAACTGCATAGGCTGCCGTTACGAACACTGCAGATACCTTCACGCGAATTACGTATAGCTGCATGAATAGCGGAGGCGCTAGGGAGAAGTTTCCATCCATATACCAGGCCGAAGCAGAGGCAAGCTTTTCTAACTGTTTATCAGTGGAGAAAACAATTATTCTGCCGACCTCTTCTCTTGCTTCAGATGTCCGATTATCAACGAGAAGGAATCTTTCTTCTTGAGGTCCACCCGTTAAAGTCCAGTTCCCTTTAAAATAAAAAAGAGAGTAAGATAAAATCACATACATTGGGTCAGCTTTTTTGTAATTACAAAAAGAACATGTACTATATTAATTATAATTACCTTCAATTGATAACTCCCCTAAAGTCGCGGGGTTCTTAGGGTTCCCGTCTGCCTTATGATTTCGCAAAGTTCTTTTGACATTTGCTTCTTGCGGTAACCTACTTTTTGCAGAATCATCTAATTTTAAAACTTTTTCGGCAAATACTTGCGATGGGTTTGACAAACTTTCCTTAATCCTTCTCTTCATTGCCTGCATACTTTTTTCCGCTTGGACAGAATCTTCATCGGCTGGATGGTTATGGGGAGTCTTTATACTAGGATTATCATTGTCTAAAGACGACGTGAGCGTTCCTCTGCACTACATAGTCAAAATGTTATTACAATGGTAATAAATTGGCAAATGTATAACAGGCGTTGTGAATCAGCCTCTATACACTAGTGTCTTACCTGAAATATTTTTCGTTTGTTACATCGCCAGCTTATATGACTACTACAAGTTTTGTCATAATTGTACATGTAACCAACAAAGCACACTTTGGGATTTTTGCCCATGTTACTTTTAATAAGCTCCATTGTATTACACTAACTCGAACACTACTCACAACGAATATTCGCTCACAACACGATGTGAATGGAAAATGATGGCAGCAGATAAATTTGCAGTTCTTATAAATATAAAGATTACAGCACGTTAGCGGCCCAACGAGTGATTTCAGTTTCTGGGGATGAAGATAATATTAAAATTAATATATTTTCCAAGAAAGAAGGTTCCTTAAAGGGTCCCCGACGATAAATCGGTTTTGCGAAAGTATCAGAGGTATCCCGTAATCGACGACGTAACGAGGGTGTGAATGCCCAAGACCTGACTACCATCGTTAGGTAACGACTTTGTTCGAGACCGAGGTAATCCTATTTCGCAGAAAAAGATTTCAACATCACCTCCTTTACCTGTTTGTGTAATAAGTAATAAGTGTGTACTTAAACAATATTTGTTTTTTTTTTAATGGGAATTTGAAATGTGGTTTAAAAATTTATCAACAATATTAATACATCTTTTCGTGCTAGAAGTTTCTGGACTAGAAGAATCTTTTCGTTCTAGAAGTTTTTGCAGCGCATTTTAGATCCTTCAATAACCGCGGAATTTTTTCCGGCGGTACTTTTTCCGGCGGAACTTTTTCCGCGCGGCACTTTTTCCGCGGGACTTTTTCCGGCGGAACTTTTTCCCGCGGGACTTTTTCCGGTCCTGTATGCACTTCGACAGTTCGAAAACGCAGGCCCCGGAATTTTCAGACACACTGTCGAAGGATCCAATGGATCCTTCTAGCCACTAGAATTCACCTGAAACTGCGGGCCTGTGGAGCTGCAAATTCTAAAATTGCTAATTTCGGCCAAAACGTGATAAATCCTGTATGTACTTCGACAGTTCGAAAACGTGGGCCCCGGAATTTTCAGACACACTGTCGAAGGATTCAATGGATCCTTCTAGCCACTAGAATTCACCTGAAACTGCAGGCCTGTGGAGCCACAAATTCTAAAATGACTTATTGAATCCTTCGACAGTGTGTCTGAAAATTCCGGAGCCCACGTTTTCCAACTGTCGAAGTTTATATATAAGATTTATCACGTTTTGGACGAAATTAATAATTTTAGAAATGGTAGCTCCATAGGCCCGCAGGTTCAGGTGAATTCCAGTGGCTAGATTGTGTCTGAAAATTCCGGGACCTACATTTTCGAACTGTTGAAGTATAACACATAATTTAACATGTTTTATCCGAAATAAGTCCTTTTAGAATTTGTAGCTCCACAGGCCCGCTGTGCAAAGTGACTTTTAGTGTCTGACAGAGTCTCCTAAATTCTCCACATTGTTGCTGGAATTCCCATGGCCCGCATTTTCGAAGAATTCAGGTATATACAGGATTTAGCACGTTTTGGCCGAAATAAGTCATTTTAGAATTTTTGGTCATTTCTAGGTATTTTTTATTGACCCCCTGCTAGCTTTTCTGAGCTCTCTGTGTACCACATGTTCCACCTGTCGACGTATGTACCGGATTTCCCATGTTTTGGCTGAAATAAGTAATTTTAGAATTTTTTGCCATTTCTGGCAATTTTTGCCAGCTTTTTCGGCCAATTAACAGAAGGTTTTTAATGCCAAATGATTTTTAAGATCCCTACTATATCATGAAATTGAACCGCCAGTGATGATTGAAGATCTTGTCATTTTTGGCCAAAATTGGCCAAATGTGGCCAAAATTTTTTTTGGCCCAGTGACTTTGAAGTACTTCTAAAGACACAAATTCCTGCGCAAACCAGAGCATCCTCTTACATTCCGTGTATGAGTTATAGCGGTGGCCGCTAACTTAATATTAAGTTAGCCCACCTTTTGTAGCTCCGGCTATTCAAAAGCTACAAAATTGGTTTTCTCGCTACAAAAAAGCTACAAAAATACACAAAATCTCCACTATTTCTTTTGCCGGCCTGAGGAGGTGGTCCGCCAACTTTATATACATGGCCCGAGTATACAGCGAATGCAACTCCCGCTGATTCGTAATTCCGTCCCGTAGATGTTTATTCCCTAATCTTAAATACGGGTCACAAATATAAATTCGCAATTCCATTTCCATTCCATTTTTCGCAATTCCACCACCGACGATTCGCGGCTGGATTGTAATTCCGTCCGATACTTGGGGGAACAGTCAGGGCTCGAAAAGGTCGCATCAACAGAGAGCAGGTAGCGTCGCAATTCCGTCCGGGGTGTAAAGTGTTTATAACCCCACCTCCCGCGACCTTAACATCGATAAAATTTACTTGCACAACACAATTACTATTTTCCTTCACATTTTTTGGGGGCTCAGGACCACCAGTAAATTTGAAAATTTTCTGGCGTTTTAAAAGATTTAAGTTTGTGTTCTAACCACAGAATCCCTCAAAAATTATTATGTACAACATTTACCTGTAGAGGTTTCGTCAAAATTAATTCTTTCAATTATATTGTATATATTTTTTTTATTAATTTTACAGGTCCAACTTTGGAACACACCGATTGCACGAATATCATACGATCCATTTGGTTCGTTTGATATAACAGCATTTGCTATGCCAGAAAGGTTTCTTTTTTATGGGTGTTTTTACTTTTTGGTACAGTGCTCTTTATTTTCACATAAACATCGCATTGGATGTCTGTTGATGCTGTAATGAAGATACAAATATTTGGATGGGCGGTATTAAACATAGCGTTAAACGTTGAGTGAATTGATTCGCAGCTATTTGTAATTTTGTTATATTTGTTTTTGTAATAGAGGAGGAAAACTCGGCCCAGATATGAGGTGGAAATAACGAATCTTCCCTTATGTAGTTATTTAAAATATAATCACAAAATAATTGTACGTTTGTACAACAGCCCTTTCCCGGGACGGATTTACGACGCTACGTCATCCGTCGGTGGTGTCCGGGACCGAATCGCGAATTTATATTTGTATTTAAAATGAGGTAATAAACATCCACGGGACGCAATAACGACACTACCTGTTCTCTGTAAATGCCACTTTTTCGAGCCCTGACTAATCCCCCAGGTATCGGACGGAATTCCGGTCCAGCCGCAACTCCTGTCTTATCCAGCTCGTAAGTTCGCTTGCATCTGTAGGATCTTGTTAAGCTCCACGGATAGAGTAGACTTTTCGGAATAGCTTACTCTTATGTAAGATCACATGATGAACAATATATATCAGAAGACTTTCTTATCCAACGCTTAGTTTTTAATAGTCTAATAGAATTAGTACTTTTTTGTAAATTTTGTAAAATATCTCGGTTCCGTCACACTAAATTGTTTCATAAAAAGTTTAACATGTTTTACGTCGATAGAAAAAAGATATTCATTCCACGTGGTATTTAGAAACTTTAAAACATAATTATGTACCATTACATTCCAATCCCTAATGGCACCTACGTGAAACTTCCGAGGACACCCATTAGTAGAACCTAATGGCAGATTTACGATCTCCTAAGGACTGTTACATATTATTTTTACTTACTTATTATTCTTATCCAAATGCCGGCTAGCAAAAGAATACCTCGGGAGTGGTTGAAAGAAAATCAAATGTATGATTATAGCCGTTTAACTGAGTACGTACAATAAAAATACACCGAAATACAGTTACTCAGGCCGCTTAATTTAAATATTGCTCGGTCGACCGAGAGGGTTCACAATACAGATTGCGAAAATATTTACTTACTATACAAAATGACATAAACCTAAAACTGAAACTTAATGATCCAGATATTTGACTAATTAACTTACTTAAAGTGTTCAGATCACTAACTGTTGACGCTAGCGTCAACATTATTTAAGGGAATTTTATGTGAAGAAGTCATAATTTATTGTAAACGAATTTAGTGAACTTTTTACGTAATTTAATCATTGAAATTACCACACGTTGTTTTACAAACGGAAAATAGAATTGAACGGAACGTGGATAGGTGAACGAAATTGCTGGCGTAAGCACAACAAGGAGTCTCCGTAGAGTCAGAATGACGCGCTCCAGTTAAGGTCAGTTTTGCAAAGCTAGTTCGTTGTAGAAAAACAAACAGATGTACCATTGATCTGATGTAATCGAATGTGTATAAAAGTTCCCGAAAGTTGACAATAAATTTGTATACTTTGTATGCTCAAACTGACGGTGTGTTGCGGTCTTGATTCAAGTTTCCCCTAATCTTAAACCGATCTGTGAGACTGCATTTCGGGAGACCTAACTTCACTCTAACCTACAAGCTCTCACGTTACGCCCTCAGATCTAACCCGGAGAGCACGTTACGCCCTCTATCCATACTTCAAGAACTTCAACCCCGGATCTGCACGTTACGCCCTCAGATCTAACCCGAAGAGCACGTTACGCCCTCTCTCCATTCTACGAGAACTTCAGACCAGAGATCACGTCACGCCCTGATCTCCAAACCACGAGACCGTCTTCAGCCTTACAAAATGGAGACAAGATTCGTCTTCACAGCCACCCACGAACTACGAAAGATTACATACAGTCTACTCTCTACAGATATCACTTCACACGTTCGTTCACTAACAAAAAAATTACAAAGGATTGTCTTAATTCACGGCGCGATCGATCGATTTTAAACGTTTTAACAAAAGGCCTTTTAATATAACAAATAAATGTCACTTCGCTCAAATCACTACACTCGAAGTCGGATGCAAGAGGGCCTTCGTCCATCCTCGTCAGGGGGGTGCCACCAGGCGGATCGCCTGTCTGGAGTACGCAGTGCGGGGGTTGTCTGTAGTACCAGGTGGAATGCCCGGTCAGGGGGCGCAGCGCCGGGGTTGTCTGGAGCATCTCTCGTCGCTAACGCCAACACTTGTCGTTGATGATAGCGAATACTACGCGAACCAATTCACTCACGATTAGTAATTATCTCGGACCGGCACTCAAATCCAACGCACAGATTTATCGTTGACTCTAATTGAACAATTGGACCCCTCAAATTTCAGGGTTCACTTCTCAAAAGTTTGTCAAGACAACTGATCCGAACTGATTTGATTTACCAATACTAATGTCCAAACTAATAACCAACCAAATACAAAAAAATACCGAACAAAAAATACATGGCTGAGCCCTTGCGGCTCTTTCTTGAACCGTTTCGAGTTTCGGAGCTTAGTTCCTGTTTTCAACTCATTTTCTCTCCAACTGACCCCTTCCTTTAACCGGAAGTGACGTCCTAACCAATATATCTCGTATACTTCTACTTCAGGAATTCATCCGAACGGAAGTCGATCGTAAAAGGTTTCCGGCCAAAGCGAGACAGATTTCCGAATTGTGTAATTAATGTATTAATTATAATTAATGTATAATGTATAATTATGTATAATTATTAATTGATTACGACGAAACTACTGATGAATCGCGTTCAAATTTATAAGACTTGTTCTCACATGGTCTCCCATCAATCTCTCAAAATCTCAATCATACATCTATTGTAGTTTTTGACATAGAACTTTGGCGACGGAGTGTCGCGGGCCTCCAGATAAAAGTTTCTTCACGTGCTCATAAGTAAATAAACCGTGTACTCGTCGCGAGCACAATTTCGGATCGTTTTTCTAACCAAACTAAATGGGACGGAGTGTATGACGTCGCGCTGCGTTACTCAGACTTAGATTAACGAACGAGAATTCAACTCGTCGCTAATTCGTGATATTTAGAAAAACGTGACGTAACAGGACTGAGTTAGTATATAGTGTGACGTGGTATTCCTCGAGGTGCAACAGTGTCGGCGGCGGCACGATGACTCTGGTGGAAGGTTACGTCACTTGTTTGAATTGGCGCTTGTTGCGGAGTTTTCGGAGTATTAAAGTCGGAACGGTTTTGTTCGGGCGCCAGATTTTTAAGGGTTTACTCCCTAAGCCACGGGTGAGTTTATACTCGGGAGAATGCCAGGGAGTCCGTGAAAATAAAACACACAATTCGGCAAACAATTAAAACTAATTTATTACATGAAACGGCATCAAAGTAAAGACAATCGACAGGTTAGAAATAATGGAGTCATCGGCAACGGTGCAATTACTAAATAGTTAACGGTGTCTACAGAAAAGCGGCATCTGCGTACAATTTCCTAACTCTACGAGAAACGGATAGATTCGGCAACTATGTACATTGGGAATACATTGGGGTCTCGGTCTTGCGAGGCGGTCGGGCAACAGTGCGCGGTGTGGTTACTATGGGAAGGGATAGTGCAGGGCGGTCTAACTAATCTAGCCGGTGACATTCCTAATTCCTATTCACAATAGAAAAGCTGGTCTAGTACAACGGTCAAGCAAGCGTTATGAAACGGTGAGAGCGGAGCAAGCATTAAGGGGAAAATCTAGCAAGCGGTAGAACTATGATCGGTTGTCTAGTAATGATCGGTTATACAATTCGGTGTGTTTAATCCGCGCCATTAATTAGCAAATACAACGATCGCGAATTACGTTAGGGAAATCAGACACGCGCGATATTCCAGTCATCGGTCGGGTCGTATTCGGGGAGGCCACCTCCGGGATGTACCAGCCCAAACAGTCTGAATTGATCTTCCCGAGTCTCACCCTGGGAAGAGTCAATTCGGCGGCCTGACCCAACGGGAACGGTAACGGGGGGAGGATGTCGGATTTCCCTAACTCTACAATACCTTGAACGATCGGTTCCTGGTTTCCGGGTTGGCTGGTCCGGAACGACAACGCTGCGGTCGGTGGAATCGGAACGGAATACCTGCACTTCTAAACACCTGCGGTATATTTTGGAGATCGGCCGGTAGACGTTTGTTCATATTTCGAATTATTTGCCTGTATTTAGAGCACCATGGAAAATAAGAATCGGTAGTTTGCAGATCGTAATTAAAGAGACAGCTAGTGGGCCTTTTTTTAAACTCGGTCTTCGAATTTTTCAGATGTCTCATTGGGAGAAAATTATTGTTTATTTCGGTTTGCGGGTTTTCCGCAAATGGTAACAGAGGGAGACAAGGGTTCTAGCCATCGGAAAATATTCTTCGTTACAATAGGGTAAATAGGGTACTTTCTAGCAAATGTATTCTCAGTTCTTATTAGACTTTACTAGAGAGCTCATGTCATTACTTTTGTATTGAAAATAAACATTTTTTAAAAACGCTTCTTTCGAAGTCGCGTACTTAATTATATGGAAAAATAAAATAGCTTCCTACACGCAACGTCATAATAAAATGATCTCGTTTAGAGGATACGAAATCATAATGCGTTTATCGTCCTGGATCTAAAATAGCTGAACAAGCAAATATTCAAGCGTTATCAAGTTAGTATTGAGTATGTGCATAATTTACGTCACAAAATGCAATAAATCTTTCTGTAAACTGCAACGCAAACCGTTTTTATTTATGCTTAACGTAATAATTAATATCCAACTGCAACGTTAATATCTACACTGTAATACTGCGATTATCACAAACGATTCAATTTTTTAAACCGATATTGCTGTCATAACAAAAACACTACCACGAGTCATGAAACGTTAACTGAATTTGTATGAAATATATTATCACCTTTAAACAACTTTTTCCTAATTATTTGTTGTTTGTTTGAAGAACTTTCCCTTGATCCAATATTCCGCAATCGAGGAAAAGTCCATAACCTTGGGGTATAATTTTTACACTTTAAGTCTCTGGAGATTATTTTTTATCTATAAACTAACTTGTGTATCTCGATTGTAAACTTGTTATTTATTTTTGAATGTTTGTCACTAAAAAATGTGATATTGTTATCGTTCAACGGATTTAGCACATAAAGTAATAATACTGATGTAAATAAAACGTAAGGAAAAATAACAGTTTGCCTAAAAGCAATTATGCAGTTAAATAAGTGAATCATCCATCAACCATCTTTGCTTGAATGAGTTATTAAAATATTTTGCAATTCGAATGTAATCTGTGAGATAATTGTATATATAGATGTAATATTAATTTCCCAATAATAATAAGTAACGTTATTGTGACTATTGCAATAAAGTAATATTAACCTAATACCGGGTAATCAAATTAAACCGGATTAAAAACGCAATGACATCGCTCCATTCCGATATCATAGATGTACGTGTATATTTGACATAAAACTAAAATTTTCCTTATTTGGTGTGAAAATTTATTTGACAATTTTAGGAATTAATTTTCCATATTATGAAACCGTTTTCTGTATACGATTTGGTAGGGAAATGATCGAGTCGTTGTTTAACATCTTGGATTCCACTTTTTTGTTGTTTGAGCACAACGTTCACAAAATTTTGGAAAATTCTTATACGCACCATAAAATAAGCTCATTCGTCATTTCCCTTCCTGTTTCTTTTTCTAAAGTAACTTCAAATATTTACAACGCTGGATTTTTTCCAAACAACTGCACCTGATCAAAACACGATACCAAGCGAAAAATTTACATTCAAAAAATTTATAAACCGAAAACAAAAAAAAATGCTTAAAAAATATTAAATATACATTTCCAGTAAAAACTATAAGGTCGGTTTATTTTGATCTCACCATATCTAGTTTAAAACGTAACTTTGGAAATCAATATATCACCTATAGTTTTCCATTAGTTAAGGTTTATTTTTCTTATTGAAAGATGTAGTTTAATATAGTCTGTCAAAATAACATGTGGAGTAATAAAATCTCATTATAAATGCAAATCCGATACAAGGTGGCATGCTCTAATTTTTGGGAGTTTTATAATGTCTTACACGCTGCCTTACGGAATCGTTTCGTATTTTGAGTCCTCCTCCTAGGTGCCTTCTCTATTGAGGTTGGCGATCAAGATGGCGTAACTTTCTCTGTCCTGTGCTTTATGAATTAGATTGTTCCCACTAGTACGTGTCCAGTCTCGTATGTTTCTGAGCCAAGATTTTTTCTTTCTTCCGATGCCACGTCTCCCGTCGATCTTTCCCTCCAGTATTAGTTGGATTTGCTCATACTCTTTGTGTCGCATGATATGACCTAGGTAACTCGTTTTTCTGAGCTTTATAAAGTTGATTAAAAGTAGGCGGGTATTCATTTTGTTCATAACTGTTTCATTGGTCGTTCTGCTTGTCCAGCTTATCCTTAGCATTCTTCTATATAACCACAATTCGAATGCATTTATTTTCTTAATATCATTTTGTTTTAATGTCCACATTTCACATCCATAAAGCAATAGGGACCATATGTAGCATTTTAAAGTTCGTAGCCTGGTTGTTATAGACAGTTTTGGGTGGCATAACAAGTTTTTCATTTTGGTGAAACCCGATCTAGCAATTTCAATTCGTCGTCTGATTTCTACTGAGTGGTCTAGTTGCCTGTTTACTTCTCTGCCCAGGTAGATGTAACCCTGAACATTCTGGAGATTTTGTCCATTTATGGTGACAAATGTATCCTGTTGGTTTGTTCCTCGGGAGAAAACCATTGTTTTAGTTTTTGTAACATTCACCTCTAATCCTTCCCTGTTACTCTCTTCTGTATTTTGAGTGACTCGCCCGAAACACGTGTGTCGGGCCATTGTAATAATACCGGGAATAACCGCTCTCGAGCGTAACGCTCGGGGAATGGGAATAAATACGCCATAGTCGGTAACTGGAAAAATTGTGTGCCTGTGCGTGTGTGTGTGTGTGTACCATTATAACCCATTTATTAATTTTCGTTCATTTCTTTAAGAACGCCTCTGGTCCCCGGCGAAATAATCGTTTTATTACTCCATGGGTTATTTTGACAGACTATAATACAAAGTTATAAAACTTTGGTACAAGTACCTACTTCGTGAAACAAAATAAAATTCTTATCGATACTCCATAATTAGTAGATAAAATAGAACGCAGTTAACAACGCGTGTTACGTGACATTAAACAGTTCGAATGATAATTTAAAAAATACCTTATGGAATAATCTGGCTAGGTATGCACAATTATCAGTTTTTTTACAAACAAATTTAATGCATAATTTACCTTCAAACAGATAATTTATCTCAATTCAAATCTCAATTTTAAGTAAGACACATAATTCCATTTTTACTTTTTTATTCATTTTAAATTTCAAGGTGTTAATTATATCATGATTAAAACCTAATTTATATTCCTTTGTTGGAAACAAGGCAATTTTTGTTTACACAATATTTTATTTACTAGTTTTACATTACTCGGATGAAGAAGTCCTGTTTCCTAACATTAGATGCATTAGATGTTGGCAACAAAGCTTTTAGAATTGAACGTGTGATTAAGTAATTTTAGTAAACAATCATTTAATAGGTAGATAAATATTTTTATCAGATCTATTTGTACAGCAAGCGAAAACAAAGCGTTATCAAAGAATGATACGAAAGTTTTTCTTTGTGTTGTATTTTAGTCCATATCGATAAATTATGAAAAACATATTTTAATGTCCGCATAGTCATATGCACTTGTTTAGAAAATAATTTTTTTGATTGAATAATTAACAAACACTTCAGGAATTTATTAACATCTTGTGTAATATTCACTGTTTGTAAATAGTTTTGTATCAGCAGTGATTTGGTCGTTCTAATTGATTTAATAGATACTAAACTATTTTCAGTAATATCCTTTGGGGAATCATTTATTACTTTAAATGGCTAAAATACTGCTTAAAAGTATTTGAGTATATGTGAAAAATGAAATTACACTTAGCTAGAAGGATATTTCAATTTCAATATTTCAACATTTTTCAAAACATGTTTGCGCATGCGCGCGTGCGTTTGCGTGTGGGATTGCGTTTGTGTGTGGGATTGCGTTTGCCGGTGCGTTTGCGTGTGCGTGTGAGCGTGTGCGTGTGCGCGCGTGTGTGTGTGTGTGTGTGTGTGTGTGTGCGTGGGTGCGCGCGCGGGGGCGGAATTTCGATTATTGATGGAATCGAAACAATTCAAAATTAAAACTTTCTCATTAACTGAGAATGGCACTAAATTTGGGCATTTCGATGGACCCGCTAACTTCTCCTTACTCCAATACGTATCTCCCTACTTCAAAAATACCACTATGAACACACAGGACTAATGGTTTCCTGGCAAACTGAGGTCTTTGTTTTGAAAGTCAAAGTATCACTGTTAAAAACATAAACACACACACACACACACACACACACACACACACACACACACACACACACAGGCGCGCGCACGCGCACGCACCCACGCACTCACAACAATGACGGTATCCATTTTCTTTAATACAATACTCTATCTTTAACATTTAATGAAATAATTCGAGTAAAATAAACACCTATTAAGGACTGTGAAAGAAATATAAAGTGGTATAGCCAGTTTCACACTTTTCTTAAATTCAAAGTTAAAATTTTCTGTAAGTGAAATAGATCGTTGAAAAATTTAAATTTATATAAGAAAAAAATGAAATCTAATCATTGTCTAATCATTAAAATTTTCTATGTCCGAATAATTGCTTTCGCTATCACAATATCCTAAGGTAATAATTAAATGATTTACAATGGTGCCTATAGAAGCCTCTTGTTCAGTATATTTTGTTTCAATGTCTTTGGTATGGTCGCACCTAGTTTTCCATTCTTCTGTTGAAAATTGGGCAAAGAAGTCATCGCAAATTTGCTTCACTTTTAAAAAGCTGTACTCAACATTCCCTTTCGGCTACGTAATTTATTAACCACAAAACTGCAACGAAAAGCATCCAATCGGAATAACATATTTATATTAGACTCTACGAGATGAGTTGTGTTGTTGACCTGTGTTTTTTTATCCAGAGTTGAGCGCTTGGCACCTTACTTCTTTCTCTTGATTCTTCTTTCTTGCGATTTTTTGTAGATATTTCTTCGTTATCCTTGTCGTCCTGGTGGTCCTCTTAGTGTATTTTTATCTTTCTGGTATGTCCTCCTTGACCTCCTTGTTAAGTCCTCTTTCATTTCCATCTTGGGCCTTTTCCTTCTTAATGGTGCGTCCTCGTCGTAGTCCGTTGCCTTCCTTATTAGTGGGTTCGTGTGCTACATTGCCTTGATTATTGTCTTCCTCGTCTTCTTCTTGATGGTCTTCTTCAGCTCCTCGATTCGCAAGTCCCATCGTAATTGTTCGTTCCTCATGGTACATGGACTGGATGTCCATGTACCATGGACATCCAGTCATCCGTCATCATCCTCATCGCTTGATTCTGTATCCTCGCCAGTTTCTCTAGGTTCGTCCGTGCTATTTGTCCCCATGCTGCTGTCCCGTACTTCATGATTGGTCTTATTCCTGCTAGGTAGATCTTTCTCTTCGTTTCCAGTCTCAGCTTGCTCCGTCGCCCTATTAGTGGTCCCAGTCTGTTTAGTCAGTCCTTCGCCTTCCCCTCGGGCTCTTCGATGTGTCTTCTCCATGTAAGTCCTCGGTCTATGTGGATTCCTAGACATCGTACTCCTTCCTTCCATTCCAGTTCCGTATGTCTATTCTGATGATAGCCAGTCACCTCGTATTCGGTACTATGTATATCGCCTCCGTCTTCTCTGCGTTTATCCTGATCTTCCATTTCTTCGTCCATTCGTCCATCTGTTCCACCTGCGTAAGGTATTCCGCCGCCTTGTTGGGTTGCCTCGTTGTCACCGACTTCGCCGTGTCATCTGCGTAGATGTAGGTCCTCGTGTGGCTATTCCATCGTCCAATTGGTACGTCGCTGGTGTACATATTGTATAAGACCGGTGCCAATACCGATCCTTGGGGTTCTTCTGCTTCCATCTTCCTGCTGCTCGTCCCTTTGTTTTTAATCCTGAAGTTCGTCTCTCTTAGGTAGTCTTGTATCATCTGGGTGGTCGCCGTCTCGAATCCTAATCCGTCCATCTTTGTCACCAGTGCGTTGTGCCAAATCCTACCGAAAACCTTCTCCACGTCGAACGGTACCATGCATGTCGTCCTCTTCTCGTTGATGCACTTGATCGTCTCTTCTCCCATCCTCCGCACCTGATGCTTCGTCGAGTATTCTTCCCTGAATTTACAATGTTTGTCCGATATGATGCGTAGTCTCTCCTTTTCATCCTTGATCCTCCTCAGTAATATCCTCTCCAGTAGTTACCTAGGTTGCTCAGTAGACCTATTAGCTGGGAGTTTTGGAGAAATTTCCTGTCCTTGCCTGGCTTCGGGAACATGATGACGTCTGCCTCCTTTCGTATTTGTGAGTAGCATCTCTTCTTCATCGCCACGTTGTAGGTTTCCTGAATTTTCTTCCTTGATTCTTCCGGTAGTTCCTTTATCATCTTGTTTCTTATGGTGTCCCGTCCTGGTGCTTTTTTCGTCGGTATGGTCCTGAAGATTTCTTACATCTCTTCCACCGTCGTGGGTTCTAATTCGTCGTCGCAATTTCTCCTTCTAATTTTGGCCACACTCCTATCGATGTCCTCTTCGAAATCGATGTCGTCCCACTGGTCTTCACTCATCCTGTATTGATCCCTCATGGTATCTGAGAATGCCTCTACCTTGTCCTCGTCCCTAAAACATAAACCAAATTTACCATGTATAGCGTAGTTCGTAGTTGAAGGTTTGTTCTTCTTTAGCCTCCTCATGATCTTCCAGTACGCTCCTGTGTCCTCGCCCAGTTCCTCTAAAAGTGCCCTCCATTTGCCGTTACTGTGCTCTGCTAGTTCTTCTTTGATTTCCTTATTCTTCCGATTGATGATCCTCTTAGTATCCGGGTTGTAGTTAATCCTGTATCTTCTGTTCAGCCTGTTCCTTTCCCTGATTTTCTCCTTGCTAAACCTCGGTATGTCCCCTGTTTTCGTTGGTTCGTGGATTGTCGTGGTGCTCCTTCTTACGGCTTCGTTGGTGTCTTTGGTTACCTTCTCCGCTTCCTTCTCGATTTGGTCCGTGGTGTCCATCGTTCCCATCCAGCTCGTCTTCCGTATTTCTTCTTTGTATCCTACCCAGTCGATTTTGGTCATAGTGTTTGTCTCCTGTCGATCTTCCCATCTTCTTACCTGCAACACATCTGATTTATGATCCGATGTTAATTCCTCCATGGTCTCCACTTCGTAGTCCAATCCTGTGTCCTGCATAACTTATATATCCTAAATGTCTCCTCGTCCGTTGTGGTGATAGTGAGTTGGTTGCGTGTTCCTGTAATTTCATTCCATCCTTGTTGGCGTTCGTCCAGTTCCATTCACGGTATTTGGCGTTTAAGTCTCCTCCTAGTATCTTCGTCTTGTCCTTGTCCCTCAATATGATGTTGAGTTCCTTGTCCTGTAGTTCCTTTCTCGGTGGTTTGAATGCGCTGTTGATGTCTATTTCCCTGTCCTTCACTCTACCTCAGTGGCTACGCTCTCGATGTTTTCCGTCCGGTAGGGTGGTATCTCCTGGTGTGCTATCCTCTTCTTGATGGCTATCATTACCCCTCCGCTGTGGGTTGGTCGGTCCTTTCTAAAAATAGAAAAATTTCGGATTCGAAACTGATATGTAATGTTTAGAAAAATCTCCTGTATCATAGCGATGTGGATATTATACTTCTCTATAAATTTATATAGTTCGTCCTTCTTCTTCTTCTTCATTTCGTTGGCATTCCATATCATGATGCGTAGTCCTTCGGGTTTTGTCCTATTTATGGGTTGATGTCAGGTTGAACTTGGCGGCGATCTGTGGTTAGCTCTCGAATATCATCTCGTAGTACTTCCGGTTGATGCTGCTCCTACTGGGGCTTTGATGTAGGGTACGCCGTGCATCCTCTGAAGCTGGCCCGGTATGCTCCACCGCAGTTCTGCCCGGGGCTTATTTGGGTTTGGTGCAGTCGCTGGACTCGTGCGATCCCGAACACTTGATACACCTAGGTGGCGCAGTGCATCGAGACTGCCCGTGTCCCAATTTCTGGCACCTGTAACATCGCTCTATAATTTCCCGTTGACGATGGGGTTCGACCTTGATACTACACTAGGTGACCTCGGCCAGCTGATATATCCTCTTGTTTTTTTTCCTTTGTCTCTAACTGGAGCAGCACTAGTGTACGAGATGTTCGCGCGAGAGGTGCTTTTCAATATTGTCATTCCCTCCTCTCGGCCCTTGCGATCTACTGCGCAACCAATTCTCTGGGGTCAAACTACCTTTGTCGAGTAATATCAGATTTAATTTATACACCTCACCACCACAACCATTATCCTCTCCTTAGGGTTATTTGGCAAAAAGTGCCACTTATGCAGTAACAACTTATTTCGACAAAGAAAGACTACGGACAACTACTCTACCATGGAAACGAAGAGGTGGCAACGTGGCAAGTCGACTCTGTCGACGCAGCGAACAAATAGCCACGGGTGGAAACATCGATATCACAATTAACTAGCGTAAATTATGATTTTACCCTTTCGAAATAACACTTACCTGTCGAACGAGAAAATAAAAGTTTCACTTCAAAATTAATATTACGGCAATTTTAAACATCTCCGGAAAGTTTATTTGAATACTTTTTCCCGTCAATTTGCCAGCATTTTTATGATAACTATAGCTCAATCAAAATATTTTATATTGCTGTTAATTCTTTATGTCGTTATTATCTTTTTTCTACCTAGAAAGTTGTTAATGAGATTTATTTAAAAAATAACATAATTTAAATATTTCCCAAAATTAATGAAGTAAATAATAGTCCCGAAGGATAACAAAGGACATCTTATCTGTAGTTGTCTTTTCGTATAATCCTTCATCGTGTAAAAGAGACTTCTATATATATCTCATCTCCCTAGAAGTATGGACTTCTACCGAAAACAGTGAACTCTATACTATTCGTACCTGGAACGGCCGCGTCCGTCGCGTATAATAGCGTGCAGTGTGTCAGGGGCAAGCGAAACAAAGATAGAGATAGTTACGGGAACCTCTCTGTATCGCACTCAAGCAAATGAGTTCGGTCTATATGCGTAAATTGATTTTAAGTAGAAATTTATGTAGTTTGACGATTATTTTTGTTCGAAACGTGCTATATTAGTGAAGGTATACATTTATTGTATTCTAATACGCCATTACATTCGTTTCTAGATCACTTATTTAATTATAGGTGCTTAGCCGAAAAAAACTTTAGCGAATTTCAAGAAAATGTAGTATGTCTACTGAACTGACTGAACGCTACTCTTATACTGGTCCTCCTTGGGCTTATAAATAATTCACAAATTTTGTCACTCGAGAAGGTCTTCTTTATGCTTCAGATGTGGTGTATAAAATTTTACATTTCACAAAAAAACAAATTCGCTTCCTATTAAAAAATGAAAACATTGAGAAAACCAAAATAGACTTAAAAAGAAAAAATGATAAATACAGTTACAAATCATTTTGCTACTAATATATGCCTTTAAACCTAAACACCCTGTAAATCAAGAATTTATAGCTGACGAATGTCACGAAATTCAAATTATTCGAAAAATAATTGCCATATATTTAAAGTGCCGAATGTATATATCACCACAGTAAACTATTAAATATTAAATTACATGGGGAAAATGCCACAGTACGGCAAAAAATCAAAAAATTACTAAACTGGTTTTATTTAGCAATTGTTAAAATATAATGAAGCATTGTCATAATTTAGACAAAAATTGTGTTTTTAATTTTTTTTTTATTTCCCAACCCCGTAGGTCAACAGTTAAAATTTGACTTGAACGTTATAGTGTCTGCATTATTACTTTTGTCATTTTCCTGATGAAATATTCAGAGAAAATCACGTTTACTGGTAAATAAACATAAAAAGATTAAAAAATATTTAAGAAATACGCGAACGTCCCATTCAGTAACATAAGATAGAAAGAGATAGATATCCGTAACCAATGCGGGTTGCCTATGCAATCGTTTTGCCTCACTTGTCACTCAAGGCGGGTCCCTTCCAGGTACGTAGTATAGAGTTCACTGACCGAAAAGAACAGTACTTGTGTTCCTTGGTTTTAATCGAGTATGCCATGAGTATGTATCATAGAACGTTTGCTTAATCAATTTTTACTCTTAACATACCCGATATGCTGCGATAAAAAAAATCTTAGGTGAAGTAAATTGTGCTTTGCGATTTTAAAAGAATTTACTGAAACTGAATATCAATTAAATGATTAATGATGAATTTTAATAAATACCTATAACCTTATGATAAATATGACTCAATTATTTGAACTATCATATTCTTATTAGAACTGTATTTAGAGAAATAATATAAACTGGAAAATAAATTGTGAATTTATGAAAACAAACTAAATATTTTCTATTTTGGTGGATAAAAAATTGCATTGTTTCATTCTCTTAATATGCTTTAAATATATTCTCTATCATTAGTTATCTTTGACTACGTCTAGTTCGCTGCACTTAACTAGGAATTGATTTCACTTTGACATGCTACCTAACAAGAATAAAAATTTCACGGTCATATGAATTATTGATTCATCGCATTGAAAATCAGCCCCGTCCAACTCCGAAATTACCATGAAATTTTTCCGAAAATAGTGTTCAAATTCTATTTCATGTTCTCATAGAGTAAATCAAAAATTAATTAAATGATTAAAATTCCGAACCATTAAAATCATCTTTATTAAGTGTAAAGCAGTTTGATAAAAACTTTCATTATATTAATATTCCGATCGGGATTTTTAACTTAATTCAAATGTTACTGGTCATATTTTTCAAAAACAGTTAAATATTAATCTGGTAAAGTTTAATACTAATCAATGGCTTTTAATAATTTTAATTAGCATCAAATACACATTTAAAAGATCTCCTATTTGTTAATATTTACTAGTTGAAAACAAGCACTTTTAAGAGTTTAATCTATGAGTTTAACAGAGCACAACTCTCTCTATATTTCAATAAACTACCAAATACCAATGACAAATGAAAATCGGCGGATTTACAGATCGAATGTTGCATCCTATAGATTTCTTCCTGTATCTGAACGGAGGGCAAATATCCCAGTTCGTGGTTGAATTGATTTTGGAATTTCTCCAACTGTACTCAATTTCTATACGGTCTTTAAGTTTGGAGAAAATGGTATCATTTAGAGTTGACCAAGCATACCAAGCAGTAATTATTTGTAAGGGTTTTAAAATTGAATTTATCGCTTTTTCTCATGTAGGATGGAATGGTAATTTGATGTACTGCAACTGTAAATTGTCAACTGATGTATTGTGGGTGGCATGGGTGTTAATAGTAGATTTAAGTTTCTTACACCTTTTCCGTATTGTAGATTCTATGACTTTGACAGGAAACATGTCTTTCAGCATAAGTTGTTCAATACATTCTAATAGCGTGTTCGGATGGTCGCTCTAGAGCACTCTGGGAGCAATCTGAGAGCATAAATTGCGTTCGGGTGGGAATTCTCTCTCAGAAGTTGGCGTTTGATTGGGCGAGAGATCAGCTCTCAGTGTTCCGAGGTTACTTGACAGCTCCAGGGCAGATGAAATTGTCTCGTCCGAACACGCTATAAGTTCCTATCCCGATATATTTCATGTGACAACAAAATGGCTCGGTCTACCAAAGACATGATGGAGGAAATTTTATATTTGAATGGTGAGAAAGAATAAAAGTTAATAAATCTACCAGATGCCGTAGGTTTTCTATACCAGTTTTTCTTACAGCCACTATTTGATAATTCCAGTTCAACATCCAAGAATGCAATCTTATTCTCCTTAAGCCGCGTACTCATCTGAGCATTTTAGCCCGAACGAACCGAGCGCGCACCCCCGAATTGATCAAGTGAATACGTGTCTCCGAACATAATTTTGGCGAACCGAGCACGCCGAACGTGTTCGGAGAGTTGTCGGTAACTATGAATTGCTCAAAGAGATTTAATTGTTTCTTTTGATTCAGTGGGTACGGAGGCTCGTTTACGGCGAGCTTTTTCGTGGAAAACTTGTTGTTTGGTTTATTTGTGCGCGCTCGGTTCGTTCGGTTCGTTCGGACTAAAATGCTCTAATGAATACACATCTTTAGAGAGTTCACAGGTAAATTGCAATCTATTATGGAAGTAGTAAGATGTCATTATGCTGATCAACAGGTACAAACAACAGGGTGTCGTCTACGTATCTCAAATATAAGGGGATGGAAGGAGTTACGGTCTTGAAAACAGACTTTTCAAGAGCCAACAGGGACAAATCGGCCAGCACAGGACTTATGGGGCCTCCCATTGGGCATCCAAATATCTGTTTCATCATTCTACCCCTCACACTGAAAACGGAAGGGTCCACTATGAACTTGATGATTTCCATCAACTTATCTAAAGGAATGGTGGTGACTAATTAATTAAATCGTGACTCAATGTAGCTCAACGATAGTTCTATCGGGCATTTGAGAAAAGTGATACGACATCAAATGAAACAAAACAAAACAAAATTTCACAATTTGGATGCCCGATGGGAGGCCCCATAAGTCCTGTGCTGGCCAATTTGTCTACTTCTACTATTAATACATATGCCACCCACAATACATCAGGTGACAATTTACAGTTGCAGTACATCAAATTACCATTCCATCCTGCCTGGGAAAACGCGATAAATTCAATTTTAAATTCCTTACAAATGATTCCTGCTTGGTATGCTTGGTCACTCTAAATTGTCTAAATGATACCATTTTCTCCAAACTTAAAGGCCGTATAAAAATTGAGAATCAAAATGGGGTTGTTTACGAAATTACATGTCTGGACTGTAAACCTAATAAAATTTATATTGGCGAAACCAAACAGTACATCAAGAAAAGGGTTTATCAACATATGTTACATATCAGAAATGGTAATATAGCACACTCAGGTCTTATAGACCTAAGTATCAACTGTGGACATAAGTTCGATTTTGACAACATTAAAATAGTTGAACATGAAAATAATTGGTTTAAAAGATTGCTCTTAGAATCATATCATATCATACGCACATCAGATCGTAACGTTAATAAACAACATGAATTTCATAACATCGTTCAGTATTATAAAAACATTATAAATTGATAAAGTACGTAATTACAGAGGTCTTACTACCATAATTCCACCATACTTCACCAACGGAATTCACTCTAAACATCGAAATGGGAAGCGTTCTTCCTTCTATGATATCAACGGTTCTTACTTGGTCTCCAATTGTTTACCAATGGATGGCGTTACACTACAAAAGTAGATATTACTTTTCAATGCCAAGTGGGAGTGTTAACAAAAAACAAGAAAATTCTCCAGAATGTTCGAATAACGTTAGTCCTTGCTGTAGGTCACAACGGGTGGATGGTTTGGGTTGCAGAGTGTTTATTGAATTGAGTTATATCTCGATTGTTCACTTAATGGTAATGACTAACCTTTATGACCTGTGATTGGGGAACTACGAAGAACCGAATAAGACTTCTTTTTCATCTGTCTCAATTCACCGTCATCATTTTTACATATTGATTCATCAGCTCACTGGAAATGTAAGTGCCAGTCTCTCCCTCCTAGCAAGTACTTACCTAATCATTGTAGATTCATGAATATGTCTACGATCGTAGACGAAACGTCGGATGTCAGCTGTTTGGATTAAACATTATCTACATTAATTGAATTGGTTTTATTTGGGGGATGAGAACTTTCGTCGTTTAGCATCTGTCAGAAATTAGCTTTATATGGACGTAAGAGGTGACCGCAATGTTTTTACATGAATACCTCGGGAATAATGCCACGAATAAGGATTGACTTATACTCCAGAGCGGGGAGGTCGGGAACATTGTTTAAAGTGCAACAATTTAAAAAAAATTTAAAAAAAAACAGGTGTTTTCCGACTTGTTTTGCTTCTAACTTTTTACGTAGGTATTGAATTTAGAAGAAAGTTGAAGAAAGAAAACAGTTGCAGGATAGCTTTTTACATAACATAAGCATAGACATAACATAGCATAGGTTAGAAATTGAAAAATTTATTAACGGTTTTGCAAAATAGCAATAAAAAATAATCGGCCCAAAAAAGTGGATTTTTTTAATTTATTATTTTAGGCACTTTAAAATATAGTTATGACTTCCATATCACGGTGGAAAATCTTGAATGACTGTGACCGTTCTAATACATATTTTTTCATTCTGAAAAATGCACATGAAAGCTTGTACCCTCTTATATATGTTCAGTCAGTTTTGATAAAATCGAATAATGAAAAAAAATTCAAAACAATTTTGAAAGTTTTCAATATTTTTCGATTTTAGTGGATGGCAAAATTATTGTGCAAACTCTAATAATCCGATGGAAACGAAATTTACAGGATTCTTTTATTATAACTTCAAGATTTCTGCCTGTGATGTGGAAGTCCTAACTACATTTTAATGTACCTAAAATAATTAATTAAAAAAACACTTTTTTGGGCCGACTTTTTTTTTTTGTTTATTACTATTTTGCAAAACCGATAATAAATTTTTGAATTTCTAACCTATGCTATATTATGTGAAAAGCGATTCTGCAACATTTTCTCTCTTCAACTTTCTTCTAAATTCAATACTTAGAAAGTTAGAAGCAAAACAAGTCGGAAAAACACGCGATTTTTTCAATTTTTTTTAAATTGTATTTTAAACAATGTTCCCGACCTCTCCGCTCTGGAAGATAAGTCAATCCTTATTCTAGGCATTGTTTCCGAGGTATTCATGTAAAAACATTGCGGTCACCTCTTACATCCCTGTAAAAACAGATGGTTCCTGGAACAAAGGGGGTTTCATTAATTTCGAAACTGAGAAATGGAGAAATTCTTTTGGAAAATCCGAGTAATTGGGGTTAACTCATCATGGGTCCATTTTCGAGGCTCGCGAAGAGCTACTTCAACGTAATTTTGTTCCAAGCGTGGTTACACATTAATGATGCCGAATTTTTTGTTCGAATTTATTAATGAAACAAATACGACAAAAAATATTAGAAGCAGGATAATATGTGTCACAATAATATTTTATGGTATAATAATATATAGATGCAAATTTAAAAAGTAGAAGGATCTGGAAGGCCTATCAAATGTATTAAGCACAATACATTACAATAGACAACTGCGAGTCTGTAGTTCAACTAGAATAAACAATGAAATTGAGAAGTTGTTAAATCACAATCGAAATGTATTACACCACCTCGCATTCTAGAGAATCAGGTCTTGAGTTCTCTTGCCTAGGTGTAATGGATCACCATAGTATGATATGTTTTTAAACCAAATTTAGACGATTTTACACAATCCGGCAATACATAGAAAACGTAAAGGACACCTATACATAAATACACAATTTTAATATGTACTTGATATTTTTACTCTTTTTTAAAATGGATTTCATTTGAATTGTAGGCCTTATTTAATTTTGCGTCCAACAAAGTTAAATTGCGTGTATTTGCGTGTGTATTTGTGAATGAATTGTTAAAAATTAAGTGAATTTCTTTCACATAGAGTTAATTCAGTTTTATAATCCAATAATTACACAACTAAGCTACACGTCGCAAAGAAAATCACGAGATAAAAAAGTTCTAAAAAAGAAATAACCAAGCAAAATTTAATATCTTAAGATTTCGGGTTTTGCGTACTCAGACCAACATACATATATATGTAACAAGCCGTACTTGGCATACGTTGCAATGCAACGTAAAGTTTAAAAAACTATGCGCGAAACAGGGGAAACTCCAAGTTGATTCCGCAAACTGTCCTTGTATCTGCAATTGTATATTATCTTTTTAAATTTTTAATAAATAATTTATCAAAAATTACCTTGAAAGTGGGCAAGAAATTTTCGTGTACAATATGCGTTGCACCAAACGACGTCATTTGAAAGCAATTATTATATTTTTGGATGTTGGCCAAGAAATGTTTAGAGTCATTTCCCACCCCAGAAACTAATGAGCGTAATGGATCTGGTGGTGAGAACAATTGTGGCAATTTTACTTTACCACCAGCACAACATAATCCAGTAGGTGCACCGCTGTATTTTAACGCTTTACAATATTGAAAATGATGGTCATTTCTCCAGTCTTTACGGATTGGTCGGCACAATAATCTATTTCCTGGTCGTAGTGAAATGTTATTCGTTCTAGATTTATAAGAACACTGCGTCTGCGGAATCGCTCGCTTTCATTGTGTCGTGCTCGCTGCTGTTGTATTTGATGTGCCCGAAGTCGTTCCATTCTAAGCCTATCTACTTCATAACTATTCACTGTTGAACGCAATTCTGTCATACCAATACGAAAGTTATCATTATCTGTCTCTCGCTGGTCGTCAATGCGATTTGCACGTGTGGTAGCTCGTCGCACATTTGATTGACTTCGACTACCTAAGTCAGGTCATCTTCTCCTTGGCATTTTAAAATCAATAAAGTTCTCGCGCACTGACAAACATGATACATTTTAATAATCGTCTTGATATTTATTTATTTGACAACCAACTGACACTATACTTTCATTTGTTTGATTTGTTTAATGTCAAATTACAAAACGTACCTTTTCTAGTATTTCCGTTACTTATTATTTATGTTCTCCACCGATTTAACCTTCCCTGAACTTCCACAAATATTTCAAGATCAAAATTAGCAAAATCGGTCGAGCCATTCTCGAGTTTAAGCCAGACAAACGAACAGCAATTCATTTATATATATATATATATATATATATATATACACAGGGTGATCAAGAATGACTGTTTGAGTTGGCAATCCTACCTGGAGGATTTTTTTGCCTAAGGGTTTGCAATGCTACAACCAGACAAGGCGTATCAACTTTAAATAGGTTGCCTCAAGCGATCCTGACCTACCACAACGTCATCTACGTCACACGGTGACCGGCGATGCAAAAAATACTTTGAAAAACTTAAAACTGTTGTCAATTACAAACGAAAACGCCAGCCAAACGCCGAATTGTCAGAGTAATACAGAGCATAGATGAAACCAGAGTTAGATTAAACACAGGTAATAAAACTCAGACCTGTGTCGCCAGTCTACGTCACGAACTCCGCCTCCCCTGCGCGACCCCCTCGCCAGAAGCTGTTCAATGAGGTAACTTTTTTAAAGTTGATAGGCCTTGACAACCAGATACGTTTATTTCATTTATTTGACAAAACAATCAGCGTTATTTAAGTGGCTGGATCGCCATAGCAGCGAACGCCAAATAAAAGGAGAAGAACAATCAGCGATAAGATTGTAGGTTATGTGAATAAAAATTAACGCTTAAAAATGAAACTCAAAATACAGAACAAAGATTTAATTAAACCGGCTAAAGGTAATGCTCAAAATGCCCCCCATTTTGGTCCAGACATAAATTAACTCTTCTTTTTAGGCTCTCGAAGATATTCACCAGCATATTGGGGGTAATGTTTGCCACTTCCTGAACTATTGCCTATTGCAGCTCTTTTCAGTATGCAATACGTTCCTAAAGACATTGTCCTTCAAGAGTCCAAATAACGAAAAATCTAATGGAGTGAGATCTGGTGACCTGTTTGGCCAAATGTCCTGATTAATTACTCTGTCGCCAAAATTCTCTCTTAAATATCCCATAGTAGCACGAGCCGTATGTGCCCTTGCAGAGTATTGTTAGAAATATCCAATTTGACGCTCTTCGTCTGTTAATTGGTTTATAAAAGGCCTCAAAAGGTGTTGGATATATCTCTCCGAATTGACGGTAAAATTAAAAAATATTGGCCCATACACCCGCGTACTTGACACTGCCATCCAAACACAAACTTTAACCGGGTGTAAATGTGTCTCTCTGATAGCGTAAGGATTTTCACCTGACCAAATTCTGTAATTTGGTTATTCACATAGCCGTTGAGATGAAACCAGGCTTCGTCGGAATAGAAGGTATTGTCAAGGATATCATTATTATTTAATATGTCATTGAACCAATTGCAAAATAAAACTTTCTGTGGGTGATCAGGAGGGGTTAATGACTGGACGATGGAAATTTTGTAAGGGTGGTACTTTAATTTCTTTTTAAGCACAGTGGAGCAACTTCCATATGTTAAGCCTGTAAAACCGTGAACTAGAACAACATGGAAAAGTGGAAGTCTTATGGATAAGAATGAAAATTGGTTGAATAGGAGGCATAAGGACCCAACCTGTTTGAAGGGAGAGCTTTCTTAAGGATTTGCGAGGACTTGTTTGCATTCGAGTTCTGATATCCTCGACAACTTCCTCGTTTAGAGTAGAAGGTCTACCAGTTGATTTTTGTTTGCTTACACTCCCTGTGTTTAAATAACGTTCAACTACTCGCATGCAATGTTGCTGAAAGACAGCAAAAGTGACCAGTCTCCGGAAACACTTCCTGAAATTGCTGGTATGTCGCTTCGAGAGAGTACTGCCAACCAGTAATTGGGTTATAAATCCCGCTTCGAAAGTACGCCATTCCAATGAAAATATCGTGCTGTAACGTGAAAACCATTTTAAATAACTAAATTTGAAAAGAATACCAGAAATTTGATATTGAAATAGCAAATGGCATCTGTCCTGTCAATGACCGCTGTCAATGTCACCAACCGGATATTACTCCAGTTGTACCATTTAAAAATGAAATTCAGTATTGCCAACTCAAACAGTCATTCTTGATCACGTTGTATATATATATATATATATATATATATATATATATATATATATATAGTTAGATTGATAGGTGACTATTATATAGATCCGTCGTTCTTAGAAGACTGAAGTCTCTGTTCGTGGGGATGTAGTCTTAGGGATGTACACAGCCTTAGGCATCTTCAATTCGTACAATAAGGATATTCAGTTTACAATAGAAAATGAGGTTGACAATAAAATTCCGTTTTTGGATATGTTATTAATTCGAGGAAGTAATGGTGTGGTTCGGACACGTTGGTACCGAAAGCCTTATTGTAGTAATAGGTATATTAACTATAGATCGTATCACCCTTATAGAATGAAATTAAATCTAATTATGGCATTGAAAACAAGAGTGGAACGTTTAACTCACCCTCAGTTCTTAAGTCTGGAATTGAACTACCTTAAATTAATCTTGTACGAAAATGGATATCCTGCAAGTTTAGTGAATAAACTTCTGTTCAGTAATTCAGTAGGAGCCAACAAAAACATCTTAAATCAATCAAGAGATCTCGACCAACATTTGCATCATCCAAATATTACATTCTCACCGAAAGGAAGTATTCCCCCATTAGAACCAAAAATTTATAAATCACTTCCATATGTCTCAGACCTTACACCAAGGTTAATAGGTACTTTAAAAAATGAAAATTTAGTCATTGCCAAAAGAAATATTAAAACCACCTCAGCTTTATTTAGTTATCTAAAAACACCATTGACATGCAAAGAAATCACAGGGGTAGTGTATAACATACCTTGTGGGAATTGTAATAAGTCATACATTGGGCAAACTTCTCGATCCCTGCCAAATAGAATTACGTTACACAAAAGTGATTTAAGATGTCAAAAAAAGTCATGTGCGTTAGTCGAGCATTCCATTAATTCAGACCACTTTTTTAACTTTAATGATGCTTCTATCTTGGTCAGAGAAGACAATTCGGTTAAACGAAATTTCCTTGAAATGGTACAAATTAAAAAACATGGCCAAACGTGCATCAATAAAAGATCTGATATTAACAACCTAAGTGTACTCTATGAATATCTATTGTCGCTATAATGTGGACTTCATGTTTTATAATTATGAACCCTGCCTCATACAGTGGAAACATGCGAAAAACTAATATAGGAAGAAGAACACGGTTCCCCCCTTATTGTAAATTAAGATTATATAAGTGCCTTAAATTCAGAATAGACAAGAATTGTTAGTATAACGGGTGAGCATGTTACTGTTATTGCTTTTTGCCTAGATGCACACCAAAGATGTATGGTGGTTGCATACATAAATGGATGTTCGATGAACCATCTTGCCGTTCTGTAATTACCTAAGGTTACGGTTATTATTCATTTCGCATGTGATAGTTTGAGGGTTCCATGGTATGTGGTATGTTTCCCAGTGGTTTTATAACCTTAAAAAACGATACCTACGCAACGTGGTTCATTATTGTTGTTCATTGTATAATATTTCCTAATTCTATGCTGCTCACCTTCAATAATTTCGTTTAGACTCAACTAGTAAGTTAATATCTTTGTATATATAATAAGAAACTGTATGTAAAATTCTTGTAGTATTATCCTGAGGAAGAGAGCGAGGACTCTCGAAAGCTCGATAAATATAACCCAGAGTGAACTAAAACTGGCCAACTAAATTCAATTTCCTTCCATACTGACTACATCCCCACGAACAGAGACTTCAGTCTTCTAAGAACGACGTATATATATATATATATATACATATAATACATTCAATCGTATTAAGATAAAACTTTTTAATATTATAAACATTATTTATAATAATAGTTAATATTTAATTCGATTAAGACAGTTGCAGAAGTGGGGCATCATTTCAGTTGCAACTCCGGGCACTACAGACTCCTAATCCGCCCCTGGGCATGTGCATCGGTGAAAATGTGTTTTAGCAATATAATGTTGGCAACACGTTTCAACTGTTCCAATAAATTGTCCAAACATTTAATACATGTTGGCAACAACCCGAAATGTTTGCTGATTGTCTTGCAACAAATACATTTTAACTACTAACCTCCCCCTATTCTTTTAAAAAGTAGTATTTATGATGTTTTTTAGTTTATTATTACTAAAAGACGTGTTGGTGCCTGCCTATAACAGAGTAGTGACGATATTTCATCATATGGCAGTGACGTAGAATTTTGATGACGATTTGGAACTTCAGTTGTATGAAAAGTAAATGTGGTAAAAACATGGGAACGGCGTTTTGGCGCCAATTCCTAGCGTTTGAATTTCCAATCACTTTTTTTGCTTGAATATTTTTAATTTATTTTTTTACTATTAACCTAAGATTTATAGGCATATAATCTGTGTGATGTTTGTGTGACCTTTTGTGATGGACCAAATTTTCTCGAGTAAATCTACCAACATCTTGGCGGATAAAACGTATTTTAATTACTTAGTGTTTATATTTCGGTGTTATGGTATTAGCGAATTTTGTGTATTTCTTAGAAGTACCTACCGAATTTCAGACTATCATTCTCGAATTCTCAATGAAACTATCGCTCGATTAGATTTAATCGCTCGTGGAAATTTCTCGAACACCTCTATCGCAAAAAGCGCGTAATTAATCCACTCCAGCCATATGTATTATTTTCGTCGGCTAGTATAAAATCTAAAAGAGAGGCCTTTGCCGAGGTAGGACGAGACCGCCCGAACCACACCGACGCAATTCCAGCGCACCTATATAAGACCGCACCGAGCGTTGTTTTAAATTAAAACAAGTGTGATCTAGCCAAGTGATAGTTTGACACCGTCAGTACGAAAGTAGAATAAACAATTCTCAACATGTCCGAGAATCACTTCGACGAGTACGAGCACTACAACTTCGAGTTCGACAAACACATCTTCAGCGGCAGAAGCGGCAAGCAGCGCACGAAGAAGGAGGCCGAGGAGCATACCAACCACTATGATCCTTCGGGACACTCCAGGAAGATCGTGCAGAAGCTGATGAACTCCGAGCAGAAGAAGAAACACATCAGCGCGTAACGTGTGAGTGACAGAGATAGAGGCGTTACAATATAAATTTCCGTCCTCGAATATTATCCAGGACAGGCTAAGTTTTCCGGACTGTGATTTTCGTGTTCTTGATTAATGTTATTACGCACACACTTCCCAGACAAGGTCGATGTAACAACTAAAAATGGCCAATTAAATTGCTTTTCTTTTAAATCGTGTGTGAAATTGATGCTGTGTTATTTTTATTACAAATTTATCAGATTATCTGATAAACTTTCATCGCAGATTGTTTTTATTCTGTGAATGTGGTCAAATAAATATTGTTTGTATTATTTGCGTTTTTGTTCGAAACCTTGCCCGGTTCGTTTGCATACAACCTTGCCAATGCCAACGGACCCTAACAGCACAAGCTAACAGTTAGGTAGTACCACAAGAATAACTAACAATCAGAAGACTAACAGAAAGAGAGGTCCGATATGGCCCTCAATGACCTTGAACGCACGTGCTTTGGTATTTTCCGATTTGTGCCGTACACACCCGTTCCTCCAAGTTCCTCCAAAGTCCGACCGACAACCTACCTGATTATCGGACCTCTCTTTCTGTTGGTCTTCTGATTGTTAGTTATTCTTGTGGTAGTACCGTGTTAAAAAAGATTTTATATACCAAAGATCTATAAAACCATGCGCATTTCAACAACATACGAATACCTATTTTTTCTGTGTTTTGTAGTACAAGCAAATCGTTATAAAAAATCTGAACTCTACCAACTTCTCCCTGTATTGTTTAAACACATCGTTCTAAAGAACGATTAAAGGTTACAATCACACAACTTCAAAATTAAACGAATATTTTTGACAAGTTAACACTTAGGCAAGTCTCTACCATTTTCATAACTGTGGAAATCATTGACGTGCATTGTCCATTCATTTATTTCTATGTTCCTGAAATAACGACAAATTAAATCAATTAAATTAATCCCTAATTATTGTTACTTAGTAGTGTGGCATTTTACGTTTTATCACGGCTGCTCACTGGTCTCATTATCGCGTTTGTTGATGTTATTAACCTATTATTTATTTTTGTCGACTTGAATGCGGCGTTGTCGGTGTTACGATACGTAATTTTTTAATATCCCCAACATGGTTGTTCGTCATCTCAGTTTAACACCTGTGTAATTTAATATACTATCCGTTGCGAGTTGTTATTGATAACTGAAGGATTACTGGTTAATAATTCTAAACCTAATTGTTTAAAAATCTTTTTTAACTTGGGGTCCGTTCTATAAAGATTTTTGGTCATTGTTCAGATCTACCACTTCTGTGCCTGAGTTACAGAACCTTACCAAACTCTCACAGTCCGCTTCTCGCCTACCCCTTAATGTATTCCGCGTACCTCCGGCATGATTTTCCGAGAAAAAAAATTGTCAATGTCAGTCACCTAATACGAGAATTTTTCGTACGCTCCCGTCTCCTGCCGCCATTTCGAACCCTTGCATGTGTCTTCAAGTTCGTACATCGTTGTCGGTGCAGCGTCAGGTTTCGTCACACATGTCGCGATAACTACGCGCATATCTTTTCGTCACACACGTCACGGTTACTACACGGATATCGTTCGTGCCCTTGCGCCACCTACTCAAACCACCCGTTCGTTACGTTTACGACGATGCCGTTCCATTTAAACACGACCTCGGCTCCGTCTTCCCGACATCTCTTCTACTATAGTTCTGTTAAAATCGCATATCCTACCGACTACCATATCGTACGCGTTGTTTCTACTTCGCCTCTCCCGGCCCACGCGTCCAAGCGCGTCCCACTTCCCAGTACTTGAACAATTCTATTATCTTCCTCATTTAAGCTTCCGCACAATGTGCATTCTCCACAATATTAGATACGATACCATTTTGGTAGCAGAAGGCTACAAAATAGCACCGATCGCCGTAGCCCAAAACTTAGCACATTATTATCTGTCGCAGCAGGCGCTTCAATTTCACTGATATACCGCTGGAAACGTCGCAAAATTCGTTCCTATCCATCAGCACTTCTTCGTTCGCCTTCGCACGACCAGGAAATTCAGCGGGTAAACGTGGCAACCCTGCGCTCCTCTACGCAAACGGCACCCTTCTCAGATCACCTGTTCACCTGTTGATTCCTCACAGTTACATGGGTTCGTTTTTCTTGCCACTTGGTGTGTACCGCTAATATCGCGCGAAAAAGCGTTTTTTCGCAATGCCAATCTTAAACAATACTTCTATCTAGGGTGTCTATGGACACCGCCCCAGCGGGCGTTCCTAATTGGTCCGATAACATAAACAAAGCCGCCCTCACCCTGCCAGCTTCGACCTCGACCGACCCTTAAGCAAACCACTTGTGTCTTGTGTGTGTGACGCAGTTCTTCTCTACGTTTCGGGACGCGCGCTTCCTTTACGTTCTAAATGTCGAAATTAACGCCTTACAAGTCACCTAAAACATGCGAATTCGAACTCGAAGCCTCCGGATTGCGTCGGAACAACCCATCGTGCAGTATAGGCCGGTGCTTGAAGCCCAAAGAAATGGTCAATAAGGAATTTTCTGCGACTTCGACGAAAATTTGGGAATCGCTTTGTATTATGGTCAGAATACATGGAAAAATAGTTTTGCCCAATAACCGTGTGAGCATTTTTAGTTATTAAACATTTAGTGAAAATCGACCGGATTTTTTTTCAGTATTTCGCTCAAAACTTTTTTTAGGGACATTGTATTGCAAAAATAGATAAATATAATTTGTTCGTTAGTTGATTATCTATCGATCTGTTGTTTTTGAATCATCTTACAGTAACTTTTCGCAAAGTTATAGTGCAAAAAAGTGCAAAAATCGTCTTTAAAAATTTCAATTTTGCAACATCATTGACTCCTATATTTTTCAATGAAAATGCTTCAAAATTTTGAATTTGATACCTCTTATGAGGGTCTTAAACCATGCGCCGCGATTTTTCCCCAATAATAAAAATGACGTCACAAAACGAAAAACCGTTTTTAGATGTACTTTGACACCCTGAACCGTGCAGTAAAGCTACATCAAACTTCCAAAATGAATTTTACCAGGAATACTTTGCACTTTAATACTGTTAAAAAAAATAATTTTTTTTTGCAATTTTTATCCCGATTTTTTTTAAATTTCAATTTTGCAATATAAACAAATTGATGTTACTCCGATGTTTTACATTTTACAATATTGTAACCGATTGTACTTGATAGAGGGTATTTTTACACGAATTCAAAAAAAAGAAGGTTGCGATAGCAGATTTTTAACAATAGTTATTAACAATTTAGTGTTTATCGCAATTGTTTAATTTTTAACGGTTGTTTCGACTTGAAAAAAATCTTTTTTACTTCTGTAGGATATCTCTTGTTACCTTGTTAAGGTTATTAATTTTGACATGTGTAAACAATAATAAAAAAAAATAGTTTACCTCAACATTTTGACGTGAAATACGGTCTTCGAATGGTGGGTTGCATGCATTCAGGCGTCGATGCATGTGCAAATAGATTCCCGCTCCTGGGCAGGACAAAAACTAATTCAAGCTATGTATGGGGGTGACTCAGGAAGAATGTAGTTTAAATGAATTTCGATTTCAAGTATTCCAAAAAATTTCAAGTCACAAGAATTTCACTATTACAATGCTACCACCAACTGAAGGAGCAGCTCGAGAGCACTCCTGCAGAGTGTACTATCAAATACGGGAATGGTTAAATACGAACGTTGGAGTTGACGTAGAACAATTGGGCTGGAGTAGAACTGAAAAAAACTGGCTACTTCTTGTTACAACACTGCAGCCGCTAATTCCCGAGATGATTTTACAAAAAATAGCTTGTAAATGTAAAAAAGGATGTGGAGGAAGATGCAGTTGTAAATGAAATGGAATCAAGTGTTCAATTTTCTGTAAATACGTTGAAGGTAATATTGTGCAAATGTAAAAGAAAAAACAATATCTGTTAGTGACGATCAAGACGACGACGTAATGGTAGTAAGGGAGTTAGTGGCGAAGTAATAGAAGATGATTGTGATGATGTTCTCTATGGAGATATCGATGATGCTACAGATAGCGAGAATGACTACATTCCGACACCAAAAAAACTAAAAATGTAAAATATTGTTTTTAGTTAGACGTGTAATTTACGGAATATGATAAAAGTAAACAGAGCCAAAAAGCCACACAAATTGTGATCAAAATAATAAGATTTCCCTAATAAATTTTTGACCAATTCGTGTTTCTTTTTTTTTCTCGAAAATGTCTAGAAAAGTCTACAAGTTGGTTTTATAGAAAACATTTTATATCTGTAATAATATGTAATATGGGGTAACTACTTACTCTGTCTTTCATCTACTGTCTTAAGCCTGCTTAAAATTTTATTCGATCTCCGAAATAACCGTTCATGTCAAAGAATTTAAAAGATCTTCTCATTAATTTTAGGTGGTCTCCATTTTAAATTATCAGTGTTAGAAATCAATTAGATTTTCTTATTATTAACTGTATTTCATGTGAAACTTCTGTGAACATCTTTGTATGATTTAATAAGATTTTCCTTAAGATATTCATAATAATGTATATGGAAATATCATATTATTATTCATTATATTTTATAACAATTCATAGTACAATGTATATACATAATGTCAATATGACAATCTTATTGATTTTAAATGTATTCAATAATAATAAAACTGCATTATGAAACAATATGACTTTGTACAGTAGCGAGCTGACGCCTGAATGCATGCAACCCACCATTCGAAGACCGTATTTCACGTCAAAATGTTGAAGTAAACTATTTTTTTTTTATTATTGTTTACACATGTCAAAATTAATAACCTTAACAAGGTAACAAGAGATATCCTACAGAAGTAAAAAAGATTTTTTTCAAGTCGAAACAACCGTTAAAAATTAAACAATTGCGATAAACACTAAATTGTTAATAACTATTGTTAAAAATCTGCTATCGCAACCTTCTTTTTTTTGAATTCGTGTAAAAATACCCTCTATCAAGTACAATCGGTTACAATATTGTAAAATGTAAAACATCGGAGTAACATCAATTTGTTTATATTGCAAAATTGAAATTTATAAAAAATCGGGATAAAAATTGCAAAAAAAAATTATTTTTTTAACAGTATTAAAGTGCAAAGTATTCCTGGTAAAATTCATTTTGGAAGTTTGATGTAGCTTTACTGCACGGTTCAGGGTGTCAAAGTACATCTAAAAACGGTTTTTCGTTTTGTGACGTCATTTTTATTATTGGGGAAAAATCGCGGCGCATGGTTTAAGACCCTCATAAGAGGTATCAAATTCAAAATTTTGAAGCATTTTCATTGAAAAATATAGGAGTCAATGATGTTGCAAAATTGAAATTTTTAAAGACGATTTTTGCACTTTTTTGCACTATAACTTTGCGAAAAGTTACTGTAAGATGATTCAAAAACAACAGATCGATAGATAATCAACTAACGAACAAATTATATTTATCTATTTTTGCAATACAATGTCCCTAAAAAAAGTTTTGAGCGAAATACTGAAAAAAAATCCGGTCGATTTTCACTAAATGTTTAATAACTAAAAATGCTCACACGGTTATTGGGCAAAACTATTTTTCCATGTATTCTGACCATAATACAAAGCGATTCCCAAATTTTCGTCGAAGTCGCAGAAAATTCCTTGTTGTATGCTTCAAGCACCGGCCTAGTATAAGTCGGAGCTGCGTCCTCAATTATTTTCAACGACATCAACGCGTAAACATGAACGCGTTGTTAGGCTTCCTGTGCCGCAATGGCGCTTTGTCACCATCTTCCGCGCAATACCCAAGTGACACTCAACGCCTGGATCTCTTCGGGACGCTACCTGAGGAACTATTTCCACCCGCCTACAAGATTTCGTAAGTACAAGGATTCTCCTTGCCCCCTTGAATGCATTTCTCCTTCTGGGCTTACTCGTGTAATTTCCCTTTCTCGGTCAATTCTCCGTTCGTTCGTCATCTTCCGTCACGCCGTTCATTTTCGAAATACCCCCCCCCCCTCTTGAGCCCTATTCCGAGCTAATGCTACTTAGAGCGACGCTTGGCAACGTCGCATCCACTTTAAAGTCACAATTCACACTTCGACTTGTAGCGCACACCGCTTTACGGACATACAGGGCGGCCCATTACCCCACCCAACACCCTTTTTTTACTCCACTATCCCTTAGGTGCGTTGATTATTTTTGGTAAAAACACCTCTAAATAGAGGTTTTCTGCTGAAATTCTGAAAAAATTGCGAAAAATAGGAGAAGTGGTAGATCTGGACATTTACCAGATTTTTACATGATATATAAAAAGTAATTGTATAACTTTTCCAATTTTTGTCCTTGATTTACTAGAGACAAATATTACGTGTTTCCGCTACGTTTGCAATAAGGAATTGCAGCCGTTTTTTGGTTTCGTTCATTTTTTTATTTCTTTTTATTTCTTTTAATAAACTGACTTTTCTAAATCGTTTACAACTAAAGAGGGGATAGTTAGGCATTAAAAAATAAGGGAAAAGGAATAAAATTTAATAAAAAAGGCACAATTTATTTGCAAAAAAGGCAATACAAATAACAAAAAAAGGCACTTAAATGACAAAAAAGGCAACTTAAATGACTAAAAATTTTTTAATACATCCTCTTTTTCTTACAAAATACTCTCATTTTTGAAAGAAAAAGGTGTATATGTAATAGTACTATGAAAAATATCGAATGAGAAAAAAGGCATACTCTCGCTTAAAAATTTTATTTTAATTAATTAAAATTAATTTACTGAAATTTATGTAATTTAATTATACATGTATACAAATTGCATAATATATAATGGAATTTAAGTATATGAAACTTTCTTGGTTTCTCAGGATGTAATTAAATATTTTTCAGTATTTTCAGGCGATGTTTTGTCTTTTATCTGATAAAATATCTTTGTATCGCGAAAAAGATCGTTCTACGTCACAGGATCTCACTGAAGCAAATTTTAAAGCCGAAGTTTCTTTGATTGGTTCAAGAGCACTTAACCGGTGGCATCGTATACATTTTCTGATCTTTCGAAACCACACGCTCACAATGATTTCAAATCATCAAAATGGTCACTATTGAAACACTCCACAAAACTTCTACCTACTGTCTTTCCCATTACCTCTAAGAAACACAGTAATTTTTATAGTTTACACAGTCACCCACCTCAATGCTCCCTGGAATTCCCCAGTTCTAAACGGTAAGTAATTCTCAGTGATACTTATAGGATCAGCCGGATGTTCTTAACGGGCATATTATGAAACCGTTTGTTGAAAGGATTAAGATAGTTAATGATTAAGAGATTTCAAACTACGAAATATTGCAGAAAAAGGACACAATTTTAAAAAAAGGCATATGGTTTTTGTAAAAGGCACAAATTTAAAAAAACACTAAAAAGACAAAAAAGGCAGGCAAAAGGCATTTGCCTAACTATTCGCTCTTTATTTACAACAAATCTAACTAAAATTCTATTCAAAAATCGTTGAGTACAAGCCCCTTTAAAATCCAAGTATTCTCTCAGGCGTCCATCAGTTCTCTTAAAAGTTTTTTATGATCGAAAATCCTTCAGCATACAACCTTATTAAATTTCACACTGTTACAGAAAGCAAGACCATAATTTAAATGCTGTTCAACATTTAGAAATTGTTTTTTTAATTCGAATATGAATTTAGAATTAGAATTTTTAATTAGAATTTTGTAAGAAAGGCAATACGCTTGAATCGAGTTTTTTTGTAAATGCTTAACGCGAAACATACAACACATCACCATTTTCAATCTGAATATATAAGGAATAAAATGTCAACAATAAAATAATTTTACTATAAGTAAAAATATGAAAGAAAACCTTAAAGAAATGCTTGCCACTGCCTTTCCAGATATACCATCATACCAACGTGGAAATTGTTCTAAAGTCTCAAAAATCTCAAAATCTCGTTAAATTTCATTTCAAATTAAAAGTTATTGTTAAGATGCAACAAGTGAATGTCTCGTTAGGGAAGTCCCATAGGGATAATTACTAATTACTTTCTCATTTGAAGCACTAATATATGAGAAGTTTTGTAATCGGGTTGGTTATTATCATTATTTTAAGGTCCCCCGAGTCCAAATATATATATATATAGAAATTGCAGAAATACGAAAATCCCTTTATTTTTTAAAGAATGGGAGAATGTTCAAAATTTTGCTCAAGCATATTACAAATTATTCAAATAAATTGAACATAAGTAAACTATCACATTTTCAAAATAAATATACAGATTTTATCCTTCATCTTTTGACATTTTTGACACTAGTTTAGCACTTACAATTTTGAAGGTTTCTATTATTTATAATGGCCTTCTAATATTTTTTTTAAACAATTGATATACAGTTATCAAGTGTCAAACATGTCAAGTTTTATATCTTAATGACATGTAAGTGATACTTTTTTAGTTATATAAGAGGTACTTAACATATATTGTTAAGAGCCATGAATATGTTCACAATTTTGAACGAAACGTGGGCAGTGTGAAATATTCCAACAATTAGTTGTTATTATTTTGGGGATTATCAAGAACATTTCTGACCTTTATTTTTTATATTATGATGCAAAAACGGAATAAATCAGGCAAAACGGTTTGCATTTCGTGTTCATGATGTTCGGCTGACTGGTCTAGGTTTACTTGAAACATAAACTTACATTTTTTGTTAAAGAACACTTTATCATGGAGGACGAAGAATGAGAATTGATTGAAAAAATATTTGAAAGTAACAAATTGTGAAATTAATAATAAGAGTCACATGTGTTATTACAATATATAAATTAATTCATGTTAGACATATGTACATTGTTACTATTCATTTGAAAATTCAGTTTTTACATACATATCAATATACTATATAAAAGAGACTGTGGCCGAAATAGTCCAAAAATAAAAAATTCGACTTTTCTGAAGACGGAATTTTAAAACAATCAAGCCATTCCAAGGACCCATTGTTAAATTGTTTATTATGCCCTCGAAAAAAAAGTAAATACATTGGCCAAGTTCAATTAACGACCAAAAAATTTAAATTATTACGGACAGACGACCAATCAAAACGAAAGATTTAGACAACTACCTTAACCAATAACTTACGTGTCAGGAGCTGTACTGGAGTCAAAACGCTTTTTAAGGGATAAAATAAAGTGCAATAGGATCGTGTTTTCAAATAACTTCTTTCGATGTCACAGCAAAAATTGAACCACTCTGTTTTTTAGCGACATAAACGGTGGTCAAGTTCTACAGGCGGGATAATTGTTAGTTAATCATAGTGATATCAGAGTAAAATGATTTATAAACATATTTTATGAGAGACGATGAACGGAAAGTAGATATACGATGTAGCTAGACTTCGAGTGCAAGGTCAAACACTTTTTCGACCAAGTGAGGATAGGCAAATAAAAGGATTTTTCCACTTTTCTGCACATAATTGAGAGCAGAAAATATAACTAGCCTGCCATTGACTGAACATGCCGTTGCCATGAGAAAATGTGAAAATATGTCACACGATAGATATATTAAAATAATATAAATTAACAAAGAGTTTTTCTGTTACCGCTTTCCTGGTTATAATTTGGCCCATCCGCACGCTCTCAAGAAAAACATTGTAGCTAACACGTGCGAAGAGTATTTTTTCTGCACTTGTTAGCTAATTAACTATTTTTGCTGGGCCTAGATATGTTATTAGATCCAGAGTTGGAGCTCTAGCTTTTTTTGCTCTCAGTACCAGTTCACATAAAGTACAAAGTCAGTAAGTAATAATCGAAGTTAATCTATCAACCTTTTGAAATTACCATGCCTTACTTGCACTCAATAAAGTTCTAAGAATCGAGTCGAAGGCAGCTCAACTTTTACATGAAGTATGTTTAGTCTTAAGTATGAAGTAATCGATGGTATTATCATGCCATAAGGATATTTATGAATAGGAATAAGTAACGTATGGACTCCCGATTTTCTATTTCATTCCCTGATTTTCGACTTGAAACTGTTTCAGGGGGATACGTTATGTATAAACGAATATTTCCAGATAAAAGTTTTCAACTTCAACTATTTTGGCGACCTCTTTTAATTAATAGGAAACTGACTCACCTTTTCAGCATAATTTGATTTTTTAATGTGTTACACAAAAACAAAATGCCAGACACGTAGGGTGGACCCTTGGGTATGCCAAACACCCCCAAAGGGCACCATTTACCGATTTCGGTAGCATCATAGGAAACTAGGGGCTGTCTAGCTAAATACTTAACTAACATATTTAACACTAATAACTATCACTTATTACTAATTTATATGTCACAGCTGCTTATTTATCTTTTGCACACTGCCCCTCCGGTGTAATAGTCGTCGCGTTTACTGTTTATGACTGCCCTCTCGGTCGGCGGCGTCCGCTTTTATCTCTACCGCATATCGCTTCGGGACTATTCTCGTCGCCTTGAAGGATATCGAATTCCAAGAACTCACATCGGTTCGCCGAACGGACACTTCCCGACTTGTGTTTATTTTAAGGCCAGTCTTTCAGTTACAAAAAATCAAATCAAATGTCCAATTTCCTACATGCCATCGAATATAATCATTCCTTATTACAAAGAATCCTGTCTCTCTCGAAGGCCCAGGCTCAAAATATGTCCTAAAAATATTCAATATACCTCGCGTGATATTCCTCATACTTTTATTATAAACAGATACACACAGATCGTTAGCGTGTGAAGCCTCGTGCCGTCGGCTCTTCTCTTATCGTCGCTACACAATACGAAACACGTTTCTCGATCACTCCGATCGACGTCAAATTACTCCCAAACAAAATATTTCATTTGTTTGTTATAATCGGCAACGTCGCTAGTAATTTCAAGGTTTACATTGTTTTTAGCTTAAGAAAATTATGAACATAAGAGTGAAGAAGAAAGAGAATGAGTAAACCTATAGAGTAAACAACGGTGACGTTCAAGGTTTACAGCATTAAAAAAACGAGAAATATTAAAGTTCGCTGTATATCGCTTCGAATATACTACGTAAAAACTTTTACTGGACTGGAAACTTATGAACATCATTTTTAGAAAAAAAACACCAACGGTAAGTGGTAGTGCAGTAAAAAAGTGGCAGTGTTTATCGGATTATTTTCTCATTTTTTCATTGGAGTAATCGACAATAAATCTTCTATTTTTAAAAAATTATTCTCGAGATGGATTTCGAAAAATGGTAAAAAAATCCGAAAAACTTTTAAGTGTAAACTGTCTGTCAGAGAAAATTTAGCCAAAATCGTTATTAAACTGATTACTGATTAGTCTGATTACTGATTACACATATTGAATAGTATAATAGCTATTTATGATACAAGTGTGAAAAGTGCATGTTTAAGGCACGCGTTTGAAAGTTTACAGAAGGAGCGTAGCGAGTTAATTCAAACAAGTGCCTTAAACCCCATTTTTACACTTGTATCATACAAGATTTTTTCTCATTCACAAATAATTAAGATGTTTCGAAATATATCTAAAATACATCAGATTCTGAATTATTCAAAGTTACAGTCAAACAGTCCAAGACTTACAGTCTTAGAAATCACTGTATCCAAGGTAATGAAAGTTTGTTTCGTGAAAAAAAAACGCTCAAACTGATAGCTACTTTTGGTCGAATCAGGTCGAATCTATTTTTTATTTTTCGCACTAGTGCATTAAAATTGCACTTTGACACTAAAATGACAATCGAAAAGTACAACTTTTCAATCGTGAATGAGAGAATAAATATTCTTGCATAACTCGGTTGAAAACGTGTCATGTTTATACACCTGTATCTCGCGGAACGTGACGAATTCCCGGCTGATCAGATCCGAGCTCCTCACTGGGCGGGAATAGTATATTGTTTTTCCGCCCGTGGTGAACACAGTACTTTTTGCGCATCCCGCTAATATAAGCAAATAACGAGAAACTTAATCAGTTTTAATATTAAAATACTTGTCCTATGATACTGCTTTGTACTGATATGTGTATTGTGTGTTGCGACCATAGAGCAATCGTTTTCACCAATCACAGTTCTTGATATTTTGCTCATCTCTACGCCGCGCATCTTTATGCCGTGCGGGAAACTGCACTTTTCCGCTCTAGGGCAGAAAAGTACGTTCGGAGCTGGTCGGCCTGCAATTCGTCGCTTTCCGCGAGGTACAGGTATATAGATAGAAATGACACGTTTTCAACCGGGTTGCGCCAAAAGTACATTCCCGCCCAACATAGAGATGTGCAGCGTAGAGATGAGCGAAATATCACGAACTGTGATTTAATAACTGATATCTAAAAATCACGACGGATAACGACTACTACCAAATGTGGCACATACACGTGACGTGATCACAGTTCACAACCGAGTCGTTTTTCGTATTTTTCTGCCTGGTGAAAACGATTGCTCTATGGTCGCAACACACAATACACATACAAAAACAGTACAAAACGTTATTATCATAGGAGGAGTATTTTAATATTAAAACTAATTAAGTTTCTCGTTATTTGCTAATTAGCGTGTTGCGCAAAAAGTAATGTGCGTAAAACGAAATTTCAACTCGTGCGGAAGTTTTCGCAAACTCCGCTCTCGTTGAAATGTTCGTTTTTCCGCCCTTGATAAACAATGTACTATTAAAGTTTTAAAACTAATTTTGATTGGCTGATTTGTTAACAATTATTATACATATTGAATAGAAAAATACATACTAAAAGTTTAAAAACAATTTTTGAATCAAGGAGCGTTCTTGATAATCCCCAATATAAAAATAACTCTTGATTAAATTGCCGACGTTTCGTTCAATATTTTGAACATAATCATGGCTCTAAAAGTATAAATATGTTAAGTATTTGTTATTTTTATATTGGGGATTATCAAGAACGCTCCTTAATTCATCTCAGCTCCCCGAGAACATTCTCCCAATTTTTGATTCGTTTGTGATTTTAATTGCAATAGACAGACACACGCACACACATTTTTTCCAAAACATGTTTTTAGATCCAAGGGACACTAAAAAAAAACAAATTTGAAAAATCGAACCGGTTGCTATACTTCTTATATCTGAGTGCATCATATGAGAAAATAAAAATATATGATTGTCTGTTGAAACGCACTATGTAATTGTACCTTTCTATTCAATTTAGTTTTGCAATTGAATGCCTATTCGAGAGTTTAATTCCGAAAATTTTTATTACAGGAATATTTTAGAGAAGAATGGTTCAGCAGTGGACGCAACGATAGCAGCCATGTTTTGCAATGGTATCGTCACAATGCAAAGCATGGGTCTTGGAGGTGGTTTCCTTATGACTATTTACAAAAGAGATGAGCAAAAGGCTTACTCTTTAAACGCCAGAGAGAAAGCTCCATTGGCCGCAAACGATAAGCTATATGAGAAAGACGCCAAGCTCTCGCAAAGCGGTAAGTAGTGCCTTATTTTCTACTTTTGGATCTCCTATATACAGTCTGAATTGAACTTGTATATAAAGGAGAAGTAAAATAAAATCCGATGCAGGTCATCAGTGGAGAGGTAGACACTATGGCCAAGGTTTTTCACAATTAATGGGATCAAATATAAATAACCTTAACATCATTTTTCACATAGAATTAATGTACACGTATTCAGAAACACTTTACAGAAGATTCAAAAGTAAATTCATTAAAACATAGTCAACTTGACAGTTTTCAATGCAACTTATAACGTTAACGTTAAAGTTATCGACTGTCTATAATGTAATCAAACATCGGTCAGTTTTCTGGACGAAGTCATGATCGATCTTAAGATGATAATAACAACAGCGCTTATTGTGGGTATCATAAAATTCGTGCGCGAATTTAAATCTTAATAAAACAGTTGTATACCTACTACCGTAGATGAATTGTGCACTACCAGTGCTCATTGCATAATGGGCGTGTACATTTAGCACCAGCGGATTAGAGGGGTAAAGTAATAAACGATAAGAAGGGACCGGCTGGTCGGTGGGCTTGCGATCGGTTTACCTGCTTGTATGAGAATTTTAAAGAATTAATTTACTGTAATAATGTACAACTATTTAATTATGATTTACATGAAAATATTTTTACTGAAATCGTCGTGTTTTCCCCTACATTTTGATATCAAACTCGAAGTATTTCAAATAGATTCGTAGATTTTCTACGAACCATACCCTTCATACTCGCAAATCGCTCTAAATGGTGATCCGCTCTAAATACCGGTTAAGAGTATATTCTAATATTCTAGGTAAAATAAATTCTTGTGAACAAATAACACCAGCAGTTTAAATTTGGTAAAAATTATATTGTTACTGGTAATAATTCGACGCATCTAATTCGGTTTTTAAGTTACTTGTATAATACCGATATGTACATTTCACCAGCCAGCGCCTGGATTAATAATGAGTTGGAATCTCCTCGTTGATTATATAATTTATGCTAAAATTTATTGCTTTTGAAATACTTCGAGTTTGATATAAAAATGTAGGGGAAAACACGACGATTTCAGTAAAAATATTTTCATGTAAATCATAATTAAATAGTTGTACATTATTACAGTAAACTAATTCTTTAGAATTCTCATACAAGCAGGTAAAGGCACCGATCGCAAGCCCACCGACCAGCCGGTCCCTTCTTATAATTTATTACTTTACCTCTCTAATCCGCTGGTGCTAGATGTAGCTGACCTTGCATAATATACTTCTGTAGAGAACCGTGTTCCAGTTACTGAGGTAATTCCTTGAGCCAACTAGGGACTTCGAAATCGTCCGATCAATGCCCAGGAATGTAGTTAAAAGGCTTTTATACCCATTTCAACTATTTTTTTTATTTTTGCATGCTGTTTCGCTATAAAAACGATATACATTTTTGCGTAAATGCAACAGACAACTTTCAATTTGCCTATTTTTTCAAATTACTAAATACAAGAATCCTCCGATATATCGAAGTACCTCTTGCACGCATTACCCTGTAATTTCCAAAACAAAATGAAAGATACCTTCCCTTTGTTAATTCTTTATGATTATCTATGGAATAAAACGCACTACGTTTACTTTACTGCGCCACAAATGAAGCAACAACGCATTTTTTTTTCTCGGTCGACCGCTTTCTTTTTGCACAAATTTACACTTTATTAAAATAAAAAGATGCAGTGATTTATCCTTGTGTAAGCTAACTTCCACATACTTAGTCGCCGCCGTAATGGTGGCAGGTATTAGAATGTATTGTAACATTTTGACTATTTACTAAAACTAAACACCACGCGATTTGTCCTAATTTATTTATTTCTAACTCTAACATTTATAATTTATTTCACACACAGATGTTTATTTATTTAACGCGCGGCCTCTCGCCCGAGTATTTACACTCCGATTCTTCAACTGCCTCTCTCAGCTGTCGATCTCCCTTTTATATCTAGCACCTCGCTTTCTAGAACATTCCGGATGATTGCTGGAACGATCTGGTCATTTCGGGAGAAGACTGTCGAATTCGAGAAACTCGTTATCGCATCGAACCTCGTCGACTCTTCTCGTCTGTTCGAACCGTCTTTCTCGAGATTGCGAATTAGGCGAACTTGGGTACCTCGAGGCGTGTTTATCTCGCGGCAAGCCGTTTCGTAACGCTGTCCCCGCCATAAAAATCGCTTCGAAACGTGTCCCTGATAGGCCCATGTAGAAACCTACGGTTGGTCTGCACCGCGAGGTTCGGTGGAAATAACATGCTACGGTCTTCTTGTGGGGACTCCTCTCAGGAGTCCAACAACACACCAAAATGGCTACCCTGGTGAAGCGAAATAAGACCTCCAGTATATTTCGGACGACCCTCCAGTCGAAGGCGCTCAATGCACAAGCCAGTTTCGGAATAGCTAACTTAGTTAGATCTTCGCTAAGTAGGGTATCCCTGAGATTATGTAGCGCGTCCCATAGGTCCGAATAGGTGGGCTTGTGAAAGGACCTTCTCTTGGTAACCAGGCAGAAGAGTGGCCGTCGTGAACCATCTTCCTTAATCATCAGCGCTCGCCCGACCGCCGGTCCCTGCTGATGTAGTTCGTCCAGTTTGCCAAACCTCATCCGGAACTTCGCGGCAATTCCTTGGGACATCCTCAGGTCCTGGGCCACGCAATGAGCCAGCGCATACTCAGCCGGTGTTTCGAAGAGATCCCGTTGTTCTTCCCTGGTCACACCGAATCTGGCCTTCTCGGTCCCACCATACGCAGCCATAAATTCTTCAAAGGAGGGTTCATCCTCTTGGGGCAGTAGTTGGCGCACCTGTTGATCTTGGTCGTGGTCTCCCTCGAAAGGTGCTAATCGATTGTAATGCACGACTCTTGGCTTCCCATTCAGAACTTTGCTAATCCGGTAGATGACGTTATTTATCTTATACGGCCCTTCCCAGGCTCTCTTAAGCTTCGGTGATAACCCTCGTCTTCTTTGCGCGTTGTACAGCCACACCAGGTCTCCTTCTTCATACATGCCGCTGTCCGCCCGAACGTCATAGTGGTCCTCCATGCGGACGCTGGCGACTTGGAGATTCGTCCGTACCATCTCGTGGACCTGGTCCATCTTTCTGCGCAGCTCTGTGACGTAGCCTTCCCCAGCCAGATCTTCTCCCGGTTTGCAACCGAAGGTCAGATCGCAGATCGCAGATCGAAACTACCTTCGAGAGGTACTTGCCCATGATGCGGTTCATCCTCTCCACCATTCCATCGGACTGAGGGTGCGGCGCTGTTGTCCTAGTTTTGCGAATTCCCAATTTTTCGCAAACTGCCTGGAACAGCTCGCCCTCAAAGTTACGTCTCTGGTCGAAATGCAATTCCAACGGTACTCCGAAGCGGCTCACTAGCTCCTTCACCAGTATATCTGCGACAGTTGTGGCGGCTTAGTTGGGAATCGCGTAGGCCTCTACCCATTTAGTGAAGTAGTCCATCGCCACTAGGATGTACTTGTTGCCGCAATCGGTTTCAGGAAATGGCCCAGTAATGTCTAGGGCGATCCTCTCGGGAGGACTTCACTCATTGTACTGTCTCATCGGGGCTTTCGGTTTGCGGTGCGGTCGGTCCGTTGCTGGCTGAGCAAACTGTACAGTACTGTACACCCAATAGAAACGCTCGCGCACTTTCTCCAAGTCTTCTTTACTCCCAGGTGGCCTCCTGAGGTTCCGTCATGGAGGTGACGTAGCAACTCCGCCACCTTGATCTTGGGCACGATGAGTTGGAATCGTCTTTGTGCGCCATTATCGGATTAGAGCACCCTCTTGAGCAGTCCATCCTGTATCACCAGCGAGTCCCACTGTGTCCAGTACGATTTCAGGGTCCTAGTGGATGGGGCCACTTCCTGCCGTTCCGGCTGACGTCGTTCTTCTTTCCACTTCAGGATCTGTTGACATTCAGGGTCGCCCTCTTTTACCTCTGCACGATTGCAATGGAGACATTCTCCTGGAAGCGGTCTTCTTGAAAGAGCGTCAGCATTACGGTGGCTGGTTCCTGCTCTATGTTCGATGTCGAAGTTACATTCCTGAAGACGCTCAATCCACCGAGCTACCTGGCCTTCCTGGTTCTTGAATCGCAGGAGCCATCTGATCGCCGCGTGGTCCGTTCTCAACAGGAATTTTCTCCCGTATAGGAACTTATAGAAGTTTTCTACTGACTTCACGGCAGCTAACAGCTCCCTCCTGGTGACACAGTAATTCTTTCGGGCTTCGACAGGACTTTACTGAAGTAGCCAACGACCCCGTCCTGCCCATCTTGCAGCTGGGACAGGACCCCTCCGATCCCGTCGTTGCTTGCATCTGTATTCAAGATGAAGCGTCTCTCTTGGGTCGGGAACCCGAGAACAGGGGCCGTCCTCAAGCGTCTTTTCAGAGCGTCGAAGGCTGTTTGGCATTCTTCATCCCAAAGGAAGGCTCGTTTTTCCTCGGTTAGTCGTGTCAGCGGCTTTGCGATATCAGAAAACATTCGGATGTAACGACGGTAGTAAGTGCAAAGCCCCAGGAAACTCCTTAACTGATGCTTGTCCTTCGGTGTTGGCCATTCTTGGACTGCTCGCACTTTTTAAGGGTCCACCTCGACGCCGTTACTGCTGACCACGTGACCCAGATAGTGTACTCTCGTTTGTAACAAATGGCATTTCTTTGGGTTGAGCATCAGGTTAGCCATTCGGAGTATCTTGAAGACTTCCTCCAAGTTTAACAGGTGTTCGTCAAACGTCCTCCCTGTGACGACTATGTCATCTAGTTTTACGAGGCACGTTTTCCAGGAGAGTCCTCTGAGTATGTTCTCCATGAGCCTCTCAAAAGTAGCAGGCGCATTACGCAGCCCGAATGGCACTACAATGAATTGCCACAGTCCAGATCCTACTGTGCCCGCTTCGCTTGCGGCAACCTCCTTGCTGACTGACGGATTGGTCTCATGTCCCCCGTATTGATCTTGTGTCTAACAGTACCCGTTCTCCCAAAAGGCCCTTTGTCAGACACGAAAATCGATCGGTAACAACGGAGTAGCTCAATAAGCCTCTTCTTCTCGGATCCAGCGAAAGAATCGCAGGCATCCACGAGAGCTTCCTCCACCGAAATGGCAGTCAGCGCTCCCCGTCACCTGGTGGATCAGTGATGTCACTGGTGAGCAGGTTGCCACTTTTGTCCCCTTGCGGATAGTAACTGGGTTGTCATTTATGTTAATGAGCCGGACTGGAATTTCATCACCCAACGTCACCAAGGTCTTCCCTACTAGGACGCCTCGGCCCACCTCCACGTCGTGGTTCCAAGGTTCCACTACGGCAGGATTCCCTTTTCCGGTGACGCCTTGAAGTCGGGTCACCACTATCGATTCGCTTCTACTCGGCAGGATCGTGTCTTCCGTCAGCCTTATCTGATGGACCCTCTCACCCTTGGTGTGCAGGAAAATTTCCTCTGGGCCGCCCTGCATTACTTGTTTCAAATTGAGTGCGAAACTGTGGGTCTTCGTGATGTCCAGTCCATTTCATGGCGTCCTCTTCGATGTCGGCAATCAGGGCTCCGTGTGGCGAGAATCGTGCAGTGCTGATCTTGATCTCGACGTCGACCTCTCCGTGGACGGCGGCAGCTTCGCCCGTAGCCGTTCGCAACCTCCACTTGGACTCCATCACTCTCTTCCCTCGCGTGTTCAGCAGGCCTGGCTTCAGGATCGTCTTGGATGCCCTGGTGTCGATCAGTAGGGTGTGCTTCCTGCCGTTAATTTCGCCATCCACGTACAGGCTGCCACCTTCACCTCTCAGGGTAGCTATCTTGATGAGGGGGTTTTGGAACGGGTATTGGGTCGGAGCTGCCCTCTTGGAGCCGATCCGCTTCAGTTTTCCGACGTCCGAACGTGGCCACAGCTCCTTGACGCCTCCGTCGCTGCCTCGTATTCCAGGGCCATCGAGAGGGCTTCCAATGTGCTCTTGGGACGCGACAGCCGTACCGCTCACCTTCCTCCTCGAAACTGAAAGTTTCAGGTTCGTCTCCATTGGCGATTAAATATTCCTCCAGGCGTTTCTGCAGCACTGTTTTTGACCCTATCGTTTCGAGTTCTCTATCTTCCAATTCCCAATTCACGTTTGAGTTCCGTCACTTTTAATCGCGTAATTTCCTCATTGTTCTTAATCTATTTTACTAGCTAATCCGCACTCTGACACCACTGTCAGATCATTCCGGATGATTGCTGGAACGTTCTGGTCATTTCGGGAGAAGACTGTCGAATTCGAGGAACTCATTATCGCATCGAACATCCTCAACTCTTCTCGTCTGTTCGAACCGTCTTTCTCGGGATTACGAATTAGGCGAACTTGGGTAGCTCGAGGCGTGTTTATCTCGCGACAAGCCGGTTCGTTACAGTATTAAAAACATGGTTCCAATTGTTGCCGTTCTAAAAGATTAAATCATTTGAATTACGTTTTCTGCAAAGTTTCCGAAAATATATCGATTATTTGTTATGAGGGATAAATTGAAATTTGTCTCTATTTGAAGTTCCATAACGTGATTGGTCGAAAATGATCGTGTTTTTGGTGACGTCATATGCTTGTAAACAAGGGAGAGTTTTCATATTGAGGTCGAGTTTTGCGACAAATATGACAATATTTAAGGTTTTTAGTGTCGAGCAGCGGTTTTTAGTCAAATTTATTGTATTCAATCAAAGGAATATATATTTCTTTTGTGTCATTTCAGTCACAACAGGAATAATAATTTTGTAGTGACGTCACGATAACACACCCATTTAACACGAGGTAGCGTTTTGGCGGTCTTTATTTTCCATTTCTATGTTTATCGAAAACAGAGTATCAAAAATATTTAAATATATCTAGGCGGCGTTATTCAAACTTTTTAACATGATTTTCCGAAAGACGATCTCCATCGAAAAAGACGATGCGTCTCAATTCCATCATTCGCTTTTCATTGGTATGCAATATACAATACACAGACAATTCCCGTTTTGACAGTACGAAAAATGTACAGGTTTTTTAAATTTGATCATTCCTATTTTAATATCTCTGTTTTTTAAAATCATCTGCGATCCTTTACATCTATAGAAATTTTCCCAAGATTAAATCTAAGTGGTTCGTAGAAGTCCCTTTTGAATTCATACTGTTTGTTACGGAATTTTTAAGTTACTTTCAAATTTGGAATTGAAAGAAAATTTTCATGGTTCGTTCAATCTGTCGAAGTATGGCAAATTAAAATAAATTTGTTTAGGAGGAAATTTTGAGATTTTTTATTCGGGTTTTTCTAAGTATTTATAAATCTTGAATAATAGAGAGCACTGAAATTATTTTCAGAACTTCTTACAGAACTCTCAGGTTTTCAATATGTGTTTTATTCTGTTTGAACCTGTCTGGTATTTTAAAATTAAATTTTTTAATCTTGAATTTAAATGAGCTCAGGAATAATATGCACAACTATGTGAAACTATCTGATTTGTATCTTACTAGATTTAGGGCCGGTACTTTGGGTCCTGATTAAACATCGGATTAAGTTAATTCTCGATTAAAATAGCCAACCAACTGAAGTACGACTACTTTCGTCTGTTATTTATAACTGCGATTCAGTTGACTGGCTGTTTTAATCTGGGATTAACTTAATCCGATGTTTAATCGGGCGACGAAGGGGCGGCGACGAGTTCCTCCCGGCGGTCAGAAATTTGGTGACCCGAAGGCAGGTAGCTACAAACGAGGGATTTAAGAGATGGCTAGAGAAGATTCCTTAAATATGTTAAAATTTATTTCCTTATTTCCTATTTTTTATTTTTATTTTATTTATTTAAATATTTCCTTAAAATAAATGTCTGTTTTTGTTTCAATTCAATCAAATTTTTTTTTTGGTCAGTTTACATCATCCAAGTCCTCTTCGGTTTACTAAACCTCAATTACCCTCGCCCTAACAAACGATAGCGAATTCATATAATAATTAGGGTTGTCGGGGAGGAACTCGTCGGTCCTCTAAGAGGTTTACCTACTTTCGAATTGACCGCGGGAGGAACTCATCTACGCCCGTTTAATCAGGACCCAAAGTACCGGCCCTTAGGATTTAAATTATCTCGGAAATATGGGATCGTTGAATATGCATTTACAAAAACGTTGTCCAGAAAATAAACGCCATGGAACGAAAAATTGGCATAAAGGCAGGTAATATTGAATATATTTCGTTTTGATTGGTTAGATCGTAAAATTTTTAACGGTATGTACGGAGAAGAAATGTTAGTTATTTTGCATATTTTTATACTTCAACTGTCTGTTCACGCGGTTTAGTTATGAATACAGTTTCGCTTCTTTATTTTTATCCAATGAAGTATCGAGCATCTTTTAAGATAACATTTGTCAGTGTAGGTGTATCCGTTAATAGTTATTTATCCGCGAGTGTATTACAACGTTTTATTCAATTTTGCCATATATAAACTGAGGTTTAGCGGAGTAAGCCGCATTCTCACGGTGCGAAATGCGAAAGCGAATTTGCTAAACTATTGGTATCTATGTCCTGATTGGTGCATATATTTTCAAGGACGTAACTTTCGCTAAAAATTTTGGTGTTCGGTGATTTAGATTAAATTTAGATTCGGGATCTTCCGGTGGGAACCGCCATCCTCTAACAGTAGGGTGTGCCCCACTGCCGGCCCCTGCTGTCGTAGTTCTTCGATCTTGCCGAATCTGCTTCGGAATTAGGTCGCTATTCCCTGGGACATCCCCAGATCTTCAGCCACACAGTGCGCCAGTGCATACTCTTCGGGAAGCCCGAATAGGTCACGGTCTTCCTCTCTTGCGAGGCCAAACCTCGCTTTCCCGGTGCCTCCGTATGCGTTCATGAACTCATCCAGTGAGAGCTCCATGTCCTGTCCATGAACTTGTCGCACTTGCTCCTCCTGATCAGAATCTCCCTCATATGGTGCCAGCCGGTTGTAATGTACCACTCTGGGCTTTCCATTGGGGACCTTGGAGATTCGATAGATGACATCATTGATCCTGGTTTTGATGACATATAGGGTCCCTCCCACACCTTTTGTAACTTCGGTGAGAGCCCACGTTTTCTCTGTGGATTGTAAAAGCCACACTAAGTCGCTTTCGCTGTAGAGGCCGTCATCTGCCCTGACGTCGTACCGATCCTTTATCCGGTCGCTGGCGATCTGCAGGTTGCCTCGAACCAACTCGTGAATATCGTCCATTTTCCTGGGGAGCTCAGTGACATAGTCTTCGAGATCGAACTGAAGGTCGATCACTTCGCCAAAGTCAACAACGACAGGTTTAAACAAATCTGGGACATGGACGAGAGCACTTGCAAAGAGGTTCTTAATAAGATCTTCGAGATCGACAAGATCATCTACGAGCAGGAGCTCTGCATTCCATGGGAGCTGCCCCCGACGATGCTCCTGAATAAGACCACCCACCGGAGCTATAGGGCCGCTGTACACATCTTCGGCCAGGTCGCCGACAACGCCGACGTCTACGAACTCGATGAGGCCTTCATGGTCATACAGCAACCGGAGAACGTGATAACGGAAATAGTGAACGACTTGGTGACCAACGACAACCTCGAGTAAAAGAAGCCCAAGGCGGAGGCGAAGAAGGACAGGCTGCAGGCGGAGAGCGACGAGGGGAAGAGGCGGCTGATGAGCGAGCAGAAGGTGCGGCATGACGGGGGCGGGAACAAACTGAACGCGATCGAGAACAAGGCGACGTAGAAGAACATATACTTGCTGCGCAGATCGCAAGAGCTCATGATGGAGCAGGATGACAGGGTAAAGAAGTCGAACGCCATCATCCTGGCCGCGAAGTGTCGCGCCATCAGGAACGCGCAGATCGTCGAGAAGAAGCTGGTCGACAGGGAGCTGCCGGAGGAGAAGATGCGGCTCGACAGGATGATGAAGCAGCAGCGGCCGAAGCAGGTCGAGGTCGAGAAAAGGAAGCGCGGGGAGATCGAAAAGAAGAAGAAGAGATACGTCACCGAGGTGAAGCACCAGGTGAGGGAGAAAGAGATGGCGCGCCTCGTCCAGGCGGATCGAGCGCGTCGAGGGGGAGAGCCAGAAGATCTCCCGGATGCTCTCGAACATGCAGCTGTTCAGGCAGAAGTTCCGCACGATCTGCGGTGAGCGGAAGGTAAATCTGTGGGAGGCGACGCGTAAGGTGTTCAAGGACTACCACGAGATCCTGAAAGACAGGAAGACGCTCAGCGAGGAAGTGGTCGCGCTGCAGATATCGTCATGGAGGTGCGTTTTGGGACGAAACCTCTTTAAGGCGGGGTCAGTGTAACGAGACCGAATGCCCCGTAGCTTCTCGACCTGCAGCACGACCGTGCTGCGCCGCCATCGGTGGACAATCGGGAGTGTCCTGCCCTGTACTATTTTGATAAAATGTCAATTATAAGTTTAGTGACTTTAATAAATTAGATATTTGGAGAGTTTCAGAGTTTGACTTATTACTTGTGAACCCCAAAACGTTACAGTTGTAAAAATGGACGTAGAAGATACTGCATTGGTAGGTAATTTTATATTTTAATTAATATAGGATGCTAATAGTCTAAGAGCTAGCCCCGGAATCGCAACGTTACAAAGTGCTCGCTGGAAATCCATGTAAATCGATTAATTATTACCTGCTTAACAACATATTAAATTTCTGCCCATCTATTAAACGCGCCATCTGTAAGAAATTTGAACAGTGCTCGAGATTCAACTCCCCTGTAGACAGCCACTTTATCACTTTTTTCACGCTGAGCACTTCTCAGAGCTGTGAAATCGCCTCAGAAACCCAGAGTTATTGGAAAGAAATCCTGTTCTGTAATGATTTTAGGCATATAGTAATTAATTCGTTAATTAGCGAGGTTGCAATAATCGAACAATAAACAATTATATTTGCAAGAATCTTGTGCCGATGGTTCGCCTTAAGAAGCCAGAGATATTGGAAAATATCCGGTACTCTAGTGATTTCGGGTGTTGAGTTATTAATTTGTTAATTACCCAAGTTACAACAATTTAGCAATAAATAACAAATTTAAAACTTAAGTGATAAAGAGGGATCTTTAAAACGCCCGAAAAAACATTTCTGAGACATTTTCGTTGAACCGTTTGTGATATATACCATATTATGTTCATTAATACTGTAACAAAAATGGGTCATTTGTTAAATAAACAATTAAAAAATTGCGAGCGTAAAGAGGTTAGATGTACGATTCGTTATAGACGACTTCCTGAACATTTTGCCAAAAAACGCATCTCAATCGGATCTCTTCGAAAAAAGTTGCAAGTGAAATGCTAATTTGACGCGACTATATGGTTTGAACTTGTTTGATATCTACGAAAAAGCCGGCGTTTTTTGCGAGTTGTCGTAAAGTAATAAAAGGACGCTTCGGAAAATTCGGACCGAGAGTGGGGTTTGATTTGTTTGATTGTTTATAACTATAGTCTGTCAAAATAACATGTGGAGTAATAAAATCTCATTATAAATGCAAAACCGATACAAGGTGGCATCCTCTAAATTTTGGGAGTTTTATAATGCCTTACGGAATCGTTTCGTATTTTGAGTGAATCACCCGAAACACGTGCGAATATTTTACGTCGGGCCATTGTATAGATACCGAGAATAACCACTCTCTGGCGTACGGTCGAGGAAATGAGTAAATACGCAATAGTCGGTAACTGGAAAAATTGTGTGCATGTGTGTGTTTGTCGCCGGTCCTGGGGTCCCTGGTCCCCGGCGAAATAATCGTTTTATTACTCCATGGGTTATTTTAACAGACTAATAAACGGCCCACTTTTGGTATGGACCAATTTAATATGTTTTTCAGCACGCACAAGTGAACTTGTAAAAAAAATTCTTCCCGAGCACTGTTCAACATTTTCTTACTGATGGCGCGTTTGACATGTTTAATTGTTTATAACTAATAAACGGCCCACTTTTGGTAGCCAGAAATTTAATATGTTGTTCAGCACGTACTAGTGAACTTGTAAAAAAAATTCTGCCCGAGCACTGTTTAACATTTTCTTATTGATGGTGCGTTTGACATGTTTGATTGTTTATAACTAATAAACGGCCCACTTTTGATAGGCAGCAATTTAATATGTTGTTCAACACGTACGTAATAGTGAACTGTAAAAAAATTCTGCCCGAGCACTGTTTAATATTTTCTTATAGATAGCGCGTTGGACAAGTTTGATTGTTTGTAACTAATAAACGGCCCACTTTCTGAAGGCAGAAATTTAATGGTGTCCGGAATTTTGTTCGCCAGCATTTGTTCGTCAGCATTTGTTCGCCAACATTTGTTTGCCAGAGATTTTGTTCGCCAGATTATTTGTTCGCCCGGAAATTTGTTCGCCGGGCAATTTGTTCCCCAGTAACTAATTTGCCAATAACATAATAGTGTATTGTTGAGAATACGAATATGCACATACAGTATTTACTCATTTCGTCAGTGAAATTGTAGGCTCCTATTGACGTCAGATTTAATATACAAGGAGCGCCAAACTCAATGGCAAATTAGAACTACTTAGATAACGGAAAAGTTAAAAAAAATAGATTATGCTCAATATATTTTTTTCAATCTAGATACTTTTAATGCGCCGTCGAATTTGGCGCATCTTACATAAGAAATTACAATTTCACTGTCCAGCAAAGACCACGAGAAGGTATGAGTATCCTTTGCCAGGAAGGAAATAGGATAGGACATGTTAGTTATGCAGGTAGGTTAGTATAAATATCATAATTCAAAATTGTTCTATTTTTGCTGTTTTTTGTTTTTTTTTGTCATTTTTACTTTTTTTTATTTTTTTTGTTCTATTTTTTCTGTTTTTTGTTTTTTTTTTAATGTTTTTATTAACAAGTAATTAAGTGCCTTAATAAGAAATGTTATGAGCCACAGCAGGTAAGTAATCGATTTCATTTATATTTAATTGGAAAGTAGCAACAACATTTTGAAGCCTTATTGCAGAGTCCTTATATTTTCTGTTTTTGTGCCAATTTTGACGTACCGGTCGTACCGAATACATTTTCCAAGAAAGGCTTACATTAATTCGGAGTTATCCTTATACCTCATATACCTGGTAGGTAGTTACCACCCTGCAACTACCTACCTACTACTTGTTAACGATTTGTTTCATTTGTGAAATATGTATAAATAATAAAAATTTTGTTATACTCGCATAATAATATGTTGACTATATGAAATACTAACAACATTCCAAAATGTAAAAATTCAAAAATCTGGACTGGTGAGAATGCGGCTTTTAAGTCCAATTTTGAAGAGAAAATTTGAAAAGATCACAACTTCTGTGCGCAACCTTGACAACGACGAAAACAATTTTAAACATATAAAACGTCACTTTATAAGGCAAAATTGAATAGTCAGCGGATTAAAACATTTTAATCCGCTGCCTAAATAAACAAAATAAACCATGACGCTATAGGTTCGATTTGACGTCAATAAACGTCAATTTATATAGCAAAATTGAATAAAACTCATTAAAATCGTACCCCGAGTCATTCTTAATGCGACCCTGTACTTATCGTCAAGTCACTCTCTTCAAATTTTGAATTTGAGACCTATTTGCATTCCATGGCGTTTATCTTCTCACTGGACGTATTATAGACAAGCTTGAGATTTTCAGAAACTTTTTTTAATACTGAATTTGGTAGAGCGCAGAAATCATTAGACTGTTGAGGTTCATGACCTCAATCTGCCATAAAAAGATGGGTAACAGTAAAAAGGTGTAATAGTTTAGGCAAAATTTAGAAATTTTGTCATTGATACCTTCTGTTGTAAATCAAATACTAATGTAAAACACAGTAAGTTTAGAAAAAAAAATTGATAGAATGTTATGTCAAAAAGAAAGTGTGTGTAATTCAGTTTTCAAAATATAATAAGTTCGTACTCGCTGTCTATCTGCGTTTTTAATAATCTGTCGTGATCGGGTCTAATTTAGCTGATACGACAACATTTTGGCGACCGTGACAGGACATTTTTTGCAGAAGATTTGTGAGGGACGGACAATTGTGAGTGTTGAAAATGGCGAGTGAAATAGTCAAAAGCCGGAAAAACCGTGGTGTGTTGCGTTCGTCGTTTACAAAAGTGTCACGTGAACTTGAGGAACTGTTGAGATCCAATCCAGACCGTTTACAAGATATACGGGTTTCCTTCGAGATGTTGGCTACCAAATTCGAGCAAATTGTGCAAATGGATACTGAAATTTACGAGCTGATGTTGGACGAGGCTCCTGAAGAAGAGTTGGTGGTAGAAGTTGACGGCTGCGATATCTACCGAAAGAAGTACATCAGAGTGACATCTATAGATACGCAAACAGGTAAACTTAAATTTAGATTGCCTGTAATCGAGTTTAAACGTTATGATAGAAGTATAAAGGATTGGTTGTCCTTTTGGGCTCAGTTTAAAAAGGTAGACGAAGACGGTGAGATAGATGAAAGCGACAAAATTGAATATCTGATTCAAGCAACAGTAGCAGGCAGCAGAGCACGTCGTTTAGTGGAAAGTTTCCCGCCAATAAGAGAGAATTATCCGAAAATTATTCAAGGTATGAAAAATCGTTTTGGTAGAGAAGATTTGCAGATAAAAGTGTATGTTAAGGATTATTGAAATTGGTGTTAGGTAATGTCACCTCTCAGCGTGTGGATTTTGGTTCTTTGTACGATATACTAGAAACGCAACTACGAGCACTTGAAACTTTAGGAATCACCTCTGATAAATGCTCAGTCATGCTGTTCCCGTTAATAGAGTCCGCTATACCTCAAGATCTGTTAAGGGTGTGGCAGCGTTCGTCAGTAGCTAAAGTTAATTCGTCAGACTTGTTAGAATCGGATTCTCCCAAAACATTGGAATCTCGTCTTCAGAATCTTATGCGCTTTTTAAGAAATGAAGTATATGGTGAACAGCGAATTAGTTTGGCGGCAGAAAGTTTTGATTTTAAATCGACAGAAACCAAAACTCAAGAGTCAAACAAGTTGCGGAGACCTACAGCTGCATTAACTCTACCTACTGCTATGGGATTTATTAATTAATTAATAGTGGCTCAAGTAGAAGGTATATTTTAAAATCGACGGCGGAAGAATTAGGTTGCAGTCTTAAATACAAAGAAAAGCTTTTACACTGCTTTTTTGGCGGCCAAGAAACAGAAAATATCCATTCTTGCTATGAGATTGCTGTAAGTCATGGGAAGCAGCTCTGCAAAATGGAGGCTCTCGATCAAGTAGTAGTTTGCCACGACGTATCACCGTTTTTTGGGGAACCTTGGACTGAAGAGTTGAGGAACCTAGGAATTACGCTTGACGATACTGGGACTGGTCTTATTGAGCTCTTGCTCGGAGCTGGTGTATTTAGTAAAATCTATACGGGAAGAATGCAGATTTTACAATGCGGACTGGTTGCCATAGAAACCCGATTAGGATGGACCCTAATGGGTAAGGTTCCTTCGATGGGTGTACGTAAGACTGATGCCGCTGTAACAACCTTGAACTTGATGATGAGGGACACTACAGTTCCTTCCTTATGGGAATTTGACGTTTTAGGGATAACGGAAACCTCTGAGGAGAAAAACAGAGCGGAGATGACGGCTGTTGTTTTTGGAAACGGTGACTGTTAATCAAGAAGGCAGATATGAAGTTAAGTTACCCTGGTATGAAGAGCACCATTCGACCCTTCGTTGCCAAGCAATTATAATTTAGCTAAAAATAGATTAAAATCCACTTTAAGAAAATTAAAGAAAGATAATCTTCTTCAACCTTATGATCAGGTATTTCAAGTATGGTTGGAAGAAGGGATAATTGAATTAGTAAAATGCGACGAGTTACATTTAGACTGTCATTATTTACCTCATCGACCTGTAGTAAAACAGAATAGTGCTACTACTAAAATAAAACCTGTGTTTGACGCTTCTGCCCAAGATAGAGATGGACCATCATTAAATCAATGTTTAGAAAAGGGACCTAATTTGATTAAGCTGATTCCTTCAGTGCTGATACGATTCAGAGAAAAGAAATTTGGGGTGGTTGCTGATATCCGTAAAGCCTTTTCACAAATTAGCATGCATCCTAAGGACAGAAACCTTCTTCATTTTTATAGATAGGTTCAGAGGAAAATGTAAAAGTATACCGACACCGACGAGCTGTATTCGGAGTGAATGGTAGCGTTGATTGAAGATATTCTTAACCTCTTCAATCAGCGATAGTAGTCCTTTTCTTCTGGGAGCGACAATTGATTATCATCTACAAAATTGTTTAGATGTTGTTAAAAAAGGAGTAATGTATTATTCTCAAAACACCATTAAAACTTTAAAGAAAAGTTTTTATGTAGACAATTGTGTCTCGAGTGTCTCACACTACATTGAGCTTAATCAATTTATGCAAGAGGCGAAAGCTGTGATGGCAAAAGCTAACTTTGACCTGAGAGGGTAGGAGTATAGTACGGAAGACAACTCTCAGGATGTACCTGTTTTAAGTTTGAAATGATATCCTAAAAAGGATACACTGGCCATCAACCTCGACATATTTGATAATATGGATAGGAAAGTTACGAAAAGGTCTATCTTGTCAATGACCCAAAAATTTTCGACCCGATAAGTTTTACCTCTCCAGTGACTTTGGTGCCTAAATTATTATTACAAAAATTGCGGGATGACCTCTGAAAACGATTTCGTAGCGAATATCTGGGGCAACTAAAATTGTTTCGCGATAAGAATAATTCTCATCGGGAGGTAAAAATAGATGCGATAGTTCTTATCGGCAATGAACAGTCTAAACGTTTGGACTGGTCTCTTGGGCGTGTGATTGACATTTTAAAAGGCAAAGACGACGAAATTCGGCTTGTGCGATTAAGGACTTTGAAAAGGCAATTATTAAGACTTCAACGACTCTACCCTCTGGAAGTGGTCGACGCTCTGCCGCCGAAGAAACTAGTTAGAGAGCCAATGGAGTTTGCAGAACAGACGGCGGAAATTGAGAGCTCTCCCGACCCAAACATTGTTCCAGAAAGTTTAAAATCGGATAGTGAAAGTGCGGGAGTGAGTGATGTCTCGGTTGACATCAAAAGCAGAGCACCCGTTTAAAATATTTTAATCCGCTGCCTAAATAAACAAAATATACCATGACGTTATAGGTTCGATTTGACGTCAATAAACGTCACTTTATATGGTAAAATTAAATAATAGCTATTTATTATACAAGCGGATAAAATGAACGTTTAACGAGCGATAGGTTTAAACGCGCGCGCGGCGCAGCCGCAAGCGCGTTAATAGCTGTTTTCGCGGAGACAATCCCGAATAGATTTAGAGCATAAACTGAACTTATGCCATGGCGCAAGCGCGTTTAAGATTTAGCTCCGGGCAAATTCAAAATTTTGAACTCCGCGAACGCACTTCGGACATGCTTCTGACAAACTTCAGAATATTTGTTCTTTGTTATAAACTTGTGCTGTATAAGTAAGTTTTTCTGTGGTTTATCGATCGATATTCCAATTTAAAAACATGTTTACCTGCTACTTTTTCTTGCGTTACTTCCGGAAAATGCCCAAATGACAACTGACAACAAAGTTTTAGGTTATGATTCGCTCTGAATAAACTATCCCTCCCTTCATCCAAGGATCTGTCGAACGCGTTCTGAATTAGTCCATAGGTTAACAAACGTGATCCGCGAACACGGAACTTTTAATCCGGAGGGTGAACTTTTTGCTCCGCGAACGGCTGATTTTAAAGTGCGCATGCGCGCACATCCCGAACGTGTTCGGGATCGGCTCCGCGAAAACAGCTAATATCTCGGGTTAATCGTTCATTGTATCCGCGAGTGTACTACAACGTTTTATTCAATTTTGCAATATATAAACTGGCGTTTAGCGGAGTAAGTCCAATTTTGAAGAGAAAATTTCAGATGACAACTTCAGTGCCGCAACCTTGACAACGACGAAAACAATTTTAAACATATAAAACATCGCTTTATACGGCAAAATTGAATACGCAGCGTCCACATTTTTATCCGCACATTTTAATCCGCTGCCTATATAAACAAAATAAACAATGACTTTATTGATTCGATTTGACGTCAATAAACGTCAGTTTATATGGCAAAATTGAATAAAATTAATTATGTTTTCACGCTGCCGCTATCGTAAATCGCTCTTATATGCATAGATACGTAGCATGAAAATGGCAAATAACATTCGTGTATAATTTTTCCTTGACGACGGAATGTAAATACTGTCATTTACATTCCTAGGAATATCAAAAGAGTAAATCAAGGTGATTTATCCCTAGGTACGCACTGACATATGTAAGTCTGACGTATGGCAGTCAACTTATGTCAGAGTGACGTACGTCCAAACTAAATCAAACATTTCATTTTTTGAGGAATTATGAGGAAATCTTTAATGGCAGCGTGAAAAATATAATAAGCCACACGGAATGTATCGACTGTGTAACGAAGCGCCCTCTCTACCCGAAACACTTCATATAGTAATTCCGTTCCACTATGGTAAATCCGTCCCATTATGGGAAACTGTAACAATCCTCCCATTTGACCAAAGGTTCTCCAAAACCCGCCGAGATCGCCTTATTTTCCGCTCTTACAATCTACCACTCTTTACCTATCTGGATGGTAGACTAGGAACGCAAAACGGAGACCAAGGGCATCGAGTGTATCTGGTGTAGTCGCCGCTCTTGTGAGTAATCCTAGAGTGTCTCCGACCGTAAACGTTTCCCGAACTCCCGAACTCCGCCACAAGCGCCAATTCAAATAAGTGACGTAATTTTCCGCCAGATTTGTTGTGCCGCCAACGACGCTGCCTTATCGAACAAAATGCGTTACAACTGTTAACATTCTCGGCAAGTGACAAGCCTCGGCTCGTACACACTTGCCTCGAATGCTAAAACGTCTTTACATTTCTTGTGACTTAAATAACTATTTAGCGATACATTCTAATAATTGGGTAGTTATTTTTTGTATGAATTTTGTCACGTGCACTTCTTAATAGACGTTACCTTATACGTATTGTTACTCTTATTTCCACGATAGGTAATGCTTGGGTTGACTGTTGTCTCTTTCCAAATGAAACAATTTCAACATGAAAAATATTTAATCGAAATCAAGATAATGGACGATCGGACGATGCTCATTTTCAACCAATTAAGATTTGTGATTATCTCGATTACAGTTAAATATTTTCCGTTTAGAAACTACTTTGTTTATGAAATAAATAAAAACATTTTAATTTCAAAATTCCCGCGCACTTCTGTTTAAGGATAACAGGTTTCATTTTACCAATCTAGCCTTTAACGCGGATTTTTACACTAGATGGCACTGACACGTGGACCAATTTAAAGTCACTAGATATATAAAGTAGCGCAATTGGTAAGGACAATGTGTTAGACAGAGAAAACAGCATTTGGAATCAAAATGGCGGAGTTACAGTTGTCAAACGCTTATCAATTGCCATTTTAAGATGTCACGGGTGGAAGTTCAAGTTTAATCGTAATAAATAAAACGTTGCCATTACAAGTTTTCTTTTTGATTTCTCATACAAATCTTACAAACTACTCCACATACAGTTGAATGCAAAACATTTTGGTTGTTTGTCATGTCATGTCATGTCAAACATGTAATTTTTTTCAAAGTTATGCAACCAAATAGCACCATTTGCCCAACATTTGAATTTACCGCGTAATTTTGGAATCAAAATGGCGGCCGAATTGCGCTACTTTGTATATCTAGTGACTTTAGACCAATTGAAAGCCACTAGATATATAAAGTACCGCAAACTCCGCCATTTTTGGGCAAAAATTTGGCGTCAAATTTGAATTGCTAATCTATATATATAAAAATGGATGTTTGTGTGTATGTTCCGCATAGGCTCCTATACCATTCGTCCGATTGCAACGAAACTTTGGTGAGTTGTAGGGCGCATGTCCGTGAAGGTTTGTGAAATGGTTCCGCGTCGAAAAAAGAGCCAGGGGGGCAGAAACGGCCAGAAAATATAAAATGCATGACAGTTAATATGTCATCTTTATTTGACAGACAAGTGACTGACAGATGGCGCCATCTCGCGGCGAAAAGGTAATTTTTAAATGTCGAACAGTTTGAGATCGCTTTGAGGATCGAATTGCTCAAAATCATTCTGTTAAAAGTAGAAATATTTTTGAACGTGTGTGAGTGTTAGTGGTGTTATTTGTGAACTTTGGACATTGGACAATAAAAAACACGCGCATTTATTTTATACTTTCGCTGTGAATTATGCCTCCAAAAAGGAAATCGATTGGCAGATCCATATGTAAAGCAAATAAATAAAAGGCTTTACGAGCTTCAGAAAATGACGGGCAAAGAGAAGATAGATTAGAAACCCTCAGATTAAAAAATGCTCAAGCTCGTTTATCTGAAACAGAGGAGCAAAGGAAGATAGACTAGAAACCCTAAGATCAAGAAATGCTCAAGCCCGTTTATCTGAAACAGAGGAGCAAAAGGAAGATAGATTAGAAACCCTCAGATTAAGAAATGCCCAAGCCCGTTTATCTGAAACAGACGAGCAAAGGGAAGATAGACTCGAAACTCTCAGATTAAGAAATGCTCTAGCCTCTTTATCTGAAACAGACCAGCAAAGAGAAGCAAGATTGGAAATCGAAGGAGTACGCATTGCTCGATCAAAGCAAATAACGCACGCTGATTGAAATCATTTTCATGGAGTGTGGAAAAAGGGATGAGACAGGGTCGCCCCCGAGCGAAGCCGAGTACCTACATCGGTTGTAAAAAATAATTACAAAAAAATATTTTTTCCCTTTTCATAACATTATACAACAAAATCACAGCAATGCAATGCATGGTATTGAAATAAATTATTTGTTTTCTCGGTAAATCTATATTCGGTAGATTAACTCTTTTTATTTAATTGCTCATTTATTCCATATCAAACTGAGCCACAGCGAAGCGTGGCCGGGTCACGGCTAGTGTTAAATAAAAATCAATTTTGTACTCCCACTCGGCACATCGCGTCTTATACCGATCCGTAGTCTATATATAGTATTATGTCTATGGTAGTGAGTAGTTAACGTCTCCTTTTTGCTGCAAAGCCAATCTGGACGGGACCTACAGTTTAACGTGGGCTCCGAACCACGGTTAATCCAACCATTATAGACTAACCAGGATTGCTCACTTACATTTGACCAATGTTGGACAGTTTTGTGACGTCAACACCGGTGCTGAAGGCGTTTACGTGTTGATCTGTGGATGACGGGATGTGGATATCGTTAGTAAATATGGATTACGTAGAGTACGTACGTAAACCGTACAGTTTACACTGACTACTACAGTAAAATGAATAAATCTCTATCTTCTGTCCAGCACCGGTGGTGACGTCACAGAAGTTTTGCCAGGCGAACTGAGCATTCCTGGTAGTCTATAATCGTTGGGTTAAATCTCCGTTTTTGCTGCCAGGGCTAATAGACTACCTAAGTGCTGACGTCACGCGAAGGTGCGGAGCTTCCAAACCTTTCCAAACAAATCGATAAAGCATGTGATTTGCCCATAAGTTTTAATTCTGCATTTATTGCTAATTCTGTTGTAAATAAGAGCTGACAGCTGTATATTTTAATAAAGTTTGTTTAAACCTATGTTATCACCAAATATTTCTAGATAGGTAAGTATTATAATGTAGTTTTGGCCCATATTATTTATTATAGGTTATGTTATTGTTTTATTTTCATCAAAACATCATTTTTTAAGTTTAGTGCTGCTGCTGTGTTTAAAGACCGTTTTTTTAGGCTCGTGGTCAATATCTATAATCATGGTTATGTGTTTTGTACCTGACTGTAAGCACTACAGTGACAAAAAGGTTTGTAATTTTTTTTACATTCCCTACTAACTTACAAGAGTGAGTTATCAGTAACTGATATATTATAATGCCCAAAAAGAGCCAGCTTAGCAATATGGTGGCATTTTATACCCCTCGGGCAGGTAGAAGTAGCCGAAGTAATCTCTCCTGATTTATTAGTGTAATTTGCGATAGGAAGATTTACAGACAAATATCTATAAAATCTATGGAAAGCAGAATACCTACCTGTACTCTGTATATTGTAGCGTTTTCGTATGTCCGTTAAGGTGTGAATTAAAACATTCGATACACAAAAAATAGTCACTAATTTATTACACACTTATAACTAAACACAATTACTTGAGACTACTAAAAGAGCATTTATTTATGCTATATCGTGGCTGTATTTATTTGTACTATTTATGTCGGCTTCAACGTCGCGCCAATATTCTGACCGAACTGCCCACTGGCGGCCGAGAGCTCCGTATATATTCGGTAGATCGTTCGCTCCCGAAACTTCGCCAGTTTTCTACACTTGACTAGAATGGTCGCGGCTCGCGCTCGCCACTGGCTTCTCGACGAAACGAGTTAGTTCGAGAGTAACGTAGAACTTCTGGCGTATTCGCGGCCGTTAGGATCGTCACAATATTTTATCCTTCATGCTGGCATGTATTTCCCCTCTAATAATCATAAAATCAGCATCAAACTGCATGCTTCTTATATGATTGGATTCCAATGCATTTTCACCCCTTTTTATCATTTTATTCTCGTCTTCAAAAAACTCAATAAGGTCGCATATCTTCAAAACATGTTTGGATGCCATTTTCAATTAAAATTCTGACTTCAAATGGTTTTATTTAACTAAAAGTACACAAAATAAATCACACTTGTATACAAGAACATAACCTCAAAAAAGTAAAATGGGCGAAAATAATGATTAGACTTACCTTTTATCAAAAATACTTTGTTAAAATGTTGAACCGTTCTAAGTTTTCACAAAATATTGAGCTGACCACTCTTATTCACATCAAAATTAATAACAAACTTGAAAATAAAATCTTGTTATGGGAAAATTACGTTTTCTCGATTGGTTTTGAAATTTTCTTAGGTGGTCAATTTCACGGGACACATCAGTTTTATGATACGAAACGTCGATTTAAGAAACATTAATAGACACAGGAACCGATACACCTCCATACCTCCTGGCCCTTCTGCTATCCTGGTACGCGAAATCCCATTTCAGAAAAGAAATATCAGTGTAATTCGAAAGAATCTCGACCCTCGTAAAGACGATTTTAATAGTATAGTAAAGTATGAGTGGATATGGTTATGAGCTCTTTCAAACACGCAGCCGGAGAGCTCGAAATAGAGCAAGTGGTTGAAAGAGCAGTTATCCACGAATACTTTACGCAATTTTTTTATTGGCACCCAATCAAACCAAAAGCAAATGCATACCCAATATAATTAATTTGAACGACACTCGTGACGCTTCGTGCCGGGCCCGTCGCCCGTCGTGCCACCAATCGGCTTACCCCGCTACGGCCAAAAACGCTCTATTATTGGTTGATTTTGCCGTTGTTGATGCGTTTCCATAGGAACTTTAAAAACGCGCTTGCTAAGAAGCCCGATTTACGCACGCCAGAGCGTGTTTGAAATAGGCAAAATAGAGTACCATTAAAAAAATATATTGTAACGTTTTTACTATTGACTAAAACTAAAACACTACGCGATTATCCTAATTAATTTATTTCTTACACTACACTTATAAACTTAACTTAACAATCACCTAATTCATATTCGTACACGGAGATGTTTATTTATTTTAACGCGCGCGGTCTCTCTGGTCGAATGTTTACGCAGCCGTTCTTCAACTACCCCCTGCCTTGGGTCGGGCAATCCTTATAAATGCAGGTAGAAGGGTTCCCGAATATTCTGGCAGTTTTCGAGATTGTTCCACGAATTTCTCCACGGGTTTTCGGCGAATCGAAGCGACTCGGTCTTACGAGAGTGTTCCCGCTGTTTCTAGAACGGATTCGCGGAACCCGGGCAGTCCCAGACGTGTTTATTTGGTTTCGGCGAGCCGTTCCGTTACACTGCCCCCGCCTTAAAGATGTTTCGTCCCGAAACGTGTCTCTGACAGGCCCATGTAGGAACCTACAGTTGGTCCCCTGTCTGCACCGCGAAGTTTGGTAGAAATAACATGCTACGGTCTTCTTGTGGGGACTCCTCTCAGGATTCCAACAACACACCAAAATGTCTATCCCGGTGAAGCGAAATAAAACCTCCAGCATATTCCTGACGACCCTCCAGTCCAAGGCGTCCAATCCGCAAGCCAGTTTCGGGATAGCTAACTTAGTTAGATCTTCGCTAAGTAGGGTATCCCTGAGGTCATGTAGTGCGTCCCACAGGTCCAAATAGGTGGGCTTGTGAAAGGACCTCCTCTTGGTAACCAGGTAGAAGAGCGGCCGTTGTGATCCATCTTCCTTAATCCTCAGCGCTCGCCCGACCGCCGGTCCCTGCTGATGGAGGTCGTCCAGTTTGCCGAACCTCGTCCGAAACTCCGCGGCAATTCCCCGGGACATCCGCAGGTCCTGGGCCACGCAATGAGCCAGCGCATACTCAGCCGGTGTTTCGAAGAGATCCCGTTGTTCTTCCCTGGTCACACCGAATCTCGCCTTCCCGGTTCCACCATACGCAGCCATAAACTTTTCAAAGGAGGGCTCCTCCTCTTGGGGCCGTAGTTGGCGCACCTGTTGGTCTTGGTCGTGGTCTCCATCGAAAGGCGCTAATCGGTTGTAATGCACGACCCTGGGCTTCCAATTCGGGACTTTGCTGATCCGGTAGATGACGTCATTTATTTTTGTCTTCACTGTATATGGCCCTTCCCAAGCTTTCTGAAGCTTCGGTGATAACCCTCGTCTCCTTTGTGGGTTGTACAGCCACACCAGGTCTCCTTCTTCATATATACCGCTGTCCGCCCGAACGTCATAGTGATCCTTCATGCGGTCGCTGGCGACTTGGAGATTCGTCCGTACCATCTCGTGAACCTGGTCCATCTTTCTGCGCAGCTCGGTGACGTAGTCTTCCCCAGCCAGATCTTCTCCCGGTTTGCAACCGAAGCTCAGATCACAGGGAAGCCTCATCTCTCGCCCGAACAGTACCCTTGCTGGTGTTTGGCCGGTGGACTCGTTGATGGCAGAACGGTAGGCCATCAGGAAAAAGGGGAGATGTTGATCCCAGTCTCGTTGGTGTTGAGACACTACCTTCGAGAGGTACTTGCCCATGGTGCGGTTCATCCTCTCCACCATTCCGTCAGACTGAGGGTGCAGCGCCGTCGTTCTAGTTTTGCGAATTCCCAATTTTTCGCAAACTCCCTGGAACAGCTCGCTCTCGAAGTTACGCCCCTGGTCGGAATGCAATTCCAACGGTACTCCGAAGCGGCTTACTAACTCCTTCACCAGGACATCGGCGACAGTTGTTGCTGCTTGGTTGGGAATCGCGTAGGCCTCTACCCATTTTGTGAAGTAGTCCATCGCCACCAGGATGTACTTGTTGCCGCAATCGGTTTCAGGGAATGGCCCAGTAATGTCTAGGGCGATCCTCTCGAAAGGACTTCCCACATTGTACTGTCTCATCGGGGCTTTCGGCTTGCGGTGCGGTCCATTGCTGGCTGAGCAAACTGTACACTTCCTGCACCATTCACGAACAGCCTCAGAGCAGCCCACCCAATAGAAACGCTCGCGCACTTTCTGCAGGGTCTTCTTTACTCCCAGGTGGCCTCCAGATGTTCCGTCATGGAGGTGACGTAGCACTTCCGCCACCTTGATCTTGGGTACGATGAGTTGGAATCGCCTTTCTGCGCCATTATCGGATTCGAGCACCCTCTTGAGCAGTCCATCCTGTATCACCAGGGAGTCCCACTGTGCCCAGTACGATTTCAGGGTCCTAGAGGATGGGGCCACTTCCTGCCATCCCGGCCGACGTCCTTCTTCTTTCCACTTCAGGATCCGTCGAAGTTCAGGGTCGCCTTCCTGCGCTCGCCGCAGCCCGTCTGGTGACCAGTCCTCGTCGGTGACCGTCGTGCGGCAAGTAGAAGCCTCCTTTACTTCTGCACGACTGCAATGGGAACATCCCTCCGGACAGGGTCTTCTTGAAAGAGCGTCAGCATTACGGTGGCTGGTTCCTGCTCTATGTTCGATGTCGAAGTCGTATTCTTGAAGACGCTCAATCCACCGAGCTACCTGGCCTTCTGGATTCTTGAATCGCAGGAGCCACCTGATCGCCGCGTGGTCCGTTCTCAACAGGAACTTCCTCCCGTATAGGTATTTGTAGAAATGTTCTACCGACTTTACGGCGGCTAACAGCTCCCTCCTGGTGACACAGTAGTTCCTTTCGGGCTTTAACAGGACTTTACTGAAGTAGCCAACGACCCGCTCCTGCCCATCTTGCAGTTGTGACAAAACCCCTCCGATTCCGTCGTTGCTTGCATCTGTATCCAAGATGAAGCGTCCCTCTTGAGTCGGGAACCCGAGAACAGGGGCTTTTGTCAAGCGTCTTTTCAGGTCGTCGAAGGCGGTTTGGCATTCTTTATCCCAAAGGAAGGCTCGTTTTTCCTCGGTTAGTCGTGTCAGCGGCTTTGCGATGTCAGAAAACATTCGGACGTAACGACGATAGTAAGTGCAAAGCCCCAGGAAACTTCGTAACTGATGCTTGTCCTTCGGTGTTGGCCATTCTTGGACTGCTCGCACTTTTTCAGGATCCACCTCGACGCCGTTACTGCTGACCACGTGACCCAGATAGTGTACTCTCGTTCTTAAGAGATGGCATTTCTTTGGGTTGAGCGTCAGGTTAGCCATTTGGAGTCTCTTGAAGACTTCCTCCAGGTTTGACAGGTGTTCGTCAAACGTCCTTCCTACGACGATTATGTCATCCAGGTATACGAGGCACGTTTTCCAGGAGAGCCCTCTGAGTATGTTCTCCATGAGCCTCTCGAAAGTAGCAGGCGCATTACACAACCCGAATGGCATTACGGTGAATTGCCACAGTCCAGATCCTACTGTGAAAGCCGTTTTCTCCTTGTCTGCAGGGTCCATTTCCACCTGCCAGTAGCCACTCTTCAGGTCCAGGGTGGAAAACAGCTTCGATCCAGCCAGAGTATCCAGGGTGTCGTCTATCCGGGGAAGAGGGTAGCTGTCTTTCTTCGTCACGTTGTTCAGTAGACGATAATCTACACAGAACCTGGTGTCTCCATCCTTCTTCTTTACCAGGACTACAGGAGATGCCCAAGGACTGCTAGATGGCTCGATGACTCCCTCTTTCTCCATGTCGTGGATGATCTTCTCCGCTACCTCCCGCTTCGCCTGCGGCAACCTCCTTAATGATTGACGGATTGGTCTCGCGTCCCCCGTATTGATCTTGTGTCTAACAATATTCGTTCTCCCAGAAGGCCCCTTGTCAGATACGAAAATCGATCGATATCGACGGAGTAGCTCAATATGCCTCTTCTTCTCGGATCCAGCGAGAGAATCGCAGGCGCCCACTAGAGCTTCCTCCACTTTCGCGACTCTGCAGCCAGCGCTCGCCGTCACCTGGTGGATCAGTGACGTCACTGGTGAGCAGGTTCCCACTTTGGTCCCCTTGCGGATGGTAACTGGGTAGTCATTGATGTTGATGAGCCGGACTGGAATTTCATCACCCAGCGTTACCAAGGTCTTCCCTACTAGAACGCCTCGGCCCACCTCCACGTCGTGGTTCCAAGGTTCCACTACGGCAGGATTCCCTTTTCCGGTGACGCCTTGAAGTCGGGTCACCACTATCGATTCGCTCCTACCCGGCAGGATCGTGTCTTCTGTCAGCTTTATCTGATGGACCGTCTCACCCTTGGTGTGCAGGAATATTTCCTCTGGGCCGACCTGCATTACTTGTCGTTTCAAATTGAGTGCGAAGCCGTGGGTCTTCATGATGTCCATTCCCAAGATGGCGTCCTCTTCTATGTCGGCGATCAGGACTCGGTGTGGTGAGAATCGTGCAGTGCCGATCTTGATCTCGACGTCTATTTCTCCGTGGACGGCGGCAGCTTCGCCTGTAGCCGTTCGCAACCTCCACCTGGACTCCATCACTCTCTTCCCTCGCGTGTTCAGCAGGCCTGGCTTCAGGATCGTCTTGGATGCCCCGGTGTCGATCAGTAGAGTGTGCTTCCTGCCGTTAATTTCGCCATCCACGTACAGGCTGCCACCTTCACCTCTCAGGGTAGCTATCTTGATGAGGGGGTCTTGGAACGGGTATCGGGTCGGAGCTGCCCCCATGGAGCCGACCCGCTTTAGTTTTCCGACGTCTGGGCCGTTGTTGGCTTCTCCACCCTTGGGCGCTTGCAGTCCCTTCGGATATGGCCAACCTCTCCACACCCCCAGCATTTCGCCGGTTCCCTTCTGTCTCCCTTCAGCAGTCCCTTGAGGGCGTTGAGGACAACCTGCTCCAGGGCGTCCTCCTTCCGCTCGGCTTCCACGCATGCGTCGCCCCCGACCATCGCCCGAACGCGGCCACAGCTCCTTGACGCCTCCGTCGCAGCCTCGTATTCCAGGGCCATGGAGAGGGCATCCAATGTGCTCTTGGGACGCGACAGCCGTACCGCCCGCTGCATCTCCACATCCCTCAAGCCGTCGATGAAGGCCGAGACCGCGAGACTCTCCGTCATGGACTCGGCCGCTTCCGGGTAGGCGAATCTGACTAACTTCGCGATGTCGGCTTCGAACTCTTGAAGACTCTCTCCCTGCTTCTGTCGTCGGTTCTTCATTCGGGATTGGTAGACCTGCCCTAGGTGTGCGTGCCCGTATCGCCTCTCCAGCCTCTGGACGAGTAGCTCGAAGTTGTCCAGCTCCCCCTCTGGAACAGTCTGCAGCACGTCGAGGGCGCTCCCCCGGAGAGCGACCGTCAGAGCCACTGCCTTGTCCCTTGGCGCCCAGTTGTTGGCTTTCGCCGCTGCCTCGAACTGCCGGAGGTAGTTCTCCCAGGGAATTTCCCCGTCAAAGGTAGGCGGCTTCACTCGATAACTCGCAGTAGGGGCTGCCTCAATCCTGGTGACCTCCTCCGAGTCGTTGAACGGATTACCTGGACTGGATATGTTTTGAGGACTGGGCTCGAAATGCATGGATTGTAATCGGTTCCCCAATTCTCGCAGTTGGTTCTCCAGTTCCAGTCGTTGGATTTTCTCAGTCTGAAGTGCGCTGTCAAGATTCCCAATTCTACTATCCAGCTCACCGTGGAGTTCGTCCAACTCGCCGTTGAGTTTTCCCATTTCGCCGTGGATTTTCCCCATTTCGCCGTGGAGTTCTTTTATGTTGTTATCCAACTCACCATGAAGTTTTCCCATTTCCTTCATTTGGTTATCCAACTCGCCGTGAAGTTTTTCCATTTTGCTGTCTAATTCGCCGTGGAGTTTTTCCATTTTGTTGTCCAACTCTCCATGAAGTTTTCCCATTTCGCCATGGAGTTCTTTCATGTTGTTATCTAACTCACCATGGAGTTTTCCCATCTCCTTTGTTTGGTTATCCAACTCACCGTGGAGTTTTTCCATTTTGTTGTCCAACTCGCCATGGAGTTTTCCCATTTCGCCATGGAGTTCCTTTTTTATGTTGTCAAGGAGGCGCTCACCTTCTTCCTCGAAGCAGAAAGTTTCAGGGTCGTCTCCATTGTTGTTTAAATATTCCTCCAGACGTTTCTGCAGCACTGTTTTCGACCCTGTCGTTTCGAGTTCTCTATCTTCTAACTCACGTTTGAGGTCCGTCACTTTTAAATCGCGTAATTTCTTCATTATTCTTAATTCATTTCACTAATTAATCCCACTTCTGACACCACTGTAACGTTTTTACTATTGACTAAAACTAAAACACTACGCGATTATCCTAATTAATTTATTTCTTACACTACACTTATAAACTTAACTTAACAATCACCTAATTCATATTCGTACACGGAGATGTTTATTTATTTTAACGCGCGCGGTCTCTCTGGTCGAATGTTTACGCAGCCGTTCTTCAACTACCCCCTGCCTTGGGTCGGGCAATCCTTATAAATGCAGGTAGAAGGGTTCCCGAATATTCTGGCAGTTTTCGAGATTGTTCCACGAATTTCTCCACGGGTTTTCGGCGAATCGAAGCGACTCGGTCTTACGAGAGTGTTCCCGCTGTTTCTAGAACGGATTCGCGGAACCCGGGCAGTCCCAGACGTGTTTATTTGGTTTCGGCGAGCCGTTCTGTTACAATATATTAGTAGCGGCGGCCGTGACGTCATCGTTACACAACACTCACGGCATCATCTCACCTCATCTCATCTCTTGTCACGGTCGAAAATTTTGCGTATTCACCCATGTGTTTTAGCAGTCGAAGGACCTCGCATAAAGAAAGCTAGCTTTCTAAAAATAGTTCTCGTTGAAAAACAACCGTTACTCAGTTGTTTAAGAAGCAACGTGCATCGAAAAACGTACCTAGTTCCGCAAACGGCTCGACCATACTGCCCTAACACGCCGTTTGCTTTTTGGATGTGCGCACGCACACATACATAAATCACATATTTGTGACTTCTGTGAATAAATCGGTTTGATAAATACCATACATAGTAGACAAAATACCTGGCGTATGAAGGGTCTTATTGAAGCGTGAAGTGAGTAAAGTACAGTCGAAGATACTACAAATTCCATCCAAATAACAAAATACTTACAACAGCGCAGTGGCACCATCAACATAACCTCACATGCTTCCCTCTAAAACAAACCTTATTTGTTGCATCCTCCTGTTTTTTGCCCTAAATGGACTGCCTAAGCCTGACGTCACAAATGGGCGGAGCTAAAAAACCTTTCCAAACGAACCGAGAAAGCGTGCAATTTTCTCATAAGAACATTTTATTTTCAAGTTTGTTATTAGTTATGACGTGAATAAGAGTGGCCAGGTCAATATTTGGTGAAAACTTAGGACGGTTCAACGTTTTAACAAAGTATTTTTGATGAAAGGTAAGTCTAATTATTATTTTTTGCCCATTTTACTTTTTCGAGGTTATGTTTTTATTTACTAGTGTGATTTATTTTGTGTACTTTTAGTTAAATAAAACCATTTGAAATCAGAATTTTGATTGAAAATGGCATCCAAACATGTTTTGAAGATCTGCGACATTATTGAGTTTTTTGAAGACGAGAATAAAATGATAAAAAGGGGTGAAAATGCATTGGAATCCAATCATGTAAAAAGCATGCAGTTCGATGCTGATTTAATGATTATTAGAGGGGAAATACATGCCAGCATGAAGGATGAAATATATAGAGTACAGGTAGGTATTCTGCTTCCCATAGATTTTATAGCTATTATCTTATTAAATGTTCCTATTGCAGTTTACGCTAAATAAATCAGGAGAGATTACTTCGGCTACTTGTACCTGCCCGAGGGGTACAAAATGCCATCATATTGCTGCGCTGGCTTTTTTTGGGCATTATAATATGACAACTGCAATTTAAGGAGTGCTTTGAAGGTTCTCGATCTTGCCTTCGAATGTAAAAAATTTACAAACTTTTTGGTCACTGTGGTGCTTACAGTCAAGCACAAAACACATAACCATGACTATAGATATTGACCACGAGCATAAAAAACGGTCTTTAAAGACAGCAGCACCACTAAACAACAAAAATGATAAGTTTTGATGAAAATTAACGATAACATAACCTATAATATATAGGGTGATCGTGATATAACCTTACAAAAAAAAACGGTAATAAGTGACGATTAATAGAACTCATATACAAAAAAAATCTAGTAAAAGTCTTTTCGTTTTCGAGATAAAAATAATTGAAAATTTATACAAAATTTGCTGTACGCCAATGAGTTAATCAGGATAAAAAATGTGATTTTGGTTGTCTAGTAACGATAATCGATACCTGTACCAACTCAACGATTATGGACTACACAGGATTGCTCACTTCCATTTGACCAATGTTGGACAGTTTTGTGACGTCACCACCGGTGCTGAAGTCGAGCGTTTACGTGTTGAGATGTGGATGACGTGGATGTGTATATCGTACCAATAGTACGTAGATCCGTAAGACCGTAAGATGATAACCTTATATTATAACCAGGGGACGGAGTATATGCTAAATGCAGATACATGCAAATTGTGCATATAAGTAACATTTTTCATAACCTTTACATATTTTGACAAAAACGTCATATTTTTGCATATATTTCGTATATATTGTTTCAAACGAAGAGATCTTACCAAACATTCCTTTACCACCACAACCGATTGTCACAAGATGGGGAACATGGATAAACACTACTCTTATTTATGCAGAACATTTTAACGAATCAATAAAATTGATATTGGATCTAACAGATTCTTCTCAATGTGTTTTAACGTCACAAGCATTATTCCAAAATAATATTGTGCACCAGCAATTCATTTTTATAAAAACTAATTATAGCTTCGTTTCGGAAACGCTAATTGCTTTACAAAAAAATTCTGAGCCACTTGTAGATTCTTTGCAGATAATTACAAAATTCAGAGAGAAATGTTAAAGAAAAAATTGAAAAAAATGCGATAAATTAGAATGTTTTGGATGCGGTAGAAATTAAAATTACAAATCAAGAATATGCGAAAAAACACTGGTTTTCTTTTGTTACCTATTTATTAAAGCCGATTTATAAACTTGACGTTGCCTTTGCCGTTTAGAATTGAGATCATTGTTCTTTGTTGAATATTGTGTTTATCGCATAGATATAATACTGTATAGACTACGGATCGGTATAAGGCGCGATGTGCCGAGTGGGAGCGAGAGGTAAATACAGTGCCGTTCCTGGATCTTTTGTCACCCCGTGCGAAAGCGAAATTGCCGCCCCCTCCCCCCCCCCCCCCTTTGTTATGATTTATATATTATATTTCCGAAAGTTATTACATTACTAACATTATTAAAAATTTAAATGTTACCACTTCACAATGTAAATATTTTGGCTGCTGATGAAGAGGAACGCTTGGAGGACTTCAGGCAGTTTCGTTTGGAGAGGCGAATAATGCGTGAAAATAATTCACCATTTAATCTACCCGATACACATTTTAAAAGTAATTTTCGCCTAACGAAGGATATGGCACAATATGTCTTTAACCGAATTTTACCTCATATGCAAGGAAACGAGCCAGAGACCAAATTTTTTGCTGCATTATCGTTTTTTGCAAGTGGTTCTTACCAAAGGACAGTGGGACATGAGTTGTATATTTCGTCATCGCAACCAGTGATATCCAGAGCCATTGATCAAGTGATACTGGCTATTGAAACACACCTTGCTCAAGATTGGATATCTTTTCCTACCACTGAAGATGCTAAGAATATCATAAAAGCACAATTCATGGAACTAACTGGGTTTCCAGGGGCAATCGGTGCTATAGATTGCACCCATATAGCTATTTTAGCACCATCCATTGAAGAACACAATTATCTCAATCGGAAAGGATTTCATTCTAAAAATGTTCAGTTTGTAAGTGAAATAATTTTTGAATAACATCAATTTTTATGAAATCATTATTTTCAGATCTACGATTATCACTTAAAAATATTAAATATTAATGCAAGATATGCCGGAGCTACGCACGATGCATATATATGGAGAAATTCTCATATACGCACCTATTTGGAAAGATGTTATAATGATGGTAATGAACACAATTTTATATCTATAATATAAATAAAATGTGAGAGTATAGCGAGGATGTGGCTATAGATCATGTATTTTTGTTTATTAAAGGCTCCAGAAACACGTGGTTAATTGGTGATTCCGGGTACCCATTAGAGCCATGGCTGATGACACCAGTTGCCAATGCTGCACCCAATACACCGGAATTTAGTTATCAAGAAGCCCATGTAAGAGCACGAAATTGCATTGAAAGATGTAATGGAGTTTTAAAGGGACGGTTTCGTTGCTTGTCAGCTGACAGGATCTTAAGATATGATCCAGAGAAAGTGGGACATATAGTGAATGTATGTGCGATATTACACAATATATGTGTAGAAGGAAGACTTGAAGTTGATGTCAATGTAATTATTCCTCATCCTGATCAATTACTCGATCCTCCTGAAGGAAACCAAAATGATGTAAGAGGTGTTGGTGCAGTAACCAGACAAAATTTAATAAATAATTATTTTAGATGAAGGTCTAGTTTTCTTTCAATATCATAGCTTTATTTCTCTTTTAGTAATGTCTTTACTACAGATTTGAAAAAATGGTATCTTTAAAAAGAGAAGCAAATACTTCTGTAGACTTGAACATGTATTACCGGATAATGTTACATATGAGGTAGGTATTTTTAATGAGTAACTATAAAATAAAAGAAGCACAGAGTTATAACGAAATCAAACAAGTTTAAACGCATTTATTATAATGCATCACATTATTTCTTTTAGAACAGAAAATTAATAACATTGAAAAAAAATCCACAAACAGGAAGTACAAATTAATCAAACATAATATTAATAATAAACTATCACAAAAAAACATTTTAAATAATAACATTCAAACAAAATATAACAAGCAGGAACTACCCAAGAAATCAAACATAATATTCATTGCAATAATGTGTCACATAAATCATTTTAAATGAAAATAAATATCTATTAAAAATAATGGAACAAACCTAAGTACTAAAGTCATAGTCTCTATGTATGTAACCAGTAAATATAGGATAGGAATATCACACAAATAACATATATACATAATATATATAGCTATTAATATGAATTATTTTTTTAAATTTTTTGCTATATCTGCCATAGACTGGGAAATACTTAGCAAGTGATTGCTCATTTCCCTTAAAAGTTCCACATTTTCTTTATTCATTTCCAATAGGTCACGTGTAATACGAGGTGCTTCCCGCCTTCTGCGCTTTGGAGGAATAATTTTCTCTGAGGCCACTGTTTTTTCTAATGGCCTTTTACAATATTGATGCTTCACAGTTGCACATGAAGGAGGGTTTTGCGTATATGAACACGATGCAATATTTTCGGCCATTTCTTCATTTTGCGGACGTTCATCTGTGGTTATCTATAATGGTTTATGTTAGATTTCTAGAAACTAACATTAATTTGATATATCACTTCAAGCATTCTACATCATTCTAATAGCAATTTTTCAATAATTTCAAATACATACCAATTTTATTCTGTACTCAACAACCTCATCTCCTTCTATGGCTTTTGACCCCATTAAATGTAACAATTTCAACTCCATGTTGTTCAGAGGGGGGATTTCTTGACTTCCACCCCCTGTTTGTTGTTTTTCTCGATTTATTTTTGCGCTTTTCGCTTTGGTTTTGCATTTCCAGTCAGTTACTGCCTTTAAATATAAATTCATTAGTAATACAATTATTATTCTTGTAATGCAATATTAACTTGCCTTTCTCCATTCACCGACACTCTTCTCACCATATCCTAAACCATTTAGGGAATTAGCTAGTTCATTCCATAAACTATTGCCTTCACTTTTTCCCTGCGCTCCATTAAATTTATTTGTTAAAATTTGATGGTTCTTTTCAGCGAAACTCAAAAATAACGCCCAATGTTCACTTGTTACTCTCATTTTTCCTTCCAAACTTAAATACACCCGATTAGCCCAATATTTCAGCATAAAACCTTTTTGACTAATAATAATAATTGCGGCAACGGCAAATGGTGAGAAATATTTTAAGGTTATTTATTTTAGATACACATACAACATACAACAGCGTTCAGCAACATACTTCACATAGCTTCTATCTCTGTTCAATATGCGTTGGTGATTGTCTATCACTCTCTTTGCGATATGTATAGACATCTCGCTTTGTAGCTATCGACTTTCAGCGACAATCGCCAGAAACGATACGCACAGAATGCCCAATGTCTCGCTTTTATGCTACAAATAGAATTCTACAATGCACAGAATCCCACTCCTGGGTAAATAAATAAGGCGACTTGTCTCTCACTCTAAATGAGCGGACTTGACAACTCCGTAACCATGACGCTCTAACCTCTAGCGTTGTCAGTTACGTCATGTCCTTTTATTTTGGAGGTCGCGTGTTCTAAACACCAAGAAAACTAACTTTTTCTTCTCAATTCCACTTTTTTCTCGCTATATTTACAGTTTTATTTCATTTCTTATTGTTCCCCAATAGTTTTCGAAGATAAGTGATAACAAATTCTTGATTGTATTGACACATGATTGACACGAGGCTGTAGAGGTTAGAGCGTCATGGTTACGGAGTTGTTAGCTCCGCCCATTTAGAGTGAGAAACAAGTCGCCTTATTTATTTGCCTCTCGCTCCCACTCGGCACATCGCGCCTTATACCGATCCGTAGTCTATACAGTATTATGTCTCAACGATTATATAGACTACACAGGATTGCTCACTTCCTTTTGACCAATGTTGGACAGTTTTGTGACGTCACCACCGGTGCTGAAGTCGTGCGTTTACGTGTTGAGATGTGGATGACGTGGATGTGTATATCGTACCGATCGTACGTAGATCCGTAAGATTATAACCTGATATTATAACCAGGGGACGGATTATATGCAAAATGCAGATACATGCAAATTTTGTGTATAAGTAACATTTTTCATAACCTTTACATATTTTAACAAAATCGTCATATTTTCGCATATATTTCGTATATATTGCTTCAAATGAAGAGATCTTACCAAACATTCCTTTACCACCACAACCGATTATCACAAGATGGGGAACATGGATAAACACTGCTCTTATTTCAGATTTATAACAATCTCCGCTTTTTTCTCTCATCATATTAGACCAAGGCTCATCTGTTTAGCATAAAAAATTTTGCCACCTCTCAACAACCAATATACACCTTTTTTTGCAGATGCGTCCGGTCTGCATGTAATGTATCGAATTTGAGTTATTGGCATTTCTGGCAAAAAATTTATAATATATTGGTATTTTTATAATAGACCAAACAATAGAGATTTTTCTGCGCACTAAAATTTAACCGGTCAAAACCTATACTATCGTGTAGACTGTGTAGAGGATAGTTCATAGATGAAAACCCACCTTTTTGCCCCAGCGAAATCGGTGGTGGGATTTTTATAAACCAATTATTGTGCAAAAATAAGCATTTTTTTTTTGTTTTTTTCGAATATTCCGAAAAGTAATGAAGGGATCGTTATACGACCAAATAAACTTTTGTAGGGAATTATAATGCCTAGAAAATGGTTTGCTGTACAACACGATTGGACTATGCTTTACTGAGAAAATCCGGAAAAACCCCCACAAATTTATCTTTTTTGGAAAATCATAATTTCGACAAATTGGATGGTGGAAAAACTATCTTCGGGATAGTGATAGGTAATAATGTGTAATTTATGTGTGCGGAAGATGGTTTCCGGCGGATGCACAGTTTTTGCACAATCGCGTTATAAACAATTTTCACACCTTCTCTTGTAAATTGTGCGATTTTATGGGAAATCGATTTTTCTTAATTCTGCAAGCGGCATTTTAAATGAGAAACCAGTATCTTCAAAACGTATATCTTGGATTTTCACGTAAGAAGTGGTAAATGTCCGAAAAAAAGCCCTAAATGTTGCTCCGAACCCGCGAAATCGCTTCGAGACAGACTCGGGCAGCTGTGGCGGGGGAACCAGCCAGCGGAGGAGAGTGTACGTTGCGTGGCAGGTTAGCGGCAGAACATATACGCACACATAAATTGCATATTATTACCTATCACTATCCCGAAGATAGTTTTTCCAGCCTCCGATTTGTCGAAATTATAAATTTTTCAAAAAAAAGAAAAAATTTTGGGAGTTTTTCCGGATTTTCTCAGTGAAGAATAGTCCGATCGTGTTGTGCGTGCAGCAAACCATTTTCTAGGTGTTGTGATTCCCTACAAAAGTCCTATAGGTCGTATAACGATCCCTTCATTACTTTTTGCAATATTCGAAAAAAAAACGAAAAAAAAAATGCATTTTTTTGCACTATAATTTGTTTATAAAAATCCCACCACCGATTTCGCTGGGGCAAAAAGGTGGGTTTTCATATATGAACTATCCTCTACACGATAGTATAGGTTGTGACCGGTTAAATTTTAGTGCGAAAATGTATTCTTTTTTAGCTCTATTGATTGGCCTATAAGTGTATAGTGTATGTAAGTATAGTTATTGAAGACCGTTTTGAGATTACTTTAAATAATTAAAGCTCAGTTTTATTTTTAATATTCATAGAATTAACTTTGTGTTATTAGCGTAATAGGACGTTTTAATTAAACATTTCTTCATATCTAGGTGTTTTACTTGGTGTTATTTTTAGTGTAAACATATTTATTTTACTCTCTGCATTTTACTGTTCAATTTATGTGTATATGCTTTAAAAACTGACATGTTTTTTCCACTTTTACCTTAAAATGTATTTATTACTGGTCAACTGGTGTCAAAGCCTTAGTTAGGGGGTACAACCATGATCGAGGACCGTGGTTCGGAGCCCACGTTATACTGTAGGTCCCGTCCAAATTAGCCCTGGCAGGAAAAAAGAGCCGATAACTTAATACAAGGAAGGAAGGAATACATTTTTGTAAAACTTTTTCGCATTTGAACTGAAATTGTAATAAATGCAAGCAACATAATTGCTAAATAAAGATGAAATTAAAATATACTTAGTGTTTTTTTCTACTTAAAATTTGACTTAGATACATGAAAATACAATTCAAATAAACAAAGTACTTCACGTAAAAATTTGTTAATTACTCGAGGTAGCTAAGTACTACTATTAAGCGAATATTTATTCCATGAATAAAAAAGATCAATATATATATTGTTATAAATAAATAATAATACAAATAATTTGTATTAATAATTTATTCACCTCCCAGTAAACTCTCAAGTAAGGTAACTCATGAGTAAGCGGTCAGTAAACGCAGGGGCGGCTTAAGGCCCGGGCGACCCGGGCGACTGCCCGGGGCGCCGGGTCTAAGGGGGCGCCAAAAATTCAAACACAAAAAATAATTTTCTCGTTACAACGATCACTACGTATTTAAAAGGTGCTCGAAATTAATTACTGTGTGGTCCGAATAAGAATGATTGTCTAATTTGGGACTTTTGACTGTGCTCGTGTTGTCGCCGGCGGCCGGAAATATCTTGATAGAAGTTGGCGCAATTTGGACCGGCCGCCGGCCGCCCTCCGTGACGCCTGGCGCCGTAAAACAGTAAACAAAAAAGACTGAACGCCGAAAGCCCTGCTTCAGTGTCTTATAAGCTTACTGATAGCAGGAGAGCTGATGTCAGAAAAGTCGACCGATCTGCACAAGTTTTTAACTTCATTCACATATGGAAATGCCACTTTATTAACGAAATTGCGTTTCTGCCACCTCAGGCTGGTGAATATTTATTGTTATTTAAGAAAAACGGTTATAAAAAACGGAAGAATTTTGACCAATCTGCACAAACCCCAAAATGCGCATACTGCTTCTTTTCACCAAAACAAGACACACCGAGCTATTCTGCCAAGTCTGATTGGTGCGAAAATCATTCTGCCTAGGTTTTTTCGACGCAAAAATGGAGACAAAATTTTGACCAATCTGCACAGCTTCCAAAATGGTAAATCCGAGTTTGTCATGTTGAATCAAGTCCTCGAATACCATTCTGCCAGACTAAAATGGTGCGAAAAATGTTCTGCCAAGCCATTTTCCGAGAGGAAAATCTGGAAAATTCAACCAATGTGCACAAGCTCCAAACTTTACATACGACATCGTTATGACACAGAAACCTTATGCGAACTATTCTGCCAACCCTTTTCGGTGCGAAAAGTGTTATGCCAAGTAATTTTCCTCTATTACCTGAGCCCAGTGGGCATCAACCAAGGGACATATTAACCTATATTACAACGAGAAATCTGAGTGATAACTTTCCCAATGTTTTCGTTGCTCTACGAATTGCTCTCACACTGCCAGTTAGTGTTGCATCAGCAGGGAGAACATTTTCAAAACTAAAATTGATCAAAAACTACTTCAGATCTACTATTTCACAAGAACGATTAGTCGGATTAGCCATGATGTCAATTGAACATGAACTACTACAAGAAATAGACCTCAATACGTTTAATAAAGACTTTGCCGATAAAAAAGCTCGCAAATGTTTTTTTATATAACAATTCTGATAACTTATTTTTGTTTATAATTTGTTATTTTTGATTATAGTGTATGTTAATGTGTAAGCTGTAATAAAATGTTTCATTTCATTGCTATTTTTCATAATCTTTGGTTATCTTTGGTTTGAGGAGGGGCGCCAAATTACCCTTTCGCCCGGGTGAAAATTTTACCTTGAGCCGGCCCTGAGTAAACGTTTATTCACCTATCAGTAAATTTAATCTCATGAGTGATAAATGAGAATAAATTCGTCAAGTAAATTTACTGAACGAGTAGTAGCCGTACAGTTTACTCAAAGATGACTAAACCAGGGCTTAGTCATAATGCTTGATTTTACTATGTATGACAGCGCTTTCCCCATACTCTATCTTCAAAATGGTTAACCGTTTTGTAAAAAATATTTTTAATAAAATTTGAAGAGAATTTTTTGCTTAATCATCTTTACTATAGATGTAAATTTCATCGAAACCGTAGGAAGCGAGATATTTGTGAAAAACTAATTTTTTGTGAAATTTGTTCTTCAATATCTTAAGATGAGGACACGCCATTTTATAAAACTTTGAGACAACCTTTACTACGCCAAAATAAAGGTTTTTACGAGTTTAAAGCTTTTTATCTCACTCCGAGGCTATTTAACTCTATTTTATCTTAAATGACTGCACTCTAGGTCGTATAGCCACGCTTTCTGCACAGCACCGGTGGTGACGTCACAACGTTTGTCAGGCAGATTCGGCGAACTGAGCAATCCTGGTAGTGTCTATAATCGTTGATTATGTCTATGGTTTATCGGCAGATTCTAACCTAAAACCACAATCATGATTATCCGTTAGTGTCTTGACCCATGAAATTTGCTATTTACTTACAAACTGCAAACACAAACGCAAGTGAAGTCTTGAAAAAGACTGGTTTTATAGACTTCTTGTACAAAAAAGATTATAAGAGAAAAAGTACATTGAAAACAAGAAAGGCGACGACATATAAATGACAACTGACATATGCAAACTGACAAGTGAATCACTGGCAAAAGAAAACGTCTATCAAATTTGAAAGCAAATTGTCAATTTATTGTAACTAGGTAACTAACAATTAAATCTTGGTTAAATATGTATGTATTTATTTTTGTGGTCAGTGACGTCAAATGAGTGTGGATAGGGGATAATTTTTCTTCATCATTTTGGACCTACCAAATATGGGTTTTTCTGAATTGTTGGATCCTCCTAATGACCCAGAATTTTTTTGTAAGGTTATATCACGACCACCCTGTATAATATGGGCCAAAACTACATTATACTACTTCTTCTTCTTCTGCTGCTGCATATCCACTAATGGATGTTCGCGATCACATTTCTCCACTCCTCCTTATTCCGTATTGTATGTATTAGTTCTCCCATTGTCCTCAATCCCGTCCATTGCCTGACGTTGCGAAGCCATGACATCCTCTTTCTTCCAACTCCTCTCTTTCCCTCAATCTTTCCTTCAATTATCAATTGTAGGAATTGGTATCGCTCGTTCCGTATCACGTGGCCAAGATATGCTGTTTTACGACGTTTGATTGTGCACAGCAGTTCGCGGTCTTTATTGATCATTCTCAGGATCTCCTCGTTTGTCCTTCTTGCAGTCCAAGGAATCTTTAGTATACGCCTATAAATCCACATCTCGAATGCCTCAAGCTTATTCATAGTGTTCACCTTTAGTGTCCATCCCTCCATACCATAAAGTAATACCGTCCACACATAGCATTTTACAAATCTAATCCTTAGGCCAAGATCAAATTCAGTATTGGTAAACACTTTTTTAAATTCCATGAACGCACTACGGGCGTTTTCAATTCGACATCTGATTTCCAAGTCCGATTCCCAGTCTTCACACAGCCACGTTCCTAAATATTTGAATTTATTCACCCGCTCTATTGGTTGGTTGTCATGTGTTAGGCTTGCGTTTTGAAATCCTTGTGGCTTGCGAGTAATTATCATAAATTTGGTCTTCTTGGTGTTGATATTAAGGCCCATGCGTTTACTGTGTTCACCGCAGTAAACGCAGTAAGTTTAAGCAAGTACTGCAAATCTTTCACTTTTTCTGCAATTAGAACTGTGTCGTCTGCATAACGTATATTGTTGACCCAAACACCATTCACCTTAACGCCCATTTATACTACTTACCTATCTAGAAATATTTTGTGATAACGTAGGTTTCAACAAACTTTATCACAATATATAGCTGGCAACTCTTATTTACAACAAAATTAGGAATAAATGTAGAATTAAAACTCTCTTATGGACAAATTGTGTGCTTTTTCGATTTGTTTGGAAAGGTTTGGAAGCTCCGCCCCCTCGAGTGACGTCAGCACTTATAAAAAAATAGGTAGTCTATTACAAACCAGCCACAAACTGACGTGTGTGGTTAAACAAAATTTTCCAACGTTTTCCCGAAAGTGATGCCGTGCTGGTTGTATCTGCACATCTGCAGCAATTTCACGTCGCTGCAACCTTTATAAGACTTGCCATGATGTTAGCAATAGAGGTGGCTCAATTAAGGGCCGGACGTCGTGCCACGGACACGTTGACCTGCAGTACATTAAATTACTACTCGGCGCGCCATTAAATGTTTTTATATCAAAACAATTTTTTTTCAATCTAAAATGTTGGTGAATAAGTTTCTGAACTTTACGCGAAGTTAAAATTGGATTTAACACATGAAGAAACAAATATGCGAAAATGTATCCCAAGAACTTCGTTCCAGCACCGTTGCTTAGCAATTTTATTGGAATAGACATTGGAATTAGTATTTCACAGGGATGATTTTGCTCTAATCAAATCAATCAATCGATCTACATCGATTGCACCAATAATTCAATGATAAATTATGTGCCTCATCTGAACGCTCACATTGACACGAATGTATCTAAAGTGGCGTCGTTGTGTTTCAGTGATGCAAGACACCGATACCTTACACAGGTTAGATTAGGTTGAGTTAGGAGACATCGACACAGAATTAATCTAGTGGTTTAATGTGGACTCTATGTGAATGCTCTCATTAACTTGCATGGCGCTATGGTATCCGAGCCACTGGTGGGCGAGACATGGTGTCCCGTCTGAAAGAAACCTATAATAGAGGATTTTAGATTGTTATCTAGATTCTTACCTTGAACCTTCCACATTATATTCGTAGAAGATATATATTACCTATAGAGAACTTTTCCTTTATATCAGTTCTAGTTTTTTTCAGATTCAATTGAAGCTATTTTTAGGGCCTTTGGCGATTGCCGTCCCTGGGGAACTGAAAGGTTACTGGGAGGCCCATCGAAAGTTTGGAAAACTCCCATGGGAAGAATTAGTGAACCCCACTATACAAATCTGCGAGAAAGGCTTCAATATGAGCGACCATCAGTATAACGCTATATTCAAGAACCGGCAGATACACAATGATCCGACATTCAAGTAAGAAGTATCCCGCCTTTAAAAAGAGACCTATTGACGAATTTGGTTTCAAGGGAATGGTTCCATAACGAAAATGGCGAATTCAAGAAAATGGGCTCCAAAATAGTCCCCAAGAAACTTTGCGAAACGCTGAGGATCATAGCGAAAGGGGGTGTAGATGAGCTTTACAATGGAACCTTGACAAACGGTTTCCTGGAGGATATTCGGGAAGCAGGCGGAATAATCACTGCCAAAGATCTACTCGAATACAAGTAGGTACCTAACTAATTTTAATTAATACATTTCAGTCAAATGTAGCAACCGCTAAATATCGAAAATCCGGTTATATGCTTAATAACCAAATTCAGGCATTGTACGAAACTGAAAACTCATATTTGCTATGCACATTTACGTATAATTTTAACTGAAATAATATGCATCATTCCAGTTAATAGATACATTAACTAATTACACGAATTGTTGTGCAATAATATTGATGTTGTAATGAAAGTAAATGAACACAATTCAACCTTACAAACATGGAACAAAAAATGGAGTTGAAATAATTACATGTGCAAAACCAATATGAGCCATGTACAAATTCATATTTTTTACATATAAATTATGTTGCTACCAAAACATCACTAAGAAAAGCAGCTTCTATTGCCTGTATTGGAATTAAGCAAGTATGTCAAAGTGCCATGAAGTGTTACGTTTTTCTGACCTCTGGTTTTATTTTATTAATTGATAGAGTCGATTCCAACAATACCATTTTGATTCTAAGAAATTATATAGGTGCTCCAAATTTTAAATCGGATGACACTCCCGGTTATTTCCCCAAGGTTTTTAATTTTATGCAACAGCCGACAGTGGCGTACGTCGTATCGTGGAGTTACGAAACGTATGCAAACCTTCGATCAGATTATTATATACTTACATTCTTACATACGTACACGAGCCTTAATACATAGAACAATGTCCCCAACATCTCACACGATGGATGCTGCTTCAATGTTGCAAAAGTAACTGTTGTTTACTTATCACTAAACGATGACATCAATCATTAACTAAATAAATATTGATTGGGAAACCTGAGAAACTGTCCACTTTGAGTAAATAAAACGAAGCTCATAAAAATGTAATTTGGGAAAAGCAAATTGAATTACGAACAAATGCGGCAACCTTGTAACAACATCCGTCATTTTGTCGTTTCGGTTTTCCTATCTGCTTTGATGTGACAAGAAAATCATCTCGTAGTGATTTCTGGTGTTGATTTTTAATATTTTCACTACTTAAACTTATTCTAGAAGAGGCTGATACATTAATGGATAAGATAAGAAGTGTTTAGTGTGCCAGATATCTTGGAATTCGCATTAGCAATCATTCTTTTCAAAAGTGAGTCCCACTTACCATAGACGCAGAACTGGGAAGATAGGTGGGTTATAATTAATATTTACAAGTTATATGTACCTTTCAGTTCTAACTTTTTCAAATAAGAAAGCAAGCTAAGCCGCGACGGCTTATGGCTAGTAACTGTTAGGAAAAATAATATCTGATAAATGAAAATGTCCAATTTCCCAAAAACACCATATAAAAACCCTGAAACGTGTCGCGGGACACGTGTTAGGAATTTTAGTTCCTTTTAATTAATAACCTATTTTTTTGTTTAATTATTTCTTAATAAAACTTTGTATTCTATAAGTAAGGCAATGGAATATCGTTCCTCGGTGCGTCAAGCGCGTGGTCTCTCTCTCTCTCTCTCCCTCTCTCCTCCCCTACCTCCCTCCCTCTCTCCCTCTCCCGCTCTCTCTGTTCCTCTCTCGCTCTCTCTCTCTCTCTCTCTCTCTCTCTCTCTCTCTCTCTCTCTCTCTCTCTCTTTTGTTTAATTATTTCTTAATAAAACTTTGTATTCTATAAGTAAGGCAATGGAATATCGTTCCTCGGTGCGTCAAGCGCGTGGTCTCTCTCTCTCTCTCTCCCTCCCTCCCTCCATCCCTACCTCCCTCCCTCCCTCTCTCTCTCTCTCTCTCGCGCTCTCTCTCCCTTTCTCCATCCCTCCCTCTCTCCCTCTCTCGCTCTCTCTCACTCTCTCCCTTTCGGGTGTAGTTCTTTTTGTATTTGTAAAAAGGTATTATGTACGGAAGATCCACTAATAAAAACCTAAAGGTTCTCAACAACAGAAAAAAAGATATTGCAATCTTTTAAATTTTTACATACATCTACTACTATCAAACTTAAGGCATAATTAAAGCAGTGTACATAAATAGCCTGTGGAACTTGTTTTTTAAACAACGTTTGTAACTCCCTAACCTTGCCACTCATAACGTTGGCTCCATCATAAGTTTGTGCCACGCAACAACTTAAATTATGTCAATGTCGCACTCACTTAAACGTTTCCTAATAAACTGAAACAATGACGTTGCATCTAATTTGTCTGCAGCTTCATAGCCCATAAACCTCTCGTACAACACACCGTTTAAGTAATATCTTACTATTATTGATAACTGCTCAGTTTTACTTAGGTCTTTCGTTTCGTCAGCCATAATGACAAAATAACGGGCATCCCTAACTTCTTTACTAATATGTTTAACAGATAGTTCTGCTAGATAATGTATCAACTCATTTTGAATAGAGTGATGCGTATACTTAGCATTTTTTGGGCCCTCAAATAGCCTTTTTGCGATGATGGCGGTGTCACGTGACATCAGATCTAGTAATTCTAAAAAATTGCCTCTATTTTGACTAGTATTGGATTCGTCGTGTCCTCGTAGAGCAAGACCCTGGGTAGACAAATAAATTATACAACGTATGATAGATTTAATATACTCCCGATTTTCTTGAATCAATTCAGTATGCGCAGTGCTTATTTGAGCTGTTGCTGACTGCTGATTTTTACTACTTTCATAGGACTGCCAAGCTACCATAGCAGTTTTGTGTTGATAGCTAATGTGATGATATCTGAATCCAGCTTTTCTTTCTGAAGCTCGTATCCAATTTTTGTATCCTTCAGAAGTAAAAGTTTTGGATGCCCCTGTACCTTTCGTTAAAAAAAATCTACAAGGATAACAAAATACAGCATCTTTTAAAATACTGTATTCAATCCACGAATAGATTTTGTAATAGTCTGATTTAAAAGATCGCAGATCAGAACCAAACCTTGTTTTTGGAAAACTGAGCAAAGGAGGTTCTAGGCAGTCCAGGGGCTGGGCCATATCAGGTAGAGCCACAGGACCTTTAATCAGCGTGGCTGGCGTGCATCCTATTAAAAATCAATTACCTAGGTTTCAATCATTTCCGACTAATAAACGGTTGAATAAACTTTGTTTTTTGTTTGTTTTACCATGGAAATAATTTATTTCCCTAAATATATTTTTTGCTCAAATGCTTAATTTAGCAGGTTGGGCGAATGGTTGGGCGAGGACAATTTGGGTTGGGCGCTCGCCCAACTGCGCCCACCCCTGGCGCCGCCACTGTATCTAGCGTTACCACGGAGAAGGCAACCGACAATACAAAAACAATTGTAGACTCCATTTCACATAAGAAGAACCGTGGCCTTGAGTTCCATGCAAGCCGCATCTCCGTCCCGAAGTCGCCCGATCGGCATCTGGACAGTAGCGGTCCGAGTAGTAATCGTATTAGGGGATAATATTAATTCGTGTATTGTTAGTTGCCTATGTTGTGTAAACAACAAGAATAATTTAATCTAAATCATTTCGCCTTTAGTCAAAATACACAATGCACAACGTACAAAACTGTAATAGTAATAAAATAAAGGACCGTTACGTTACGTTAGATACGCGAACGCCGGGCGACAAGCGACAATGCCGAAAAACACGCCAACGCGCCTACGCTAAACCTTCACCCTCCCGCCACTGCTTATACACGAATTACATGAAACTATGGAAACCGAACATAGCCGACGGAATATGTCGTTCCGTGTAACTCTAGCCCACGGTTCTTCTTATGTGAAATGGAGTCTAACACGTTGTCAATAAACAGCTAGCGCGGCGCGATAATTGGCCGTCCGGGTCGTACGGTTTTTCGGCAATAACACCTCTCGCCGATTCAGCGCTTCGAGCGAAGCCCGCCATAAGAAAGCTATGCTTCCAAAAGAAAGCACGTACCTATTTACACTGTCTCCAAATTGCTGGTTGGCAATGTGTGGTGGCTGCCCTTCTTTATGTCGATCGTCAATCGAATTGTGAGCAGTCCGCCGGGGCTTTGTTGCGGAATTTATAGGGAAGTAGTGAATGCGCAATGCAATGACGCCAATGACGGACAGACAAGTGACGGTCGCCTTCGATTGTTTGGATCGCGCTATCGCGGTACAAACGATTGGTAGCTAGCGTCACCATGGAGCAGGCAACCAACACAAAAAAAACTATTGTAACACGGTTGCTACTAAACAGTTAGCGCGGCGCGATAATTGGCCGTTGCGATCGTGACTGTTTTTCGGCGTTTACACCTCTCACCGATTCAGCGTTTCGAGCGAAACCCGCCATGAGAAAGCTATGCTTCCAATAAAATTATTCATCTTCATTATATATAGGAAGAGGACATAAAAGCTTAACACTTCGTTTGTACACACCACTCGCAATTTTCATTTTTTTTTTTAATTTTTCCATATGTGAGAGTACGAAATTTCTTGGTAAGTGTCAGATGAACCCCCGAATGACCATTGCATCCCCTGATTTTCGACTCTGAACTGTTTCAGGGCGGTAGTCTGCGTATAAAGGAATATTTCCAGGTAAAAATTTTCGATGTAAAAATTGGTTTAGATACTTAAAAAAATTACCATACGTGAGAGTTTCACATTTCTAAGTAAGTGTCTTAAGAACCCCCTGTTGACTATTGTATCCCCTGATTTTCGACTTGAAACTGTCTCAGGGAGATACTTTATGCATAAAGCAATATTTTTAAATCAAAATTTTGAATGTAAAAATTGGTTTACATAGTTAAATAATTTTTTACATACGTGAGACTACGAAATTTCGAGGTAAAGTCTCCTATCAACCCCAGAATGGCCATTGCATCCCCTGATTTTGGACTTGAAACTATTTCGGAGGGGTAGTCTACATATCAACGAATATTTCCAGATAAAAATTTTCGATGTAAAAATTATTTTAGATACTTAAAACAATTACTATACGTAGGAGTTCGAAATTTCTAAGTAAGTGTCTTATCAACCCCAGAATGACTATCGCATCCCCTGATTTCCGCCTTAAAATGTTACAGGGGGATAGCTTACGTATAAGCGAATATTTCCAGATAAAAATTTTAGAGACAACAAATTGGTTTAGATACTTAAATATTTTTTATTCAATTTTGCCATATAAACTGACGTTTATTGACGTCAAATCGAACCTAGTCATTGTTTATGTTTATTTAGGCAGCGGATCAAAATGTTTTAATCCGCTGCCTATTCAATTTTGCCGTATAAAGTGACGTTTTATATGTTTAAAATTGTTTTCGTATCAATGCGCTTGCGCCTACGCGGCGCGCGTTAAACCTATCGCTCGTTAAACGTTCATTTCATCCGCTTGTATCATAAATAACTATTTCCATATAGAACCTATTAACCCTCGAATGACCATTGCATCCCCTGATTTTCGACTTGAAACTATTTCAGGAAGATAAATTATGTAAAAATGAATATTTTCCGATAAAAATTTTCAGTGTAAAAATTGGTTGGGGTGGTTAAAATAAAATTTGTTTCGATTTTTTGTACATTTACCCCATCTATCAACCCCCAAAAGATTGCTAGGGCCTAGGGCGGTAAATCGTATCGGATACATTTCATTAGTAATAAACAGTCTCTCCTAGGACGTTTTTGATACTAAAAAATAGCACCTATTTTACCATACTACAAAATTTGTGGATGTGGCTTCACACCCGTTTTAAACGGGGTATTAAACGACATATAAGATAAAGCGATCGTACTTTAAAAAAATTGGTACGTATTATGCTTATAACCGAATTGTGGATATTAGTGGTTAACTAACCAGTTAAATATTTTTCCAAATTCGAACTCTTAACCCAACACTACTTAAAGATATAAACATTGACCATATGTAATTTATTCCTAATTGTATCTTTTTTTCTAGTATCGAATGGCAGAATCCCATATCAGTAAAATTCTCCAATCAAGATAATCTGTTCACGGCGCCCCCTCCAGGTTCGGGGGCTCTTTTGGGATTTATGATGAACATCTTGGATGGTTACGGATTCAATCCAGAAAGCATTGATGGTATTAATAACACTGTGTTGACCTATCATAGGATAATCGAGGCTTTTAAGTACGCTTACGCGAAGAGGACAGAGCTGGGAGACCTGAATTTTATCAACATTACAAATGTAACTAAATGATAAAATTTTAAATTAAGCAGACTTAAAATTTCTGGTTCAATAAGGTTTCAGTTTTTTATTCGTTTTCAGTTGCTGCAAAATTTGACATCTAAGGAATATGCCAACGCGATCAGAATGAAAATCAAAGATAATGCTACTAGTGAGGATCCTAGGGATTACGGCGCTGTATTTTTTGGTAATGAAGATCATGGCACTGCCCATATTTCGGTACTGTCTGAGAATGGTGATGCTGTTTCCGTGACCAGCTCCATTAATATATAGTAAGACCAAAGTTAGTTAAACAAATTCCATTAATTCCAGTAATCATAGTACCTGAAGGATGGCAGATCTGGGTATTTCCGATTACTCAACGCAATGTTCAATTGATAACAGCACCTACATTAATACATTCATATTTTGCTGTAATCGTCTCAATCAAATCACCTATTTAAACTATCATTCATTCACCTTTTTTGGCATTTTCTTCCAGTTTTGGAGCAGGCTTGATCTCCAAGAGCACTGGAATCCTCTTTGGCAGTAGCATTGACGATTTCTCCTTTCCTTCACACTTGAATTACTTTGGCCTGCCAGGCTCGCCGAATAATAAATTGGAACCTCGTAAGAGACCTTTATCCTCTATGACACCCTCCATTATAAGCGACAAGAATGGTGAGGTGAAGATAGTGATAGGAGCCTCTGGTGGTACAAAGATCACCACAGCAGTAGCTCAGGTAAAGAATTTTTCTGTGGCAAAATGATTAACGATTGATAAGATATAAATACGGGTTATGCAATGTCGGATAAGTAGTCTATGCTTATTCATCTTGTTCTCAGTTCTCATACAGTTCCAAGTCTGGGTAGATGATGAAATGATTCATATGTTAATGTAGACAGATATTGTATAACAAAAAATTGTATCTATAATAGTATGAGTAGTCCATACTAATATTCAAATCTTAATTATATTTACTTACTATGTTAATGCATAAGGATAGAGTATCTGGAGAGCATGGATAACATCTATCTATACTTCAAAAATTTAAATATGTTCTAATACAAACCCTATGGATCTCAAATGTTGGTGTTACACTTGACCTAATGTCACCCCACACTTCACTTTGAGGTGCGTTAGCAATACTCATACAACACGAGTCGAAACTTCTTCATACTAGGTGCATCGTAGGTTGAGAGTATTGGTGCAATTCAGTGTGCGATAATGGTTTCCTCGTCTTTATTACAGTGAGTAATAAAATTATGCATCTCAGTTTGTGTTAACATATGTTAACATATGTGGAGTTTAAAGTCATGTTCTAGTACAATTCTCATTTTATCATGTATTATGAAGTCATAGAAAAGTGACAATTGTTAGAATTACAAGGGTGTCAATGTTTGAACCATCCACCTACCTAATACTCATATGTATTCAATTTTAGGTAATAATGAGGGTGTTGTGGTTTGGGCAGAACATAAAAGAAGCAATAGACGCCCCTCGGATCCACCATCAACTATTTCCAATGATGGTAGAATATGAATATGGAACTTTACAGGTATACAACACTAAGAAAATTTGGCTTTGTGATGATTTTTTTTTCATTTTTCAGCAAATCGTGGATGGTCTAAAAACCCTTGGTCACAAAATGAGCAGGAACGCCGGTTCGGTAGTCTGCGCGCTCCTGAGGGAAGCCAATAGAATTATAGGGAACGCAGATTACAGGAAAGGGGGAGATGTTTATGGGATAATGTAAAGTTAGAGATTCGCTTTTTCCTAACACACATATATATGAAGATTCATACTGATTTCCTTTGAGCACTGATTCAATTTAAAATAAAAAAAGTATATAAAAACGTAGTATTTAAAACGAAGGTCTTGTCAAGGTAAATATTACACATTTTTGCTGAAATTCGAGTTTTAGACCATAAAAAAAGAGGAAGATTATAAATGGAGAATAGTACCAAATAGATGATATAATAATAGAAGTTGATTTAGTGGTACCAAAATACAATACAAATTATTAATGACACTAAAGATCCCAGAAAGACAGAAAAAGTTTAAAAAAGGTTTATTCCATCTCTTTAATTTTTCTTTAGTTGTCAAAAGTCCAAACAAAAAAAAATCGCTTAAAACTTGATAAACATCTCAAAGAAAATTTTTACGTTAAATAAAAACAACTTTAACCATGACAATGATACAGTCAAAATTAGTTTATTTCTCCTTCATAGTTTAGAGAACGTTTAGAGAAGCGGATACAGGATTTTTTTCGGAATTCTTTTCCTCATTAGATTTCTAGTCAATATTTCAAAGAAGAAATATATATATATATATATATATATATATATATATATATATATGCGATGTTGAAAACATTGGGTTAAATTGTGCCGGATTCCAATGTTTTCAGGGCAAACGTTTTCTAAATAGGCGATTTCGACTTCAAATTTTTTTTGTTTGTTCTCTTTCCCTCTTATTCTCATCTCTATTTTATATCTAGCTAGTAATTATCTCAGAAAAAGCTTAAATTAAAAAAGTTCAGTATTATTCAGAATATATTCAGGGCGAGTTACTTTTGCTTGGCTTTTAAATGCTGATGAAATATTGCCAAACTGGAAAAATATTACAGTATAGATGAAAAATTTCATAAATACAATATGTGTTGGTGGTAATGCGAATAACAGCCGGGATTCGCATTTCCATGTAAACGAAACGGAAATGGTGAATTTAAGGAAATAAAAATGATTGTCTTGGATTATTTAGGTGTTACTTTATAAACTTGTACATATTTGTTAGCTTTCCTTTTTTTGTTATCAACTTGTGTCGTATATTAATCAGTATTTTTGCTAATAAAATATTTATTTGAATGAATGTTTCAACATTGTGTTCATCACAATACGTGCTTTACTTAAAAAATATATAATAAACAAAATATGTAAAACGTATCATAAAAACTTACATTATGTGAAAACAATTGAGATTCTCTAATTCAGTGTCAAAGCACATATGCACGTTTATTTAAATAATAACAAGCATAAACAATGATTACTTCATAACTTCATGTAAAATAAGTTACATTTGTTAAACAAACACAAAAAAATGCATTTGGTACATAAACAGTTTTGAAATAAAATTCACAATCTCTAAGAAAATTAAAAAAAAACACTTACGGAATAAAATTAAAAAGTTGTTCCATCAACTTAATATTCTTCTCAGCATCATATAAAATGATTCAGTCACTTATTCAACTGTTAGCCATAGTTAATTCTTAACCAGGATCAGATTCATCATTAATTGATGCCATTAACTTCTCCACTTGGAATCTCATGAGGTTATCCTGAATAAAAACCATTTAAGTAACAATTAAGTACAGTTCCATAAGCATAGCTCACTGTTGAGATCCAAGGGTGACCCAGAATCTCTTCTATAGTAATCCTCTTCCTAGGATCTACAATTAACATTTTCTTCACGAGATCTTTTGCATTATCGCTGACATTGCACCAGGGGAAGCCTTGCATGTGGTATGTCCCCTTCAGAATAAGCTTCATGAGAACTGTTTTCTCTTCCGATCTAAAAAGAGAAGAAAATGGAGGTATTCTTTTCCAGACCCATTCAGTATTTTTTTTATTGGTACTCTATTTTGCCTATTTCAAACACGCTCTGGCGTGCGTAAAACGGGCTTTTTAGCAAGCGCCTGTTTTAAAGTTGCCATGGAAACGCATCAACAACGACGAAATAAACCAATAACAGGGCGTTTTTGGCCGTAGCGGGGCGACCCGACTGGTGTCACGACGGCACGAAGCGTCCCGAGTGTCGTTCAAATTAATTATATTGGGTATTTCGGTATTTTTACACTATTTATGATTTCAAAGGTAGGTACCAATAAAAAAATCGCGTAAAGTATTCGTGGATAACTGCTCTTTCAAACACTTGCTCTATTTCGAACACTCCGGCTACGCCGCCGTGCTCGAAAACTTGCATGTGTTTGAAAGAGCTCAATATCCACTCATACTTTAATATACTATTTTCACTTACTGAAAAGGCAGATTGTTAGACAACATGTAATAAAGGATCACGCCCAAGCTCCAGATATCGGCTTGATTGCTGTATAAGGTAACATGAGTGTTCAGAACTTCGGGGGCAATGAAATGCCAAGTACCACAAATCGTCTTCATTGCATCAAACCCATTGGTTATCTTACTGAGTCCAAAATCTGTTAGTTTCAGTAAAGAATATGGCTGTGAGTCAAGAAGAAGGACATTGCTTGGCTAAAACATTAAATCCATTTAATATTCCAAAAAAGAATACTTATATATATATATATATATATATATTTCATGTAAAAAAATATATCAATAAATTAAAAAGCATACATTTATACATAGCTGTAAGACTGTAAATTACTTTTAAATCCCTGTGTGCTATCCCTTGGGAGTGCAGGTATTGAACAGCAAGGATTATTTGGTAAAACAAGAATTTCACTTGACTTTCAGACTGCTTCTTATTTGAGGAAATTTTTGAGTTTAACTCTCCTCCTTTTAAATACTCTAGCACTATGAAGACATCATTATCGGTTTCAGCGACATCATATAACTTTACTATCAGAGGCTATAAAATATAACACTTAATTAAAAATTATACTTACAAAGTTAATTGAATTATGCAGTGTAACCTTGGTTATCCGAACACGCGTTTATCCAAATACCCGCTTATCCGAATGTGAAATTGGCATTTATTATCCGAACTGCTCTTGATTAACCAAACTTAAATGGCTCCTGGTCACCCAGTAAATTTAGTTAGTGACGACTCCCAAATTTCTGTCATATTTCTTCCGCTTAACTGCACACCACTGATCCAGCCAATGGATCAGAATGTGATCCAAGCTATAAAACTCTACTACATAAAGAATCTATTGAGGAAGATAGGGGGGACTCTTGGAAATATTGCAGAGGAACTGAAGAAAGTCACAGTCAAAGATGTTGTGTTTGAACTGGCAGAGGCTTGGCAGAACACGAAGGCCGATCTGAAAGTTCTTGGCAGCAACTCCTGCCCCCAGGATTGTTAGATTCATTCGAAGATGAAGATTTGATCCCTCTCTCTACATTGCGACAAGCTATAACATCAGAAGTGAACGAAATAAACGAGATAGTGGAACTTACGAAAAAAATATCAGATGCTCCTACAAATGAAGAAATGGACCTTGGGCGATGAAAACGTAGAAAGGATAGATGACAGCGACATATTGGAGTGTGTGGAGAATTTTGATGAAATGGAGGAAGAGAGTGACAGTGACAGAGTGACACATGGAGAAGCGGTAAATAACTTTGCTAAATGCATACAGTGGGCAAAGGACCATGGAGAAGATTCCAGCCACATAGTTCTTTTAGAAGAGATGCAAAGCAGAGCAAATAAGTTGCAAATGAGAGCTGTTAAACAACAGAAAACTACACATTTTTTTAAGTAAAATTTGCACCAACATTTCTGGTAGAATGTATCAACTCATTTTATGAAAGAATGTATATTTTTATTTACATTTGTTACCTTCGAAAGTTTTTTTTATTGCATTAAAATTGTATTTTGTTTTACATTGACATATGTAGGTATTAAAGATTTTTATATCATTCGGCATTTTATTTTGATTATCCGAACAAACCATTAACCGAACAGTGACATGCATTAATTAGTTAGGATAACCAAGGTTACACTGTATAAAATTTTTGGTTCTCACATGACTAAGTGATTGTAGAATTTCAACTTCAGTGTGGATTCTACTTGGATGGTTTATTGTGTGGATTTGTGAAGGGGTATCACGTCCTTTTGTGACCTTCTTTACTGCAAATTGCTTACAAGTAAACTGAAAAAAATAAATCTTATTACAAAAATATTACTATATAGTATCATACTTTATCATAAACGAGCCTGACTTCACCACAAGCGCCCGTTCCTAAAAGCCTTGACGGTACATATTTGTCTCTCATTGTTTGAGGAAGGTAGTTTTCAGCCACTATGTACTTCATAGATTTGAAAATATATACTAAAACATATGAAAAACATAATGAACTAGAAAAATTTTAAGTTTACAATAAGGGACCAAATCGTCTCGTTAATTTAATATAGATATATTTATAAAACAAAATATTATTATAACATTACCTGTTAATTGTTCCCCTATGGCAATACTATCATTATTTTGCAGAACAGCACGTTTATTCTTGCCTACAAGATGATGGTTGACATAGGTGCCGTTTTTGCTATAATCAGTGATATACACTATATTATTATCCTGCGGATCTTGATTTATCCCAAAATGTTTCTTGCTTATGTAGAAAATCTGACTAGGCAGAAACTTCGATTTGTATATCAGGATGTCACATTCGTGGGATCTTCCCAAAGTAATGGAACTATTAAGAAGATCTAAAAAAGCCCTTCAATGAATAATTTGAAGAATGAACATGTAACATTTTCTAAATATAAATATTAGTAATTAAAAATAAGTTTACAAATTAAACTGGCTCCTATATCATACCTATGGAATCTAGTTGAGGTAAACAAGCAATCAACCGCCCCCAAGGTAACTGTGTTCCCTTATCCATTCCAACTGCTCCGCTATCTATCTGAGAACCTAGTTTTATTCTTTTACTCATGTTTTTTGAATTAGACGATAATAGTATAAGAAATCGGTTCACCTCGTTCAGGTGTTTTCACGGTTTTGTTTGATTTCGTCATGCATTTCGTGCGAAACGTGCGTTCGAGTCATAGACTATAGACCAAACCAGGACAGAGGACAGGACAGGATTGCTCGCTTACATTTGACCATGTTGGACAGTTTTGTGACGTCACCATCGGTGCTGAAGTCGTGCGTTTACGTGTTGATCTGTGGATGACGTAATGTGGGATGTGATCGTACGTAAATATGGATTATGTAGAGTACGTACGTAAACCGTACAGTTTACTATGATACATCTTACTGTTTTTTACTATGTATGGCTGAGCGCTTTCCCCATACTCTATCTCAAAATTGATTAACCGTTTTTTTAAATATGTTTTGAATAAAATTTGAAAAGAATTTTTTACTTAACCATCAACCATTTTGCTTACTATAGATGAAAATTCTATCGAACACGTTGGAAGCGAGATATTTGAGAAAAATTGAGTTTTTGTAACATTTGATCATCAATATCTTAAGACGAGGACACGAGATTTTATGAAACTTCGAGACAACCTTCCCAGATAGCCACTACTGCCGGCGGGACCTGCCGGCAGATTCGGTCATCTGTGGCCAAATCTGCCACGGTGCCACGAATCTGTAAAGTCACTAAATGAGGAAAGTACCGCAATGGGCGGCCATATTGTGTCCGCGCCACGCCGCGCGAAATTCAAAATAGAAAACAAAAATTTGCTCGTTTTAAAAGATAAAACGACAACTTGGCATTTTTATTCCCAAAAAGTAAAAACGTAATTTCGCGAGAGAAAAATGTACATAAAAATTAATTTACACCTATATACAATAAAATAAACAAATATGACACACTATGACACATAACCCACAATCCACAAAACACAACAATAGGCATGAAACAGGCAGATTGTAGCTGTAATCCGCCATATTGTGTCCGAAAATGTACTTCTCTCTCTAACACGTTGGAACATTGAATTGCGGTACTTTCCACATTTAGTGACTTTACGAATCTGCCACCTTTCGCTCCCTCTACCGTAGGATAGCATAAAATCTGTGGGGTCGCTTAGAATCTCTGACGGTTGCATATCAATAGGGGCACGTCTCGATCAAATTTAATAGTAGCATAAAGCTGGCAACGTTGCCAGAATATCGAAAGAAATAGGCTCGAAATCGAAAGGAGTTCGCAATTTAATAGAAACACATAATGAAAGAATAATTGTATAATTGAATTTTAAAAACGAGATGAAGGAAATACAAAAAAAAACTACTTACAAGAACGATACGAACAAGATATATACAAAAAGGAATGTTGCATAATATAAATAATAAAAAACGAGAGAAATGTGTGTATAAATTATTATTAAAAAAGAACAGTTCAACAATAAAAACAAAAACAAACCTAATGGACGAAATGGAAAATACTAAAAAATAAATAAAGAAAACAGGAAAATAGTTACAATATTAATTACAAAAAATTACCATTACAATATATTTACAAGACATTAGATAATGAGTTTTTTTTTAATTCGACCCGAGCCCTCTCCTTGGCAGCTTTGAGGGTTTTGGTTATCGCCTGCTGTAAGTCTTTTCTGGAAAGGACGCCAAATCTCTTGGAGAACGTGAATCCTGCTGTAAATTCATAAAAAATATTAGATTTATCGTGTACTACTTGTTTATGTTAAATAAAATATAACAAATAATTAAAAAATACCAAATTAAAATCTATGTCTGAAGGCAATTAAAATAAATAATTAATAAATCATTACTGATGTGGAGTGGAATGTATACTTACAATAGATCACTTGTAGTGTTCGACTAGTGGCTATAGCCCTATCAGCGCTTCTCCCTCCTTTCACGTCCGTTCCAGTCCAGTTTAGCCATTGTGCCAGTGCCGGAGATATGGTTTCATGAATCATGGCATTTACGCTTGAATTCAAGTCCCCACTACTGATATAAGCAAAATAACGTGCCTGAAATAAAAAAGAAATTATAAAATAAATTTTAAAAGAAAACTGGAGACGGGAGTTCGAAAAATATGAAATTTTAAACAAATTATACTTAAAATTTTGCGAAATTCCTCTGGATCTGTACCATTTTCAAAGTCTCGAAATTCTTCTAATGTTTTCAAAGGAAATCGCTCAGGTAATGCTGGATGATCCACGTTAGGTTCCAGTAATGCCTTCAGCTCGGCTATCTCCTTCTCCATGTTGTCCATTCTTTGAGATTGATAGCTGTAAAATGACAAATAAAAAAATAACTAATCCATTATTCGTGATTGTATTCAATTTTTAGTTGATCGAGTTGAATATATAATCAGATAATTATGTAATTAATTAATTAGATAATTAACTGCTTATAACTTGTATATACCTATGTCTAGGTAGTCATAACGATAATGAAGATGTTTAAGTAAACCAATTAAAAGTATAGACAAGTATAAAGTGAAAAAGGACTTTAACATACCGCAACAATTCTAAAATTTCGGAACCTATCCCGGTGTCCAGAATACTTCCAGGAGGAACTGATTCCCGGCTTCCCACCCGGATCGGCGTTCCCGGCCAGATCGGCGTTCCCGGCCGGATCGGCGTTCCCGGTCGGATCGGCGTTCCCGGCTGCGACTGCAACTCTCTCAAGCGTTGCGGTGGAGGAGTTTCTCCACTTCTCGAAGACAGTGACGGTATTTGCCCACTACAATGACTAAATGTATTGTAACGTTTATTTTATAATTTATTTACATTAATTGAACACTAATTTATTTAACACACTTAACTACTTTTACACTAGACTAGACACTACATAATTTATTTGTACTGCTCCGCTTTCGTTTCGTATGTCGCGTTCACGTCTGCTTCTGTAGTTCTAACTAACTCCCTCGATCACAAGCCCCCTTATATATACACTCCCAACCCCGATAAAGAACGTTCTAGTATATTCTAGAACGCCTACGCAGGAAATGTTCATGCAGCTGTCTTGTACGCGTCGTAGTTATTCTTTTGAAGGAGTAAACATGTGTCGCTTTGTTTACTTCTCGCATTACACTGCCCCCGCCTTAGAGACGTTTCGTCTCGGAACGTATCCCTGGTAGGCCCATGCAGGAACCTGCAGTTAGCCCCCCGCTTACAGCGAGACGTGGCGTCAAAATAACAGGGGACCGTCTTCCCGAATCGACATGGTGCAGGCCCAAAACAGCAGACTAAAACTTCTACTCCGGTATTCTTCAACACTACTTCCAGCATATTCCGGACAACCCTCCAGTCCAGCTGATCTCGTCCAGCACCTAACTTGGGGACAGCTAGCTTCCTGTTGTCGAGCTCCAGCAGTCGGTCTCGTAGCCTATGCAAGGTTCGCCATACATTGTGATAACATGGTTTAAGGGACCCGATCTCTTTCGTAACCAGATAAAAGATGTGTCTTACGTTGTCACGTAGTTCCAGAACCTTGCCAATTCCCGGGAGTTGCGCTCTGAGTTGTTCCAAGCGCCCGTACTTCTTCTTGAAAACCGTGGCGATACCTCGTGACATTACAAGGTCGGCGGACACACAATGGGCCAACGAGTATTCTTCAGGTACGCTGAACAAATCCTGTTGTTTTTCACAGGTTACCCCATACCGTGCTTTTCCGGTACCCACGTAGGCGCTCATAAATTCTTCGAACGAAAGTTCGTTCTCCTGCGCCAACGTGTTTCTTACTCGGGGAACCTCCGCCTCATCGTGCGACCCCTCATAGGGTGCCAACCGATTAAAGTGCACCACTCTCGGCTTGCCGTTTGGTAGTTTGCTTACCCGGTAGACCACGTCATTGATTCGTTTCTTCACAACATAGGGACCTTCCCAATTGGTCCGTAACTTAGGGGACAAACCACGTTTCTTCTGTGGGTTGTACAGCCAAACTCGATCTCCCATTTGGTAGCCACCCTCTTTAGCGTTGATGTCGTAACGCTCTTTGATGCGATCACTGGCGATATTTAGTTGGTACCGGACTTGATCGTGAATTTCGTTCATCCTTTGCCGCATCCGGGAAACGTAATCTTCCCCCGAAACGTCCTCGTCCGGTCTAGCGCCAAAGATTAGATCACAGGGCAGTTTAAGTTCTCGCCCGAACAGGACTTTGGCTGGAGTTTGTCCTGTCGACTCATGAACGGCCGAGCGGTAGGCCATCAGGAAGAACGGCACGTGTTCGTCCCAGTCTCTTTGATGTGACGAGACCATTTTCGCTAGATAGTGGTTGAGGGTGCGATTCATCCGTTCTACCATGCCGTCGGACTGAGGGTGAAGGGCCGTGGTTCTTGTTTTTCGTACCCCAAACTTCTCACATATCCTCCGGAATAGGCCACTCTCAAAGTTTCTTCCTTGATCCGAGTGTAGTTCCATGGGTACTCCAAACCGGCAGATCGTCTCCTTCACTAGCACATCGGCAACTGTCTCTGCCTCCTGATTAGGGAGAGCGTACGCTTCTACCCACTTCGTAAAGTAGTCCATCACGACCAAGATGTATTTATTCCCCTTTTCGGTCTCAGGGAAGGGTCCTGCTATATCAATAGCGATCCTTTCGAAGGGGCTTCCGACGTTATATTGTTTCATGGGAGCTTTCGGTCGTCTTTGTGGCCCATTACTTGCAAAGCATGTAGTACATTTCTTGCACCAGTCCTTCACGTCGTCTGAACAATTGATCCAGTAGAAGCGCTCCCGTACCTTCTGCAGCGTTTTCTTGATCCCTAAATGTCCGCCAGACGATCCGTCGTGAAGGTGCCGCAAGACCTCCGGGATTTTACTGGAGGGAATTACCAACTGCCGTCTTTCCTCCGTCCCGTCTTGGCTCTCCAGTACGCGTTTTAGTAGTCCATCCTCAACCACTAGCGAGTCCCACTGTGCCCAATAGCTCTTGAGTTTTGGCGAGCCAGGTGATACCTTTTGCCACTCAGGACGCTCTCCTCCCTCCTTCCAAACCAGGATTTCTTTGAGAACCGGGTCTTTTCCTTGCTCTTGTCGTAACGAGGATGGTGTCCATTCCTCGGCGACCACGGTCGTTCGATAGACTTTCTCGGACTTTTCCTCAGCTCTATGACAATGAGGACACTCATCAGGGCATGGTCTTCTCGAGAGTGCGTCTGCGTTTCCATGACTCTGTCCTGGCCGATGTTCTATGACAAAGTCATACTCCTGGAGCCTCTCGATCCAGCGAGCGATCTGTCCTTCGGGATTCTTAAACTAGAGGAGCCATTTAAGAGCAGCATGATCGGTTCGGATCAAAAACCTCCTTCCACACAAATATTTATGGAAGTGCTCGATGGACTTGACGATGGCCAATAATTCACGCCGGGTGACGCAGTAATTCTTTTCTGGTTTGGAGAGTACCTTGCTGAAGTATCCAAGGACACGTTCTTGTCCCTCCTGGTGCTGCGACAGAACACTTCCAATTCCCACATTGCTCGCGTCGGTGTCCAGGATGAACTGTCCTTCTGGCAGAGGAAAACTCAGCACTGGGGCACTGGTCAACTTCCTCTTCAGCTCGTCGAAGGCAGACTGGCATTCCTCATCCCAACAGAAGTTTCGTCCTTCTTCCGTGAGCCTTGTCAACGGCTTAGCGACGTCGGAGAACATCCGGACATATCGTCGGTAGTACGTGCAGAGGCCCAGAAAACTCCTCAACTGGTGTTTATCTACCGGTATTGGCCACTCCTTCACCGTACTTGTCTTGTCCGGATCAACGGCGACGCCCTCTCTGCTCACTACGTGCCCTAAGTATGAGACCTTCTTTCTGAAGAGCTGACATTTCTTAGGGTTCAGTTTCAGTCCCGCACCCTGCAGTCTCTGGAAGACGTCCTTTAAGTTTTTCAGATGTCCTTCGAAGGTCTTGCCCATCACGATGACATCGTCCAAATAGACTAGGCACGTTTTCCACGTCAGACCCATTAGCACGCTCTCCATCAGCCTCTCAAACGTCGCTGGGACATTACAAAGTCCGAATGGCATGACTGTAAAATGCCACAGGCCGTTACCGAAAGTAAATGCCGTCTTTTCCTTATCGGCAGGGTCCATTTCGACTTGCCAATAGCCGCTTTTTAAATCCAATGTCGAAAATATCGTGGATCCAGCAAGGGTATCGAGTGTGTCGTCGATACGTGGTAGCGGGTAGCTGTCCTTTTTGGTGACACTGTTCACCTGCCGGTAGTCTACACAGAATCGAGTAGTCCCATCCTTTTTCTTCATCAGTACTACCGGCGAGGCCCATGGACTGCTTGACGGCTCGATGACCCCGTCCCGCTCTAGGTCCTTGATGATTTTCTCGGCTTCATCCCGTTTGGCCAAGGGTAGTCGTCTTGCTGTTTGTCGAATCGGTCGTGTCTCGCCCGTGTCAATTTTGGTCTTTCCCAGCTTTCCATTCTCGGTGGTAAATATGTCCTGGTACTTATTTATTAATTCGTGGGCCTTTTGTTTCTGTGTGGGCGAGAGAAACGCACTGGTCTGGGAAAGAATTTGTTTCAAGTCCTGCGGAGTGTGTCTGGACCTTTCTTCCTCACTAACGCCCCTTACGATGGCCGAAGCGGCTATACATGTGCCCAGCTTCGTACCCTTCTTGATGGTGACCGGGTACTGATTGATGTTGAGTAGTCGCACAGGCACTTCACTTGAGAGAGTAACGAGCGCCTTTCCTACCAGTACCCCCCGAGCCAGTCGATTGTCATCGTTTTCTGGTTCGATCACGGCTGGAATTCCCTCTTCCACAACACCCCTCAGACAGGTAGAGGTGATCGTTTCGCTTCGTTCCGGGAGAATCACATCTTCTGCCATTATTACGTCTAACACAAAGTTGTCACGATTGTGTAGCAGTAATTCTTCTTGACCGATCCTCAACACTCGGTGTCCGAAATCCAACTGGAATCCATGATTCCTCATGACGTCCATCCCCAGTATGACGTCTTCCTCAATTTCGGCTATGAGAACAGGATGGTCAAACTTTACTCGTCCCACCGTCATGCTAACCGTCGCTTCACCGTGTATTACTGCCTTCTCCCCAGTGGCAGTTCTCAATTGCCACCTACTTGGCCTAATCTTCCTACGGTCCCTCACAACTTCCGAGCGTACGATCGTCTTCGTAGCTCCCGTGTCCACAAGCATGGCGTGGGATCTCCCGTCGATAGTGCCATCGACGTACGCGCTCCCCAATTGGTGGGAAAACGAGGCTATACTGGCCCGGGGATTTCCACTGCTACGGGTCGACGTTCCCCCTTTCTTATCGACCCGCATTAGTTTTCCTGGGCCTTTGCCGGCGCCGCTGTTCTAGGCCGCGCTTGCAAGAACTCTTCACATGGCCCACTTCGCCACAGTTTCAACGGCGAACTACCTTCTTCTTCGCTGACAGCACCTCCATGATCTGCTGTAGGACCCTTTCCACGAGCTTTTCAGTGTCTACTTCCTCTGTAACCGCTCGAACACGGCCGTGACCGCGGGAGGCTTCCATGGCTGCATCATGCTCCAGTGCGATGGCGAGCGCGTCCATTAATGTTTTCGGTCGAGCTAGTCTCAGGGCCCTCTGCAGTTCCTGGTCCCGCAGCCCGCTCACGAACGTCTGCACTGCGAGGCACTCCATCATCTGTTCCGGTGCCGTGGGATACGCCAACCTCACTAGTCTGGCTACGTCCGCTTCGAACTCCTGCAGGGTCTCGTTCGATCTCTGACGGCGATTGGACATCTGGGATTGATGAACTTGCTCCAGATGTGTTTGGCCGAACCGCATTTCCAGTCGCCTCAGCAGCTCCGTGTAATTCCCGGCTTCCTCGGTGGATAGCGTCTGAAGAACTTCCAACGCCTCTCCACGTAAGGCTACCGTTAGGGAAACAGCTTTCTCGTGAGGGGACCAAGCATTAGCCTCCGCTGCCGCCTCAAACTGCTTCTTGTAACTGGCCCACGGAATTTTTCCGTCGAACGTTGGGGGCGTCACTCGATTGGTGCATATCGAGTTCTGTTGAACGACCGCCTTTATTTCTTCCTTTATCTCGCCGCTACTGACTCGCCTTAGTCGTTCTTCCAACTGCTTCGTCTTTGGTTTAATTTCGTCTTCTTTCCCCTCGCCGCTACTGACTTGTTCTAGTCGTTCTTCCAACTGCTTGATCTTCTCTTCAATCTCCTTACGCTGAGCCTCCATCTGGTCGGTTATCTCTTCCCTCTGGGCGGCGATTTGAGAAGAAATATCTTCCCTCTGGGCGGCGATTTCTTCCCTCTGGGCGGCGACTTCTTCCCTCTGGGCAGCGATTTGAGCAGTGATGTCTTCCCTCTGGGCAGCGATTTGAGCAGTGATGTCTTCCCTCTGAGCGGCGATTTGAGCAGTGATGTCTTCCCTCTTGTCGGCGATTTCTTCCCTCTGGGCGGCGATTTCTTCCCTCTGGGCGGCGATTTCTTCCCTCTGGGCAGCGATTTGAGCAGTGATGTCTTCCCTCTGGGCGGCGATTTGAGCAGTGATGTCTTCCCTCTGGGCGGCGATTTGAGCAGTGATGTCTTCCCTCTGGGCGGCGCTTTCTTCCCTCTGGGCGGCGATTTGAGCAGTGATGTCTTCCCTCTGGGCGGCGCTTTCTTCCCTCTGGGCGGCGATTTCTTCCCTCTGGGCGGCGATTTGCTTCGTGATGTCATCGTCTTCGAACTCGAAAACTTCCGGGTCCTGGCCATTTTCTTTCAAAAATGCTGAGAGCCGGTCCTGGAGTTCAGTCTTCCTCCCTCCTGTTTCCAATTCTCGTTCCTCGAGTTCTTTTTTTAACTCGGCCACTTTTAATTCGCGTAACTTCTTCATGATCCGCTCTTCTGACACCAGTGTAACGTTTATTTTATAATTTATTTACATTAATTGAACACTAATTTATTTAACACACTTAACTACTTTTACACTAGACTAGACACTACATAATTTATTTGTACTGCTCCGCTTTCGTTTCGTATGTCGCGTTCACGTCTGCTTCTGTAGTTCTAACTAACTCCCTCGATCACAAGGTCCCTTATATATACACTCCCAACCCCGATAAAGAACGTTCTAGTATATTCTAGAACGCCTACGCAGGAAATGTTCATGCAGCTGTCTTGTACGCGTCGTAGTTATTCTTTTGAAGGAGTAAACATGTGTCGCTTTGTTTACTTCTCGCATTACAGTATTGTCACTGATATAATTGTCCTCGGTCTCAGACGAAAAACTATCAAAAACATAATCGTTTTGGTATTTTGAATTTGGGTACCTCGGTCGTTTAGGGTTCGACATAGTCACGCACGAATAGAAGTGAAGCCTCCAGGCCTCCAGCGACCCGAACGGTTCATCCCTTGTTCGCGCAAATTACCCTAAGGGGTAGTGGTAGAATGGGGTGGGGAGTAGCCAAACCCATAGCAGAATTAAATTTCACAAAATAATGTAATAGAAATAAAACGTCAATAATATAGTACAATAAGGTTAATCAAAAAAAAATTTACCATTTGAAAGAGATTGTTGACGTCGTAACAAACAATTATATTCGACGTTTTATCCGAAAAGAAATGTAATGTAAACACGTTTTCTATCAATGTTATTACTTTCATTATACTTTGATTATTTCAAGAGGAAATAGAAATACTATTGTACTTATAAAACATAAAAGAAAGTAATACCAATTAGTAGAGAACAATATTATATGTACTTATAATTAAACTACGTACTTAAATTAGATCTTAGATTAACATATTTAACTTAACTAATAACGTGACGTTAGTAGAATTAAACAGAAAATAATAATACATATTAATCTTAACTAGAATATAATATAATAACTATGTTAAGTCGTAACAGTAGTTTTTTTAGATTTTTAATGCTTCGGATGTTGGGTGGTTCGCAAAAGACCCTCCTTAACAAAAAAAATTTCCTATAGGGATTTTTTCGGGGTAGGTACTACCTGCTATAGGGTTACACTTGTCTTTTAGCCGGAGATCTGAAGTGTCCCGGGGATATTATTAACATCTGGCCTCTTTTCTAACGAGTCAACATACCAACTGAGCTGCCCTGGACAAGTAATAAATAAATCTCAAGTGTCCCTTGATACTTGGAAAAGACCCTTCCTCGAACATTTTTTCAAAAACAGCGCTAACAATTTTTACTACATTTCACTTTTGAACTATTGAATTCAATTGGTACGAAAAAGTAATAACCGATCCTTGGTCATCGGTATTGCCTGGGTGGGGGATGGTGATGGAAGTCAAATGCGTCCATTTCATTATGTTTTCCTTCGTCAACCGTGTCACAGGTGTACAAGGTAAGCGCTAATAAAATTAAACCTATACTTTTTTTCATTAATTCAATTATAAATTAAATCATATCATACTTTATTTTTCCATTCCATTTTCATTCTTTCATTTCACTCAATTCAGTTCCATTTTTTTATCACTAATTTCGACTAAACCTATACATTTTTTCATTAATTCAATTATATCTTGAATCATATCATACTTCATTTTTCCATTCCATTTTCATTCTTTCATTTCAGTCTGAACGAAAGTGTGCAATGATCTCTAGAGAAGTGGACTGTATGTAGATATCTCTTTGGCTCGTGGGTGGCTGCGGAGATAAATCTTGTCTCCAGGTTGTAAGGCTGAAGACGTTCTTGTAGATGGAGATCAGGGCGTGTCGTAATCTCCTTGAAGTTCTTGAAGTTCTTGGAGTCGGAGATCAGGGCTTGACGTGATCTCTTGAAGTTCTCGAAGCTCTTGTAGTCTGGAGAGAGGACGTTACGTACTCTCCGGGTTGAAGTTTTGTTAGGTTTTAGGTAGTCAGGTTAAGTGGCGTGAAGAAAGATCACAACACACTGTCGTTTTGAGCATACTAGGTTATACTGATTTATTGTACCAAAATTCAGGGTTTTTATACAGATCAATTTACATTGGTTAGATGCGATATTATTTGTTTCGTTACCTTGCACCCAGCTGACCTTCCGTTATCACGTTACCAAGATGTTGTGTTATGCTTAGTCAGCTGAGTTGAACTTGACCGCTCACGGTCTGTTGAATTTAATAACGTGAAACGGTCGCTGGTATTATTAATTCGTGTGCGAATGTTAAAACAATTCAATAATATTGTTCACACATATCCTCGCTCTTAATTATGAATGATTTTTCTGTTTTGTAAAACAACGCGTATTAATTTCAATGATTAAATTACGTAAAAAGTTCCCTAAATTCGGTTACAATAAATTATGATTTCTTCACCTAAAATTCCCTTAAATAATGTTGACGTAAGCGTCAACACAGTCAATTCAGTTACATTTTTTTTATCACTATTATTGACTATTATCCTAGCATATACAATATGTTTAGAAATTCCTATTTACCGTCTGGTAAAATTCGTAAACCTGTCCATAAATTATCAACTCGAGAAGTCTTTTCCAGTCATACTGAAAATGTTAGTAATATTGATATGGGAAAATCATCTGTTATTAGTTCTAATAAAATCAATCCTCCCCTACCGGTTAATTTCGAAATTAAGGAACATACTGCTCCATCAGGTATTGAATGCCTTCTTGATTCACTACATTCTAATAATTTCGACAATACTCCTACAAGAGAAGAAATAATTAATAATGATTTCCCTGTCACTTTTATTGATAGTCTAAGACAATGTGTTGACTCTACGATCAACATAAAAGAGAGCTAAGTAGGGTTAAAGGGATTTAATAGGGAATTTAGGGAACATACTCTTCATTTACGGATTAATAACCATTAAATAGGGAACTAGAACAAGTTGTTATTAAAACATTTTAGGTAAAAATTCCACTTGCAAATTAAGTAATCAAACATTAATTAGAACAACTAAGTCAGAAAAATAATCTAGTGTGCTTGCTGATAAGGTAATCAATTATTAAGTAATTAATAACTATTAAAGAAGGTATCAAAACAACTGAGTCGCTTAGGTGTACGAAAAGGCGCGGATCAAAGTGATAATTTTAAAATCTTACAACAATATTCAGTCACGCAAGCATAACACCAGTCTCGTAATATGATAACAAACGCGCTCCGTAAGGTCAAGCACACAGCTAGGTCAGGTAAATTACAATCTGGGACGCCGAAAGATAACAAAACTTAATTTGCCATTTAACCAATGTAATTTGAATATGTATAAAAGCCTGTGAATTTTTGGTAATAAACCAGTATACCCTAGTATGCTCAAAACGACAGTGTGTTGTGATCGTTCTTCACGCCACTTAACCCGACTATCCAAAACCTAACGAACTTCAATCCGGAGAGTACGTTTACGTCCTCTCTCCAAACTACAAGAACTTCCAGAACTTCAAGGAGATCACGTCAAGTCCTGATCTCCGACTCCAAGAACTTCAAGAACTTCAAGGAGATCACGACACGCCCTGATCTCCATCTACAAGAACGTCTTCAGCCTTACAACCTGGAGACAAGATTTATCTCCGCAGCCACCCACGAGTTACGAGAGATATCTATACAGTCCACTATCTCTAAAGATCATTGCACACTTTCGTTCATGGTCCTTCGAGCCGTTCGAATCCAGCGACCCACGAAAGCTCCTGAGTAAGTCAAAAGCAACTACACCAGGACACCGAAACTACAAATACTACAAGACGGACCAGTGCACATTTCGTTCATGGTCCTTCGAGGAAAGTAACCAGCGACAACAGAAGAGAAGTTCTACAACTCCTGAGTAAGTCACAGATACTTCAGCAGGAAACCAAACCGACAATTCTACAAGTCCGAGACGACGGGCAGATCAAGTCACTGCAGCCGGGAAGAACCGCCGGTGACTACAAACAACATTCTTCAAGAACTTCGACGCCAACACACAGCGGGAAGTCAAGAAACCAATAAAGCTCCTGAGTAAGTCACAGAAACTTCAGTAGGACACCAAACCACACAACTTCAAGAACTTCTACGCCAACATAAAGTGGGAAGTCAACAAACCAAGAAAAGCTCCTGAAACTTCGACGCCAACACAAAGCGGGAAGTCCAGAAAACCAAGAAAGCTCCTGAGTAAGTCACAGCCACTGTACCAGGACGTCGAGTCACTGTAGTCGGGAGGAAGAACCGCCGGTGACTACAACCACACAACTTCTAGAACTTCGACGCCAACACAAAGCGGGAAGTCCAGAAAACCAAGAAAGCTCCTGAGTAAGTCACAGCCACTGTACCAGGACGTCGAGTCACTGTAGCCGGGAGGAAGAACCGCCGGTGACTACAACCACACAACGTCTAGAACTTCGACGCCAACACAAAGCGGGAAGTCCAGAAAAGCAAGAAGGCTCCTGAGTAAGTCACAGCCACTGTACCAGGACGTCGAGTCACTGTAGCCGGGAGGAAGAACCGCCGGTGACTACAACCACACAACTTCTAGAACTTCGACGCCAACACAAAGCGAGAAGTCGAGAAAACCAAGGAAACTCCTGAGAAGCGGGAAGCCGAGCCAAGGATCCTGAAACCAACAAGTTGGAGCGAGCAGAGGAACTGGTTCGAGAACAAGAAAAAATATCTCAAGTAATCGTGCAATTACATAACAACTGCAAGAAAGATGGAACTTCAAGAAAAACCAAGGAGTACTTACAAAAAAAGGTGGATCACCTAGATACGTTATGGGAGAAAGCCCAACAGAACAACGAGATGTTCCACGAATTGGGATGTGGCGACCACCGCAGTTATGTAAAATCACAATATTTCAAAAAGATAGAGGATAACTATAAGACATGTCGAGTGTACCTAACGTCACACGAAGAGTATAAAACTCCCAAGAAACAAGTTTTTGAGTTAAAATTACAAGAAGCAACATTGGACGATAAGGCACCCAAGCAACACACAGAGCAACAACTTCGACAGGCCAAGCTAAAGGTAAAAACAACCTACCTGAAAAAACTACTTAGACAAGCAAACGACGACTTGACAAAAGCAACACCGAGATGCTCGTACGCTTATCATCATCAAAAAATAACCAAAGCCTGGGAATCACTTCGAGATCTTCATGAAGAAATAGCAAGTTATGACTTAGGACACGAAAACGAATACAGTGAAGATGAAGAAGAAGCAGAACTGGAACAACAGGTCGATGATACGTTACAGCGATTACAAGTGCGAGAAATTCCCGCAGTACAAAATGCACCGGTGAGAGAAATAAAACTGCCTCAAATCCAACTGCCTACCTTTGACGGAGGATACGATAAGTGGTTAAATTTTTACGAAATATTTAACACCATGATCAACGAGGATGAAACCTTGTCCGATCTACAAAAAATGAATTACCTAAAGGCTCATCTCCGAGGTGAAGCGAGTCGGACGATTCAACACTTCCAAACAACGGAAGCGAATTATGCCGACGCATGGAAAACATTGAAAAGCAGGTATTACAACACGCGCCTGACCGTGGATAAACTGCTCGACAAAATACTTGACTTTTCGCCGATTCAGAACGAGTCCGTTCAACAGTTGAGGAGTTTACACGACACAGTCATCGAGTGCACCAAAGGGATTCACAACCTGGACGTGAATACAGATGAATGGGGACCATTTTTAGGCCGCATTGTCAGGCGAAAATGGGATTCAGAGACAAACAGACTGTTTGAACAGTCGCTAGAGCGATCAGATGTCATCCCACTATTTGAATCGATGATGACATTCCTGGAAAGAAGAATATTATCCCTGGAAACAACACAATACCAACACAGCACGCCAGAACTACTGACAACGGACTCTCCAAGATGGTTGTTCTGCAAGTTCTGCCAACAACAGGATCACACCATTCATCAATGCGAGACATTCCGGAAGCTGGATGTTGGAAAAAGGAAACAGGCAGTTAAAGAGAAACAGCTATGTTGGAATTGTTTAAAACATAGCAACAAGGACAGTTGTTACAGCCAATCACAATGCAGAATGTGTGGACAAAACCATCACACATTGCTGCACGAAGAAAAACAAAATACCACAAGGAACACAAGACAGAGGAATGGGCCCAAAGAAGAGGCAACAATGAATATCGTAAGCATGACTGCACTCACGAGATTCACTACAGACAGCACTCAGCAAAGCAGTAAGTCAACCCTGGGAGTGAAAAGGCCAGACGAGGACAAAGTGAGGGCCAAAAATGAAAAGCCCCACAAGAAGACAGCTCAAAGGAACACGTTCCGACAAAGGCTCGAGCCACGCGAACCAAGAGGGGAGAAGGATGCACTCCAGACAAAGGTCCAGAAACTCCAGGAGGAGAATAAGGCGCTCCAAAGCCGAAACCAGGCGTTCCAGGAGAAGGACGAGGCGCTTGAGAAACGCAACCAGGAACTCCAGCAGCAGCTCGAACTGTTGGGGGCGCAAGTCGAGGAGCAGAGAAGCTGCTTCGATAAGCAATTAGAAACTAAAAACTTCGAAATACACAAATTACAAGAGAACTTGATTCTAAAAAACGAGGTCATCACCAGACTTCAAGAAGAAGTAATCACCAAAAACAACAAGCAAGTTGAGGAAATGGCAAAAATCACATCCATATTAAACGACACCACCCAGATGTACCGTCGACTAAATGACGAGTACAACACTGAGGAGAAGAAATGGAGAACAAAACGCATCAAAAAGGCATCCGAGACACTCAACCCATTGATGAGAGGAACTGAATTCATGGAAGAACTGGGTAGAAGTTACGCCTCTGCCCTTTCCTCGGCAGCACCGCACTACGGCGGTTCATTGGCGGCCGTAGAAGAATCACCAAAACACCCTCTAGAGCAAGCATTCGACAACAAAACGTCGAAGATTGAAGAAACAACGACCTACCTACCTCCAACCGAAGCTTGCTTAAACTTAGAAACTTTAAGCGAACATAAAGAGAAGATCGATCAACACGAACTTCTCACCCAAAGTCACATGTTACCCGGTCAAGAAGCACACTTGCCAGCCAACTCGGGAATTACTGCAAGCTCAGCACTAACGAAACTCAGAAGAAAGGAGTGGGAATCACAGATGACAGAATACTTCATCTCATTACTTCGACAGTCAAGGTCGAAAGATTACTACAATCGACTGCGACAATGGAATCAAGATAAATCAAAGCCTGTTGCTCCTCAGCACACAACAGACACAACAAGACTACACCAAGAGGACGCAGAAGAAAAATCCAGTTACGAGCCTACCCCTCGACAAGATGGTTCCAGCACGATCAACGAGACGATGGCTGTGCCCCGTCACGTCCAGCGAGGAAGAAATCCAGCAGCATGCAACCGTCCAGATTCCGAAGAGGACTTCATCTGCTGCGCATGCAAACAACTGGGACAAGGACCCGGACCACTAAGCCATTCCCGGACCACCCTCACCTCCAACGTGGAGTCGGCAGGATGTTGACTCTACGATCAACATAAAAGAGAGCTAAGTAGGGTTAAAGGGATTTAATAGGGAATTTAGGGAACATACTCTTCATTTACGGATTAATAACCATTAAATAGGGAACTAGAACAAGTTGTTATTAAAACATTTTAGGTAAAAATTCCACTTGCAAATTAAGTAATCAAACATTAATTAGAACAACTAAGTCAGAAAAATAATCTAGTGTGCTTGCTGATAAGGTAATCAATTATTAAGTAATTAATAACTATTAAAGAAGGTATCAAAACAACTGAGTCGCTTAGGTGTACGAAAAGGCGCGGATCAAAGTGATAATTTTAAAATCTTACAACAATATTCAGTCACGCAAGCATAACACCAGTCTCGTAATATGATAACAAACGCGCTCCGTAAGGTCAAGCACACAGCTAGGTCAGGTAAATTACAATCTGGGACGCCGAAAGATAACAAAACTTAATTTGCCATTTAACCAATGTAATTTGAATATGTATAAAAGCCTGTGAATTTTTGGTAATAAACCAGTATACCCTAGTATGCTCAAAACGACAGTGTGTTGTGATCGTTCTTCACGCCACTTAACCCGACTATCCAAAACCTAACGAACTTCAATCCGGAGAGTACGTTTACGTCCTCTCTCCAAACTACAAGAACTTCCAGAACTTCAAGGAGATCACGTCAAGTCCTGATCTCCGACTCCAAGAACTTCAAGAACTTCAAGGAGATCACGACACGCCCTGATCTCCATCTACAAGAACGTCTTCAGCCTTACAACCTGGAGACAAGATTTATCTCCGCAGCCACCCACGAGTTACGACAGATATCCACATACAGTCCACTATCTCTAGAGATCATTGCACACTTTCGTTCACAATGTTTTATTGAAAACAATATTAACCAGTCCCAAGGAAGTGCCATTTTAAAATTATTACGAACTCATAAATGTTTTTTAAATTTACCTGCAGATCACAGAACATTAGTCGGTACACCACGTAAATGTGCTGGAATAATAAAAGTTGAACCTGGTGAATATATTGTAACGTTTATTTTATAATTTATTTACATTAATTGAACACTAATTTATTTAACACACTAAACTACTTGTACACTAGACTAGACACTACATAATTTATTTGTACTGCTCCGCTTTCGGATCGTATGTCGCGTTCACTTCTGCTTCTCTACTTCTAACTAACTCCCTCGATCACAAGCCCCCTTATATATACACCCCCAACCCTGATCGAGAACATTCTAGTACATTCTAGAAGCCTACGCAGCAAATGTTCATAAGGTTACCAATTAATTGCTTTTCGTAAACAACAAACTGGAAAATTCGTGCAGCTGTCTACGCGTCGTAGTTGGTGTCGCGTTGTTTACTTCTCGCATTACACTGCCCCCGCCATAGAGACGTTTCGTCTCGGAACGTATCCCTGGTAGGCCCATGCAGGAACCTGCAGTTAGCCCCCCGCTTACAGCGAGACGTGGCATCAAAATAACAGGGGACCGTCTTCCCGAGTCGACATGGTGCAGGCCCAAAACAGCAGACTAAAACTTCCACTCCGGTATTCTTCAACACCACTTCCAGCATATTCCGGACAACCCTCCAGTCCAGCTGATCTCGTCCAGCACCTAACTTGGGGACAGCTAGCTTCCTGATGTCGAGCTCCAGCAGTCGGTCTCGTAGCCTATGCAAGGTTCGCCATACATCGTGATAACATGGTTTAAGGGACCCGATCTCCTTCGTAACCAGATAAAAGATGTGTCTTACGTTGTCACGTAGTTCCAGAACCTTGCCAATCTCCGGGAGTTGCGCTCTGAGTTGTTCCAAGCGCCCGTACTTCTTCTTGAAAACCGTGGCGATACCTCGTGACATTACCAGGTCGGTGGACACACAATGGGCCAACGAGTATTCTTCAGGTACGCTGAACAAATCCTGTTGTTTTTCACAGGTTACCCCATACCGTGCTTTTCCGGTACCCCCGTAGGCGCTCATAAATTCTTCGAACGAAAGTTCGTTCTCCTGCGCCAACGTGTTTCTTACTCGGGGAACCTCCGCCTCATCGTGCGATCCCTCATAGGGTGCCAACCGATTGAAGTGCACCACTCTCGGCTTGCCATTTGGTAGTTTGCTTACCCGGTAGACCACGTCATTGATTCGTTTCTTCACAACATAGGGACCTTCCCAATTGGTCTGTAACTTAGGGGACAAACCACGTTTCTTCTGTGGGTTGTACAGCCAAACTCGATCTCCCATTTGGTAGCCACCCTCTTGTATCGGACTTGATCGTGAATCTCGTTCATCCTTTGCCGCATCCTGGAGACGTAATCTTCCCCCGAAACGTCCTCGTCCGGTCTAGCGCCAAAGATTAGATCACAGGGCAGTTTAAGTTCTCGCCCGAACAGGACTTTGGCTGGAGTTTGTCCTGTCGACTCATGAACGGCTGAGCGGTAGGCCATCAGGAAGAACGGCACGTGTTCGTCCCAGTCTCTTTGATGTGTCGAGACCATTTTCGCTAGATAGCGGTTGAGGATGCGATTCATTCGTTCTACCATGCCGTCAGACTGAGGGTGAAGGGCCGTGGTTCTTGTTTTTCGTACCCCAAACTTCTCACAGATCCTCCGGAATAGGCCACTCTCAAAGTTTCTTCCTTGATCCGAGTGTAATTCCATGAGTACTCCAAACCGGCAGATCGTCTCCTTCACTAGCACATCGGCCACTGTCTCTGCCTCCTGATTAGGGAGAGGGTACGCTTCTACCCACTTCGTAAAGTAGTCCATCACGACCAAGATGTATTTATTCCCCTTTTCGGTCTCAGGGAAGGGTCCTGCTATATCAATAGCGATCCTTTCGAAGGGGCTTCCGACGTTATATTGTTTCATGGGAGCTTTCGGTCGTCTTTGTGGCCCATTACTTGCAAAGCATGTAGTACATTTTCGAAATGAAGAAGTCCATGGCTCTAAGATGGGGGAGCAAATCTTTTCAAGTGAGTATCTCTCAGTCAACACCCCATCGAATTGAAACAATTAGTCAAAGGTCGATTTTTTTAATTATTAACACGAGACATGTTTCGGGTCCTTAAGACCCATCATCAGTCGAACCCTGCTCAAAGAAATAAACTAAAATTAGTTGTCTAGACTAGAAGGTAGTAGAACTTAGCCTTACCCGTTGGTCAAAACCTTAAAATTAAACACGAAGGACCGGACAGTTAAGATATATAAATAAAAACACAAACCACACTCCTCATAGGAGGGGTCGAGGGGGACTAAGTTCTAGAAGCGAATCGAATGTCAAAAATATAAGAATTGTAATATAAAAAATTGTTAAAAAAGAAATTGTAAAAGTTTTTGAATAAACGGTAAAACAGCCATCTATGTTAAAAGTTACAAAGTAAGAATTTAATGGTGAGGAAACTATGTGTGGAACGGATTGGTAAGGTAACCACACTCCTCATAGGAGGGGTCGAGGGGGACTAAGTTCTAGAAGCGAATCGAATGTCAAAAATATAAGAATTGTAATATAAAAAATTGTTAAAAAAGAAATTGTAAAAGTTTTTGAATAAACGGTAAAACAGCCATCTATGTTAAAAGTTACAAAGTAAGAATTTAATGGTGAGGAAACTATGTGTGGAACGGATTGGTAAGGTAATTGTCCGCTAGGTGTAGCGTCTGAACAAGTGCTTATTTAGAAACCAAATTACAGAAACCGGCTTAAGTAATCCCCGAAAGCGTCCGGTGACGTTGCATTGACTTGACCTCCAAAGTTCACATGTCGTAAGCCGTAAGCGTTGTGGAAAAACCACTACCAGACTCCAAAGGGTCTACCTATGCACTACCTGGGTCTTTGGGGAGGCCCCTTTGGAGTCTGGTAGTGGTTTTTCCACAACGCTTACGGCTTACGACATGTGAACTTTGGAGGTTAAGTCAATGCAACGTCACCGGACGCTGTCGGGGATTACTTAAGCCGGTTTCTGTAATTTGGTTCTAAATAAGCACTTGTTCAGACGCTACACCTAGCGGACAATTACCTTACCAATCCGTTCCACACATAGTTTCCTCACCATTAAATTCTTACTTTGTAACTTTTAACATAGATGGCTGTTTTACCGTTTATTCAAAAACTTTTACAATTTCTTTTTTAACAATTTTTTATATTACAATTCTTATATTTTTGACATTCGATTCGCTTCTAGAACTTAGTCCCCCTCGACCCCTCCTATGAGGAGTGTGGTTTGTGTTTTTATTTATATATTTTAACTGTCCGGTCCTTCGTGTTTAATTTTAAGGTTTTGACCAACGGGTAAGGCTAAGTTCTACTACCTTCTAGTCTAGACAACTAATTTTAGTTTATTTCTTTGAGCAGGGTTCGACTGATGATGGGTCTTAAGGACCCGAAACATGTCTCGTGTTACTAATTAAAAAAATCGACCTTTGACTAATTGTTTCAATTCGATGGGGTGTTGACTGAGAGATACTCACTTGAAAAGATGTAGTACATTTCTTGCACCAGTCCTTCACGTCGTCTGAACAATTGATCCAGTAGAAGCGCTCCCGTACCTTCTGCACCGTTTTCTTGATCCCTAAATGTCCGCCAGACGATCCGTCGTGAAGGTGCCGCAAGACCTCCGGGATTTTACTGGAGGGAATTACCAACTGCCGTCTTTCCTCCGTCCCGTCTTGGCTCTCCAGTACGCGTTTTAGTAGTCCATCCTCAACCACTAGCGAGTCCCACTGTGCCCAATAGCTCTTGAGTTTTGGCGAGCCAGGTGATACCTTTTGCCACTCAGGACGCTCTCCTCCCTCTTTCCAAACCAGGATTTCTTTGAGAACCGGGTCTTTTCCTTGCTCTTGTCGTAACGAGGATGGTGTCCATTCCTCGGCGACCACGGTCGTTCGATAGACTTTCTCGGACTTTTCCTCAGCTCTATGACAATGAGGACACTCATCAGGGCATGTTCTTCTCGAGAGTGCGTCTTCGTTTCCATGACTCTGTCCTGGCCGATGTTCTATGACAAAGTCATACTCCTGGAGCCTCTCGATCCAGCGAGCGATCTGTCCTTCGGGATTCTTAAACTGGAGGAGCCATTTAAGAGCAGCATGATCGGTCCGGATCAGAAACCTCCTTCCACACAAATATTTATGGAAGTGCTCGATGGACTTGACGATGGCCAATAATTCACGCCGGGTGACGCAGTAATTCTTTTCTGGTTTGGAGAGTACCTTGCTGAAGTATCCAAGGACACGTTCTTGTCCCTCCTGGCGCTGCGACAGAACACTTCCAATTCCCACATTGCTCGCGTCGGTGTCCAGGATGAACTGTCCTTCTGGCAGAGGAAAACTCAGCACTGGGGCACTGGTCAACTTCCTCTTCAGCTCGTCGAAGGCAGACTGGCATTCCTCATCCCAACAGAAGTTTCGTCCTTCCTCCGTGAGCCTTGTCAACGGCTTAGCGACGTCGGAGAACATCCGGACATATCGTCGGTAGTACGTGCAGAGGCCCAGAAAACTCCTCAACTGGTGTTTATCTACCGGTATTGGCCACTCCTTCACCGTACTTGTCTTGTCCGGATCAACGGCGACGCCCTCTCTGCTCACTACGTGCCCTAAGTATGAGACCTTCCTTCTGAAGAGCTGACATTTCTTAGGGTTCAGTTTCAGTCCCGCACCTTGCAGTCTCTGGAAGACGTCCTCTAAGTTTTTCAGATGTCCTTCGAAGGTCTTGCCCATCACGATGACATCGTCCAAATAGACTAGGCACGTTTTCCACGTCAGACCCATTAGCACGCTCTCCATCAGCCTCTCAAACGTTGCTGGGGCATTACAATGTCCGAATGGCATGACTGTAAAATGCCACAGGCGTTACCGAAGGTAAATGCCGTCTTTTCCTTATCGGCAGGGTCCATTTCGACTTGCCAATAGCCGCTTTTTAAATCCAAGGTCGAAAATATCGTGGATCCAGCAAGGGTATCGAGTGTGTCGTCGATACGTGGTAGCGGGTAGCTACCACGTATCGCTACTGTCCTTTTTGGTGACACTGTTCACCTGCCGGTAGTCTACACAGAATCGAGTAGTCCCATCCTTTTTCTTCACCAGTACTACCGGCGAGGCCCATGGACTGCTTGACGGCTCGATGACCCCGTCCCGCTCTAGGTCCTTGATAATTTTCTCGGCTTCCTCCCGTTTGGCCAAGGGTAGTCGTCTTGCTGTTTGTCGAATCGGTCGTGTCTCGCCCGTGTCAATTTTATGTGTCACGACCTTGGTCTTTCCCAGCTTTCCATTCTCGGTGGTAAATTAGTCCTGGTACTTATTTATTAATCCGTGGGCCTTTTGTTTCTGTGTGGGCGAGAGAAACGCACTGGTCTGGAAAAGAATTTGTTTCAAGCCCTGCGGAGTGTGTTTGGACCTTTCTTCCTCACTAACGCCCCTTACGATGGCTGATGCGGCTATACATGTGCCCAGCTTCGTACCCTTCTTGATGGTGACCGGGTACTGATTGATGTTAAGTAGCCGCACAGGCACTTCCCTTGAGAGAGTAACGAGCGCCTTTCCTACCAGTACCCCCCGAGCCAGTCGATTATCATCGTTTTCTGGTTCGATCACGGCTGCAATTCCCTCTTCCACAACACCCCTCAGACAGGTAGAGGTGATCGTTTCGCTTCGTTCCGGGAGAATCACATCTGCCATTATTACGTCTAACACAAAGTTGTCACGATTGTGTAGCAGTAATTCTTCTTGACCAATCCTCAACACTCGGTGTCCGAAATCCAACTGGAATCCATGATTCCTCATGACGTCCATCCCCAGTATGACGTCTTCCTCAATTTTGGCTATGAGAACAGGATGGTCAAACTTTACTCGTCCCAACGTCATGCTAACCGTCGCTTCACCGCGTATTACTGCCTTTTCCCCAGTGGCAGTTCTCAATTGCCACCTACTTGGCCTAATCTTCCTACGGTCCCTCACAACTTCCGAGCGTACGATCGTCTTCGTAGCTCCCGTGTCCACAAGCATGGCGTGGGATCTCCCGTCGATAGTGCCATCGACGTACGCGCTTCCCAGTTGGTGGGAAAACGAGGCTATACTGGCCCGGGGGTTCCTATTGCCACGGGTCGACGTCCCCTCCCTTTTATCGACTCGCATTAGTTTTTCCGGGGCCTTTGCCGGCACCGCTGTTTTGGGCCGCGTCTTCTGTGCTGACAGCAACTCCATGATCTGCTGGACGGCCTTCTCCACGAGTTTTTCTGTGCCTACCTCCTCGGTAACAGCTCGAGCACAACCGTGAATGCGGGAGGCTTCCATTGCTGCCTCATGTTCTAGTGCGATGGCGAGCGCGTTCATTACTGTTTTCGGTCGAGCTAGCCTCAGGGCCATCTGCAGTTCCTGGTCCCGCATCCCGCTCACGAACGTCTGCACTGCGAGGCACTCCATCATCTGTTCCGGCGCCGTGGGATACGCCAACCTCACTAGTCTGGCTACGTCCGCTTCGAACTCCTGCAGGGTCTCGTTCGATCTCTGACGGCGATTGGACATCTGGGATTGATGGACTTGCTCCAGATGTGTTTGGCCGAACCGCATTTCCAGTCGCCTCAGCAGCTTATTGTAATTCCCGGCTTCTTCGGTGGATAGCGTCTGGAGAACTTCCAACGCCTCTCCACGTAAGGCTACCGTTAGGGAAACAGCTTTCTCGTGAGTGGACCAAGCATTAGCCTCCGCTGCCGCCTCAAACTGCTTCTTGTAACTGGCCCACGGAATTTTTCCGTCGAACGTTGGGGGCGTCACTCGATTGGTGCATATCGAGTTCTGTTGAACGACCGCCTTTATTTCTTCCTTCGTCTCGCCGCCACTGACTCGTCTTAGTCGTTCTTCCAACTGCTTGATCTTCTCTTCAATCTCCTTACGCTGAGCCTCCATCTGGTCGGATATCTCTTCCCTCTGGGCGGCGATTTGAGCAGTAATATGAGTAATTATGTCTTCCCTCTGGCCGGCGATTTGAGCAGTGATGTCTTCCCTCTGGGCGGCGATTTGAGCAGTGATGTCTTCCCTCTGATCGGCGATTTCTTCCCTCTGGGCAGCGATTTCTTCCCTCTGGGCGGCGATTTGAGCAGTGATGTCTTCCCTCTGGGCGGCGATTTGAGCAGTGATGTCTTCCCTCTGATCGGCGATTTCTTCCCTCTGGGCAGCGATTTCTTCCCTCTGGGCGGCGATTTGAGCAGTTATGTCTTCCCTCTGGGCGGCGATTTGAGCAGTGATGTCTTCCCTCTGGGCGGCGCTTTCTTCCCTCTGGGCGGCGATTTACTTCGTGATGTCATCGTCTTCGAACTCGAAAACTTCCGGGTCCTAGCCATTTTCTTTCAAAAATGCTGAGAGCCGGTCCTGGAGTGCAGTCTTCCTCCCTCCTGTTTCCAATTCCCGTTCCTCGAGTTCTTTTTTTAACTCGGCCACTTTTAATTCGCGTAACTTCTTCATGATCCGCTCTTCTGACACCAATGTAACGTTTATTTTATAATTTATTTACATTAATTGAACACTAATTTATTTAACACACTAAACTACTTGTACACTAGACTAGACACTACATAATTTATTTGTACTGCTCCGCTTTCGGATCGTATGTCGCGTTCACTTCTGCTTCTCTACTTCTAACTAACTCCCTCGATCACAAGCCCCCTTATATATACACCCCCAACCCTGATCGAGAACATTCTAGTACATTCTAGAAGCCTACGCAGCAAATGTTCATAAGGTTACCAATTAATTGCTTTTCGTAAACAACAAACTGGAAAATTCGTGCAGCTGTCTACGCGTCGTAGTTGGTGTCGCGTTGTTTACTTCTCGCATTACACTGCCCCCGCCATAGAGACGTTTCGTCTCGGAACGTATCCCTGGTAGGCCCATGCAGGAACCTGCAGTTAGCCCCCCGCTTACAGCGAGACGTGGCATCAAAATAACAGGGGACCGTCTTCCCGAGTCGACATGGTGCAGGCCCAAAACAGCAGACTAAAACTTCCACTCCGGTATTCTTCAACACCACTTCCAGCATATTCCGGACAACCCTCCAGTCCAGCTGATCTCGTCCAGCACCTAACTTGGGGACAGCTAGCTTCCTGATGTCGAGCTCCAGCAGTCGGTCTCGTAGCCTATGCAAGGTTCGCCATACATCGTGATAACATGGTTTAAGGGACCCGATCTCCTTCGTAACCAGATAAAAGATGTGTCTTACGTTGTCACGTAGTTCCAGAACCTTGCCAATCTCCGGGAGTTGCGCTCTGAGTTGCAGATCACAGAACATTAGTCGGTACACCACGTAAATGTGCTGGAATAATAAAAGTTGAACCTGGTGAATATATTGTAACGTTTATTTTATAATTTATTTACATTAATTGAACACTAATTTATTTAACACACTAAACTACTTGTACACTAGACTAGACACTACATAATTTATTTGTACTGCTCCGCTTTCGGATCGTATGTCGCGTTCACTTCTGCTTCTCTACTTCTAACTAACTCCCTCGATCACAAGCCCCCTTATATATACACCCCCAACCCTGATCGAGAACATTCTAGTACATTCTAGAAGCCTACGCAGCAAATGTTCATAAGGTTACCAATTAATTGCTTTTCGTAAACAACAAACGGGAAAATTCGTGCAGCTGTCTACGCGTCGTAGTTGGTGTCGCATTGTTTACTTCTCGCATTACAATATTCATTTAGGTGTTGAATCTGCAATTGTCGGTGCATTAAAACATGTTCGAAATGCTGATGGGACGGTCATAATTTCATTTCGAGAAACGAGGAAGATTATTTAAATCAAATCGACGATAGTCATCACCACGGTGAAAGTCCACTAGCCAAAATTAATGTAGGGATGGTAACGCAGGTGCCATTTGAATATATGCATTTGGCACTCATTGGCGTATCAAAAAAAATATTGAAAGCATTAATAGGACCATCGAAATATTCAAAATTTTTACAATTGTCAACCGACGACGTATCTATAATTAATCGTCGATTACTTGTAATCAAGTCCTACTGTCCGCGTGAATTCTCGCGTCTCCCAGAACCTGTTTCAGAATATGGGCGATTCAAAGCGACACAACACCGACAATTCAGCTTGTATACTGGTCCCGTCGTTTTCAATGGGATTGTAAAAAGTGAGATGTTTTACCATTTTCTGCTTTTTCACGCAGCTTTACGATGTCTCACAAATCCCAATCCAACAGAACTTCATCTAAAATTTGCGGAAGGTGCATTAAAATTATTTGTTAATAAATGTAATATTAAATATGGACCCCGATTTCACTCGTACAATGTACATGGTTTATTGCATCTCGTCGAAGATTTTAGACGTTTTGGTTCGTTGGATTCATTCTCAGCCTTCCCTTACGAAAACAATATGCGCGTTCTTCGTAAATATTGCCGTAAACCTGACCGGCCTTTGCAACAAATAGTATATAGAATCACCGAAAATTCACAATTATCAAATAAAAATTCTGTCGACATTAACTCCACAATACAAGTGATGCAATCTCACAAAGGACCCTTAACAGAAAATTTCCCCCAAACTGTTCGACAGTATAGAATTTTAAAGCATCCAAAATTTATATTAGGAGTTAAAAAATCTGGTAATTGCTGCCTATTAAATGATTTTCACACTATATGCGTCATTCATAACATTGTTTACCACGAAGAAAACTATTATTTAATAATAAAGAAATTTCAGTCAATACAGTCCTGGTTCCAAATCGATGAAAAGACAAATTCTCTAAGTATAGATAGTTACCGATGTTCTTCATTAACCTCTAATTTTTCATACATATCTGTAAGTGATATATACGCGAAGTGTTTCCGGATGCCCTACTGGTCGAAGCATTCTAAAAATTCATTAATTTCAAATTCAAAGGGATTTATTGTTAACGTCATGTTTTAAATACGTGTATAGAGTGGTAATAGGAAAACCTCAAAAAATATCTTCTCTAACATTTTTTTTATTGCTTTCATACGTACCTATATACCCAACCATCGATATGTAAAGAATTTCATTTTTACAACATTCACCAAATAAGAAAGAAGCCTGTCCAATTGGTCTCGTGTCATTATTTTACATATTATAATATATACTTCTTTTAAATAAAAATTTCAAATATGAAACACTTCTAAAAATCTTTAGATAGGTACATTCTTACTGTTCCATAAATAAGTGGTTTTTGTATATGTTTTAGGAAAGGTATTTAAATATAGAAATTGTAAAACCGTTTAAGATCTACAAAAAACGTAAATTAGATTTTTACTCTAGAGCAACGCAAAAGCATTCGGATTGTTTTTTTTTTAATTTGACTGACCTCGATTTTGTTTCATACTGGACCGATTAATAATTTTTTTTCCATTTTTCATATTTAACCAAAAATTAATTAGAGTTTATGAAATTTGGAACATTTCTCTTTTATAGTTATATAGTTTGCTAAGTCGTAACAGTAGTTTTTTAGATTTTTACTGCTTCGGATACTTGAGATTTATTTATTACTTGTCAAAGTGTAACAGACATGTTATAAACCATGGCAGCTCAGTTGGTATGTTGACTCGTTAGAAAAGAGGCCAGATGTTAATAATATCCCCGGGACACTTCAGATCTCCGGCTAAAAGACAAGTGTAACCCTATAGCAGGTAGTACCTACCCCGAAAAAATCCCTATAGGAAATTTTTTTTGTTAAGGAGGGTCTTTTGCGAACCACCCAACATCCGAAGCATTAAAAATCTAAAAAAATTACTGTTACGACTTAACATAGTTATTATATTATATTCTAGTTAAGATTAATATGTATTATTATTTTCTGTTTAATTCTACTAACGTCACGTTATTAGTTAAGTTAAATATGTTAATCTAAGATCTAATTTAAGTACGTAGTTTAATAATAAGTACATATAATATTGTTCTCTACTAATTGGTATTACTTTCTTTTATGTTTTATAAGTACAATAGTATTTCTATTTCCTCTTGAAATAATCAAAGTATAATGAAAGTAATAACATTGATAGAAAACGTGTTTACATTACATTTCTTTTCGGATAAAACGTCGAATATAATTGTTTGTTACGACGTCAACAATCTCTTTCAAATGGTAAATTTTTTTTGATTAACCTTATTGTACTATATTATTGACGTTTTATTTCTATTACATTATTTTGTGAAATTTAATTCTGCTATGGGTTTGGCTACTCCCCACCCCATTCTACCACTACCCCTTAGGGTAATTTGCGCGAACAAGGGATGAACCGTTCGGGTCGCTGGAGGCCTGGAGGCTTCACTTCTATTCGTGCGTGACTATGTCGAACCCTAAACGACCGAGGTACCCAAATTCAAAATACCAAAACGATTATGTTTTTGATAGTTTTTCGTCTGAGACCGAGGACAATTATATCAGTGACAATACATTTAGTCATTGTAGTGGGCAAATACCGTCACTGTCTTCGAGAAGTGGAGAAACTCCTCCACCGCAACGCTTGAGAGAGTTGCAGTCGCAGCCGGGAACGCCGATCCGACCGGGAACGCCGATCCGGCCGGGAACGCCGATCTGGCCGGGAACGCCGATGGTGGGAAGCCGGGAATCAGTTCCTCCTGGAAGTATTCTGGACACCGGGATAGGTTCCGAAATTTTAGAATTGTTGCGGTATGTTAAAGTCCTTTTTCACTTTATACTTGTCTATACTTTTAATTGGTTTACTTAAACATCTTCATTATCGTTATGACTACCTAGACATAGGTATATACAAGTTATAAGCAGTTAATTATCTAATTAATTAATTACATAATTATCTGATTATATATTCAACTCGATCAACTAAAAATTGAATACAATCACGAATAATGGATTAGTTATTTTTTTATTTGTCATTTTACAGCTATCAATCTCAAAGAATGGACAACATGGAGAAGGAGATAGCCGAGCTGAAGGCATTACTGGAACCTAACGTGGATCATCCAGCATTACCTGAGCGATTTCCTTTGAAAACATTAGAAGAATTTCGAGACTTTGAAAATGGTACAGATCCAGAGGAATTTCGCAAAATTGTAAGTGTAACGCGCTTCTCTCGTGCCCCACGTTGAGCGCCAATGTAACGCGCTTCTCGTGGTGGTTGTCGGAGAAGGCGCTCTAGACGGGGTGGGTTAGCCCAAGAAAAGCTCGGCGGGTTTTACGTAATATATTTACACTAGCTATATACAGGTTATAATGTGGGACGGATTGTCTGACGGGCAGCGGTTCGCTCTAATTCGCGGAGTTCCCTTTCCTCGGGCTTGTGGGTAGTTCCTGTGGAGCCACTGGATGCTACTCGAAGCCGAGTTCAGAGACGAACTGCCTTCTGGACGGGCTGCTCCGGAATGTCATTCCTCGGACTCCGCGGGGTGCCGCTGCTGATTGGTTGCCCACTCGTTGCCATGGGAACCGACGCGTGGTGGTAGGTTGTCCGCGCATCCCTTACTTGGTTCGGCCTGGAGTGGGGCAGCGCTCCGCAACGGCACGTCGTGGTGGTAGGGGTTCCGGGTGGGGCGAGCTGCTTGCGTCGGGATGACTTAGCGTGGGGGTAGGGTGATCGCGCACCCCTTGCTTAGGTCGGCAGGTGGGGCAACGCTTCGTAACGGCGAGTCGTGGTGGTGGGAGGCATGAGTCGCTTTGGTAGGGATGACTGCTGTGGAGGGGTGTGTTTCGTATTGATTTTCGGACGACCCGGTCCGAACGGAGACATCTAGCGGGGGGAGGGCGCCTACCTTCGAGGGGTTGTAGCGGGGCAGGGCGCGTACCTTCGAGGGGTTGTAAAATGGGCCGGGAGGTGGAGTTACATTCTCCCCCTCAGAGTCCGGGAGGCTGTCCCGGCCGAGGACTCTGGATATTATTGTTTTCTGGGTCGACCGCGACGTCGCGGTGGCTCATTGGGGCTTTCCGTGTTGTCCTTCTCTGTACGGTGCTCCTGCCGGGGGCGCCCACGGCGTCGAAGGGGTTTGACCGGGGCCGCCACTACGTCGTCCTCTGCCGTACCGGATTCGGGCTGGTATGGTGTGAGGGCCGACACATGGTAAGTGCCCAGTGGTACCGTGGGGGCGGCAGGATCGGCGATCTGGTACTTGCAAGGTCCCATTTGCGCCAGTATTCGATAGGGTCCGTCGCGGCGGGGCGCCAGCTTCCGGGAGAATTGGCGAGGTTGACTGCTTACATGATGGGAAGTGACCCATACACGGTCCCCAACCTGGAAGTGAGTGGCTGGACGGCGGTGCTGATCAGCATAACGCTTGTGTCTGTCCTGTTCCTTCTCCCAGGTATCCTTGGCGTCCTGGTAGGCCTTCGTCATTTCCAGGAGACGCGGGGTGACGCATGGCACAAACGTCTCCCCCTGGACAATGGCTCGGAGATCCGTCGTAACGTCCAGCGGGTGGCGTGGATCTTGTCCGAAGACTAACGAGGCGGGGCTGCATCCGATCGATTGACAGAGGGTGGTGTTCAGTGGCGTATCTAGCAGTGTTCCGTGTGTTCCGGGAACACGGGCCCGGGCCCCGTTAGGGGCCCGGTCGTTTGGGAGGAAAATTTGAAAAATGATCATTGTCTGATGCGGAAATTTTTGGAACACAGGCCCGGAGCTGGGTTAATACGCCACTGGTGGTGTTCATGGCGAATCTGACGGCGGGCAGCTGGCGAGGCCAAGAGGGGTGGGTAGATTCAGCTAGGATAGCTAGTTGCGTTTTCAGGTCTCGGTTCCTCCGCTCCACTGGGTTGGCAGCGGGGTGGTATACTGGTATAAAATTTGGCTCGATCCCCAAGCAGAACGTTACGGCTTGCATCACCGAGCTGACGAACTGGGGTCCGTTGTCGCTGATGAGGCGTCTGGGCACGCCGTACCGTAGGCAGTACTCGTTCACGAGGGTCCAAGCGCACTCCTCGGCGGTGGCCTCCTTCAGCGCGAAGAGCTCTATGAACCGAGTGGCGGTGTCCTCGATGGCGAGGACCCAGCGTTGTCCTTCTGACCCGGCGGGGAGTGGGCCGAAGAGGTCGATGGCTGCTACCTCGAACCTTTGCCGCATAACAGGGGTCTGTAGTAGTCCGTTCGGCACCAGGCAGGTGGGCTTGTACCGCTGGCAGTCCTGGCACTGCCGGACGTAATCGGCGACAGCCTTCCCCAGGCCAGGCCAGTAATATCGTTGGCGGATCTTGGCAGCGGTGCGGGCAGCACCATAGTGTCCGGCCTGAGGAGCGTCATGGAATTGCTGGAGGATGAGTTTTCGTTCCTGCATTGGTACCACTAACTGGGCCTCCTCGCTGCCGTCCGTGGCGTCGTATCTATACAAGACACCTTGGGTTGTGATATACCCACGGCCGGTCCATGGGGTGGCCGACTCGAGGTCTCCGGCTTCGAGCGCGTCGAGGATTTTCCGCACCTCCGGGTCCTTTAGCTGGGCCTCCCGGAGTTCCTTGGCGGATCGTTGCGGTAGGTCTACGGCTATGAAGGCGACTTCGGTGGGCTCCGTAGGTCCGAGGACAGGTCGGGAAAGGGTGTCAGCCACTACGTTGGCTTTCCCCGGTTCGTAGCGGATCTGTAGGTTATAGGGCTGCAATTGTAGCGCCCAACGGGCCAGTCGGCCACTGGGGGTTTTCAGCGTCATGAGCCACTTGAGGGGTTGGTGGTCCGTCACTATGACGACGGAGGTCTCCTCCAAGTAGACGCGGAACCTTGCGACACTCCACACGATGGCGAGGGCTTCTCGTTCCGTCGTGGAGTAGTTTCGTTCCGGCTGTGTGAGTAGCCGGCTCGCGTATTCAACTGGTCTCTCCTCGGGTCCCTCCCCCCTGCAGCAGCGCGGCTCCTAGAGCGTAGGAGCTTGCGTCAGTCCTTAGAGTGAAGGGAAGCGTGTGTGATGTTCTCGGGTCATGGTAGCTCTTGAAGGGTGGCTCGTGAGTAATGAAACTAAAGAAGTCCCATAGAGGCTCATTTATTGGCACGCTTATTGATACAAGTCGCTTTATTGACAATCCAATACTGACTATTCTAAATAATACAGTAAATTGAAATATTAACAATAGTTGTCAACTTAGCAGTTTTACTTAACGTCGAAGGTGTATTGTATTATAGGTCGCTCACCTTCCGGTTTATTACTTATTGCAATTCTTGTAAATTCCAATTGTTTAAATATTCCATTACACCTTCCCCGTATATAGAAAAAAAATTATTATGGACATAATAGAAGTAATAATTTTTTTTTTTTAGTTTTATGAATAATACAGTTTAACTCTATTTTTGTGAACCTCTGTTGGTTTATTATCTACTTTAATTACCAAATTTACTCCTCTATCTTCTAATACAATATAAGGTCCCTTAAAAATATTTTCATGTTTGTTTGTTGAAGTATTCCGCAACAAAATTTTAGATCCTATATCATAATGTGTTTGTTTACAATTCCTATCATACCCTATCTTACGTTTTAACTTGGATGCCACTAAATTATCGTTTGCTTCATTACAAGCTACTTGAAGTCTGTACTTCAACTCTTTCGGATAACTGTCAAAATTATATATAGGTTCAATTTTGTTTATTAGATTAGACGGTAATTGGCAAGTTCTTCCAAATACTAGTTCAAATGGAGTGTAACGTGTTTCCGTGTGTACACTGTTATTGAATGCGAAACACCAAAATTGTATCCAAGAGCTCCAGGTGTCTGGGCGCTCTGCAGTATGAATTCTTAGATAGTCTCTTAAAGTTTTGTGTGAATTTTCTATTGCTCCTAAGGTTTCGTGATGGTATGCTGTCGAATTCAGTTGACCTATATGTAATAATTTACAAATTTCTTTAAATACACTGGACATAAATTCAGTACCTTTATCAGTTAAAATTTCTTCAGGTATTCCATAGCGTAATATGAAGTTTTCTACGAAAGCTTTTGCAACAGTTGCTGTTTCTTTATCTGGCAATGGGTAACATTCTATATATTTACTTAGGTCGCATTGTAAAGTTAGGATATATTTATTGTTCATTTCATCGGTTTCTAATGGACCTACCAAGTCGAGAAAAATTTTCTGAAATGCATAATTAGAGGTAGTTGTAACTGACATAGGCTGTAGTTTAAGGTTTGAATATTTACAAGTTTGACATTGTTCACATCTTTTAATGAAATTTGCTACGTCTCTATGCATTTTTGGCCAAAAGTAGTATCTTTTAATGGTGTTGTAAGTTCGATTTATACCAGCATGTCCACCTGTTGGAAGCAAATGAAAGTCGTTTATAATTAATTGTTGTGTCTCATTATCATCGATTTTTTGTATACCTTTAACAATATTTATCTTAATACCGGCCGTTTTTATGTCTTTTGAGATATCTCGTAATTCTCTTAATAACGTCTTATTATTTTCATTTTTTATTATTAATAATTCCGGAATGTTAAATTTATTACATATATTTTTCAGGTGTATCAACGCATTTCCTAAGTAAATCGCTGATCGCAGATCCTGTTTTATAAAAATAGTACTTAATTCTTCACTATAAAACATATTTTGTACTTTATTATTATTCGAATTTTGTGATGAGTTGCAACTCTTCTTTATTTGTTTGTTGTATTCTACTTCAGGAATAACTTTCAATTCTACGCATCCTACGGGAGGTTTTATAAGCTCAATGATTCCAGGGTGATCAAGCCTGTCATCATTTATTTTACGATCACAATAATTGTTTGTAGAATGCTCGCTGTGCTGACGAGATTGTGCTCTTGTCATTACAAATGTATGGTTTACAGTAGTTTTCTTTAATTCATCCGAACTTAATGTTATTCTTGATAAAGCGTCCGCAATAACATTATCTTTTCCTTTTATATAGTGTATGGTGAAATCGTATTCTTCTAGTGTTAATCTGAACTTAGTTAGTCGACTGGACGGGTTTGCCATACCAAAGAGGTAAATTAAGGGTCGATGGTCTGTATAAATTTCGAATGTTTTATTAAATAAATATGGTCTAAATTTTTTGACTGCCCACACAATCGCTAACAGTTCCTTTTCAATAATCGGGTAATTTTTCTCAGATTTTGATAATATCCGGCTCGCGTAAGCTATTGGCTTATGATCAATGTTCGTTAAAACCGCACCGATTGCGTAATTTGAAGAGTCGGTCTTCAAAATGAATCGATTTTGGTCAGAAAAATTTGGATATGCCAAAATGGGCGGCCGCACTAATGATTCTTTTAATTTATCAAAGGCTATTTGGCATTCATCTGTCCATTTAAAAATAACTCCTTTTTTTGTCAAATGGTTTAACGGTATTGTAATTTCCGCGAAATTTTTAATAAATTTTCGGTAGTAGTTGGCAAAAGCTACAAATCGTTTTATTTCTTGACCGTCTGTTAGTATTGGATATTCTTGAACAGCCCTTGTCTTTTCAGGGTCTGGTAAAATTCCTTCAGCTGATACTATGTGACCTAAAAATAATAATTGTTTCCTTAAAAACTCACATTTTTGTGGATTCAGTTTCAAATTTAGTTTTCTTAAGCGAACTAATACCTTTACTAAATTTTGGTTATGTGTTATTAAGTTATTTCCAAATACTATTATGTCGTCTAAGTAAATGAAACACTTATCATAATTTAAACCAGACATCGCCACAGTCATTGCCCTTGAAAATGCACTTGGACTTATTTTTAGACCCATCGGTAACCTAGTCATCTGAAATTGACCACGGTCTGTCATAAAAGAAGTATACGGTCTAGATTTTTGATCTAAACTAATCTGATAATAACCCTGATATAAATCCAAATGTGAAAAATACATTGCTCCTTGTAAGGAGTCAAGAATTTCCTCGATGTTTGGAAGGGGAAAACGATCATCTTGAATACGTTTATTGAGTTCTCTGTAATCTATGACTACTCTATACTTCTTATTGCCAGTACTGTCTGCTTTTTTCGGAACAATTAATAGTGGAGATGACCAATCCGCTTTAGAATGTTCGATAACCCCGTCATTTAACATTTTATTCACTTGTTGATGTATTTCATTTTTCTGAAAAAATGGTAACCTATACGGTTTAACGAAAGATCGCGTAGCGTTTTGCTTTAATACTATTTCTTGGGGACAAAGGTTGGAGACTGTAAAGGGATCGTCCTTTAAATGGAACACATCCGCAAATTTAGCACAAATCTTTTGCAAAGATACAGATTCCTCCGATGTTAATTCCTTCGCGTCTATTAATTTTAATAATTCATCAACTCTATCGACTGACAAAGATACACTGGAAAAATTATAAATGTGGAAATTAGTTGCATTCTGGCATTTTGGTACAAAATTTTTCAAGCTAACTTCTTTTTCGGTGGTGTTCAATAATCGCACAGGAATTTTATTATTGAGTGGTTTAGTAACAAGACCACCTGTAAAAACTCCTTCCGATACCTCCTCCGGTAATACGACACATTCATTCTCGCATTTCACAGGAAAAAATGTGACTATTTCGCATCTGGGTGGAATAACCGTGTAAATGTTGTGTTCGGATTCAAGAGGGATAGTTATGCTTTTATTGTTATACACGAATGAAATTTCAAACGTTTTGTAATCTAATATAGCTGCATACTTAATAAAGAAATCGGCTCCTATCACACCATTTATACTATTTTCAAAGTCGTTCACTACCTGAAATTCATGTTCAATATTAAACTGATCGACCGTAAGCGTGATATTAGTGGATCCTAAAGAAAATGTTGAGCCAGTAATACCTAAAATTTTTGTTTTATTTGCAGTATTAATATGATTTTCGACACTAGTGCATGATGAAAATATTACACTTAAGGATGCCCCAGTATCAATTAATAATTTTAACACATTTGTACCATTTCTCATTCGTACGAAATTTAATCCATTCATACTAAACATGCTGTCGCTTACGTTTTGGTTAATTTCTGACTCGAAAAAACTGACTGGTGTTATTAGCATAATTACCACTAGTAGAACTACTTGGGGTTGGTTCGTTATTTGAATTTGATGGTTGGTTTTCCATACTCATGACATAAGATCGGTTGCTACTCCGATTAGATTGATTACCAAATCGATTTCGGTTATTTTGATATCGACCGTGAAATGTTTGTACACGTCCACGTCCGTTATATCTAAAATTTTGATTAGCCGAAGCTCCTCGAGATGAATTTTGAAATGTTTGCGAGTGCCTCGCGCCGCGATTAAACTGATTTCCTCTAAAATATGACCCGTTTCTTTGGGTATTGTAACGATATTTGCCTCTAATGGAATAAATTTGATTTGTTTGACAATTTTGTCTGGAATTTAAACAAAGTTCTTCCTCTTTCGCACCAACGATTGCATCCCTTAATGTTGTGTAATTACGCGCTTTTATGATGGTCCTAAGATTATTATCTCTTAGACCATTCGCAAATGAATTTATTGCAAGTTTTTCATTCGTAGCTGTTAATACCCGCGTTTCTGCATCGTTATTAGCTTCCGCTATTGTCAAGTTTAACATAAGTTCTTCTAAAGATTTACCAAATTCTTCTATTGTCTTATTATTCTGTTTTACTGTATGTAATTGAGTAGAAAGAGCTGCTGCTGATTTTCTACTAATTAAATGTTTTCTCATATCTTCAATTAAGGAATTGTTATCAGCGTAAGTTTTTTTGAGACGAATCTTTGCGTTTTGGGAGAGCCGGACTTTTAATACATAGTTCGTTAGTAATTGTTTTCCGCTTGCATTAAGAAAGCTATCGTATAATTCAATGGCATCGATTAATTGATTAACGGAGTTCTCACTGTCGTCCATATGTGGCAACAAGCCTGACGCAGTTTTAAGGTCAAAATCACTCATTTTGTCTAAAATTAATGCTTCTTCAACATTAGGATCTTCTGACTTATCTAACCTACTTCTTAATATATCTCTTATATCACTAATAATAGCATTGATGGCTTCTATATATTGCTTAGCCTTGGGTAAGTCTACTGTATCTAACTGATTTATTTTTTGTTTTATTTCAGCATACTCTAATTCAATATTATCTATATATCTAAGATTCTGATTAGTTAAATTAACATTGCAACGTCTTCGTTGATTGTCTTTTTTTAAACTACGTTGTAAAACTCTAACTTCTTCATATACATGTACAAATGCTTCTAAGTTGGGCATCTATAGAGGTTCATTTAATTTTACCTTAGAGACTTCCGGTAAACAGTAAAGTTAGCGGTACTCACAACGAAGTTAAGTGTCCATGGGCTTGTCTACGATGCACTTTCACTACACATTTTCTTTCTTTACTCTCACTCACTAACACTAACTGGATCCATCGCTGTGTACTCCTTATACTTGCTCCTGGCTCCTTCTGAATTCCTCCAGCTCGAAGTTTCTCCTAACTTCTTTACGAATCTTCTTCCCCACGGCTTTGCTTAGTTTTCTGACGCAGTAAATGACGGTAATAATTACCACTATTATAAACGCTGTCATTCCCAGTATTGCTCCAATCGAATTAGTTAAACTCTCTGCTGCTCCGGAAACGCCGCCGCTGTTCCCTGCCTGGGCTAGTATTACCTCTTCCTTTGATGTACTAGATCCCATATTGATGTTATTTCTTCCAATCCCGTTAGAAATCTGGGACTTTTCGCAGGATCGCCATGTGATATTCTCGGGTCATGGTAGCTCTTGAAGGGTGGCTCGTGAGTAATGAAACTAAAGAAGTCCCATAGAGGCTCATTTATTGGCACGCTTATTGATACAAGTCGCTTTATTGACAATCCAATACTGACTATTCTAAATAATACAGTAAATTGAAATATTAACAATAGTTGTCAACTTAGCAGTTTTACTTAACGTCGAAGGTGTATTGTATTATAGGTCGCTCACCTTCCGGTTTATTACTTATTGCAATTCGTGTAAATTCCAATTGTTTAAATATTCCATTACACGTGTGATCTGCCTGTCGGAGGATCGGGGCGCTGACGAGGGCGTTCTTCGGGGCCTCGAAGGCTATTTCTTGGGGCTTGCCCCAAACCCATGGGGCCTCCTTACGGGTGAGTCCGCTCAAGGGTTGGGCTACCTTGGAGAAGTTTGGTACGAATTTCCGGTACCAGCTACAGGTCTGCAGGAACACGTTGACTTGCTTCGGGTTCACCGGGGCCCTCATTTGCAGGATTGCTTCGACCTTGCTGGGGTCCGTGCGAATCCCTGCATTGGAGATGAGGTGACCTAGATACTTGATCTCCCGACAGCCGAAGTGGCACTTGGAGCGGTTTAGTCGGAGGTGGTAGCGTCCGAGCTGCGCGAACACCAGGTCTAGGTCCAGGAGGTGGCTGCTGGCATCCGCGGATAGGACGATGATATCGTCCAAGTATGCTAACATCCTAACCTCTGGAAGCTGGCGTCGGAACCTATCCATCAGGCGCTGGAAGGTAGCTGGAGCGTTCCGCAAGCCAAACGGCATCCGGGTGAAACGATACGTGCCGAACGGGGTTACGAAGCACGTTTTGTCACGGTCGGCCACATCGACTTTGATCTGATAGTACCCCGCGCGTAGATCCATCGTTGAAATGCAGCCTACTTTTCCTGTAGCATGTAGTAGATCGTCCAGCCGGGGCATCGGGTAGAGATCCGGCGTGGTGACGCTGTTCAGATGGCGGTAATCGATGCAGAGTCGGACTCCGCCGTCTGCCTTAGGGACGAGGACAGTCGGGGAGGCCCACGCGCTGTCGCACTCCTCCACGATCCCGAGGTGGAGGAGCTCGTCCACTTCTTGACGGAGTAGCTCCCGTCGTCGAGGGGCGAGCGGGTAGGGTCCTGAGCTCACCGGCGGCGCGCTTCCCGTGTCTATCCGGTGGACCACCTGCTGGGTGGCTGGGCCGGTGTCGTTGAACAGTGCGACGTGGAGCTGTAGTAGGTCCTGGAGGGCGGCGCGTTGTCCCTCCGGGAGTCCCTCGCACTCATCCGCTCGGAGGGTGACGTCGAGTGTGGCGAATACCACACCCTTGTTGCCGAGGTCCGGGTCTGCCCAGTACTCCTCGATGGCGTTGGAGGCGTCCGCCCACATATACCCGGACCGGGAGTACAGGTCAATCGGAGTGAGGAGCGGGGTCCGGACGGGCGCGTCGGGACGTCGTGGGAGAGCGGGTCCGTAGCGGTCTGGGTGATGCTCGCCGCACTCAGCAACCGGAATGAGGGTGGCGGGCCGGGTGGTCCCCGCTGGCGGCGTTGGCGCTAGCGGGCTTAGGAGCGGCGGCACAGGCGTGTAGCTGGGCTGATCCTTCATCTCCCAGTCGGCATCTGCGGGTTCGGGGTTCGAGTTGTGATGGCTCGGGGGTGGCGCACCCTCTAGCTGCTGGGTCGACTCCTGGGGGCGGAAGAGAGGGTGGTCGTCCATCTGGTCTAGCAGGGCTTCCAGCAGCTCTCGTTGTCCAATCGGGGCAGGGGCGGCCTCGGGGTGCCTCTCTGGCGTAGGTTGGAAGCTCCCGACCGCCGTCTCCTGCTCCCCTTCGTTGTCCTTTGGGGTGAATGCGCGGGGGACGACCTCGTCGGGGAACCACCACTGACGGCGGCCGAAGTCCAGGATTAGTCCAGCTTTCGAAATGAAGTCTACCCCGAGAAGTGTTTGTGCCTTCGGGGCATGGGGCAGGACAAGGAACGTAGTCTGGATCTTCTTCGGGGCCAGCGTGACCGTGCAGTGTATGGCTTCCACCATCTCGGTCGTCGTGGTGCCATCTGCCAAGGTGACGTCCATCACCTGTCGTGTGCTGGGGCATCCTTTTCGCCGGAGTACAGCAACGAGGGCCGGGCTTGCGAGACAATTCTTGGCGCCGGTGTCGAGGAATGCGGTTCCAACCTCGTCGCCGATCAGGATGGTGACGGCCGGACGTGGAGCGACTCGGGCCTGCACCAGGTTGAAGGAGGTCGTTGCCCGTGCAGGACCGTTGCAGGTGGGGCAGTTTTTCCGGAAGTAACCGGGCCTTTGACACCCGTAGCACCGGATGGTGGTGTCCCGCACCTCTGGGGGTGGTTGTGCTCCGGCGGCCTTGTCGGCTGCGGCCTTCTTTCTGCAGTCCTTCACCAGGTGCCCGACGAACCTTCAGTAGGTACATCGAGGCTTCCCGGTGTCCCGTTGGTCTGCCCTGGCTGGTGCCATCTTGGGAGGGCGGTTTTCTTTGGTGCCGAGCGCCTGCTCGACCGCTCGCGCTTTCTTCAGTAGAGTGGCGAAGTCCGTCACCGTGTCCCTTGGTATCCTGTCCCTGATGTTAGGCAGCAGAAGGCCGTACAACATGTCCAGCTGCGTTGCCTCGTCCAGGGGCGTCGATAGTTGGGACAGGAGCGCCCTCTTCTGTGCGATGTATTGGCCGGTCGGGACGCCGACCTGTTGGCGTCCTGCGCATGGTCCACATACCTCCAGGTACACCTGGTACGCAGGTGGTACTGGAGCGAACTCCTCGCGGATCATCGCCATGGCTCTGGCCCATGTCGTGGCTGCGCTCCTCACTCCGAGCCACCAAGTATGAGCTTGGCCCTCGAGTAGGAGCGAGAGTCCCCGGACGGCGTTGTCATCGGTGATCCCCTCACTCACCCTGTAGAAGTCGGCGCTCTGGAGAAAGTCGTCGACTGCCTCGCGGGAGTACTCCCCCTTAAATCGGGCCGGGCACTGGGTGAAGTGTTTGACCGCAGGTGGTGGAGGGGCTGGTGGTGCCGGTGGAGCCTGTGGTAGAGTCCTCTGGAGTATGGCTTCCAGAGCCTCCAAGCTCAGCGTCATTGCCGATTGACTTCTAGTTCTCGTGGTTGAGTGATCTTCGTGGACGTGGCCGGTCACCGGCGTGTGCGGTGGCGGACGTGGCCTCGATGGACTGGGGCCTAGGGGTCCTGGCGCTGCTCGGAGACGTCCTCGTCGACCGGAGCGTCGTGCTGGAGTCCCAGGGGTCCCTTGTAGTTGGGGTCGTCTTCGTGGTGGGGTAGTCTTCGTGGTCGTGGCCTGTCACTGGCTTCTGCGGTGACGGTCGTGGCCTCGATGGACTGGATTTGGAGGTCCTGGAGGTGCTCGGAGACGTCCTCGTCTTCCGGTGCGTCCTGGAGCGTTCTGCCTGCTTCTCGGGCTCCACTAGTTGGGCGCCAATGTAACGCGCTTCTCTCGTGCCCCACGTTGAGCGCCAATGTAACGCGCTTCTCGTGGTGGTTGTCGGAGAAGGCGCTCTAGATGGGGTGGGTTAGCCCAAGAAAAGCTCGGCGGGTTTTACGTAATATATTTACACTAGCTATATACAGGTTATAATGTGGGACGGATTGTCTGACGGGCAGCGGTTCGCCCTAATTCGCGGAGTTCCCTTTCCTCGGGCTTGTGGGTAGTTCCTGTGGAGCCACTGGATGCTACTCGAAGCCGAGTTCAGAGACGAACTGCCTTCTGGACGGGCTGCTCCGGAATGTCATTCCTCGGACTCCGCGGGGTGCCGCTGCTGATTGGTTGCCCACTCGTTGCCATGGGAACCGACGCGTGGTGGTAGGTTGTCCGCGCATCCCTTACTTGGTTCGGCCTGGAGTGGGGCAGTGCTCCGCAACGGCACGTCGTGGTGGTAGGGGTTCCGGGTGGGGCGAGCTGCTTGCGTCGGGATGACTTAGCGTGGGGGTAGGGTGATCGCGCACCCCTTGCTTAGGTCGGCCTGGTGGGGCAACGCTTCGTAACGGCGAGTCGTGGTGGTGGGAGGCATGAGTCGCTTTGGTAGGGATGACTGCTGTGGAGGGGTGTGTTTCGTATTGATTTTCGGACGACCCGGTCCGAACGGAGACATCTAGCGGGGGGAGGGCGCCTACCTTCGAGGGGTTGTAGCGGGGCAGGGCGCGTACCTTCGAGGGGTTGTAAAATGGGCCGGGAGGTGGCGTTACATAAGTATAATTTGTTTAAAATTTCATATTTTTCGAACTCCCGTCCCCAGTTTTTCTTCCTCAGCCCTCAAGCTGCCAAGGAGAGGGCTCGGGTCGAATTAAAAAAAAACTCATTATCTAATGTCTTGTAAATATATTGTAATGGTAATTTTTTGTAATTAATGTTGTAACTATTTTCCTGTTTTCTTTATTTATTTTTTAGTATTTTCCATTTCGTCCATTAGGTTTGTTTTTGTTTTTATTGTTGAACTGTTTAATTATTTATATACACATTTCTCTCGTTTTTTATTATTTATATTATGCAACATTTCTTTTTGTATATATCTTGGTCGTATCGTTCTTGTAAGTAGTTTTTTTTTGTATTTCCTTCATCTCGTTTTTAAAATTCAATTACACAATTATTCTTTCATTATGTGTTTCTATTAAATTGCGAACTCCTTTCGATTTCGAGCCCATTTCTTTCGATATTCTGGCAACGTTGCCAGCTTTATGCTACTATTAAATTTGATCGAGACGTGCCCCTATTGATATGCAACCGTCAGAGATTCGAAGCGACGCCACAGATTTTATGCTATCCTACGGTAGAGGGAGCGAAAGGTGGCAGATTCGTGGCAGATTTGGCCACAGATGACCGAGATCTGCCGGCAGGTCCCGCCGGCAGTAGTGGCTATCTGGGAAATATTGTGTAGCAGAGATTTAAGCTTAAGTTTGCGAGTGAGGATGCTTAAATGCTACGTTTTCTCGGTGCTCTTGTACGGGGTGGAGGCTTGGACTTTAAATAAACAATGCATGAATAGATTGGAAGCCTTCGAGATGTGGGCGTATCGGAGAATTTTGAAAAATTCGTGCCAAGATAGAGTGACTAACGAACAAGAACTTGAAAGAATCGGCAAACAACGAGAAATAATAGATACCATTAAAATTAGAAAATTGCAGTACCTGTGCCATACTAAACGCGGCGAAAAATATACTTTGCTACAATTGATTATGCAGGGCAAAATTCAGGGTAAACGGAGCAAATAGGGAGAAGAAGGATGTCCTGGTTGCATAATCTTAGGGAATGGTTTGGCTGCAACTCCAACCAGCTGTTTCGTGCTGCGGCCTCAAAGATACGAATTGCATTGATGGTTGCCAACGTTCGTAGCGGAGATGGCACGTGAAGAAGAAGAAGGTTGTTAAACGCGTCCGTTAAACGAGAGTGGATGCATTTATGACATCCGGAATGTATTTATTATACCTGTACAATAATGCAGAAATTTCCGATAATTATACGCATATAGGAAAATTATTTATCGAATAGCCGATGAAATATTTTCAACGAGACCGAGACTCTTAAAGATTTAATATCTTCTCGACGAGACTCTCGGTCATTTTACTCTCGTCTCGGTCTCGGTATTTTTTGAACAGTCTCGTCTCGGTCTCGGTCTCGCTACGAGACCGAGACCGTAAATCAAAAACTATTCAAGGAGATCACGACACGCCCTGATCTCCATCTACAAGAACGTCTTCAGCCTTACAACCTGGAGACAAGATTTATCTCCGCAGCCACCCACGAGCCAAAGAGATATCCACATACAGTCCACTTCTCTAGAGATCATTGACACTTTCGTTCATGGTCCTTCGAGCCCTTCGAGTCCAGCGACCCAAGAAGAGTCCTGAGTAAGTCAAAAGCAACTTCACTGGGACAACGAGACTACAAATACTACACGGACTTCATCGCCAACACAAAGCGAGGAGTCAAGAAACCAAGAAAGCTCCTGAGTAAGTCAAAAGCAACTTCACCAGAACACCGAAACTACAAATACTACAAGTTCGAAAAGACGGACCAGTTGACACTTTCGTTCATGGTCCTTCGAGGAAAGTAACCAGAGACAACAGAAGAGAAGTTCTACAACTCCTGAGTAAGTCACAGATACTTCAGCAGGAAACCAAACCGACAATTCTACAAGTCCGAGACGACGGGCAGATCAAGTCACTGCAGCCGGGAAGAACCGCCGGTGACTACAAACAACATTATTCAAGAACTTCGACGCCAACACACAGCGGGAAGTCAAGAAACCAATAAAGCTCCTGAGTAAGTTACAGAAACTTCAGTAGGACACCAAACCACACAACTTCAAGAACTTCTACGCCAACACAAAGCGGGAAGTTAAGAAACCAAGAAAGCTCCTGAGTAAGTCACAGAAACTTCAGTAGGACACCAAATCTACAATCTTCAAGAACTTCTACGCCAACATAAAGCGGGAAGTCAACAAACCAAGAAAAGCTCCTGAAACTTCGACGCCAACACAAAGCGGGAAGTCCAGAAAACCAAGAAAGCTCCTGAGTAAATCACAGCCACTGTACCAGGACGTCGAGTCACTGTAGCCGGGAGGAAGAACCGCCGGTGACTACAACCACACAACTTCTAGAACTTCGACGCCAACACAAAGCGGGAAGTCCAGAAAACCAAGAAAGCTCCTGAGTAAGTCACAGCCACTGTACCAGGACGTCGAGTCACTGTAGCCGGGAGGAAGAACCGCCGGTGACTACAACCACACAACTTCTAGAACTTCGACGCCAACACAAAGCGGGAAGTCGAGAAAACCAAGGAAACTCCTGAGTAAGTCACAGCCACTGTACCAGGACATCGAATCACTGCAGTCGGAAAAGAAGCCGCTAGTGAGAACACACAGCTTATCAACTTCAACGCCAACAGGAAGCGGGAAGCCGAGCCAAGGATCCTGAAACCAACAAGATGGAGCGAGCAGAGGAACTGGTTCGAGAACAAGAAAAAATATCTCAAGAAATCGTGCAATTACATAACAACTGCAAGAAAGATGGAACTTCAAGAAAAACCAAGGAGTACTTACAAAAAAAGGTGGATCACCTAGATACGTTATGGGAGAAGGCCCAACAGAACAACGAATTATTCCACGAACTGGGGTGTGGCGACCACCGCAGTTATGTAAAATCACAATATTTCAAGAAGATAGAGGATAACTACAAAACATGTCGAGTGTACCTGACGTCACATGAGGAGTATAAAACACCGAAGAAACAAGTTTTTGAGTTGAAACTACAAGAACCGACATTGGGAGAAAAGGCACCCAAGCAAAACACAGAGCAACAACTCCGACAGGCCAAGCTAAAGGTAAAAATAACCAACTTAACAAGATTACTAGGACAAGCAAAGGACGAAATAGCGAGAGCGACACCACGATGGTCGTATGCCTATCATCGGCAACAAATAGCCAAAGCATGGGAGATTGTTCAAGAACTTCACGACGAGATAATCATCCACGATGAAGAATACGAAATAGATCACGAAGGATACGCAGAATTGGAACAACAGGTCGGCGACACGTTACACCAATTAGAAATACGAGAAACTCCTTGCGTAACAAATACACCGCAGAGAGAAATAAAACTGCCTCAGATCCAGCTGCCGACGTTCGACGGAGGATACGATAAGTGGTTAAATTTTTACGAGATATTTAACACAATGGTCAACGAAAACGAGGCCTTATCCGATCTTCAGAAAATAAGTTATCTAAAGGCTCATGTTCGAGGAGAAGCGAGTCGGACAATTCAACATTTCCAAACAACGGAGGCGAATTATGCCGACGCATGGAAAACATTGAAAAGCAGGTATTACAACACACGCCTGACCGTAGATAAACTGCTCGACAAAATACTTGACTTTTCGCCGATTCAGAACGAGTCCGTTCAACAGTTGAGGAGTTTACACGACACAGTCATCGAGTGCACCAAAGGGATTCACAACCTGGACGTGAATACAGATGAATGGGGACCATTTTTAGGCCGCATTGTCAGGCGAAAATGGGATTCAGAAACAAACAGACTGTTCGAACAGTCGCTGGACCGATCAGATGTGATCCCATCATTTGATTCGTTGATGAAGTTCCTGGAAAGAAGAATTTTATCCCTGGAGACAACACAATACCAGCACAGTACGCTAGAACCATTGACAACGGACTCTCCAAGATGGTTATTCTGCAAGTTCTGCCAACAACAGGATCACACCATTCATCAATGCGAAACATTCCGGAAGCTGGATGTTGCTAAAAGGAAACAGGCAGTTAGAGAAAAACAATTATGTTGGAATTGTTTGAAACACAGTAACAAGGAAAATTGTTACAGCCAATAACAATGCAGAATGTGTGGACAAAACCATCATACATTACTGCACGAAGAGAAACAAAATACCACGAGGAGCACAAGACGGATGAATGGGCCCAAAGAAGAGGCCACAATGAATATCGTGAGCATGACTGCACTCACGAGATTCACCACACAGATGACACTCAACAAAACAGTAAGTCAACCCTGGGAATGAAAAAGCCAGGAGAGGACGAATTGAGGGCCAAAAATGAAAAGGCTCACGAAAAGAGGACTCAAAGGAATACGTTCCGACAGAAGTTCGAGCCACTCGAACCGAGAGACAACAAGAAACAAATGACACATGGCAAATACAGCCAGAGAGATTTCCAACAGGAGAACAAGGCGCTCCGAAAACGCAATCAAGTACTCCAGGGGCAGGACAAGGCGATCCAGAGGTGGAACGAGGTGAGGTTACCGGACTACTGTGATCGGCTCGAACTGTTGGAGGCGCAAGTCGAGGAGCGGAGAAGCTCCCTCGATAAGCAATTGAAAATTCAAAATGTCGAAATACGCAAGTTGAAAGAAAACGTGAACCTGCAGAATGAAGTCATCACAAGACTTCAGAATGAACTAATCACTAGAAACAACAGACAAATAGAGGAAAGTGGAAAAATCACAGCCATATTAAACGACATGACTCAGCTGTACCGTCGACCAAATGACGAGTACAATACTAAAGAGAAGCAATGGAAAAACAAACTCATCAAAAAGGCATCTGAGACTCTCAACCCTTTGGTGAGACTAAATGAGTTCAAGGAAGAACTTGGTAGAAGTTACGCCTCTGCCCTTTCCTCGGCAGCACCGCACTACGGCGGTTCATTGGCGGCCGCAGGAGAATCAATAAAACACCCTCTAGAACAAGCATTCGACAACAAAATGTCGAAGATTGAAGAATCCACGACGGCCCTAGCTCAAGTTGAAGCTTGTTCAAACTTGAAACCCATAGGCGAACATGAAGGGAAGATCGACCAAATCGAACTTCTCACCCAAAAGCTCTTATCACCTGTGCAAGAATTATTATTGCCAACCAACTCGGGAGTTACTGCAAGGTCAGCACTACCGAAACTAACAAGAAGGGATTGGGAATCACCGATCACAGAGGACTTCATCTCATCACTTCGACAATCAAAGTCGAAAGATTACTACGATCAACTGCGACAATGGAATCAAGATAAATCAAAGCCTGTTGATCCTCAGCACACAACAGACACAACAAGACTACATCAAGAGGACGCAGAAGAAAAATCCAGTTACGAGCCTACCCCTCGACAAGATGGTTCCAGCACGATCAACGAGACGATGGCTGCGCCCCGTCACGTCCAGCGAGGAAGAAATCCAGCAGCATGCAACCGTCCAGATTCCGAAGAGGACTTCATCTGCTGCGCATGCAAACAACTGGGACAAGGACCCGGACAACTAGGCCATTCCCGGACCACCCATCATCTCCAACGTGGAGTCGGCAGGATGTTGACTCTCCAATCAACATTAAAGAGAGTTAAGTAGGGTTGTAGGGATTTAATAGGGAATTTAAGGAACATACTCTTCAATTAGGGATTAATAACCATTAAATAGGGAATTAGAGCAACTTGTTATTAAAACATCTTAGGTGAAATTTCCACTTGCAATTAAGTAATCAAAATTAATTAGTACAAACTTAGTCAGGAAAATATTTTAACAATCATCTAATAATTATTAAAACAACTGAGTAGCTGAGGTGAACTAATTTTGGGAACTTTTCAACACTTTTTGTTTTACAAACAGAGAATAATCACTGACGCTGCTTAGGTAACAAGGTTTTGTGGATATCTAATTAAACTAAAAGCACGTCTTATTTTATTACCAAGAATAACAACGCCGACCGAACGTCAACAAGTCAAGTTCAGAATCACACTAATTAACCGAGTCAGCATAACAAAGGCGTTTGATGAAACGTGATAGCAAGCGCTCCAGTTAAGGTCAATTTCTGCGACACTAGGTCATTGTAAGAAAACAAATAACATCTCATTTAACCAATGTAATTTGAATATGTATAAAAGCCTGTGAATTTTTGGTAATAAACCAGTATACCCTAGTATGCTCATTAACGACAGTGTGTGTGATCTTTCTTCACGCCACCTAACCTGACTACCTAAAACCTAACAAAACTTCAACCCGGAGAGTACGTAACGTCCTCTCTCCAAACTACAAGAACCTACGAGAACTTCGAGAACTTCAAGAGATCACGTCAAGCCCTGATCTCAAACTACAAGAACTTCAAGAACTTCAAGGAGATCACGACACGCCCTGATCTCCATCTACAAGAACGTCTTCAGCCTTACAACCTGGAGACAAGATTTATCTCCGCAGCCACCCACGAGCCAAAGAGATATCTTCATACAGTCCACTTCTCTACAGATCATAGCACACTTTCGTTCACAGATATATAAAATTGTTTCAAATGTTAATTGCAGGGTTTGTCTCACTGATAATTCCGATTTTTTATTTATGTTTGTATTATAAAAATGAAGGTGATATGGCGTTTCGAAGTTTGCATTCGCGTACTAATTGTAGCTCATCCAACCCCTTTAAACGCAACCCTTTTTAAAACTACTAAAACTTTTAACTAATTTGATGTTAAAGCGCTTGGAATTCTCTACAAAATGCATTTTTTAAAAAGATTCTATGCTTGGAAAGCAACGGAATTTTTTTTCCGCTATTTCATAATTTTAAATGATTTATGATACAATACATTTATTTTATCGTGAATAACTCGAAAAATAGGAATTTTCCAAAAAAACTTTATAGAACAAAAGTTGATTAGAATTGCGCAGTCTATAGATTTCCGGGTTTATATTGATTCCAAATTTCCATTTCCAATTTCCAAAAGTAGTAAAATTATTTATGCCGGGTGGTAATATTCTGCATGCAGAATCATGCATCATGATCAGGATCATGCAGAATTAACATCTAGGTTTTTATGAACGCGAGGCTCAATGACCGGCTAAAAATACCCACCTCACTGATTATCTGTTTGTGGACTTTCCTATTTACGGACAATTAGAGAAATCATTGATAATTCTAAAAATAAACATCTTTTAAGATTTTCTTGAGGATTCTGGGGCACATTTCCATTTTCCATTTATGTATTCTGTTCAATTTAACCTATCTAATTTTTTTAATGTAAATAAATGTGCCGGATAAAATTTGTATGTAATGGATGGTCGAAATGTGCGGAACACATAATTATTTCGATTTATAGTAAAGACAGTATGAGCAGAAGGGGTAGAGAGTGAGTGAGTAGATAATCGTTGTCAAAGATTTAATAAGCCCTACAGTTTATGGGCCTTATCGTCTTTGTGAGGGGATCATTCATCCTTGGCCTGTTATCATCCCGACCTTCGATTACAATCAAAAAGGAGAAACTGACGGATCGCCTCAAGCCTCGTTCACGCGCAGGATCGATATGGTGGCAACATCCCCGACGGGTCGACCCTTCCTCTTCCTCTCGCGTCTTAGCCGCGACCACCGTTAAAATGTCGAGCCCGCGTCTCGCGTAAAAACCGATTAAACAGTTTCGCGTACCAGCCAATACCATGAACCGTTTAGGTCAGATACGGCTGCCACCCCTAACGGCGGCCGTGAATGTCGCGACGCAGCTCAGGAGACAGATCCTGCCGGGACGCGAGGGCCAAGAGGAGCCCCAGCAGCAGCGAGCCGAGAGGGTCCACTTCGCTCAGCTAGCGAACCAGAATCACGCTGGCCACGGAGGCGTCGTCCGCGAGGAGCACCACGAGATGCAGAGTACCACGAACCCGTTCCTGATGCACCAGAATCAGAACGAGTACAGGAACCACGAAGACACGACGAGCAGCTTCAGCGAGGGCGGGTACCAGACACAGAAACAGCAGAGCAGAATGTCCTCCGTCGATATCTCGGAGGGGTCCGATTTCGTCGAAGGGAAGTGCGACGCCAAGATCAATGAGTACCAGGCCGCCTGGAATGTCACCAATGCTATTCAGGTTGATACCCATTACTGAAAAAGAATGCTTGCAGAAAAATCTCTTAATCTATTTAGATAATCAATATTTTGCTCTTATGTAGCACTACGAATAAACTCTTTAATTTGGAGTTCGAAAGGAAAGTCCCGAATAATAAAACTATTAAATTTACATGGTCTTTTGAAAAAGAAAAAAAAATGTTTCTACTATTAACACCTTATTGAACACAAATCCATTAATCTATTGGCACGTTCCACATTTGCGATCTGATAGTTTGCTTTCTATAAATATCTAACACTTATTAGTAAATGGAATGGATGTATTGATCCTTCGACCTATCTCTATAATTAGTGACCATTTTCAGTTTCATATTTTTTGCAACATGATTTTATATTTCAAATTGTGTTTACAAATTACGTAGATGGAGTTCACATAACTATCACTCTAAACGAAAGACTTCTTGACAATGCATGGGTTCAGAAAGGAGTTTTGATTATACAATCGGTTATTTATTCTTATCAGAAGCGTCCTGATCATCAGTTTTACTTCATTCCTGTTATCCGTTTCTTTCGCATTAAGTGTTAGTGTTGATTGGCAACGAATCATACACAGTGATACAAAATGTTTTGGCTTAAATGTCTGATCCGTTTGTCTTTCTGTCTGATTTGATTTGGTCTGATTTTAAAAAATATAACATAAAATGTAATGGAAAATTTATGTGGATAATCACTTGAAAGGTATCGAAAGACACATATTATTATTCGGGAAGGGATATGCATTTATCATCTTACATTAATGTTATAATGCATTAAAATTCAGAAATTGTCAGATAGGTCTTGACATACCTATCTCGGAAACCATTTGACCCAAAATTATTAAGTTATTAATAAAAAATTATTTTATTAATTCATGTTACAGGGCGTTACAATTCAGTGCCAAATTTGGTTAGTGTGAACAAGTTAGTAAAAAATAATAATTCCTTTGATCAGTGGCGTCAAAATTAATGTTATCTTAATATTTAATCAATATTTTTTAATCAAAAAAATACCTGTGGTTCCTTCAAAAACAAAGTTTGTTCTAATAATGATTTTTATGTTGTAATAATAATTGATGAAAACATTTGAACGAAAGTGTGCAATGATCTCTAGAGACAGTGGACTGTATGTAGATATCTCCTTGGCTCGTGGGTGGCTGCGGAGATAAATCTTGTCTCCAGGTTGTAAGGCTGAAGACGTTCTTGTAGATGGAGATCAGGGCGTGTCGTGATCTCCTTGAAGTTCTTGAAGTTCTCGTAGGTTGAGATCAGGGCTTGACGTGATCTCTTGAAGTTCTCGAAGTTCTTGTAGTTTGAGATCAGGGCTTGACGTGATCTCTTGAAGTTCTCGAAGTTCTTGTAGGTTCTTGTAGTTTGGAGAGAGGACGTTACGTACTCTCCGAATTGAAGTTTTGTTAGGTTTTAGGTAGTCAGGTTAGGTGGCGTGAAGAAAGATCACACACACTGTCGTTAATGAGCATACTAGGGTATACTGGTTTATTACCAAAAATTCACAGGCTTTTATACAGATTATTTTACATTGGTTAAATGAGATATTATTTGTTTTCTTACAATGACCTAGCTTTGCAGAAACTGACCTTAACTGGAGCGCGCTTCTTATCACGTTCGGTAAACGCCTTTGTTATGCTTACTCGGTTAATTATTGTGATTCTGAACTTGACTTGTTGACGTTCGGTCGGCGTTGTTTTTCTTCGTAATAAAATAAGACGTGCTTTTAGTTTAATTAGATATCCCAAAAACCTTGTTACCTACGATGTGTCAACGATTATTCTCTGTTTGTAAAACAAAAATTGTTGAAAAGTTCCCAAAATTAGTTCACCTCAGCTACTCAGTTGTTTTAATAATTATTAGATGATTGTTGAAATATTTCCCTGACTAAGTTTGTACTAATTAATTTTGATTACTTAATTGCAAGTGGAAATTTCACCTAAGATGTTTTAATAACAAGTTGCTCTAATTCCCTATTTAATGGTTATTAATCCGTAGTTGAAGAGTATGTTCCCTAAATTCCTTATTAAATCCCTACAACCCTACTTAGGTCTCTTTTATGTTGATCGTAGAGTCAACATCCTGCCGACTCCACGATGGAGGCGAGGGTGGTCCGGAAATGGCCTAGTGGTCCGGGTCCTTGTCCCAGTTGTTTGCATGCGCAGCAGATGAAGTCCTCTTCGGAATCTGGACGGTTGCATGCTGCTGGATTTCTTCCTCGCTGGACGTGACGGGGAGCAGCCATCGTCTCGTTGATCGTGCTGGAACCATCTTGTCGAGGGGTAGGCTCGTAACTGGATTTTTCTTCTGCGTCCTCTTGGTGTAGTCTTGTTGTGTCTGTTGTGTGCTGAGGATCAACAGGCTTTGATTTATCTTGATTCCCTTGTCGCAGTTGATTGTAGTATTCCTTCGACTTTGACTGTCGAAGTAATGAGATGAAGTATTCTGTCATCTGTGATTCCCACTCCTTTCTTCTGAGTTTCGTTAGTGCTGAGCTTGCAGTAACTCCCGAGTTGGCTGGCAAGTGTGCTTCTTGAACGGGAAACATGTGACTTTGGGTGAGAAGTTCGTGTTGATCGATCTTCTCTTTATGTTCGCTTAAAGTTTCTAAGTTTAAGCAAGCTTCGGTTGGAGGTAGGTGGGTCGTTGTTTCTTCAATCTTCGACGTTTTGTTGTCGAATTCTTGCTCTAGAGGGTGTTTTGTTGGTTCTCCTGCGGCCGCCAATGAACCGCCGTAGTGCGGTGCTGCCGAGGAAAGGGCAGAGGCGTAAATTCTACCCAGTTCTTCCATGAATTCAGTTCCTCTTATCAATGGGTTGAGTGTCTCGGATGCCTTTTTGATGCGTTTTGTTCTCCATTTCTTCTCCTCAGTGTTGTACTCGTTATTTAGTCGACGGTACATCTGGGTGGTGTCGTTTAATATGGATGTGATTTTTCCCATTTCCTCTTTTTGTTTGTTGATTTTGGTGATTACTTCTTCTTGAAGTCTGGTGATGACCTCGTTTTTTAGGATCAAGTTCTCTTGTAATTTGTGTATTTCGAAGTTTTTCGTTTCTAATTGCTTATCGAAGGAGCTTCTCTGCTCCTCGACTTGCGCCCCCAACAGTTCGAGCTGCTGCTGGAGTTCCTGGTTGCGTTTCTCAAGCGCCAAGTTCTTCTCCTGGAACGCCTGGTTTTGTCTTTGGAGCGCCTTCTGCTGCTCCTGGAGTTCTTGGTTGTGTTTCTCAAGCGCCTCGTCCTTCTCCTGGAACGCCTGGTTTCGGCTTTGGAGCGCCTTATTCTCCTCCTGGAGTTTCTGGATCTTTGTCTGGAGTGCATCCTTCTCCCCTCTTGGTTCGCGTGGCTCGACCCTTTGTTGGAACGTGTTCCTTTGAGCCGTCTTCTTGTGGGCCCTTTCATTTTTGGCCTTCACCTTGTCCTCGTCTGGCCTTTTCACTCCCAGGGTTGACTTACTGCTTTGATGAGTGCTGTCTGTAGTGAATCTCGTGAGTGCAGTCATGCTCACGATATTCATTGTTGCCTCTTCTTTGGGCCCATTCCTCTGTCTTGTGTTCCTTGTGGTATTTTGTTTCTCTTCGTGCAGCAATGTATGATGGTTTTGTCCACACATTCTGCATTGTGATTGGCTGTAACAATTCTCCTTGTTACTGTGTTTCAAACAATTCCAACATAATTGTTTTTCTTTAACTGCCTGTTTCCTTTTTCCAACATCCAGCTTCCGGAATGTCTCGCATCGATGAATGGTGTGATCCTGTTGTTGGCAGAACTTGCAGAACAACCATCTTGGAGGGTCCGTCGTCAGTGGTTCTGGCGTACTGTGTTGGTATTGTGTAGTCTCCAGGGATAAAATTCTTCTTTCCAGGAACTTCATCATCGATTCAAATGCTGGAATTTCCTTTGATCGCTCCAGGGACTGTTCAAACAATCTGTTCGTTTCTGGATCCCATTTTCGGCTGACAATACGGCCTAAAAATGGTCCCCAGTCATCTGTGTTTACGTTCAAGTTATGGATTCCTTTTGTACACTCGAAGACTACGTCGTGTAAACTCCTCAACTGTTGAACGGACTCGTTCTGAATCGGCGAAAAGTCGAGTATTTTGTCGAGTAGTTTATTTACGGTCAGGCGTGTGTTATGATATCGGCTTTTCAAGGTTTCCCATGCGTCGGCATAATTCGCTTCCGTTGTTTGGAAATGTTGAACTGTCCGACTCGCTTCTCCTCTAAGATGAGCCTTTAGATAACTCATTTTTTGAATATCGGACAATGCCGCATTCTCGTTGACCATTGTGTTAAATATTTCGTAAAAATTTAACCATTTGTCGTATCCTCCGTCGAACGTCGGCAGCTGGATCTGAGGCAGTATCATTCCTGTCTGCGGTGTATTTGTTACGCCGGGAGTTTCTCGTCTCTCTAAGTGGTGTAATGTTTCACCAACCTGCTGTTCTAATACTGCGTATTCCTCTTGTTCAATTTGTTCATTGCCAAGCTCCACATCGTTGACTGTTATTTCTTCCTGAAGTTCTTGAAGTGAGCTCCAAGCTTTGGATATCTGTTGCTCGTAATACGTGTATGACCATCTTGGTGACGATTCTGCCATATCTTCTCTAGCTTGCCTAAGCAATATTGTTAGGTTCGCTATTTTTACCTTCAGTTTAATTCGTCGATGATCTTGTTCGAGTTGTTTGGGTTCTCTCACTTGCGATGTCGACTCTTGTAGTTTTAACTCAAAAACTTGCTTCTTGGGTGTTTTGTACTCCTCGTGTGACGTCAAGTACAGTCGACATGTCTTGTAGTTATCCTCTATCTTTTTGAAATATTGTGATTTTACATAACTGCGGTGGTCGCCACATCCCAGTTCGTGGAACATCTCGTTGTTCTGTTGGGCTTTCTCCCATAACGTATCTAGGTGATCCACCTTTTTTTGTAAGTATTCCTTGGTTTTTCTCGACGTACCGTCTTTCTTGCAGTTGTTGTGTAGTTGCACGATTTCTTGAGATATTTTTTCTTGTTCCCGAACCAGTTCCTCTGCTCGCTCCATCTTGTTGGTTCTAAGATCCTTGGCTCGGCTTCCCGCTTCTCAGGAGTTTCCTTGGTTTTCTCGACTTCCCGCTTTGTGTTGGCGTCGAAGTTCTAGAAGTTGTGTGGTTGTAGTCACCGGCGGTTCTTCCTCCCGGCTGCAGTGACTCGACGTCCTGGTCCAGTGGCTGTGACTTACTCAGGAGTCTTCTTGGTATTCTCGACTTCTCGCTTTGTGTTGGCGTCGAAGTTCTAGAAGTTGTGTGGTTGTAGTCACCGGCGGTTCTTCCTCCCGGCTACAGTGACTCGACGTCCTGGTACAGTGGCTGTGATTTACTCAGGAGCTTTCTTGGTTTTCTGGACTTCCCGCTTTGTGTTGGCGTCGAAGTTTCAGGAGCTTTTCTTGGTTTGTTGACTTCCCGCTTTATGTTGGCGTAGAAGTTCTTGAAGATTGTAGATTTGGTGTCCTACTGAAGTTTCTGTGACTTACTCAGGAGCTTTCTTGGTTTCTTAACTTCCCGCTTTGTGTTGGCGTAGAAGTTCTTGAAGTTGTGTGGTTTGGTGTCCTACTGAAGTTTCTGTAACTTACTCAGGAGCTTTATTGGTTTCTTGACTTCCCGCTGTGTGTTGGCGTCGAAGTTCTTGAATAATGTTGTTTGTAGTCACCGGCGGTTCTTCCCGGCTGCAGTGACTTGATCTGCCCGTCGACTCGGACTTGTAGAATTGTCGGTTTGGTTTCCTGCTGAAGTATCTGTGACTTACTCAGGAGTTGTAGAACTTCTCTTCTGTTGTCTCTGGTTACTTTCCTCGAAGGACCATGAACGAAAGTGTCAACTGGTCCGTCTTTTCGAACTTGTAGTATTTGTAGTTTCGGTGTTCTGGTGAAGTTGCTTTTGACTTACTCAGGAGCTTTCTTGGTTTCTTGACTCCTCGCTTTGTGTTGGCGATGAAGTCCGTGTAGTATTTGTAGTCTCGTTGTCCCAGTGAAGTTGCTTTTGACTTACTCAGGACTCTTCTTGGGTCGCTGGACTCGAAGGGCTCGAAGGACCATGAACGAAAGTGTCAATGATCTCTAGAGAAGTGGACTGTATGTGGATATCTCTTTGGCTCGTGGGTGGCTGCGGAGATAAATCTTGTCTCCAGGTTCTAAGGCTGAAGACGTTCTTGTAGATGGAGATCAGGGCGTGTCGTGATCTCCTTGAATAGTTTTTGATTTACGGTCTCGGTCTCGTAGCGAGACCGAGACCGAGACGAGACTGTTCAAAAAATACCGAGACCGAGACGAGAGTAAAATGACCGAGAGTCTCGTCGAGAAGATATTAAATCTTTAAGAGTCTCGGTCTCGTTGAAAATATTTCATCGGCTATTCGATAAATAATTTTCCTATATGCGTATAATTATCGGAAATTTCTGCATTATTGTACAGGTATAATAAATACATTCCGGATGTCATAAATGCATCCACTCTCGTTTAACGGACGCGTTTAACAACCTTCTTCTTCTTCACGTGCCATCTCCGCTACGAACGTTGGCAACCATCAATGCAATTCGTATCTTTGAGGCCGCAGCACGAAACAGCTGGTTGGAGTTGCAGCCAAACCATTCCCTAAGATTATGCAACCAGGACATCCTTCTTCTCCCTATTTGCTCCGTTTACCCTGAATTTTGCCCTGCATAATCAATTGTAGCAAAGTATATTTTTCGCCGCGTTTAGTATGGCACAGGTACTGCAATATTCTAATTTTAATGGTATCTATTATTTCTCGTTGTTTGCCGATTCTTTCAAGTTCTTGTTCGTTAGTCACTCTATCTTGGCACGAATTTTTCAAAATTCTCCGATACGCCCACATCTCGAAGGCTTCCAATCTATTCATGCATTGTTTATTTAAAGTCCAAGCCTCCACCCCGTACAAGAGCACCGAGAAAACGTAGCATTTAAGCATCCTCACTCGCAAACTTAAGCTTAAATCTCTGCTACACAATATTTCCCAGATAGCCACTACTGCCGGCGGGACCTGCCGGCAGATCTCGGTCATCTGTGGCCAAATCTGCCACGAATCTGCCACCTTTCGCTCCCTCTACCGTAGGATAGCATAAAATCTGTGGCGTCGCTTTGAATCTCTGACGGTTGCATATCAATAGGGGCACGTCTCGATCAAATTTAATAGTAGCATAAAGCTGGCAACGTTGCCAGAATATCGAAAGAAATAGGCTCGAAATCGAAAGGAGTTCGCAATTTAATAGAAACACATAATGAAAGAATAATTGTGTAATTGAATTTTAAAAACGAGATGAAGGAAATACAAAAAAAAAACTACTTACAAGAACGATACGACCAAGATATATACAAAAAGAAATGTTGCATAATATAAATAATAAAAAACGAGAGAAATGTGTATATAAATAATTAAACAGTTCAACAATAAAAACAAAAACAAACCTAATGGACGAAATGGAAAATACTAAAAAATAAATAAAGAAAACAGGAAAATAGTTACAACATTAATTACAAAAAATTACCATTACAATATATTTACAAGACATTAGATAATGAGTTTTTTTTTAATTCGACCCGAGCCCTCTCCTTGGCTTGGTATTCGTAGTTTCGGTGTCCTGGTGAAGTTGCTTTTGACTTACTCAGGACTCTTCTTCGGTCGCTGGACTCGAAGGGCTCGAAGGACCATGAACGAAAGTGTGCAATGATCTCTAGAGACAGTGGACTGTATGTAGATATCTCCTTGGCTCGTGGGTGGCTGCGGAGATAAATCTTGTCTCCAGGTTGTAAGGCTGAAGACGTTCTTGTAGATGGAGATCAGGGCGTGTCGTGATCTCCTTGAAGTTCTCGTAGGTTGAGATCAGGGCTTGACGTGATCTCTTGAAGTTCTCGAAGTTCTTGTAGTTTGAGATCAGGGCTTGACGTGATCTCTTGAAGTTCTCGAAGTTCTTGTAGGTTCTTGTAGTTTGGAGTGAGGACGTTACGTACTCTCCGGGTTGAAGTTTTGTTAGGTTTTAGGTAGTCAGGTTAGGTGGCGTGAAGAAAGATCACACACACTGTCGTTAATGAGCATACTAGGGTATACTGGTTTATTACCAAAAATTCACAGGCTTTTATACAGATTATTTTACATTGGTTAAATGAGATATTATTTGTTTTCTTACAATGACCTAGCTTTGCAGAAACTGACCTCAACTGGAGCGCGCTTCTTATCACGTTCGGTAAACGCCTTTGTTATGCTTACTCGGTTAATTATTGTGATTCTGAACTTGACTTGTTGACGTTCGGTCGGCGTTGTTTTTCTTCGTAATAAAATAAGACGTGCTTTTAGTTTAATTAGATATCCCAAAAACCTTGTTACCTACGATGTGTCAACGATTATTCTCTGTTTGTAAAACAAAAATTGTTGAAAAGTTCCCAAAATTAGTTCACCTCAGCTACTCAGTTGTTTTAATAATTATTAGATGATTGTTGAAATATTTCCCTGACTAAGTTTGTACTAATTAATTTTGATTACTTAATTGCAAGTGGAAATTTCACCTAAGATGTTTTAATAACAAGTTGCTCTAATTCCCTATTTAATGGTTATTAATCCGTAGTTGAAGAGTATGTTCCCTAAATTCCTTATTAAATCCCTACAACCCTACTTAGGTCTCTTTTATGTTGATCGTAGAGTCAACACATTAATCTAACATATTTTTAATTTTTTTGAAATTTGTGTAAATTAAAGAAAAATAGAAATCATAAAATAGGAGTATAAAACGGTTTTATAATGCTTTACATCTTCAAGGATACATGCTTAAACTCTTGTTCTCATACAAATGCTTTTAGCACTGATTAAAATAATGCCTTCGTGCCTTCGGTATTCCTTAAGGGGATTCTCTCTCGCAACACGATGTGCGATTTTGTATTTTCGTTTGTAGCGTTCAGCACGGAAGCACGGGTTTCGCCCGCACAGAAAATTTCCTGTGATATAGAGAGAAGTGGAGGGGCTAGCTTCATACCTCTGTGTTACGGTCTTCGCATGTGGACCAAATAGATATTAGAGTATACTTTAACCACTAGCAATTGGAACACTCAATAAAATCTGAATTTACCGAGGGCATTCGAAAAGAGCCCGTTGTCTCTATACAAAACCATGGCACTTATCTTTTTGCTTATTCAGAAACGCCCTGGTATTTTTAAAATCCAGGTGTTCAGTTGCCCAAGTGAAATCATATATGTGAATGTATGGATATGTACAGATAAAGAACTAGAGGGTCCATTGGACCGCAAATTCTTTTTTACTGCGGCGGCATTTCGTTTGTTTCTTCATCTTCTTCTGAAGTGCAGGTGTACAGTCGATCAGTGAAATCGTATACGAGGAAGTACGCGAGACTCTACGGATACCGGATGGTCCACTGGACAGTGGCCACGTGTGCTTTCCTTGTAATCTCCTTTTCGGCACTTATACTCCAGAAGCAGTGGTGTGTGAATGTGTGTGCCATTTGTTTGTGCGATTTGGAAGTAAATTCATTGTTAGAGTTATTATCCGTAATGATACGCCCATGGAAAACAAGGCGGCATCGCTCTTCACTACTTAAAAAGCCATTAAGTGTTTTTTTTTTGTGTTCCAATTGCTACTGGTTAAAGTATACCGTCCGTTATATGTACTAACTCATGCAATATCGGATCGGTGAACTATAACATCGTTTGTAGGCGTTCTCTCATGAGTCATGAGATGAGCCTAGCTCAAAATTTTATTTTTAAAATAGAAAACAAGTATATCATTGTTAATAAGTAATCTATTAATTGTTCAATTGACCTCAATTGACTAATGAAAATCACTTTTACATGTAGTAACTGAAGTGATATAATTAAATCGATACAAGTGCACATAAAATATAAAGTATTTTAAAAATTACATAGGATAAAATTTATTAGCTTCCCTCTAAAAAAAATTTTTCAATGGCGCAAAAAGTTACATGGTGGTAATGATTTCACGAACAATTTGAAAATAATATATAACTTAATATAACATAATATATATATAACTTTGCAAATAACATGAGGTACCTGGGTGAGGAATATATATACCTATGAATTAATGTCGACCCTCGATATTCGTGAAGAATACACCTGTCAAATTTCAACGTTTCTGGGATCGTTGAGGAATTTAGATTCCCCGGTTAATTTTATAAATATCGATGTACCTACACAAGAGAGCGAAAAAAAGGTATTATTATTTATATTCCAATTTCAAGATTTCTGGCAAGTAATAACTGAAATAAAAATGTTTTAGTTTAGGTTTGATGTCTTGAAAAAAAATGTCATCACGAAAAATTTTGTCGGATACAAAACCTTTGGGTGACCAAACTACAAAATGACAATATTCTCTATTAGTGACATGTAATTGTCCTTGGATTTGGTAATAATAACTATGTTTCTTTTTTAATTTAAATTCACCGGATTTTAGCTCCAAATAAGTACATTTTTTTAATTCTACAGCTTCAGCTATAGTCAACTGCCTAGAATTGTAAGGACATTTTACTTCCACTAGTCCATTGTGTCCTATAAGCCCATCAGGTGTTGCTCCAAGGTAGGAGTCGTATTCGTCCACAAAAAACCCACTAGGATTAATTTTTTCTTGAATCGTCTCTGCAAATTCTCTGAGAGCTATAGGCTCATGGTTGATCCCGTAAGTGGTACTTGCTGACGTAAAACTTTTCAACAACTGTCGTGCTGTTTTAGAAGGATCGGTTGTAGCACGAAGTTTGCATATTTTGCCAAAAACGGAAGCTGTAATTCTCTCTCGCCTCTCTTGCAACCAAAGTTTTGATTCCCGCTGATCACTAGTGTTTTCCATTAATTCAATAATTTCGTTTTTATTTTTCTTTAAATTTTCCAAAAATTGCGATTTTCTTCTGGCCCACTCTTCATCGTCAATTGTTTCTTGTACGTCTCCATAGTTTTCATCTGCTTCATTATTTCCTAATCTGGTTTTCTGCCCTCTCTCTGCATTTTTTTTTTTCTAAATAATTTCCTTCTGCAGGAAAGGCGGATTGAGCATTTATTTTTGCGTTCTATAAAGGTCTTGGTGTATTTTCCCGGACTTTCTCCACATAATGCTTTGTGTAATGTAGTATAATATGCGGCACCTGTATTATACGAAATTCCTGCAGCTTGACATCGAAGAGAATATCCACCCCTTTTAGAAAAATCAATTCTCTTTCCAAAATAAATTTTGCAATGACACTATTGTAAGATTCGGCGCTGTTATTTGTCATGTTCTTAATAAGACTTCGGCTATTATAAGTGAGGCGATTTACATGAGAGATTATATCATTATACAAACCACATGATTTTGCGAACGGAACCAAATTAATTTCATTCGGCTTTACTCCTGTACAAAAATAATTGTCACAAACTGAGTGATCTCCAAATACATGGGCAACGCTGTTGTCTATATCTTTCTTAAGATTCAAAACTTTTTGATGGAAGCTAACTTTCTGTTCTCTTCTGTATTTCATCGCAGAGTCTACAGAAACCCTCAACCGTTGGATGTTATTTTTTAAAAATGTCCGTAAACCACTATCTACTTCCAAACCTTTGGAACTAAATTTTTTTGTTGTGAGCTGTTTTAAGTTGGTACAGTAATTTCGTAACAGATGATTTGAACATTCAATTTTTTGTATTTCAAAGTTTCCATAAGGTTTCGCTGTTTGCAGTTTTTTAAAAACGCTGCTGTCTCCATCGCCCACGAGAAATGCATATTTAACCCCATGCATTTCAATGCTGCATTTGAATCCTTCCAGTATAATATCACTTTCCATTGAGGTGGATGTGCCGGACCAATTCTTGAAGCAAGAATGACTTTTTTCTGGATTTGTTTGGCACATACTACAAAATTTATTACGGATGCCCAAGTATAAAAGTTTTCCAGTATTTTGACCAACAATACATGCTACTCCAGAATGTGCGTTGTAAGCCGATCGGTACGACCTTTTACACCACGCCCCATCCGCTATAACCGTGATAACAGGGATACCATTTTCATCTACTTCGCCACTCTCTTTTGCTATCTCTGCCTCCATTTTGCCCGCTTCTTTCATAGTTTTTACACATTCTTCGTTGACGACTTCTTGTAACAATTGTTCTTCCTCTTTATACATTTTGTAACTCATTGGTGGGATATTAATGGTAGATACAAATTCTTTCAATTGCGAATAACCACAACCAATGGATACATTTGCCAAAACCATAGATTGATTGGCATTTAATTTCTGATCATCGGCGAGTGTGGTGATAGATTCTGCATTATTACACATTTTGCATTTGATCAGAAATTCGGAAATAAAACCGCGTCTCTTTTCTTTCACAATTTGAAGATCTCGGGGCATACACGAAAAAAGATCACAATGATGAAACCCAATGACTTGTTCGAAGAAATGTTGTACATCGACTATTCGGTTACCTTCAACCTTTTCCTTCTGTTCAGAGGAACTGAAATAAAGAAAATGTATGATGTACCTACAGGAAAATGATATGTAACTATTTCTTTTTACCTTTCTTTCTGCTTTGTCAGAGAATGACTCTTATCAGAAATATTATTAATTTGCTCAAAAATATTTGATGTATCTCCAACTATCGGATCTAATTGTTGCCAAAGCGACCTGTTGGTAATATATTGATTAGTTATGTCAATTTATCATATCTGTGTTTACAGTAAATAAGGCGATAAGTCAAAAGAGCTTTAGAAGTACCAAAACGATTCCCTTTTTTTAAATTAAAGTTATGAAACTTCGCAAGGGTAGATGTAAATATATCGCACTTATAACCTGTGACTGTAAATAACGAAATATGTATATACCCTTCAGATCGCATCGAAGAGGTAGACTCGAAAGCTTCTAATGGAGAATTATTGGCCTGCACTTCATCACTAATGTTTAATTCTGCATTAGGAGCCGATGTAGAAATATTCCCGCCATTGCTCTTCTGTATTAATTTTCTATTCGTCCATCTGTAACCCTATCTTTATAAATTTGTTCTTGTGAAAAGATTGTCATAACGAAATATCTCGAAAACTATATAGTTCATGTTTTTTTTGTAAAAGTTGATTAGAAATTAACTCAGTTTAACAAGTCAGTGATTCATTAACAGAATGTTACTGAAAAAATATTGACCCGTTTTTCATGCACTACTAATTTTTCAGATATTTTAAAGTATCAAAATAAACAGTTCACCCTACACATATTATAACAAAGGCAGGAAGCGCCCATTGCGCTGTTAACTCAGAAATATAATTATTTGAAATAAAATAATTTATTTTTTCGTTTTGGAACACTCAAGTGAAGTAAAATCATTCATGTACAAACTGTTAGGGAGAATTTCCAATTCGTACGTTTTGCAAAATAAAAATATTATTCTCATTGCCCTTCTACGCTTTCATATTATTTCCCTGTCAAAAATAAAAAAAAAAACTGATTCTGTATTTTATAATACTTACATTTTACCAAATATGTATATAGGGATAAAACGTTATTTCAATATCGTTGCTGTTTTTTTTAACTATCAAACATTTTCCCTCACAAAATTTATTCATCATTATTTATTAGGTACCTACCTACGTGTTGCCAAAATTTTTGTATTTTTTCTATGAGACGACAATTTCAGTCTCCGTTTATTCCCCAGTTTTAAATGTCTATTGCACCAAACACTAACACTAATACCTAGGGAGGTAATAACTAATAACTAATAAAAATCAATAAACGTCAAAATATGTAGAAATCAATAATCCGAATAATTCCTTATGCTGCTAACTGCTATGAAGATTGAAGCATTCAAAATGATACGAATACAGCCATGGGCGTCCGTTCGACACACCACGGCCCCAGTCAAGTCGGCAAATGTGTGAGAGAGAACGCATCTGAAAGACGGTCGTATCCCGAATCTGAGACACCACGAAATATTTTGAAAAACACTACAACTTTGTTAACAGTTTGTGGGAAATCTACTACAGTTATTTTATTCATATTTTAATAACATGTCAAGGAGAGATGGAGAAAGATCCCTGTTAAATCGTTTTCGTCAAATTTGATAGGACAATTGTGTAATAGTAATGTAAAGTTAGGTCATTTTTAGTTACTTTCTTATTTTTTTTTGAAATATCGAACGTTTTTCTGTTGGTTTTTTTTTAAGAGGGACTTAAAGGCCTTGTTTTTCTACAACATCTATTTTTTACAAATATATCCACTGCCTAATTAAATCCAAATTCACGTTGGAAAATACTGCATTTCATTACGCCGCACAACAGGAGAGAATCCCCTTAATACATCTGTTAGAACGGCCACGTGTTAACAATAAATTGATACTCTAACTCTCGATTAAAATATAATATAATTATATTACGGTTGGATACAACCCGACGAAGTCAGAGTCAATATAATACTGTTCTTCGTCCCACTTTTACATAAACCCTGGCCGAAAAAGATGTTGTGAACGTAAACACCCGTCTTCTTCCCAGCCGCGTTCTGGGGTAAGTCCGTCTGCACCTCGACTATCTCGGTGTCGGGTTACGCTCTCGGACCTCGGTGTCAGCTTACATTCGGCCATCCTGAGGATACGACTGTCCTCAGTCCTGAGACGAAGCCTAAACAAAAACAAAAAAAAACTAATTAGTTCACCTGGTTGAAAATAGAATATTTGTAGAGATCTACGTATTAGATCGAATAAGTATCCACGTATTGGATTTGCAGAGATCTACGTATTAGATCGAATAGGTTATCCACGTATTGGATTCGAAGAGATCTACGTATTAGATCGAATAGGTTATCCACGTATTGGATTCGCAGAGATCTACGTATTAGATCGAATAGGTTATCCACGTATTGGATTCGCAGAGATCTACGTATTAGATCGAATAGGTTATCCACGTATTGGATTAGTCAAGACCTACGTATTAGATCAAATCTGTCATTCACGTATTGTATTAGTCAAGATCTACGTATTAGATCATATCTGTCATTTACGTATTGTATTAGTCAAGATCTACGTATTAGATCATATCAGTTATCCACGTAGTGAATTAGTCAAGACCTACATATTAGATCAAATCGTCATCTGTCATCCACGTATTGGATTAGTCAGGACCTACGTATTAGGTCAAATCGTCATCTGTCATCCACGTATTGGATTAGTCAAGATCTACGTATTAGATCAAATCGTCATCTGTCATCCACGTATTGGATTAGTCAAGATCTACGTATTAGATCAAATCGTCATCTGTTATCCACGTATTGGATTTACCTTATGAATCGGTTGCGACTATCCAGGGTTTCAAATTTTCTACGGCCATCACCGTTCTCGCACATCTCGAACCCTCACGTAAATCAATCACCTCGTATCTGTCATTCGGCAACACAGTCAAGACACGAAAAGGACCCTTAAATTTCGGTGCGAGTTTTCGACTCTCACCCGCATTCGTCACACTCGTTATGCGTACCATAACAATGTCCCCCTTTTTATAAACATTAGCCTCCCTTCGGCTCTTATCGTAACGTTCTTTCTGTTTACGTTGATCTTCAGTAATGTGATCAGAAATCTGCTTCCGTAGCTTCTTCAAATCTAATTGATGAAGTTCATCACGTATTTCTTGAAGAAGGTACGCACTCGAACCAAGAGTTGGATTGAAACCCATCAACGCCTCAGCAGGTGTAACTCCAATGCCCTTATTATGTGCCGTATTTAAAGCAATCTGTACCTTCTTCACCTGTTGATCCCATGTATCTGGCTCGTTACCAGCTAACGTTGTAGCTAGTGCTGTAACTATCGTCCTGTTATACCGCTCGCATTGCCCGTTGGCACGCGGTGTCGCTACCGAATTTAAAACACTGTGTATTCCGTACGTAGTACAAAAGGTTTTGAAGCTCTGCGAAGTAAACGCTGTACCTCTGTCACTTATAATCCGTTGTGGTACTCCAAATAAATGGAAAACATTAAGCAGTTTCTTAACAACAGGTTTAGTTCCAGTACTCCTCACAGGTTCTATGATTGTGAATTTCGTGAATGCATCTACAATCACTAGAAGGTACTTATTTTTCTTTTGACTCGTTACAAAAGGACCTACGTGATCAATGTGTAGAGTAAAGAACGGTATCGGGTGCTTTTTGATAGGATGTAATTTACCTTGTTTTTTGCCGCTATTATACTTATAATAATTGCAACTTAAGCATGCTCCCACGTATTTCTTTACGAATCTGGTCATTTTCGCAAACCAGTAATTTTCCTGAATCCGTCTTATCGTCTTCTCAACCCCCGGGTGCCCTGCGTCGTCATGGCAAAGTCTGCATATCTGGAAACGTGCTGCTTGAGGAACTACCCAAACCTTTTTATTGTTGTCTAATCGCTTGTAAACAACCCCTTTTCGCAAAGCGTAAATCTTAGCATAGTGTTTCGTCTCAGCTTCGCTTTTGTTTTCCATCAACACATTTCTTACACGGTTTAGTTGTTCATCCTGTAACTGTGCCGATAAAATCCAGTCCGCCTCTGTAATATCTACCTGGAACGTCTCTACTCTAATTATCGGATTTCGACTCAACGCGTCAACATGTGCCATTCTGTGCCCAGGTCGGTACTCGATGTCAAATGTGAAGTCTTGAACTTCTAGCCACCATCGTCCTACTCTGGGTATGAGGTCCCGTTTGGAAAAAGCAGTTCTCAACGCATTACAATCTGTCAACACCTTGAACTGAATTCCTAATAAATAGGGCCGAAAATGTCGCAAGGCAAACACTACGGCCATCGTCTCCAACTCATATGAATGATATTGTTGTTGATCTATAGTGGTTTTTTTACTATAATATGCAACTACGTGTCGGCTTCCATCTTCCGAATATTGAATTAACATAGCTCCTACTCCTATGGAACACGCATCAGTATGTAATTCAGTTCTCAACTGCGAGTCGAAGATTGCTAATATTGGCCTCGTTGTGATCAAATTTGTTACTGTCGTAAACGCCTTTTGTTGAGCCTCATTCCACTGCCAAGGAATATTCTTTTGTAATAATTTGCTTATCGGCGCCACCACTGTAGCATAATTTGCAATGAATCTACGAAAATAACTGGTAAGACCTAAAAACTGTCGAACTTGCTTCACAGTAGAGGGAGCCTGCATTTTTAATACAGCTTCAATTTTTCGTAATCCGGGCCTTACTCCTACTTCGCTAATCTCTCGACCCAAATAATCGATTTTGGTTTGAAAGAACGAACACTTACTTAACTTAAGTGTCAAATTATATTGTCGAAATCGTTCTAACACTAGTCGTAATCTCTCTAATCCCTCTGGGATCGTCCTTGATGGTATGATAACATCGTCGATGTATGGAAACGCAATCGTATATTTATAATCACCCAAAACCTTATTCATGAGTCTTTGAAATACAGCGGGTGCATTTGTCAAGCCGAATGGCATACGTAAAAACTCATAATGCCCTTCAGGTGTAATAAAAGCGGTTTTACTGATAGAATGTTCATGCACTGGAATTTGATAGTAGCCACTTGCCAAATCGAGACCAGTGAAATATTTATTTCCTCCTAATTTGTCAATCTGATCTTCGATTAGTGGTAATGGGTAACGATCTTTAATTGTGATTGCATTCAATCGACGGAAATCGACGCACATTCGAAAATCGCCAGTATTCTTTTTTACTAACAAAATTGGGCTTGAATAGGGTGAAACGGATTCCTGTATAATGCCAGCGTTTAATAGATCCGTTATCATGTTTCGAACCATATTTTTCTCGCTCTCAGCCATCCGATAGGGTCGGTGAACTATGGGAACTTGGGTGGTACAATTGATTTCTAGCGATACAGCACCTGTTCGCCCCAAATCTTGTAACGACGTAGAAACACAGTCGGAAAAAGAAAATAAAAGTTCCCGAATTGCATTTCTGTCATTCTCATTTATATTGTCTAAAATAAGGTTATTAATTTCAGTTTGGGTACTGATTGAAGAATTCTCCACTAAATCAACGTCAACCTTATTCCAGTCTGAAAGTGCCCGAATTACTACTTGACCGTGACGTTTGACGAGAACCACATGGGGTTGATCCAAAAAGTCCCGACCGACGATTAATTCATGGTTCATCCCATGTGCGTCAACCACAACAGCTGTTACTTGTGCCGACACCCCCATTAACTGAATATTTATGACCACCGATTTATGGCTAATGATTGTGTGTCCCAAAAATCCTCTTAATTCATAAAAATCACTTTCTGTCTCAATTAATCCTAATTTAATTGCCAACTCGTGTCTTATTAAAGTTTTTGAACTACCTGTATCTATCAGGCACCTCACTTGAAAGTTATTTATGATTGCGGTCTGTATATACATGTTATCTACTAGATCACTGACCTGTACTACTTGCAGACTTCTCCCGGTTTTTGCACCCTTACTTGTCGTGTAACACGTGTCTTCTCGGTGACCCAGTTTCTTACAGATACGGCACTCCTTCCGTGGTTCCTTGCAATTGTCAGCCTTATGACCCGCCTTGCGACAATTAAAGCACAACGTTGCTTTACGGTCGCCCCGGAAACTCGGTCCTGGTCTATTCATGTAGCCGGATCTCCTCTGGTCCCTAGGGTGTGAGGCCAGGTCCAACTGTAGTTTTGGTCGTGATGAACTCGGAGGCGGGTTAAAGGTTGATGACGTCGACGGCATGTTCCCCTTGGAGGTTGATGGCGTCGACGGCATGTTCCCCATCTCGTTCAGAGCTGCATATAATTGATGGGCGTCTGCATATCGGCCAGACCTTATTGTACGTTCGATGTTCTCGTCCTTAATCCCTCCAATTATCGCATCGACGAGAAAGGAATCGGGAATCTCCACTTTCAAAGCCTTCAACTTCATCATCTTCTCGAAACAGTAGTCCCCCAACTTCTGTCCAGGTTGAGCGGTGAAGTTAGCCGCGTCGCACAACAATTTCGCGAACGGCACAGTTTTTCGAAATTGCTGCATCATGTCCATCTTCATTTCCTGCCAACTGGTCTCTAGCTTCTGCTGTTCGTCGTACCAGGTACGTGCATGCCCTCGTAGACTGGATGCGACCCATTGGACGATTACCTCATCCTCCCATCCATACCTTTGTGCCAGTCGATCGACATGATTGACCCAATCTTCGACGTTGTGGCTGTCTCTTGCTGGATTGAACACAGGTATAATCAGCTGCTCGTTCACAGGAATTGGCATCGTCACACTTCTTGTTAGACTCTTAACGCGGTCCAACTCCTTGCGCAACTTCTTCACCTTTTTCCGCAGGTTTTCCCGACGACTCGAATTTTCTGAACTCGAAGACGAATCCCGCACACGTCGATCGCGTCGCGTTCGTCTTCTATGCCCTGCCATTGTTAATTCGAAAAGCCAAACTCCGCGTAATAACTATCGACCACTCCGATCAATTTGTAATAAATGTTTATTGGTCTATCCCACTTCTGAATTTGTTAGAACGGCCACGTGTTAACAATAAATTGATACTCTAACTCTCGATTAAAATATAATATAATTATATTACGGTTGGATACAACCCGACGAAGTCAGAGTCAATATAATACTGTTCTTCGTCCCACTTTTACATAAACCCTGGCCGAAAAAGATGTTGTGAACGTAAACACCCGTCTTCTTCCCAGCCGCGTTCTGGGGTAAGTCCGTCTGCACCTCGACTATCTCGGTGTCGGGTTACGCTCTCGGACCTCGGTGTCAGCTTACAACATCACAGGAAGTTCCTATTCAATTATTCAGCTTGTTACAATGTTAACTTATCGTATTTTATTAAATTTATGCTTAATAACTATGCTAGTTATGGAGGACACTCACAGGAGAACTGCTGTCTCATCAAGAGATCCGATGGACGCTGCGACAGCAGAACAACTTGTTTTATATACGTTTTTCCTAGTTTCAGATCACTTCTTGTCTAGCTTTCAACCTCTTTAGTTCTTTGAAGAAACTTAGAGTAATAAACGTTTTTAAAACGATTTCTGGAGTCTCAAAGTTATAATTGGCGCAGTCAGTAGGATTCGTACGGATTGGCGAAAAACCGTATTTTCGCATCGTGCCGGGAAACAATCTTTCGCGATCTAAGTGTTTCAACACTGAAGTGCGGATCCAACGAACCACCCCCTTCAGAGGACCACAACGGTGAACAACCCCTTCAGCGGTACCACCACAGGCGAGCATCCAGGGAACGATCAGCGGAGGCGAGACGGAAGTCAGGGAAGAAACTCCGGTACTCCAGGCGAAAACTGTAAGTGCCAAGTTCCTTTTGCCTTTCCTGCTCCTTGTCAGAGATTCAGGAGAGATAGGTTAAGAACAAACGAAAATACGAAGAAAAGTAATTTTATGAGCAATTTAGAAGACGAATTATTAAGAGAACTTAGTAGGTTAAGTTTAGAAAACGAAAGTCAAACTCAATCAGATCTAAATTTAAACGATAATCTAAATTCTATTGAACATTCAAAAATGTCACTACCAGATATCAGTAAATTAAATTGGGATCTATTCAAGTTAAAATTAAATAACATCAAACCATATGATGGTAACAGTAACACACTTAATAAATTCATTTCTCGTTGTGAAAGTTTCATACACGACTACGAAATTTACAGAGATAAAGACTTAAACAAACATATTTTCGAATGTTTGCAAGAAAAGTTGGTAGGAAAAGCGGAAGCCATGATAGGTAATCGAATGGAATTGGCCAATTGGAAAGATTTTAAAAATGCCCTAATTCAATGTTTTTCTGACAGACGAGATTTAGATTGTCTTTTACAGGAATTAACTAGAACAAAACCTTTCAGAAACGAAAACATGATAGATTTCGGTACGCGACTACAGTTATTAAGAAGTTAAGTTGTTCAAAGAATAAGTAATATTACTGAAGCGAGTAAGGAAGATAAATTATGTCAAATCAATCACTGTGACAAAACTGCATTAAACACCTTCATTGCAGGCTGTTCTGGCACTCTGAGAAATAATATGCACCTAAAAAAACCAGCGTCTCTTGAAGATGCTATTGCTTACGTTGACGAATTCGACAATTTTGAAAGACTTTACGGCAACCCTAACGAACAACGAACCCCTTTCCCGAAAAACAACCAATTTAAACCGCAAAATAACATTCCCAGATCAAACTTTCAACCCAAATTCGATCAGAACCATCAGCCAATCTATAATCAATCAAACTTCAACTCACCAGACCCGAACCAATTCCAAGAAATCAGTTACGCACAAAATCAATTTCAAAACAATCAAAGAACACCATTCCCTAGTCAACCCATAAATATCCAACTACGACCGCAACCCCCTCGGAAACTACCCACAAACTCTCAAGTATTTGGTCCCCCACAAAATGTATGGAAACCGAGACCGATTCCACCGAATCAATTACCCAAACCAGAACCTATGTCAACGACATCCCGAAATCCATCTTTCAACAATAGACGAACCCTAAACTATCCTAGACCAAATTTCAACAATCAGAGGCACAATCATTTTCAAAATGTTGGCCAAAACCCGAACATCTTAGTCGAGGAACTCCATTCCAACAATTACGAAAACGACGAAAATAATCAATACGATTATAACCAAAACTATGACGATCAATTTGATGACAACCAATATTACGACAATCAATATTACCAACCATATGACACGAATAACGACTCTTCGGACTTTGCTCACCCTGTAGAACAGGACAACGAAAATGTAAATTTTCCAATAGGTGCCTCGGAAGACAACTCGATAGAATAGAATTAAATATATCATCAAATAATCCCTTGCCTTACATAGAAATTAAACAACCCCCTCAAAATTATTGATTGACACAGGTAGTACAAAATCTTTAATTAGGCCCATAGTTGCAGAAAAATTTTATCCGAATTGTATTTACCACGCAATTGTAGACATTAAAACATCTCTTGTTAGTAAGCGTATCATGTATCAAGCAGAGATACCGGCTTTCCAGGAATTTCATTGCGACTACAATATTAATTTCATACTGCACGATTTTCACGAATTCTTTGACGGAATTATAGGCTTGGAAGATTTGATAAAAATGAGGCTAAACATTGATTTCACCAATAAAAGATTAATTAGCGATCACGTAATCATACCAATAAAATTTAGAAAACCGTCGGATACAAAATTCGAATTCACCCTTGGACCTTCAGAAAGAATATTAAGGTCATTACCGGTCACCATTTTAAACGGCGAAATTTTAATTAACAAAACGAATTTAGGCGAAGGATACATTCCCGAAACACTAACCAATGCACAAAACGGTTACGCTGTTGTCGAAATTATTAACGGAAGTAATAAAACACTATCAGTTAAATTAACCAAACCAATGAACGCTTACCATTTCGAACCTTGCCTTTACGAAACATATAATTTTAATTTCTCTAATAAACACCAAATTAAAGAAACACAAAACAAAAATAAAATTAATATAGATCATTTAATACGGACACAACACATGAATTTAGAAAAAAAAGAAAATATTTTAAGACTATGCCGACAATTTTCAGACATCTTTCTAAAACCAGGTGATCCTTTAACTTTCACTTCAAAGTGAAAAGATTTGGAAGATTTGATAAAAATGAGGCTAAACATTGATCTCACCAATAAAAGATTAATTAGCGATCACGTAATTATACCAATAAAATTCAGAAAACCGTTGGATACAAAAATCAAATATCGAAAAGGAAAAGATAACACGGTAGCAGACTGTTTATCCCGAATAAATACGGACCTAAATGCAGTAGAAACATCCTCTGTAGACGTTAACATTGACAATACAGACTATACAAATGACATCAACGAAATTATTTTAAGAGACATTGACCTTACTCGCGAATTACCAAGTCTTTCAGAACAAGAAATTTCGGAAATATTAGGAGAAGATCAAAAAATTAAAATTCTATCTGACATACAAGTAGAACCACCACGCGATAAAACAGATCTAGAGACAATACACACCCCATTAGAAAATCCAATCCTCAAAATTCCCATCTCAAATAAAGCCCTAAACCTATATAAAAATCAAATTTTGATAACTTGCGGAGAAATTACCGAACACAGGACGAAGACAGAGAAAATTTTCGACAATAATAGGCTATTTGTTGTTTTACCACATAGACATCTCGAACACGGTATAGTACAATTTGTGAAAAAATTCATTGATCCGAAAAAGTTTTACGCATTATATTTCAGACCACCAATGTCACCGGAAGAGTTTACAATTATTGTGCAAAAATATTTTAAACATTCCGCATTTAAATTTGTCCAATGTACCAAAATTTTAGACGACGTATTAACACGAGACGATCAGAGAGACAAACTAGAATATTACCACATTTATAAGAACGGTCATCGAGGTATTAACGAAGTAAAAGCATCATTAAGTTCCAAAAATTATTGGCCCAAAATGACGGAAGATATCGAAACTTATATAAACAACTGCGAAACCTGCTTAAGAAACAAATATGACCGAAAACCTCCAGTAATAAAGTTTAATTTAACACCGACAGCTAACAAACCATTCGATCACATACATATCGACGTATTTCGAATTTCAAATACACCTTTTCTCACAATAATTGACTCGTTCTCTCAATACGGACAAGCTTATCCTATTCCCAGCATTACCGGAATATCTATTGTTGAAGGTTTATTAAATTATATCACTCACCATGGTCTACCTTTCAAAATTACAGCGGATTCAGGTACCGAATTTAAAAACCAAGACTTAGAAGATTTTTGTAAACTCCACAAAATTGAATTGCATTACACCACCGCGAAAAATAGTAATTCCAACTCACCAGTTGAACGATTTCATTCAACTCTAATTGAACATTTTAGATGTTTGCGAGAAACAAATAGAGAACTAACAGCTGATCAATTAATGAAACATTCAATTTTGACCTACAATAACTCGATCCACTCCGTAACCAAATTTACACCTTTTGAAATTATTAAAGGACATATTAACAATCCTGATCCCTTTGATTTAAACGACCACCTAGTTTTATCCTCTTATGTACAAGATCATAAAGAAGCTTTTAAAAAACTATACGAAAAAATCCGTGAATCAAACGCCCAAGCTAAAGAAAAAATAATTAACAAAATTAATGAAAATCGATCAAACCCACCCGATTACTCCAATCAACAAAATGTTTATATTCAGACAAAATTCAGAGACAAAAAACTACCAAAATTTAAAAAGGCAGAAGTAATTAATGACCAAGGTATCCTCCTAAACACTAACAAGGGCACCTATCACAAAAGTATAGTACGAAAACCAAGAAATAATCCTGACAAATCTTTACAGGGACAACAGTACGATGAAATTGACGATCACCCTGATATACCTAGTATATCAAATGACAGGAACTCTCAGCAACAATGACGTTCAAATAACACCCCTTGAAAATTTGCTATTACCAATTAAGCTAGGAACTTGTAGATTAGTTTATTCTAAACATACTTTTATTCATTACTTAGATTTAGAAGAGGTTGTTAAGCAAACAAAATCACTAAAACAACATTTCACCGATATGAAAAATACCATTAACTCATCAACCAACAAATCTATTCACATTCTTGGCATTTTCTCAACAGACAATATGTTAAATCAAACCGAATTCCTAATTAATATACTAGAAAGAAAATTAGAAAACATCCCGCATATTCGAACAAAACGAGGGTTAATAAATGGGTTAGGTAAGATAAATAAATGGCTTTTCGGCAATCTTGATTTCGAAGATGGAGAACGTTATGACAGAGCCATAGAAACTTTACAACAAAATCAAAAACAATTAATTCATGAGTCCAATTTACAAATTACGCTATATAGAAAACTAACTGATCATTACAATAAATCGTTAACAACTCTATCGAAAAATCAAGAACAATTTCAAATGTATTTAGAGAAATTTCAATTCATAACGAGAACACAAATCGATACACTGGCAGGACGTCTTGCTATTCAAAGTATAATCAATCAATTGAATTTAGATTGTCAAAATTTAATAACATACATTGTTAATATTGAAAACGCTATACTCTTTGCAAAACTAAATTCTCTTCATAATTCTATAGTATCCAATTACGAAATTTTAGAAATGATCAACCACCTGCAAAATATTTACAAAGAATCAGAAATTCCAAAATTTAAAAATGCCTTGACATATTACATGTTTTTAGGAACACAAGTTAGTTTTTCTAATTCAAAATTAATCTTTGCTGTTCATATTCCTATCTTGAAACAAGAACCCCTAGATTTCTACCACATTTACCCAATCATCCAAAACCACAAAATATTTACTCCCATGTATCCCTACTTGGCACGTACAAAAGAAGAAGCGCAACCATTAAAAGAAGAATGCCCCATGCTAGAAGGAGTCTACTATTGCCAGCAGCATTTCTACCCTAAAGACAACTGCACCCTACATCTTCTAGAAGGTCACACCTCCGAAGGATGCTACGCCACCGAAGTGAACCTTCGAGAAACAATCATAGAACAAGTCACCACCGAAGAGGTAATCATAGTTCCATCAAAGAAAGAGAAAATTTCATCACGATGCCAGACTGACCACATTTTGGAAGTCGAATCTCCTGTGCTGCTAGAATCCCAGAAAACTGCGAAGCGTCAATCAACGATATGAAATTTACCAACAACCCAGACATACAACGCGGAAAACCATTGATCCTACCAAAATTTACGACCGAAACCTTTGAAACAAGACAATTCTACCAGGCGTCCAACATCACAAAATTAGATTTTGAGGAATTATACGAAATTAACAAAATTAGTAAACAATTAACTCCTATTCAAGAAAGCAATAAGTTTAACTATAAAACGTCATTAATATTAACACTTTCCGCATTAGCTATCATTTGTATTTTCCTATTGATCGTTCTTATCACCATCCGAACTCAACGCTGCAAGTCAAGAAGAACAGAAGAAAAGAAGACCGAAGAAATACCCATGGAGGATGTACGCGGTAATCCCAGCTCAAAAAATACTTCCAGTATTTTTTCAGCTTAAGGACGGAGGAGTTATGGAGGACACTCACAGGAGAACTGCTGTCTCATCAAGAGATCCGATGGACGCTGCGACAGCAGAACAACTTGTTTTATATACGTTTTTCCTAGTTTCAGATCACGATCACTTCTTGTCTAGCTTTCAACCTCTTTAGTTCTTTGTAGAAACTTAGAGTAATAAACGTTTTTAAAAACGATTTCTGGATTCTCAAAGTTATAATGTGCTGTGTATTTTTATACATATGACTAATTATGACAATATGACTAATAAAAAGATCACAAAAAAAATAGAAGAATACGCCAACATTTTGGGAAAGTTAGACGGTTTTGCTAAAGAAACTGCCTCTGATTTATAAGTAAGGACTGAAAAATATCCACTATAAAATGTGCCAATATGCATGCAATCTGTACTAAAAACATGCCTAAATATGCAGTTAAATATGCAATATTCTTTTATGAAAGGTATGATACGCAATTAATATCTTGAGGAAATTAATAGTTATTTATTATACAAGCGGATAAAATGAACGTTTAACGAGCGATATGTTAATATCGCGAGTTAAATGTTCATTGTATCCGCGAGTGTATTACAACGTTTTATTCAATTTTGCCATATATAAACTGACGTTTAGCGGAGTAAGTCCAATTTTGAAGAGAAAATTTGTCAAGATGACAACTTCAGTGCCGCAACTTTGACAACGACGAAAACAATTTTAAGCACATAAAACGTCACTTTATAGGGCAAAATTAAATAAACAACTATTAGTCCGGTCAATTTAGACATCCGAGGGTACAAAAATTCCCACCCAGCTGAAAATTGGTAGTATTGTTCAAAACACCATTATAAATGAAATCTAAAAAGTCTTGATCGGTCTGGCACGTGGAAAGAAATTTACTCGGGGTCAAACGTCACAAAAACGGGTTTTTCGCGATTTTCAGCAAAACGGTAAGTTTAATCATAAAATTAGTTTAGAGCAAAATTGTAGGGTAGATAATTATCTATAAAAAATGTCTAGGACTTTTTTCCTAAGAGCCACCGTTTTTGAGATATAACGATTGATAAAGAGCTGTAATCGTCATAATATGTATAGGTATAGTCCGGCCGCACTTATTTGATATATTTTTATTCATGGTAGTAAAATTTTTGAAGGGCTTAGTACTCGAGAAGTGCTGAGCAAACGATGGGCGCTATTGACTGTCGGCGGGTAAAAGACTATCTAATACAGGGAATGACTTACTAATAGAGGTCTATTATTTTAAAGGTATTGGGATTGTATCTACAAATAGATAGAGAGAAGTAAATGCAAAATAGGTACACGCAAATCAAACTATACAATACATCAATACTATACAATCGAAGTCTTGTATCAAAATAATTGATTAACAAATACAACGATTGTTGTAGGTGGAGATGTAGACTTACTTGTATTACTCACTGCTCGGACTCCAATCGAAAAAACTATTTTCTTTTTAAAACCCGGAAAAGCTCAACATCAATCAGAAATCAATTTGTCGAAAAGTTTATCTACTTTTGCAAAGTGTCAAAATCATGTACTATTTTTACGCGCAATAACTGGCTGTGATACATCTGCATTTTTCAGGAGGAGTAAAACAACGGTTTTTAAAATGTTTGAAGAACAAGGTTTAGTTCACTGTGCTGAAGTTTTTAAAAACAGTAATTCTACTCCACAAAAAGTTATCACCAATGGAATTCGATTTCTTCTCTCTATGTATGGAGCTCCTAAAAAAACTAAGTGTTTAGATAAGTTTCGATATGTATGCTTCGTTAAAAATACTCGAAATAAAAAACAAGTACAATTAGCTGGTCTTTCTCCAACTTCGGAGGCTGCTCATCAACATCTTTTCCGGGTATATTACCAAGTTCAAGTGTGGCTTGGTTATCAGCTAGACCCAAAAGGCTGGTGCTGGAAGTTGGTCGACAATATATTAGAACCAGTTCAAACTTTACTGCCACCTGCGCCGGAAAAATTGCTCAACACAATTTTTTGCAACTGCAAAAATGGATGTAGTGCTAAATGTGGTTGTAAAAAAGTTGGACTGTTTTGTTTTCTAGCATGCACTAATTGTCAAGGCCGGTCGTGCTCCAATGTTGAATTATCAACACTTGAGGATTCGTTTGATACTGTCACACGCCTGAGGACCTAGGGTCCAAAGGGAGTGCTCGGGTTGGGGGTGTAGTCAGGTAGAGACTGAAAAAGAAGACATGGCAACACGGACAATATTTATTCCAACATTAAATGTTATAGGAGAGAGAATATTGACAAAGGGCAAAAATGATAACTAGCGGGTGAAAGAGAATATAAAAGTGGAATAGGTGGTTGCTTACTGTGGTGTAACGAAGGGCAGTAGGCGCGAGGCTCCTCCAATCAGCGTCATGTCGAGCAGGACGGATTCTAAGACGGGCAGCGTGACGGGGTGCTGGAAGACTGCTTCCTCGATCGATCTGATCGATCCGTATAAATACGCGCGGCATGTTTATGGACGTGATGTCGTACTTGTCCGAGAGTCACGTATTGCTCTTGTGTTTTAGGTCACCTCCGTGCTGATTTAGCTTGGACGGTGACCTAGTTGCCCTAATTGGAGCCGTATCGCGACAAGACCAATGAGGAGACATGCGATATAACACTATTCAGCCAATTTACATGCATCCAGGATGAAGAAGAAAAACAAGGAGAAGAAGAAGAAAGAGAAGATGAAGAAGAAGAAGAAGAACATGAAGGAGAGGAAGCAGAAATATTAGAGAATTATGTATCGAACAAATAAATTTCCCTATTTTTTTTATTTACACCGCTATTATAATTTTCAACCCTTGACAATATCTTTTATTATTCAATAGTTTCGGATTAAACAGCATCACAACAGATCCGTGGAGTGGGTCTACGGGGGAAACCAAGTTAAAAAAAACGCGGTACGCACACTACCTCAAAGGTGGTGTGGAAACGTGTGCATATTATGACGATTAAAACTCTTCTAACTCATTGAATCGGTATATCTCAGAAACGGTGGCTCTTAGGAAAACCAGTCCTAGACATTTTTTATAGATCAGTCATCTGCTCTACAATTTTTCTCTGAACTAATTTTATGATAAAACTTACCGTTTTGCTGAAAATCGCGAAAAACCCGTTTTTGTGAACTTTGACCCCGAGTAAATTTCTTTCCACGTGCCGGACCGATGAGGACTTTTTAGATTTCATTTATAATGGTGTTTTGAACGATACTCCCAATTTTCAGCTAGGTGGGAATTTTTGTACCCTCACTGCTATTTTGGAGTAATTTGACCGGATTACTATTTCACGCTGCCGCTATGGCAAATCGCTCTATAGTTACGTAGCATGGAAATGGCAAATAACATTCGTGTATTATTTTTCCTTGACGACGGAATGTAAATACTGTCATTTACATTCCTAGGAATATCAAAAGAGTAAATCAAGTTGATTTATCCCTAGTTACGCACTGACATATGTAAGTCTGACGTATGTCAGTCAACTTATGGCAGAGTGACGTACGTACAAACTAACTCCAACATTTAATTTTTTGAAGAATTATGAGGAAATTTTCAACGGCAGCGTGAAAAATCTAATAAGCCACACGGAATATATCGACTGTTAACATTCTCGGCAAGTGACAAACCTCCGCTTCGCCTCGGCTCGTATACACTTGTCTCGAATGGTAAAACGTCTTTACATTCCTTGTGACTTAAATAACTATTAATCCGCTGCCTAAATAAACAAAATAAACAATGACTTTATAGGTTCGATTTGACATGAATAAACATCAGTTTATATGGCAAAATTGAATAATTGTTATTTATTATACAAGCGGATAAAATGAACGTTTAACGAGCGATATGTTAATATCGCGAGTTAAATGTTCATTGTATTCGCGAGTGTATTACAACGGTTTATTCAATTTTGCCATATATAAACTGACGTTTAGCGGAGTAAGTCCAATTTTGAAGCGAAAATTTGACAAGATGACAACTTCAGTGCCGCAACCTTGACAACGACAAAAACAATTTTAAACATATAAAACGTCACTTTATAGGGCAAAATTAAATAAATAGCTATTAATCCGCTGCCTAAATAAACAAAATAAACGATGACTTTATAGGTTCGATTTGACGTCAATAAACGTCAGTTTATATGGCAAAATTGAACAAAACACATTTAATGAATACATACAATCTTTTATTATTATTAATTAGGTACTTATTTATTACAATATATACAGTAATGTATTTTTTTTTAAATTATCCTTAGTTAAATTGTGTCCACGCCCTGAAAATATATGTTTATAGGATTAAAAACTTCATTCTACATCGTAAGATGTGATCGGCGCACTTTTAAAACTGGGCATTAATGCGGCGCTTACATTAATGTCTTCACAAAAATTGCCATTTATTACATTATTTATGGATTTTAGTAAATTTGTTTTAAATTTCGGCCAATTTGTCTTTAATTTTTTTTTCAATTTAACCTATGATTTCCTCAATTTTTTAAATATTGTTTATGGTGTCAATGCTATCATCTAAAGATTATTAAGATAGTAAAAAGAAATTAGCTAAGGACTCCTTAACAAATGTGGCTGTGGTTACATGATTGGTTTTCTCTAAATTATCTACATTGATCAAATGTCCTTTAGAATGATCTGAACCATTTAAAGTCCAAACAATCACATTAGGAACCTGACGACCATTTGTGTCAGTGGTTTCATCAACAGAGATCCAAAGATTTTGATTTTTCAATTCCCTTCTAATGCCTCCAGTTACATCTTCATAAATCTCGTTGACGTATTTCTTGCGCAGTCGTGAGGAACTAGGTGCCTTAATGAGTTTAGACTTTGCAATAAGTTTACAAAAAAATTTAAAATATCGGATTGTCTAATTTGTGCTCAGGAATGTTGCAACCCAAAAAAAGATTACACAATCTTTGGAAAAACCCTCTTTTAGAGTTTAAAGGGTTTCTTCCAAAACTTGCTGCCGTGGTTTATTCGAATTTTCAGAGAGCTTGGTCTGATGTTACGTAGTTTTGAATTTTTTTTCTGGTACATAATCTGAAACAAATATTGTAATGCGAAATGTAAACAGCAACGCGAAATGTGTTTACTGTTATCGCACCTAGGCGGCTTACCTCAAAGGAACGCCGCTACGCTTAATTGAGTCCCGGCAACATCTTATTAAGGAAAAATGATTTATCACCTTCTGGACCTTTCTACAAAAAAAGAAGGTTCGAGTTATTTCAGGAACTATCGCGAATACAATTGAGGTGTATATAAGCGGGCTTGCGGCCGGAGAGAGAGATTAGACGTGAAGCCGCGAGTGAATAAATAGGGAGAAAGACGGACCAGTGAAAAATATTACATTTAAGAATGATATAAATTAATTAGTTAGGAATTAGTTAAGATAAATTAAGTAGTGTGTAGTGTATAATTAGGACAGTGTAATTAAATTTAAAATAAACGTTACATTGGTGTCAGAAGAGCGGATCATGAAGAAGTTACGCGAATTAAAAGTGGCAGAGTTAAAAAAAAACTCGAGGAATGAGATCTGGAAACGGGTTGGAAGAAGACAGAACTCCAGGACCGACTTACGACGTTTTTGAAAGAAAATGGTCAGGACCCGGAAGTTTTCGAATTTTAAGACGACGACATAACGAAGCAGATTGCTGCCCAGATGGAGGAAATCACTGCCTAGAGGGGAGAAATCGCCGCACAGAGGGAAGATATCACCCCCCAAATCGCCGCCCAGAGGGAAGAAATCGCCGTCCAGAAGGATGATATTGCTGCTCAAATCGCCGCCCAGAGGGAAGATATAATTACTCATATTACTGCTCAAATCGCCGCCCAGAGGGAAGATATTACTGCTCAAGTAACCGACCAGATTGAGGCTCATCGTAATGAGATTGAACAGCGAATTAGGCAGTTGGACAAACGACTAGAAGAAAGGGTCCTTCAGCAGATCATGGAGGTGTTGTCAGCGAAGAAGAAGGTAGTTCGCTGCTGGAATTGTGGCGAAGTGGGCCATGTGAAAAGTTAGTGTAAGCGTCCCAAAACAGCGGCGCCGGCAAAGGCCCAGGGAAACTAATGCGGGTCGATAGGGGGGGGGGGGGGGACGTCGACCCGTAGCAGTGGAAACCCCCGGGCCAGTACAGCCTCGTTTTCCCACCAACTGGGGAGCGCGTACGTCGATGGCACCATCGACGAGAGACCCCACGCCATGCTTGTTGACACGGGAGCTACGAAGACAATCGTACGCCCGGAAGTTGTGAGGGACCGAAGAAAGATTAGGCCAAGTATTGACGTATATAAAGTTTGACCACCCCAAGCCGTAATTGAGGAAGACGTTATACTGGGGATGGGCGTCATGAGTCGTGAGGAGTCGTGAATTCCAGATGGAATTCGGACAGCGAGTATTGAGGATCGGTCAGGAAGAATTACTGCTACACAATCGTGACAATTTTGTGTTAGATGTAATAATGGCAGAAGATGTGATTCTCCCGGAACGAAGCGAAACGATCACCTCTACTTGTTTGAGAGATGTTGTGGAAGATGGAGTTCCAGCCGTAATCGAACCAGAAAACGATGACAATCGACTGGCTCGGGGGGTACTGGTAGGGAAGTCGCTCGTTACTCTCTCAAGCGAGGTACCTGTACGGCTACTCAATATTAATCAGTATCCGGTTACCATCAAGAAGGTACGAAGCTCGGCACGTATATAGCTGCCCCGGCCATCGTCAGGAGCGTTAGTACTGAAGTAAGGTCCAGACACACGCCGCAGGATTTGAAACAAATTCTTTCCCAGACCAGTGCGTTTCTCTCGCCCACACAGAAACAAAAGGCCAACAAATTAATAAATAAGTACCAGGACATATTTACCACTGAGAATGGGAAGCTGGGAAAGACTAAGGTCGTGACACATAAAATTGACACGGGCGAGACACGACCGATTCGACAAACAGCAAGACGACTACCCTGGGCCAAACGGGAGGAAGCCGAGAAAATCATCAGGGACCTAGAACGGGACGGGGTCATCGAGCCGTCAATTAGTCCATGGGCCTCGCCGGTAGTACTGGTGAAGAAAAAGGATGGGACCACTAGATTCTGCGTAGACTACCGGCAGGTGAACAGCGTCACTAAAAAGGACAGCTACTCGCTACCACGTATCGACGACACACTCGATACCCTTGTTGGATCCACGATATTTTCGACCCTCGTTTTAAAACGCGGCTACTGGCAAGTCGAAATGGACCCTGCCGATAAGGAAAAGACGGTATTTACCTTCGGTAACGGCCTGTGGCTCTTTACAGTAATGCCATTCGGACTTTGTAATGCCCCAGCGACGTTCGAGAGGCTGATGGAGAGCATGTTAATGGGTTTGACGTGGAAAACGTGCCTAGTCTATTTGGACGATGTCATCGTGATGGGCAAGACCTTCGAAGGACATCTGAAAAACTTAGAGGACGTCTTCCAGAGACTGCGAGGTGCGGGGCTGAAACTGAACCCTAAGAAATGTCAGCTCTTCAGAAGGAAGGTCTCTTACTTAGGGCACGTAGTGAGCAGAGATGGAGTCGCCGTTAATCCGGACAAGATAAGTGCGGTGAAGGAGTGGTCAATACCGGCAGATAAACACCAGTTGAAGAGTTTTCTGGGACTCTGTACATACTACCGACGCTATGTCCGGATGTTTTCTGACGTCGCCAAGCCGTTGACGAGGCTCACAGAAGAAGGACGAAACTTCTGTTGGGATAAGGAATGCCAGTCTGCCTTCGACGAGCTAAAGAAGAATTTGACCAGTGCCCCAGTGTTGAGTTTCCCTTTGCCGGAAGGAAGTCCGGTTCGGGCGAGAACTTAAGCTGCCCTGTGATCTGATCTTTGGCGCTAAACCAGACGAAGACGTTTCGGAAGAAGGTTACGTCTCCAGGATGCAGAAAAGGATGAACGACATTCACGATCAAGTCCGGTACCAACTGAATATCGCCAGTGATCGCATCCAAGAGCGTTACGACATCAACGCTAAAGAGGGTGGTTACCAAATGGGAGATCAAGTTTGGCTGTATAACCTACAGAAAAACTGTAACTCTGTTACAACTAAAACCCTTAGTTGCAGACCAATTGGGAAGGTCCCTATGTAGTAAAGAAAAGGATTAACGACGTTGTCTACCGAGTGAGCAAACTACCAAACGGCAAGCCGAGAGTGGTGCATTTCAATCGTTTGGCACCCTATGAGGGGTCGCACGATGAGGCGGGGAATCCCCGGGTAAGAAACACGGTGGCGCGGGAGAACGGACTTTCGTTCGGAGAATTTATGAGCGCCTACGGGGGCACCGGCAAAGCACGGTATGGGGTAACCAGTGAAAAACAACAGGACTTGTTCAGCGTATCTGAAGAATACTCGTTGGCTCATTGTGTGTCTGCCGACCTGGTAATGTCCCGAGGTATTGCCACAGTCTTCAAGAAGAAGTACGGGCGCTTGGAACAACTCAGAGCGCAACTCCCGGAAATTGGCAAGGTTCTGGAACTGAGTTACTGGTTACGAAGGAGATCGGGTTACATAAACCATGTTATCAGAATGTATTGCGAACATTGCATAGACTTCGAGACCGATTGCTGGGGCTGGACATCAGGAAGTTAGCTGTCCCCAAGTTAGGTGCTGGACGAGATCAGCTGGACTGGAGGGTTGTTCGGGATATGCTGGAAGTAGTGTTGAAGGATACCGGCGTAGAACTTTTAGTATGCTGTTTTGGGCCAGCACCATGTCAACTCAGAAAGACGGTCCCCTGTTATTTTAACGCCACGTCCCGCTGTAAGCGAGGGGCTAACTGCAGGTTCCTGCATGGGCCTACCAGGGATACGTTCCGGGGCGAAACGTCTCTAAGGCGGGGGCAGTGTAACGCGAAATGTAAACAGCAGCGCGAAATGTGTTTACTCTTATCGGACCTCGGCGGCTTACCACAAAGGAACGCCGCTACGCTTAATTAAGTCCCCGGCAACATCTTATTAAGGAAAAATGATTTATTACCTTATGGACCTTTCTACATAAAAAATAAGGTTCGAGTTATTTCAGGAACTATCGCGAATACAATTGAGGTGTATATAAAGGTACCCTTACACGGCGTGTGGAGCGACGCGCCTGGCGTGTGAACTGCAGAGTGACACGCCAATGCGCGTCTGTGCAACCGCGGTCTCACGGCCTGGAGATTGAAAAGTTTCGTGCCCCAAAAGTGTGCATACCCCAACCTCTCCGCTTCGCATGCGGCGCGTATTCTTAGAAGTGAGGAGTTTACCGCTAGTAGGCGGACTCGGCACGCCGCGTGAAGCGCGTCGCGCCGACCCGCTCACATGGCGTGCGGCTCGATGTTCCACACGCCAGGCGCGTCACTCCACACGCCGTGTAAGGGCACCTTAAGCGGGCTTGCGGTCGGAGAGGGAGATTAGACGTGAAGCCGCGAGTGAATAAATAAGGCGAAAGACGGACCAGTGAAATAAATTATATTTAAGAGTGATATAAATTAATTAGTCAGGAATTAGTTAAGATAAATTAAGTAGTGTGTAGTGTATAATGAGGATAGTGTAAATAAATTAGAAATAAACGTTACAATATAAGTTTATTTAATATTAAATATCATTTATATGTAACAAATGTAAGAGATATTTTTGAAAAAGTTGTTTATAGCTCAGCCGGGATTTGAACCCGGGTCTCCCAATTTCGCGTCGGGTATTTGGCCAACTGAACTACCGAGCCACGTACCAATTTCATTTTAGATGTTCATGTTAAACGCTATTGAGAGGATGATGCGGAGGACGAATGGGTTGTACCCAACACACCACACCTCCTCTCACGTTAATAATGTGATCTCTGACGTGTTCTCATTATGCAAATAATGTATGAATAGATGGAAGTTCTCGAAATGAAATCATAGGACAGGTATATGTAACAAATGTAAGAGATATTTTTGAAAAAGATGTTTATAGCTCAGCCGGTACGAGATGATATGACATGACCTTTGGGCACCTTAGGCATATTTACGATTTCGAATTCTATTTATTTCACAAAAGTACACCTCACAACCGTATTCACACAACTATGAATGAAAAAGGTATAAATAAATTTATTTTCTTTTTTTACACTGATTTCTATGGGACTAATTTTCTAAGAAAGGTTTCTTATCTATAGTCGCGTCAACCCTTGCGAACCCCTGGGAAAGTGGTGCAAAAGGTCGGATCGGGATGCGGTTTTCTGCATTCTCTTCCAAAACGATTATCTCGGAATGTGCCTGGGTAGAATTTCCCCGGGGACCGAAAATTGCATCGCTGCAGGCCAAAGTGCACGCGAAAAATGCATTATCTGGGAGGCCTTTTGGAAGATTTTGAAATTTGATAAATAAGGGTCAGAACTCGCCCGGATCGGGTACTTGGGGGTTTTCGAGGCCGCTGATCACGAATATAATGTTCAAATTGACCTCCGAACACCTGGTGCACCAGAACCTGACCATAAACGTCATCTCCGGGAGTTTTCCTGACACAATCAAAGAAGGTCAATCAAAAATCATTTTGGGGGTTTTTTGGCCCGCTGAATCCAAATCTGGCATCGGCGAGCACCCCACTGGCACCTGGTGCACCGAAACCCGGGCTAGAACGTCGTCTCCGAGAGTTTTGCTTAAGTTATGAGATTTGGTATAGATCACCAAAACCGTTTTAAAGAATATTGTACAACAAAATGAAAATTGTCTTTATTTAAAATTTTTATATTAAAATTTATATTAAAATTTTTGGAAAAAATCTTTTAAACAAAAATTGTATAACGAAATAGCCTGCCATAAAGATAACCACGTCGGAATGAGTCTGTTCTAAGTTCCTAACGAGATAGATTCGGGGAACTGATGGATTTCCCCTGAAGTTGCCGAATCTTCGAGTTAGGACGAGATCTTTCTGGAATTCAGCGAACGGATGGAATTCCTGTGAAATCGTATTTACATTCGGGAAGGGACGAGATGTTTCGGGAAATCACATGCGGCTAAATAAATAGCAGACGGAGAGCGATACGAGAACAGTCGCCGGTAGACTGGTCGACGGATGTCGGCCAGGCCGGCCATAAGACAAATAAATTTGGTTATAATATAAAACATCGATACGTGTTTCATTGGATGGGTGAGACTTTGAGACTTTTACCTATATTTCGTACCCCATCTTTGAGTATGGACTTCTTCCGAAAGTTGGTTTATATAAGTTAGATGTAAGTGCGATAATATAAACTAGATTAAGTATTAACTGTTAACTATTAACAAAAACATGTTTTTATATCTCAAGGGAACTCAAAACTTCCAGAAATGCCAATATCTCAAATTACGAAAATCAGTACGATTACAATACTTTCTCTTATTATTTGGGTACCCCATTTGAGAAAGTAAAAACACATTCTTAGGGTGGAAGGTGGATTTTTTTATATATGCTGATACATAGGTATCAGCATATTAGTATACACCAATAATTAGAAATGAAATAGAATCATAATGTGTTAGGATGAGTTAGTATATGGAATTTACTCCTTTAGTCAGTGTGAATGTATTAGTATTATTATACATTTACATTATACATATTACAGTGTAATGTACTATTACATAGTACATTATACACTATTATGCTATTATACAATTATTTACAAACAAAATGGATATTAAGATTTTAAAATATTAATTGTATTAGAAATTATGAAATTCTTAATTACAAACACATTTATATACACTAATTACAATTCAAATAGGATCATGTGTTCTAGGATGAGTAAGGTATATGGTAATGTATATGTATATGGTAATATATAATAAGGTATATCAACTCTCTATTGGCAGCTTTACATGTGTTCATCGAGCATTCATTTTATGTTCACCTAAAAAAAAGTTTTACTATATAAATATTCATGCACTACAGTTACAATATAATAATATTCTAATAATACATTATGTGCACATACCTAGAGTAAGATGTATTTACTTTAGTCAGAATCTGATATACGCAAAGGTGCGATACCAGACATATCAGGACCGATTTCAGATTCACAGTCACTACAGATATTCGTGCAGATGTTAAAGAAAATAGATATTAAATATTTCCTAGACATCACCATCACTATCACTTTCTGAGTCACTGTTCAAGTCAATCACTAAATTGTTAACTTGCATTCTATCAAACATTCGTTCACGATTCCACCATTACTCAATTACTTGTTCTGTGTGCCTGATGGAGTTCATCCAGACCACAGGTGTAATGGTAGACAATGCTTCTTTCCACATGTCGAAACAATTATTGTTTGCATTTCCATCTCGACCTATGTGTTGGTTATAATAATTTTTCGCCACGCCCCATATCAACTCGATTGGATTGAATATACAATGATAGGGAGGAAGACGTAACACTCTATGGCCATATTGTTCAGCCATCTGATCCGTTGGGAATTTTTTTCTGGTTTATTTCTTGAAAAAAAAATTAAATAAACAAAAGTTTCCATTTAATTTCTACTTACTGATTAACAATTTGAAGTAGTTCACTCTTCAACATTGTACTTTCAAATTGAAAGTTATGTCTTGTAAGCCAATACTTTATAACAGGCTTTGTCGATCCACTTGTCGGAGCCTTATCTACCAATGTACTGTGGTACGGTGCGTTGTCCATAATGATAACATGGTTCCCCCAAGTTTTTCAAAAGTTGATTCTCAAACCACCTCAAAAAGTTGTTTTGGTTCATTTCCCCATGATAGTCACTTTTGGATTTAGAGGAAAACACTAATTCAGCCCCAGGAATGAAACCATTCTTGTTACCAGCATGAAGAATGATATGTCTGCAATAATAAATTACTATTAATATGATATAATATGATATTAACAAAACCAAATCAAATGGCATTCTAACGTTTACCTTTTTCAATCACATTTTGTGGTCTTTACACTCTTCCTGTTATCATCTTGCCACGAGTGATCCAATGTTCCATTTTGGAATATCCAAGTTTCATCCGAATAAACAAAATTGAATGTGGATTCCTTAAATTACATTACATTCTCAAAAATTGTATTCTTGTAAATGTAATATCTGGAAGTTCCATTAGCCCCCTTCGTGGATTATCCTTACTCCATTTGAAAGCAATATCTCGTAAAAGGGTACGAAGTGATAACTCAAAGAGCTCCATATTGTCAAGTTTTTGATGAATACTTTCAAGAGTAACAGTTTTCTCTGAAATAATTACATTAAATTATCACTCGTTGTATATTGTATATGGGGAATACAATCAACGATAATATGTAAAAAAACTTTCTTAATTCTTTCATACAGTTCGAAAGTAAATTTGATTGCGAATAGAGCCAATATCAAGGTGATCTTCATTCGTGACTCCCTTCACATGTGGACGGTTTTTCTTCGGCGACTTTAACACCACATCACTCTTCACTTTTTGCGAGATTCTACTCACAGTACACACACTGATCTTCAGTGCAGCTGAAGCACGCTAAAAATATTTCCAATAAGGGCCATAGAAGCTTCATAACCAATAGTATCAAGACTTTACCTCTCTAACGCAGTTTAACAGCAATAAGGGGCCCCCATGATATCGTTCCAGTTCAAAGTAACTGATTAGAGACGAGACCAGTTGCCGACACCGACTATTCAATGGTTTAGGCATTTTATTGCAATTCCTTACTATCGAAAACACTCAAACACGGATTTAATTTAAAATTATTTCGAAGTATGCGTTTATAACCTCAAAATCATAACAAAGCTTCGTGTCAATACGTGAATCGTCCGGCAACCGCGCCCACGGGTACCAACTTATATTTTTTCGGCTAACATCCGACAGTGTGCTATCTCTTTTTAACTTGGATAACAGTGCGCTCTGTTTAAAGCAAATTTTTATCTTATACCAACGGCAATTGGAAATAATTTCGGCGTCATTGATGACGGCATCGTAAGTTTTATTAACTCTTCTATACCAATCCTTTCTACCGCGATCCAAACAATCGAAGACGACCGTCATTTGTCCGTCACTGCGCATTCACTTCTTCCGCATAAATCTCACAAAACGTGAGAAAAGTGAGACATCAGAATTTGGTAACCATGGCAACTGTTTCTACACAATTTTTTTTATGGGAGATTAACATGGGAAAATTTTCAAATAGGTGGTAATCTACGTAAACGAAATTTCTTAACTATCAGCTGTGAAAAATAAGAAACATTGAAGTATGCAGTTGTTTTGCATATAAAAGAATACATGATACGTTATGGAGGAAGAAAGAAAATAGTATATTATTGTACCGTTTATTTTATAATTTATTTACATTAATTGAACACTAATTTATTTAACACACTTAACTACTTGTTCACTAGACTAGACACTACATAATTTATTTGTACTGCTCCGCATTCGGATCGTATGTCGCGTTCACTTCTGCTTCTCTACTTCTAACTAACTCCCTCGATCACAAGCCCCCTTATATATACACCCCCAACCCTGACCGAGAATGTTCTAGTATATTCTAGAACACCTACGCAGGAAATGTTCATGCACCTGTCTTGTACGCGTCGTAGTTATTCTTTTGAAGGAGTAAACATGTGTCGCTTTGTTTACTTCTCGCATTACACTGCCCCCGCCTTAGAGACGTTTCGTTTTGGAACGTATCCCTGGTAGGCCCATGCAGGAACCTGCAGTTAGCCCCCCGCTTACAGCGAGACGTGGCGTCAAAATAACAGGGGACCGTCTTCCCGAGTCGACATGGTGCAGGCCCAAAACAGCAGACTAAAACTTCCACTCCGGTATTCTTCAACACTACTTCCAGCATATTCCGGACAACCCTCCAGTCCAGCTGATCTCGTCCAGCACCTAACTTGGGGACAGCTAGCTTCCTGATGTCGAGCTCCAGCAGTCGGTCTCGTAGCCTATGCAAGGTTCGCCATACATTGTGATAACATGGTTTAAGGGACCCGATCTCCTTCGTAACCAGATAACAGATGTGTCTTACGTTGTCACGTAGTTCCAGAACCTTGCCAATTTCCGGGAGTTGCGCTCTGAGTTGTTCCAAGCGCCCGTACTTCTTCTTGAAAACCGTGGCGATACCTCGTGACATTACCAGGTCGGCGGACACACAATGGGCCAACGAGTATTCTTCAGGTACGCTGAACAAATCCTGTTGTTTTTCACAGGTTACCCCATACCGTGCTTTTCCGGTACCCCCGTAGGCGCTCATAAATTCTTCGAAGGAAAGTTCGTTCTCCTGCGCCAATGTGTTTCTTACTCGGGGAACCTCCGCCTCATCGTGCGACCCCTCATAGGGTGCCAACCGATTGAAGTGCACCACTCTCGGCTTGCCATTTGGTAGTTTGCTTACCCGGTAGACCACGTCATTGATTCGTTTCTTCACAACATAGGGACCTTCCCAATTGGTCTGTAACTTAGGGGACAAACCACGTTTCTTCTGTGGGTTGTACAGCCAAACTCGATCTCCCATTTGGTAGCCACCCTCTTTAGCGTTGATGTCGTAACGCTCTTTGATGCGATCACTGGCGATATTTAGTTGGTACCGGACTTGATCGTGAATCTCGTTCATCCTTTGCCGCATCCGGGAAACGTAATCTTCCCCCGAAACGTCCTCGTCCGGTCTAGCGCCAAAGATTAGATCACAGGGCAGTTTAAGTTCTCGCCCGAACAGGACTTTGGCTGGAGTTTGTCCTGTCGACTCATGAATAGCCGAGCGGTAGGCCATCAGGAAGAACGGCACGTGTTCGTCCCAGTCTCTTTGATGTGACGAGACCATTTTCGCTAGATAGCGGTTGAGGGTGCGATTCATTCGTTCTACCATGCCGTCAGACTGAGGGTGAAGGGCCGTGGTTCTTGTTTTTCGTACCCCAAACTTCTCACAGATCCTCCGGAATAGGCCACTCTCAAAGTTTCTTCCTTGATCCGAGTGTAATTCCATGGGTACTCCAAACCGGCAGATCGTCTCCTTCACTAGCACATCGGCCACTGTCTCTGCCTCCTGATTAGGGAGAGCGTACGCTTCTACCCACTTCGTAAAGTAGTCCATCACGACCAAGATGTATTTATTCCCCTTTTCGGTCTCAGGGAAGGGTCCTGCTATATCAATAGCGATCCTTTCGAAGGGGCTTCCGACGTTATATTGTTTCATGGGAGCTTTCGGTCGTCTTTGTGGCCCATTACTTGCAAAGCATGTAGTACATTTCTTGCACCAGTCCTTCACGTCGTCTGAACAATTGATCCAGTAGAAGCGCTCCCGTACCTTCTGCAGCGTTTTCTTGATCCCTAAATGTCCACCAGACGATCCGTCGTGAAGGTGCCGCAAGACCTCCGGGATTTTACTGGAGGGAATTACCAACTGCCGTCTTTCCTCCGTCCCGTCTTGGCTCTCCAGTACGCGTTTTAGTAGTCCATCCTCAACCACTAGCGAGTCCCACTGTGCCCAATAGCTCTTGAGCTTTGGCGAGCCAGGTGATACCTTTTGCCACTCAGGACGCTCTCCTCCCTCTTTCCAAACCAGGATTTCTTTGAGAACCGGGTCTTTTCCTTGCTCTTGTCGTAACGAGGATGGTGTCCATTCCTCGGCGACCACGGTCGTTCGATAGACTTTCTCGGACTTTTCCTCAGCTCTATGACAATGAGGACACTCATCAGGGCATGGTCTTCTCGAGAGTGCGTCTGCGTTTCCATGACTCTGTCCTGGCCGATGTTCTATGACAAAGTCATACTCCTGGAGCCTCTCGATCCAGCGAGCGATCTGTCCTTCGGGATTCTTAAACTGGAGGAGCCATTTAAGAGCAGCATGATCGGTCCGGATCAAAAACCTCCTTCCACACAAATATTTATGGAAGTGCTAGATGGACTTGACGATGGCTAATAATTCACGCCGGGTGACGCAGTAATTCCTTTCTGGTTTGGAGAGTACCTTGCTGAAGTATCCAAGGACACGTTCTTGTCCCTCCTGGCGCTGCGACAGAACACTTCCAATTCCCACATTGCTCGCGTCGGTGTCCAGGATGAACTGTCCTTCTGGCAGAGGAAAACTCAGCACTGGGGCACTGGTCAACTTCCTCTTCAGCTCGTCGAAGGCAGACTGGCATTCCTCATCCCAACAGAAGTTTCGTCCTTCTTCCGTGAGCCTTGTCAACGGCTTAGCGACGTCGGAGAACATCCGGACATATCGTCGGTAGTACGTGCAGAGGCCCAGAAAACTCCTCAACTGGTGTTTATCTACCGGTATTGGCCACTCCTTCACCGTACTTGTCTTGTCCGGATCAACGGCGACGCCCTCTCTGCTCACTACGTGCCCTAAGTACGAGACCTTCCTTCTGAAGAGTTGACATTTCTTCGGGTTCAGTTTCAGCCCCGCACCTCGCAGTCTCTGGAAGACATCCTCTAAGTTTTTCAGATGTCCTTCGAAGGTCTTGCCCATCACGATGACATCGTCCAAATAGACTAGGCACGTTTTCCACGTCAAACCCATTAGCACGCTCTCCATCAGCCTCTCAAACGTCGCTGGGGCATTACAAAGTCCGAATGGCATGACTGTAAAATGCCACAGGCCGTTACCGAAAGTAAATGCCGTCTTTTCCTTATCGGCAGACTCCATTTCGACTTGCCAATAGCCGCTTTTTAAATCCAAGGTCGAAAATATCGTGGATCCAGCAAGGGTATCGAGTGTGTCGTCGATACGTGGTAGCGGGTAGCTGTCCTTTTTGGTGACACTGTTCACCTGCCGGTAGTCTACACAGAATCGAGTAGTCCCATCCTTTTTCTTCACCAGTACTACCGGCGAGGCCCATGGACTGCTTGACGGCTCGATGACCCCGTCCCGCTCTAGGTCCTTGATGATTTTCTCGGCTTCCTCCCGTTTGGCCAAGGGTAGTCGTCTTGCGGTTTGTCGAATCGGTCGTGTCTCGCCCGTGTCAATTTTATGTGTCACGACCTTGGTCTTTCCCAGCTTTCCATTCTCGGTGGTAAATATGTCCTGGTACTTATTTATTAATTCATTGGCCTTCTGTTTCTGTATGGGCGAGAGAAACGCACTGGTCTGGGAAAGAATTTGTTTCAAGTCCTGCGGAGTGTGTCTGGACCTTTCTTCCTCACTAACGCCCCTTACGATGGCCGAAGCGGCTATACATGTGCCCAGCTTCGTACCCTTCTTGATGGTGACCGGGTACTGATTGATGTTGAGTAGTCGCACAGGCACTTCACTTGAGAGAGTAACGAGCGCCTTTCCTACCAGTACCCCCCGAGCCAGTCGATTGTCATCGTTTTCTGGTTCGATCACGGCTGGAATTCCCTCTTCCACAACACCCCTCAGACAGGTAGAGGTGATCGTTTCGCTTCGTTCTGGGAGAATCACATCTTCTGCCATTATTACGTCTAACACAAAGTTGTCACGATTGTGTAGCAGTAATTCTTCTTGACCGATCCTCAACACTCGGTGTCCGAAATCCAACTGGAATCCATGATTCCTCATGACGTCCATCCCCAGTATGACGTCTTCCTCAATTTCGGCTATGAGAACAGGATGGTCAAACTTTACTCGTCCCAACGTCATGCTAACCGTCGCTTCACCGTGTATTACTGCCTTCTCCCCAGTGGCAGTTCTTAATTGCCACCTACTTGGCCTAATCTTCCTACGGTCCCTCACAACTTCCGAGCGTACGATCGTCTTCGTAGCTCCCGTGTCCACAAGCATGGCGTGGGATCTCCCGTCGATAGTGCCATCGACGTACGCGCTCCCCAATTGGTGGGAAAACGAGGCTATACTGGCCCGGGGGTTTCCACTGCTACGGGTCGACGTTCCCCCTTTCTTATCGACCCGCATTAGTTTTCCTGGGCCTTCGCCGGCGCCGCTGTTCTGGGCCGCTTGCAAGAACTCTTCACATGGCCCACTTCGCCACAGTTCCAACAGCGAACTACCTTCTTCTTCGCCGACAGCATCTCCATGATCTGCTGTAGGACCCTTTCCACGAGCTTTTCAGTGTCTACTTCCTCTGTAACCGCTCGAACACGGCCATGACCGCGGGAGGCTTCCATGGCTGCATCATGCTCCAGTGCGATGGCGAGCGCGTCCATTAATGTTTTTGGTCGAGCTAGTCTCAGGGCCCTCTGCAGTTCCTGGTCCCGCAGCCCGCTCACGAACGTCTGCACTGCGAGGCACTCCATCATCTGTTCCGGTGCCGTGGGATACGCCAACCTCACTAGTCTGGCTACGTCCGCTTCGAACTCCTGCAGGGTCTCGTTCGATCTCTGACGGCGATTGGACATCTGGGATTGATGGACTTGCTCCAGATGTGTTTGGCCGAACCGCATTTCCAGTCGCCTCAGCAGCTCCGTGTAATTCCCGGCTTCCTCGGTGGATAGCGTCTGAAGAACTTCCAACGCCTCTCCACGTAAGGCTACCGTTAGGGAAACAGCTTTTTCGTGAGGGGACCAAGCATTAGCCTCCGCTGCTGCCTCAAACTGCTTCTTGTAACTGGCCCACGGAATTTTTCCGTCGAACGTTGGGGGCGTCACTCGATTGGTGGATATCGAGTTCTGTTGAACGACCGCCTTTATTTCTCCCTTCGTCTCGCCGCTACTGACTCGCCTTAGTCGTTCTTCCAACTGCTTCGTCTTCTGTTCAATTTCGTCTTCTTTCCCCTCGCCGCTACTGAGTTGTTCTAGTCGTTCTTCCAACTGCTTGATCTTCTGTTCCATCTCCTTACGCTGGGCCTCAATCTGGTCGGTTATCTCTTCCCTCTGGGCGGCAATTTCTTCCCTCTGGGCAGCGATTTGAGCAGTGATGTCTTCCCTCTGGGCAGCGATTTGAGCAGTGATGTCTTCCCTCTGGGCGGCGATTTGAGCAGTGATGTCTTCCCTCTGGGCGGCGCTTTCTTCCCTCTGGGCAGCGATTTGTGTAGAAATATCTTCCCTCTGGGCGGCAATTTCTTCCCTCTGGGCAGCGATCTGAGCAGTGATGTCTTCCCTCTGGGCAGCGATTTGAGCAGTGATGTCTTCCCTCTGGGCGGCGCTTTCTTCCCTCTGGGCGGCGATTTCTTCCCTCTGGGCGGCGAACTGCTTCGTTATGTCGTCGTCTTCGAACTCGAAAACTTCCGGGTCCTGGCCATTTTCTTTCAAAAATTCCGAGAGCCGGTCCTGGAGTTCAGTCTTCCTCCCTCCTGTCTCCAATTCCCGTTCCTCGAGTTCTTTTTTTAACTCGGCTACTTTTAATTCGCGTAACTTCTTCATGATCCGCTCTTCTGACACCAATGTACCGTTTATTTTATAATTTATTTACATTAATTGAACACTAATTTATTTAACACACTTAACTACTTGTTCACTAGACTAGACACTACATAATTTATTTGTACTGCTCCGCATTCGGATCGTATGTCGCGTTCACTTCTGCTTCTCTACTTCTAACTAACTCCCTCGATCACAAGCCCCCTTATATATACACCCCCAACCCTGACCGAGAATGTTCTAGTATATTCTAGAACACCTACGCAGGAAATGTTCATGCACCTGTCTTGTACGCGTCGTAGTTATTCTTTTGAAGGAGTAAACATGTGTCGCTTTGTTTACTTCTCGCATTACATTATTATACTAGTTTAATAAGACGGAGTATTGCCACACGAGAGTTTTAAAGCACGACGAGCAAAGCGAGGAGTGCTTAATACGAGTGTGACAATACGTCTTATTAAACAGGTGTAATATACTACTTCATCTACTTTGCTTTATTAATTCATTAATTTTTGGCTGTTTATTTATAAATATTTATAAATGTTAAAAACAAAATTAGTCAATAAAATTAAATTGAAATCCCACAACCTCCTACAGGGTGTTAAAGGTTAATAAAATCTACAAATAGTAACCAAACAAAATCCCTTAACCACCTGCAGGGTGTTACATCATATTCCACGTTTAAATCACGCATTAGACTACTGCCACCATAAATATGTCTGATTTGAAATGTAGTTCCTTGCCATATTCGTTTTTTCCCTTTTTTCTTTTTCAATAAACTCAATACAACGAAAGCAGCACTAGTTGCTAACAAAATTTATTTATATATTTATTTGAATATATTTGCTCTGGTATGGACGAGATGTCAATATGTCGAGCGAACACGAGCAAACATACACGAACAAAAACAAATGTTCGCTCTTGCTCGCTTTATTGGTGAATACGCGCCTTTGACCGCAAGTCGACGTAAACAAACGAGCAAACGAGACCGGGGAACGGAAACACCACGACTCGATTCGAGCACGCGCACGCGAAAATTAAAACGTAACAGTATATAAATCCACTCGCTATGGTAAAACATACAAAATTCACCCAAAGGAAGTCATTCATGCAGCTGTCGAAGATATGGGCAATCGAATGTTATTCCGAAAAATAAGAGAAAAACATGAAGTTCTAAAATCTGTGTTGCACAATCACACAAAATCGGGAAACAAATTATTTAAAAAAATAGAGGTCAAATCTCTCAAACACAACAGTCAAAACAGAAAATTAATCATTGGATGGTTGTAGATTTTAAGTTGGCCAGTTCAGCAAAAGCAAGTTCATTAAAACAACCCCTGCATGTAGGCTAAAGTGAGTCGATTGGGATAGACACTTTCTGGGTCAAATTTGTCAATTATTAGATCTGTTTTAGGTAAATGTTCAACCTCTATCTATTTCTTCATATTGTAACGGAAAGTCTAATCGTAAATAAACACAAGTAGAGAAGTTGCTCGAATTCGACAATCAATCGGAATGTTCGGGAAGCGGTTTGCTACATATAAAAGGAAAACCGACAGCTGAGGGACCAGTCATAAAAGAAAGAACGAAGGACCAATACCATTAAGTTGAGAGGGCGCGACAAATAAACAGCAGCTGTGTGAAATATAAAATAGATAATAAGTGTTAGTGTTAGTAGTAAATAAATTATTAAAGACATTTCGGGTAGTGTTATTTTGAACAGTAGAAACGTTACAATATATTTCAATTGTTAACACAGTTGAACCTTCCATCAATTTGAGCAGAAACCAACTCAAATTTAATGTCAACGTATAAAACTGACCATACTGGTATTTTTCAATCATCGTGGATAGAAAGTAATTACAATTTGATTTTTAGAATCCTCATCAAGTAATTTTATTTTTCATTTTTGCCTTCATCAATAATTATAACCATATTTGTATATCCTCATAAGAATAAAGGGGTTGCTTTTAAAAAATTTCGAAAATTGTTTTTCTTTTTCTTGCTTTCTTGCACAAATCAAAATCACTTTAAAATTCTATTAAAAGCCCCTATTGGCCCTTGAGATGACGCTAAAATATAACTTGAAATCTTCATATCTGTCCCTATTCCCCACGACCCTGGATAGCGCTCAATAAAAATGTATAAAATTGTCTAAATGTACTGTACGTTAAAGTGGCAGTAAAATATAAAATTCTAGGAAAATCAGCAATGTATATCTGAAAATCAAGTTTGTATCTTTAAGCAATGCCAAGCTATCAGCCTTCAAAGTTGAAAATTGTCCCTATTTACACCATTTTACTTTTTTTGGCTACTCCATGAAATCTCAGATTGTAGACACTTTATCTGATGTCTCTTTGGTTTACGGTCAATATCTGGTTCAGGATCTGGTGCGTCTACTTGTTTTGATGTGCCAGAAACTGATGAGTCTACTTGCTCGGATGTGTTACGAATCGACCTTATATTTTGCACTGCATCAGTAGCAGCAGGTGAAATAGATGCATCACAATCTGCAACTGTAATACTCAGTTTGGAGAATTTCAGCTGCAATAAAGTTTTCTCAGGAAAACACTTCGGGACTTCTTGAAAAAATAACTCTAAATTCATAATCTCATTGCTTATAGCCCCAACATTATTATAAGTTTTAAGCTTCCCTTGCCGAAAATGCTAAGTCATAAGGGGTATCTTTTCTGTGAGATGAATTTACATAAATAAATCACTCCTTTTTGTAAGCGTTTTTAGTGGCCTAAAGAAAGAAACATTCCAGGGGCTACATCCTATGAGACGTGAACATTGAGAAAGACACTATATTGACATGTTTGTGCTTGTAATATTCGTAGACGGAAATTGAAATGTAACTAATGTGGTTAGAAGAGGTTCGCTCTGCAGTAAACGGTGTAACTGAACCGAACGCAGCTAAATCCTGTTCATTAGATAGACTATGTCTGTCTATATCTGTATATCTACATCTATCAATATCAGATAGAATATGTCTATGGCCTAATCTCGGTTCTGACTATAGAGATATTATATACATGAATATTTCAATTTATTGAATTATTTTGATTTTATTACCTCACAGCCTGAAACCACAATATGTACATACGTAAAAATGGAAAGTGGTAATTAATCATAAATCACTTACAGTAGTCGAAGTTATATCGCATCACTACTCAGTTAAACTCGTTAACCCTCCGTACACACACATATGTTTTATATACACCAAACACACACTGGGGTGTATATCACCCCAAGTGTTTTTTGCTTTTCCTCAACACACACAACAACTATAACACATTCAAGATATTCTCAGAAGTTTATTTATTCAAAGAGCAAAACAATATTTGAAAAAGCAAACAAATAAAAATAGATTTTGTACCAAAAAATAAATAAACATTCAAAATGTCACACTATTTACAAAAAATAAAATAAAAACGCATCTGAGTAAAAATAACTGTTTTGCAATGAAAACGAACATTCTGATTTGGAGTAAACTAAAAACTAATCAATTTTCTTTTTAAAGAAATAAGATACAAATATAATGAAAACTGATAAAAATGGTATCAAATTAATGGGCACATTCTATGCATATTATTATACTTCTATGCTCGTTACAAGTGGGGATATGACATTTTGAACATGCGTTTTTAGTTTTACGATCTCTGGATCTTGGGCACAAGCTACACCGAGCACTTCGTTGCATATTTCGAAAAAACAACAAAAAAATCAATTCAAAAAATGTATACGCGCAACACACACTGGGGTAAATTTGACCCCGCGGCCTATTAGGACGATTGTCAGTCAAAACCTAAGAAACGCGTGAACCTGCCATTTGGGGATTAAGTAGTAGGGGACTTAAGCTTAATTTACATGGAGTCTTGATACCGTCGCGTAAAATTTCGCAATTTGTTACGCTTTTGAATTTCTGTTGGGGTTCCGTACACCCCAGTGTGTGTGCGGAGGGTTAATGGGAGACAGATACTCACTTGAATTCTCAATCTCGCTCCACTTTTGTCTCCGCAGTTTTAGCCATCTTTGTCTATCCTCAGTTCTGACCAAGGTTAGACTACCTTAAATTTTTTATTTGAAGTGCAACATCCTATGGTAGGCTTTACTGTTATGGCTACGCAATAGAATAAACAGACGTTGTGTAGTGGGAAGGCAGTTTTAAACGAGAGTTGCGCGCTTTTCCTTGCAGTTACTACTGTACATCCCCGGACTCGAACTCCTCTTTCATCTTCGGTCCTCTCTGGCCGCATTTCACTAGCCATTCTCACTGAGATTCACAATTGCTACGCATATAAGCCTGCCTTTTTTACTTATTTTTCATATTTAAAAGAGTAAGAAACTAGACTTTCAACGCGCGTCAACGAACCGGCGCGTTTAATTTTTTTAATAGTAGACTTGCCAAATTTGTAGTTTTTAAAAATGATGTAACACGTGTATCGTTTCTAGATAAGCACCAAATCCAATCTTCTCGATTCTCCCCATTTCTAGGGCATGTTCATCGTTTCCTTGCCGTTCGCCGTGCTGCGCGGCGGCTATTGGGCGATCCTGGCAATGGTCGGCGTCGCCTACATCTGTTGTTACACCGGAAAGATCCTCGTCGATTGTCTTTATGAGTTCGACGTCCAGACCGGCCAGCAGGTGCGCGTCCGCGATTCTTACGTCGCCATTGCGAAGGAGTGCTTTGGCAAGAAGTACGGCTCGAAGGTAGTGAACGTCGCTCAGATCATAGAGCTGCTGATGACCTGCATCCTATATGTTGTTGTCTGCGGCGACCTCATGATAGGGACTTTCCCGGACGGAGCGATCGACACCAGGTCCTGGATGATGCTCATAGGAATCCTATTGATTCCGTTGGGTGAGTAGATGACTCTTTCATTTGGTGGGCAATCTTTGATTCTGGGAGGTAGTTGGCGACCATCCTGGAAACTGTTTTATGGCCCAAATATTTCATTTATGTTTCGATAGTTCCATCAAAGTACCTGAGCTAAGTAATCGCTTTCGTTAACAACGCCGTATCATTCCTTTTAGTTGTACAACCAAGCAATAAATAAAAAGAGAGAGAGAGAGAGAGAGAGAGAGAAGAGAGAGAGAGAGAGAGAGAGAGAGAGAGAGAGAGAGAGGGAGAGAGAGAGAGAGAGAGAGAGGATCCAACTGAGTATGTGTCTCTGTCTAACGCATGCGTTGTTAAACGCGGTAGATGAAGAAATATATAGAAGAAGATAATATGTATATATATATATATATATATAAATATAAATGTATATATATATATATATATATATATATATATACGGAGCTTTTCTATCGAAACGCATGGTGGGAAATCAACAAGAGCAAACGAGAAACTTATAGTAGTTCGTTAGTATGACAGAGAACGATGTTTTGCAACGTTGCCGGCCGAACAGGCAGTCCAAGTCAGCGCGTATCGCGGTCGCGTATCGCTTTACACTTTCGGATGTGTGCGGAGCGGATGAATGTGATGTTTCGCGAGCTAGCAACATCGCAAAAGTTCTTTCTCTGTTTAGCCAACGAGAAATATATCGCTTTTCTCTCGCTCTTACGTTTATCCCATCCTGCGACTCTGTAGTTTGTAGTAGTAGTAGTTTGACAATACATGTTCGAGGTGTCACTTGTTGTCAGAATTAGATAGGTTCAAATCAATAGAGCGCGGCACATCAAAAATTACATGCATAGAAATTCCAACGCCAACTAGATGACAATCATTTTGAAACACATTATATATATATATATATATATATATATATATATATATATACGGAGCTTTCCTATCGAAACGCTTGGTGGGAAACCAGCGGGAGCAAGAGGGAAGCCAGCAGTAGTTCGTTAGCGTGACAGAGAGAGAAGTTTTGCGACGTTGCCGGCCGAGCACGCAGTCCAAGTCAACGCGTGTATCGCTTCACACTTTCGGATGTGTGCGGTACAGTGTGCGGAGCGGATGACTGTAATGTTCCGCGAGCTAGCAACATCGCAAAAGGTCGTTCTCTGTTTCGCTAACGAGAAATATATGGCCTTTCTCTCGCACTTATGTTGATCCCACCGTGCGACTCTTTAGAAACTGTCTGTATATATATGGTACGTTCCACGCCGAATTTAGATTTTTTTTTTAGATTTGGCCCAGAATCAACTAAAACGGTCCTTTTGGGTCCCTGAAACTCTCCCTAAATTTTTAGGGCCCCAAGTGGAATTGAACTCAAGTTATGGACAATTGAAAGTTGAAATTTTCAGGTTCGGCTCCAAAACCAAAAATTTTCAACCATCCATAACTTGTAAAAATACCCATTTTTATGAAAAAAGTCTTAAACAAAAGTTGTTTGCAATGCTTTAAACTTTCGGAAACTGCTAAAAAAAAGTTCATCCGACATGGTTCACTATTGACGAGTCTTGGCGCCATTAGTCGTCAGGCCGCAAAAAAAAAAACATTATCAGCTTTCCTGACCAAAAAAATCAGGAGCGTAGCTGGATTCGATATAAAACTTTTCAGCCCAAACAAAAGTTAGCCAGACCTAAGGGCTTAGAGAAAAAAAATGGTTTTCAGGTTCAGCTTGAAAACCAAAAATTTTCAACCATCCATAATTTGTAAAAATATCCATTTTTATGAAAAAAGTTTTAAACAAAAATTGTTTGCAATGCTTTAAACTTTTGGAAACTGCTAAAAAAAAGTTCATCCAGCACGGTTCACTGTTGACGGGTCTGGGCGCCATTATTCGTCAGGCCGCCAAAAAAAAACATTATCAGCTTTCGTGACCAAAAAAATCAGGAACGTAGGTGGATCCGATACAAAACGTTTGAGCCCACACAGAAGTTCGCCAGACGTAAGGGCTGGTCCCAAATTTGAAAATTTGTGTTGAAAATTCAAATTTCCAGAACAATTCTTGTGGAAGGTTGCTTCAGCGTTGTCGTCAACCGTTGTGGACCTTCAAAAACATCAACAAGAGCAACAATTTGGGTGAGAGTCGCTTCTTGGATAAAAAATGTGCGTCAAGCGAAGTCATCTGGGATCAAAATTCAAGTATTTTGAGGAATTTTTAGTTTTTGAGCCGCCGGGGACTTGGAAAGTGCTCTATTTATATGAAAATAGCATGCCAACCTTAGTGATGTTGATCCCCAGTCAACTTCTAGAAAAAATGTCGCTCATGGTTTGAGATTAACTGGCAAACAGTGGATTTCTGGGGGCTCAATGGAATTTTGTTGATATCAAGGGATTTTTGCCGGATTTCACCATTTTTTTTTCTCGGAGCTCTTTGGTCTGGCTAACTTCTGTTTGGGCTCAAAAGTTTTGTATCGAATCCAGCTACGCTCCTGATTTTTTTGGTCAGGAAAGCTGATAATGTTTTTTTTTTTTGGCGGCCTGACGACTAATGGCGCCAAGACTCGTTAATAGTGAACCATGTCGGATGAACTCTTTTTTAGCAATTTCCAATAGTTTAAAGCATTGCAAACAACTTTTGTTTAAAACTTTTTTCATAAAAATGGGTATTTTTACAAATTATGGATGGTTGAAAATTTTTGGTTTTGAAGCTGAACCTGAAAACCATTTTTTTTTTTTTCGAAGCCCTTAGGTCTGGCTAACTTTTGTTTGGGCTGAAAAGTTTTGTATCGAATCCAGCTACGCTCCTGATTTTATTGGTCAGGAAAGCTGATAATGTTTTTTTTTGGCGGCCTGACGACTAATGGCGCCAAGACTCGTCAATAGTGAACCATGTCGGATGAACTTTTTTTTAGCAGTTTCCGAAAGTTTAAAGCATTGCAAACAACTTTTGTTTGAAACTTTTTTCACAAAAATGGGTATTTTTACAAATTATGGATGGTTGAAAATTTTTTGTTTTGGAGCCGAACCTGAAAATTTCAATTTTCAATTATCCATAACTTGAGTTCTATTCCACTTGGGGCCCTAAAAATTTAAGGGGAGTTTCGGGGGCCCAAAAGGAACGTTTAAGTTGATTTTGGGCCAAATCTAAAAAAAAAATCTAAATTCGGCGTGGAACGTACCATATATATATATATATAAATATATATATATATATAAATATATATATATATATATATACAGAGAGAATGAAAATGTTCGGGGTATACGGCTCACCGTGAGTGCGAGAGAGAATATGGGAATTAAAACGTAGTAGAAAGAGAGATGGTTTTCTTCTGCCTCCCACCCTTCCACCTCCCTACACGCCATCTCCACCTCTCCACCTCCACATCCACACTCACACTCACACTCACATCACGATAACTATCGACACGATCACATCGTCACATCTCACTCTCACTCAGACAGAGTCTCGTCTCTGGTCTCTGTCATCTGCCGCCGATCTCGCATAATCTAGGAAGCAGTGCGTAGCAACAATGAAAATTCAATTCATTCCTAATATTATGTATCAATTTATTAATTGTTGTTAACTTAAAAAAGATATTATAAACGAAATGATCAATTTAAAAAAATTGACGTGATCTTCTTGAATCCTTCAATTATTCAAACAATTTTTATTGCTTTCAACTGACACGGTGGTCTTAGAAAAATTATTTAATTTACAATCGCGTAACTTGTTGAAAAATTGAGTTAGATCGATTTTTACTACAGGACCATATTCTTTCCTGTGTTGAGAACACACCATAATTTATTTGAATTTTTTAATTGATATTAGATAATTATAAAGCATTATTTTATGCCACGTACTCGCTTTAGAAACCGCGTGCTCTTCCTGAAATAGCCACGCGGAAGCCTATTTTCGGCGTTAATTTAAAATAATTAGCAAAGTTACGGGAGGTGGGACAGTTTTGTTGGAAATTTTCTCCTCTTTTAGAATCTCTTTTCAGATTTCGATTAGCTCTTGTAGTTTCAGAGTTATTCACGGAAAACTGAATGTCCTTTTTTCTTTGTTCTTTATGATCCTGTATGATTTATGAATGTCCTGATTGTCCTTTATAACTTTTGCAATTGTTTCTTTAATTTACAAAAAAAACGCTTGTAAATTATGATCAACAACTCCACGGAATATGGGTTTTTTAAGTGCCTCTCGAATCTAGTTAATACTTTGTTTTTCAAACTTTGAAAAAAAAAATAGAATTGTTACTAAATTTATTACCGTTGCTAGCGCACGATGTCGAGAGTCAAAATTTATTGTGAGAAATGTTCTCCTCTTTAAGAATATTTTTATTTATTTTCTTCATTATTAGTACTTTTCGAGTAATTTTCAAAAAACTAAACCTTTTTCTTTATTTATTCTAGTACTTGTTTTGTTAATATTTTGCAATTGTTTATCGTTATTACAAATTGAATGAGGTCTTGCTCATATTTTTTAGAGTCATAACAAGAATTATCACCATTTCTAACTTTCAAACTGAATTAGAAGGACGAAGAAAGACAGAATCGATACCAAATCAGTTAGTCTAGTCAAGAAGTGAGTTTCCTGAGAAAGATAGTTAGCAGGGTAGGAAAATTATGAGCGATGGCTCATTCGACGCGGATTGCAATTCTGAGAAACGAATATTTTCGTTTTTTGCCTGCAAACAAAAATTGCAATTGTTATTAACAAAAAACGAAAATATAAAACAGTCATTTTGTTTTTGGATGATAACTCAAAAACTATACAAGATAGCGGGAATTGCAAAAAAGAGGAGAGGAGGAAATTTCCTATAAAAAACTCCGCGCGGCCGTTTCGGAATGACGCCGCCTCTAAAGTTGAGTGCCGCACCTAAAAAAAATTTTTTAAACCAATAAATATTGATTTAAAAATTTGAAAAAATGATGGTGTCATTTCAACACTTGCAGAAAAAAAGTCCCGTTGAGAAAAAAAATTTAAATGCATTTTCCAAAAAGCTAGCCTATTGTTAATTATACCTATTTTATTTCGTACCTCCATCTACATTGAAAGCTGGATAATTGTTTAAATAATCAGCTTACAAATTTTTCGTCTCCTGGAATCCTTTCTATGGGTGTACTCAATAAGATGGCGTCATAAAGTTGTATAAATTTTGTTTATTTTGTTTATAACGAATTTTCGAAGTTACCAAAACTGTTTTCGAAACCATTAAAGTAGGCCATTTGTTTATTAACAAATAGCGTTAAAAAATTTTACCCGCAATAATTTAACAATGAATTTTTTTTTGAAATTTAATAATTAACAAACAATGAAAAATCCTACAATTGTTGTTAAAAAAATTTTTTTCTCATATATTATGATACACCTATCTTATAGTTGTTTTTATATTTGAAATAAGAATTAAATTATTGCGGGTAAAATTTTTTAACGCTATTTGTTTATAAGTTGTTTAAAAACTTAAAACGCTTCGAGCTTTAAAGAGGGGATTAATTGAAACCAAAACAACAACAGCGGGTTCTATGGTTATATCGTGTTCTCAATTTTTAAGGAATCAGGCGTATACCGCTCCTTTCTTTTTAAAATCTGTTCAAATCTCACTCACAGTCAGAGACGTGGTCTTTGTTTTCGCAATCTGTTTAATTTCGCAACAAGCCGTGGTAAAAAATTACTTGTCGTTATTAATTGAGTAAGCCGATTTAATGTATTATTAATGTCTAAAAACAAATTTACTCCAAAAGAGATGGAGACGGGAGTGGAATAAAAGAACCTACATTTTCTATTCAAGTTTGGTACACAAAAAAACTTTAAAGAATTAAACCTTTTAGGGCTGATTGCATCAAAGTAATACTTACAATCTAAGTAGTACAAAGTTTTTTGATTTATATCGATCAAGTCTTGATCTAGTCTAGTTTACAATTTCAAAAACTTTTTTAAACTTGTAATAGGGTCTAAAAAATCAGCAATAGCTCATTGAAATAGAGATGATGTCTAGAAAAATTTATTAAAATCAAGATGAAAACACCCAAATCTTGTTTATAACAAATTGTTAACTAAATAAACAATGAAATTATTAATAAAAAAAAAACATTTTTTAATTTGATTAAGAGCCATTTGTAATGATTTTTAAAGACAAAATTATTTTTCAACTTATTATAAACAAATAGCGTTAAAAAATTTTACCCGCAATAATTTAATTTTTGTTCAAATATAAAAACAACTAAGTGTATCATAATATATGAGAAAAAAAATTTTAACAACAATTGTAGGATTTTTCATTTTTTGTTAATTTAAAAAATTCGTTGTAAACAAAATAAACAAAATTTATACAATTTTATGACACCATCTTATTGAGTACACTCATAGAAAGGACTCTATGAGGCGAAAAATTTGTAATGTGATTATTTAAACAATTATCCAGCTTTCAATGTAGATGGAGGTACGAAATAAAATAGGTATAATTAACAATAGGCTAGCTTTTTGGAAAATGCATTTAAATTTTTTTTCTCAACGGGACTTTTTTTCTGCAAGTGTTGAAATGACACCATCATTTTTTCAAATTTTTAAATCAATATTTATTGGTTTAAAAAATTTTTTTTAGGTGCGGCACTCAACTTTAGAGGCGGCGTCATTCCGAAACGGCCGCGCGGAGTTTTTTATAGGAAATTTCCTCCTCTCCTCTTTTTTGCAATTCCCGCTATCTTGTATAGTTTTTGAGTTATCATCCAAAAACAAAATGACTGTTTTATATTTTCGTTTTTTGTTAATAACAATTGCAATTTTTGTTTGCAGGCAAAAAACGAAAATATTCGTTTCTCAGAATTGCAATCCGCGTCGAATGAGCCATCGCTCATAATTTTCCTACCCTGCTAACTATCTTTCTCAGGAAACTCACTTCTTGACTAGACTAACTGATTTGGTATCGATTCTGTCTTTCTTCGTCCTTCTAATTCAGTTTGAAAGTTAGAAATGGTGATAATTCTTGTTATGACTCTAAAAAATATGAGCAAGACCTCATTCAATTTGTAATAACGATAAACAATTGCAAAATATTAACAAAACAAGTACTAGAATAAATAAAGAAAAAGGTTTAGTTTTTTGAAAATTACTCGAAAAGTACTAATAATGAAGAAAATAAATAAAAATATTCTTAAAGAGGAGAACATTTCTCACAATAAATTTTGACTCTCGACATCGTGCGCTAGCAACGGTAATAAATTTAGTAACAATTCTATTTTTTTTTCAAAGTTTGAAAAACAAAGTATTAACTAGATTCGAGAGGCACTTAAAAAACCCATATTCCGTGGAGTTGTTGATCATAATTTACAAGCGTTTTTTTTTTGTAAATTAAAGAAACAATTGCAAAAGTTATAAAGGACAATCAGGACATTCATAAATCATACAGGATCATAAAGAACAAAGAAAAAAGGACATTCAGTTTTCCGTGAATAACTCTGAAACTACAAGAGCTAATCGAAATCTGAAAAGAGATTCTAAAAGAGGAGAAAATTTCCAACAAAACTGTCCCACCTCCCGTAACTTTGCTAATTATTTTAAATTAACGCCGAAAATAGGCTTCCGCGTGGCTATTTCAGGAAGAGCACGCGGTTTCTAAAGCGAGTACGTGGCATAAAATAATGCTTTATAATTATCTAATATCAATTAAAAAATTCAAATAAATTATGGTGTGTTCTCAACACAGGAAAGAATATGGTCCTGTAGTAAAAATCGATCTAACTCAATTTTTCAACAAGTTACGCGATTGTAAATTAAATAATTTTTCTAAGACCACCGTGTCAGTTGAAAGCAATAAAAATTGTTTGAATAATTGAAGAATTCAAGAAGATCACGTCAATTTTTTTAAATTGATCATTTCGTTTATAATATCTTTTTTAAGTTAACAACAATTAATAAATTGATACATAATATTAGGAATGAATTGAATTTTCATTGTTGCTACGCACTGCTTCCTAGATTATGCGAGATCGGCGGCAGATGACAGAGACCAGAGACGAGACTCTGTCTGAGTGAGAGTGAGATGTGACGATGTGATCGTGTCGATAGTTATAGTTATCGTGATGTGAGTGTGAGTGTGAGTGTGGATGTGGAGGTGGAGAGGTGGAGATGGCGTGTAGGGAGGTGGAAGGGTGGGAGGCAGAAGAAAACCATCTCTCTTTCTACTACGTTTTAATTCCCATATTCTCTCTCGCACTCACGGTGAGCCGTATACCCCGAACATTTTCATTCTCTCTGTATATGTGTGTGTGTGTGTGTGTGTGTGTGTGTGTGTGTGTGTGTGTGTGTGTGTGTGTGTGTGTGTGCGTGCGTGCGTGTGCACATGTGTCTACGTTATTTGAATAAATGTTTTATTTAGTCTGAACATGGGCGCCGCTGCATAAGGGCAAGGGGAGCAGTTGCCCCCCCCCCCTGGATTTTACCGTTTTCTTGGTTTTACGGAACTAAAAGCAATGGATGTTAAAAGCTCAGAAGGGATCATTCCTTGCACAACCATCGTTGTGCAAGACCCCAAGACCCATCAGGTTCTTTAGGCAAGACCTTTTCTACGAATAGTCATATGCTATCCCAAAGTAATGAGGTGAGTTCATAGTATTCATCCCCTAAATAATTATCTCCTATTAGTAAGTAATGGAAACTGGTGAGAAATATCTTCATTTTAATTCAAAAAAATTATGACCCCCCCCCCCCCCACTGACTTATTTCTTAGCGGCGCACATGAGTCTGAAAGGTGTATTGACCAGCTTCTGGGGAACGCGGGTGTATGTAATTTGATATGCTTACTCTTAATTTGACTTCGAAACAACTGGCTGGGGCAACAAACCTTTTGGTTCCCAATCTCATAATTACTCGTTGTTGCTTGTAACTATTAGATGTTCATTTACTCACTTCGACTTCGTGTTTCTCATTGACCATATAATTGTGATCATTTCATTTGAGGGTAATTTATCCTGCATCACCCTTTATGGATCCCCAGCGCGATTATATCAGAAACGGAAGATGTTTCTAAAGACGGCCTTACCGCGACATTAGAAGTAGTATCCATGCAGGAACAATTACAGCAGGAATTATTTAGTGAAAGTGTTCAGTGACGTTTGCTTATCCAGCAACATCTCAGCATGATGTTGTTGATCGAAACAATGCGGAGTCTATCCACGTCTTCTCTAGTCCTACCAGAGTTTGACACGGACCGACGTGATGCCGATTCACGTGCTTGGTGTTCAACAGTTGACCTGTGTCTACAGAAAAACCCTCACAGGGCGGGGCACTCATTATTGCCTTCAGTAAATCCTTAAAAGGAGCAGAATCGACATGGATGTCGCAGTTGGTGACCTTGTGTAACGAAATTTCTGCCCGACTGATCAACGTAAACGACCATCAAATGGGCATCCGCAAGAGGACGAAAGTGGGAACCTGCTTGCTATATTGGTGAAACAACAGCTGACGCTTGTATCTCCTTCGGGGTCAGTAAAGAAGAGGGTAAGCGAGCTACTTCATCAGTATCCAAGTATTTTCCTGTCAGGAAGAGAAGGATAGTGTCATCGAGCCGTCTAGCAGTCCTTTGAAATCTCCGGTAGTCCTTGTTAAGAAAAAGGATGGAATAACCAGGTTCTGCGTCGATTGCTGTCAACTGAACAATGCGACGAAGAAAGAGAGGTACCCTCTACTCCATGTAGAGGCAACTGTGGATACTCTGGCAGGATCTAATCTTTCCTCCCGCTTGGACCTGAAAAGTGGTTTCTAGCAGGTGGAAATGGACCCGGGTGATAAAGAAAAGTTTTACTATAGGCTTTGAACTGTGATAATTCACTATGATGCCATTCGGGTTGTTACAGCACACCTGCTACGTATGAACGACTCATGGAGAATGTGCTGAGAAGGGCTATCCTGGAAAACGTGTCCCGTCCCGTCTACCTAGACATGATCGTAGGCATTTGACGAACACCTGTCAAACTTGGAGGAAGTATTCAAGAGACTTCATATATATGGCAAACCCGACGCTCAACTCGAAAAACTGTCACCTGCTACAGACAAGAGTTCGTTATTTGTGCCACTTTAACAGCAACGGCGTTGAGGTGGACCTGGAAAATGTGAGTAATCCAGGAATGGCCAACCCCGAAGGGCAAACACCCGCTGAAAAGCTTCCTGGGGCTTTGCACGTATTATCACCGTTACATTCGGATATTTTATGATATCGCTAAACCACTAACACGCCTCACAGAAGTAACGCGCCTTTCACTGGGAAGAGGACTGCAAGGCCGCTTTCGACGAACCGAAGAGTCATTTAACGATGGTCCCTATTCTTATGTTCCCGATCCTAGATGGAAGATTTCTCATAGACACTGATGTCAGTAACGACGGTATCGGAAGAGTGTTGTCCCATTTACAAGACAGGCAGGAGTGGATCATCGGCTACTTCAGCAACGTCTTGTTAAAGCTGGAAAAGAACCAGTGTAACCAGGAGGGAGTTATTGACCGCAGTAAAGTCAGTGGAAAACTAAAATTATTTGTACAGGAGTAAGTTTCTACAGCGGACAGAGAACTCATGCGGAAATCAGATGGCTCCAGTAGTTTAAAAATCATGAATACCAAGTAACTCGGTGGATTGAGTCTCTGCAAGAATGCGATTTTCAGATCGAGCAGGGACTTTTTTTTAAAAAGCCTTGGCACAGCATAGTGCACACGCACAACATCGATGCACGCAATAAACGTGCACCCTGTCTATTCACCGGGCCGAAGGCCTTGGCGCGGACGATATGTGTACTGGGCTGGCTGCGCCGCCAGGTAGAGGGGGAGAGGGTGGTACTCGACTGCAGGCGAAAAGCTACTCCCCTCCCCCGTCTGGCCGATGTTCCTAATGAGACGGCCTACATCCCCTGTCCCCTGACGGGATTAGGGGTTCGGACTGCGCAGCGCCCCTCTTGTCCTCCACACTCAAAGTTGTTCACACCCTTCCTGTCCTCCTTCTATCGTTTCCCCCTCTTATCTCCTCCCTCTCTCTTTCAATCATTACTTTCCTTATAAATAGTTCTATTGCTCTCCACCGCTCTGCGCTTTCCAGCATAACGCCAACCACATTTAGCAGCCTCCCCATTCTCTCCTGCGAAACCTCTTGAGATAGGAGCCAAAGGCCCCATGCCAGTCAGAAACTGTGCGAGATGGCAGCTCACACCCCCCGTGCCCTCTCGTGACCCATCGTTTTACATCGGCGATAAGTCGCCTGGTCCACCTACCATTCCTAGTGTTATCCTACATTCGTTGCCATCTTTCATACGTTTTTCCCTCTCATCACCTTTCTCTCCTTCCTCTCTCGTTACGAAAATCATATTTATTTCTTTCGCCTTCAGCTCGATGGGGATCATGCCGGCCACCACCAGGACCGCCTCCCTGGATACCGTACGGTAGCCGGCACACATTCCAATCGCTGCCCTCCTTTGCACTCTCTGTACCTCATGGTTCTCGCCGTAGTGCGTCCACTCCACACCGGCGTCGCGTACAACATTATTGAATCCGCGACGCCGGCTAACATTTCCCTCTTGCTCCCTCGGGGACCGCCGATCTTTGGCATCAGCCGTATAAGGGCCGTCACCGCCTTATCCATCTTTTCGGCGATCCTCGAGAGATGCAACTTGAACCTCACCCTACCATCCATCCACACTCCTAGATACTTCAGCGTTTTCTTGACACTCACCTTGCATCCCTTCACTGTTAGCTCCGGATGTCTGCCCGCGCCTTCCTTCTCCCACTCATCATCACAGCTTCGGATTTTTCCGGAGCCAACTGTAGCCCTCTCTCGCTCATCCATTCCTCTATACTAGCCAATGCCACATTCGCCCGCTCCTCCACCTGCTCCAGGGTTGCGCCTCTTACGATGGCCGCCGGGTTGTCCGCGTACGCAACCGTGTTCACCCCATCGGGCTACCCGAGGCGCAGGAGTCCATCGTATACGAGGTTCCACAGTCGGTCCGAGGACCGATCCCTGTGGAACCCCGCACGACACCACTCTCCTATCGCACTCATCCGCTGCCTCTATCACTAGCACTCGATTCTCTAGGAAACGCTTCACCACATTCCTCAGATACTCTGCCCCCTGCCTCCCAAACTCCCTTAGGACTATCTGCCACTCACTGTGTTGAATGCATTTCGGTTGTACAGCGCTATTAGAAAGCACCACTCCTCCAGGTGCCTGAGTTAGCCCACCTGGCCAACTCCATGACCCGTTCCACCACATCTACGGTGGACCTCCCCTCTCTAAACCCGTACTGATCTTCTGACAGCGCTGTCGTCTCCTTCATCCTGGCGACGACGATCTGCTCCGCCAACTTGATGACGCTTCCCAACAGGCAGATCGGCCTCAGCCCCTTAACCTAGCCTTCGTAAAGTAGTCCGGACGTGCCATCGCGAGCGCCCGTACTAACTCTGCACGCACTATCCTGAGTTCACTCCTCTTCGCTTTGTATTCTATTCTTTCTTCTTCCGCTTCTCCCGCTTTCCTCGCCTTTGCCCTGGTCATCCTTCTCCTTGCTCTCATACATTCTCTCCATGCTGCAGACACCTCTTTACCCCACTAACACACCTCCCTATTCTTTCGGCCGTTCTTGCCGCTCACTTTCTTATGCTTGCAGCACGCTCTACATGCATCCGTTATCCGTACCTCGACCTGATTCATATCCTGCGGAGTGGCGTCCTCCTTCTGTTTTCGCACCACTCCGCAAATTTTCTCGCGCTCTCTTCTCCCTTGCTCAGCCATATACTCCTATTCTCTCCTCCTGCCTGCCTGTGTCGTTTCTCCTCGCCAAATTCTACCTCACACACTCTCCAACCTTTCAGCATTCTCGCCGCCCTTTCGCATCCCCACGTGAGTCCAGCCAAGATCTCTGGTTTCTCCGAACAAAGGTTGGTTTGCCTCCTTCGTTGAATAATACTAAATGGGCCTCTGCTGCCCACTCCTCTACAGCTTCACCCCTATTGTTCCGTTTGGGGCTTCGCGTTGAAGTCGCCGCCTATGATGGTTGGGCCCCGGCCTCTTTTTGTTATATCGTTGACGCTGTTCAGAATTACTTCTAGGTCTCCAATACCTTTGTTTGGTGATGCGTATACCCCTATTACCTGGCCCCACGTGTTCTGCACCCCCACACATCCTTCACCCACGTGGACTTCCCCTGTGACTTCGCTTCTCCCATTAATACCAAGCACACGTCATCCCTTTCATCCATATAGGTCAAATATATATATATATTTGACCTATATACATATCGGTCAAATATATATATATATATATGTATATATACATATACATATATATTTGACACATATAGGTCAAAGAAAGTCACGACTCCTTGTTGTACTTCTTTAATATTGTTACGAAACGGCTCGCCGCGAAGTAAACACGCAGGGAGATACCCAAGTTTGCCGAATTGCGATCCTGAGAAGGACGATTCGAAGCCGACGAGAAGAGTCGAGAAAGTTCGATGCGATAACAAGTTTCGCGAATTCTAGAATCTTCTCCCGAAACGACGGGAAGGTTCTCGAAAGCCATTTGCTAGATATAAAAGGAATTCCGGACCCAAGGCGAGTGAGTTGAAGAACCGGTGTGTAAACATTCAGGCTAGAGACCGCGCGCGTTAAATAAACATCTGTGTGCGAATATAAATTAAGTCAAGGGATTGTTAAGTTAAGTTTATAAGTGTCGTGTAAGAAATAAATTAATTAGTACAAATCGCGTAGTGTTTAGTTCTAGTAGATAGTAAAAACGTTATAATATACTTCTAAACTATTACAAAACGAATCTCGACTCCCGATTACATTTGCGCGCTATATGATGCCACGAGTATTGCCACAAGCCACAAGGTCACAAGGGCGACATCGAAATTCCGTACACAGGCACTAAAAATGTCCGTATTTAAAAAAAATCCGTACATATAATGCAGTCAGATTTTTCAATTTACTATCTCCAAACAAAGTATCAAAAAACGATTATTCAAAAAAATAAAGCTATACACGCAGATATAATATACCTAACCTAATGTAAAACATAAGTTATGTATGTTGCTCACCCAATCATACAATAAAATAACATTAAACCTATAAACTTAAACTTTGTGGTAGTGGGACTATAAAATCCGGTTACATCAACAGTAATACTTAATCTACAGTAAAGTTCTCATTTTCATCCTCTACAACTTCAGAAAAATCTTTTAGTGGTACAAATTTGCAGACATCATTCTGGCTAGCATACTTGCATTTGGCGTAACTTGGATGTCTTGGATTTATTTGAGAATATCTTTATTTGTCAATAACTATAACTAAAATATGCTAAGTAATAGTGTCAAGAGGCATTGGTGACAAAGAGTCCGTACATTTGCGTACGGATTTAACATTAGGTCCGTACTCCGTACTTTTTGATGAATTTCCGTATAAGTACGGAAAAATCCGTACGTATGGTAACAAGTGTAATAACAAGTGCGCCACGCTGACCTTAACTTGACATGACATTGCTAAACATAGAACTAGTAAAACATAAAACATCTTGTGCATAGCACACGTAACCCTACAATTACCACATCCGCTCAAACCCATGCGACTCTCACCCTATTGACCTGTCCAAGTCTCATTGCTACCTCCGCCTATACCGGTCTCACAAGGCCCGTTTGCCTTCCGTACTTATAGCCCAGTTTATAGAGAGAAAAATAAGCTGTTTTGGTAATCAAAATTCAACAGCAAACTGACTAAAGAGCTTTGTTTGAAATGGATCAGAGGTGATAAAAACACAAAATACATCCAAATTTTAGCTTTTGCTTTTTTTTTAAACAATAAAAACTATTAAAAATAGGCCATTTTTTCGTTTTTTCACCATAACGTGAAAATTATTGATGGAAACGCAATACGTTGCACAGAAGAAATGTAGAGGATTACAAAACCTACAAAATGTGGGCTTCTAGAAGGTGATTGGTGCATTTTTTACCGAGAAAAGCTGGAAAATCCGTTAAGATGAACCTTTTTCCAAAAATTTATAACTTGGGCCTTTTTGAAGCTGAAGTGCTAGTTTTTGGTGTAATGCTCGATTATAACGTGCACTTTAAGCATGCAAAAGTTGGATGCTGTCCGATGAGTAGTTTTTGCACAATTGCAGTTTTAACAACAGCGATATTTTACTAACTTTGGCGTATTAACTGAGATTGACCGATTTTAATTTAGTAAACGGATTTTGAAAGAGGAGATCAATATCTACAACATGGCTATCTTCGATTTTCATATATGTTTGGAGAAAAGTGCGAAAAACGTCCCCGAATATTGCGCTAAACCTGCACTTTTGCATTTCGAGGTCTGTGGTGGGTGAGAGAGATACAAGTGCGTGCTGGTGAACAGACTGAACAGGCGCCAAGCGCTCGCTCGCGCTCCAGACTCCAGACATGTAAACAACAGAATACGTTTTACACGTTACTTTCTTCTTAATTTGTTATTGATAATTTTGAGTGCAGTTGTATTATTGCAAAGCAAAGTTATTCACTAATCATATAATTATGGATCCTACAACTACCAACGACGATTCCAATAATGAAAGGTAAATATGTGTATCGGTATACAGTGATCCTAAAAAGTCTGGAACAAATTCATTATCTCGCTAAATAAAATTATTTCAGGAAATTCCTCGGACAGGTCAATTTCTATTTTTAACAGCATACATTTTGGTAATGGGTATTTTTTTCGTCATTCGCTCTCGAGGTGTAAATTATTTTTTCCTTTAAATGTGATATATGAGTAACATATAATATGGTAAAAAAGTAAAAATAATAGTAAAATAATATGAATGGCAGATATCATCCTTATATTTTGTAACTTCCCGTTTTTATCCATAGACAAGAAATTATATTTCGTAAGACAGTTTTAATTGCACTATAATTAAGTATGACTATCTAGTGACGGTTCTTAATTTATATTATTATGTTTCATCTTAAACAATAATTAACTAGAAAGAAATAACACGTGTGTAATCGTTTATCGTAAACATGTAATTAACTGTGATTTTATGTGTGTTCCGCTCCCTAGTGTATATATACCAATCCATACACTAAACAATAAAAATAAAAATATACATGTCAATAAATTATTAAAAGATCAATTTGCAGTAGATAAGCAATAACAGAAGTAGGTACGCGTGGAGTGTAGCGAGCGAGCCCCTACTTCACCAGCACGCACCACACCGTATTCCTCTCTTCTACTGTTTGAAGCCCCCACCACAGACATCGAAATGCAAAAGTGCACGTTTAACGCAATGTTGGGGGACGTTTTTCACACTTTTCTCCAAACATGTATGAAAATCGAAGATAGCCAAGTTGTAGATATTGATCTCTTCTTTCAAAATCCGTTTACTAAATTAAAATCGGTCAATCTCAGTTAATACGCCAAAGTTGGTAAAATATCGCTGTTAATTGTTAAAACTGCAATTGTGCAAAAACTACTCATCCGACAGCATCCAACTTTTTGCACGCTTAAAGTGCACGTTATAATCGAGCATTATACCAAAAACTAGCACTTCAGCTTCAAAACGGCCCAAGTTATAAATTTTTGAAAAAAGGTTCATTTTAACGGATTTTCCAGCTTTTCTCGGTAAAAAATGCCCCAATCACCTTCTAGAAGCCCACATTTTGTAGGTTTTGTAATCCTCTACATTTCTTCTGTGCAACGTATTGCGTTTCCATCAATAATTTTCACGTTATGGTGAAAAAACGAAAAAATTACCTATTTTTAATAGTTTGTATTGTTTAAAAAAAAGCAAAAGCTAAAATTTCGATGTATTTTGTGTTTTTATCATCTCTGATCCATTTCAAACAAAGCTCTTTAGTCAGTTTGCTGTTGAATTTTGATTACCAAAAAAGCTCAATAAACTGGTCTATTACTCACTCTTATATTAACTACCTCTAGTTCCCCTTTTAGAGCCAATCCCACACTCTGCTTTACCTCCTCCGTGGTGACGCCTAACTCCACGTCAAAGACGCGGAAGTTCACCTCCCTCCCTCACACATTTCAGGGCGCTTACACTACCGACCGCCTCCCTCACTTTGCTTGCGTTGCCGCCCTTCTCTATAACCATTATCATGTTATCGCCTTTGCACCCCGGTCTCACACCATTCTCACTTGTACCTGATATCCTTCTCTTTTACCCCCTCTCTAGCCCTCTTTGCAATTTCGGCGTATTCTTCTCTTCTCTCACTATTACCACATCCGCCCTGTTTCCTTTCGCTACTTTCCTTTTATTTTCTTGGACAGTCGACTCTATGCCGGCCGTACCCAACACGCACTCCAGGATCTTTCGCACCTTCGCAAAGTTTCCCGCCGTACAGATCACTGCCGTCTTGTTCTTATTGTAACGAAACAGCTCGCCGCGAGATAAACACGCCGGGAGCTACCCAAGTTCGCAGTATTCGTGGTTCTGAGAATCCTATGCGGTACGCACCGACGAGAGCCTTCTCGGCTTCCCTGGAATTATCTCGAAACTACCAGAAGGTTCCTACCGGCCGTTATATAAGGAATGCCGGACCCAAGACAGACAGTTGAAGAATCGTTGTGTAAACATTCGGGCGAGAGACCGCGCGCGTTAAATAAATAAACATCTCTGTGTGCGAATATAAATTAAGTTAAGGGATTGTTAAGTTAAGTTTATAAGTGTAGTGTAAGAAATAAATTAATTAGTATAAATCGCGTAGTGTTTAGTTTTAGTAGATAGTAAAAACGTTACATTATTATGGCTCTCCATTAGACTTCCAGTCGCCACTAGAGACTCGTATATCTTCTCATCTCGCTCATCCTCGCTCCTGTGCACCTTGATAACCGCTACTGTCCTACCTCTTACAACATAATTATTGCCCTGTATGGTTATCATCCTGTGATCGTCCACCCATGCGCTGTCCCACTCTGCACCTCTCATCTCTGATGATCCCTCTCATGTGAGGATCTGACGCCACCCCGGTCTTTTCCCACTCGCTCCCCTCATTTACCAAAATGATGGGGAGTCGTTCATCTTTCATCCTGCTAGGATTGGGTTCCACAATCTTAGTGCTACCATAACAATCTCTTTCCCATGGCTTGTTGCACAAGGACCCTACAACTCTCCAGCTGGACACTGTCGACCGCGTCTTTCACAAACTGTCGCGTACCTTCTCTGACCCTTTTCTTTTGTCTGTCTAGCTCTTCTGTGAGTTCGGCGACCTTTGCTGTAAGTCGGTCCACCTTCCTCACAAGCATATCCATTGTCCTTCCTTCTCCTGTCCCGTCTCCCACTGCTTTGGAGCCTTCCTCCCTCGCCCTTATAGAGCAGGGTCTAGCCATCGTAATGCACACGCGCTTACGAGAAGACCATGCCCAGAGAGATGCCCCCATTGAAATTGTCGGGCTGAAATAGGCTTCAATCTGTCGCACGATGGTTAGTGATACGGTAATAAAGTCGACTTCTACAGGTCGTACCCAAGACATAGATGGCCCGAAGTACTGTGGTATATTCATGATGTAACTGTACCATTTTATTTGTGTTGTGAAATTGTTTGTGAATTTGTATGTAAAATTGTTGTGAATTATTTATAAATTTTGTCTATTATCGTAAAAACTAACTAAAACCGCCAAAAAAACCTATATTACTGTGTTACCAACGGCTCTTGGCGTAACTCGCAAAAATTGATGTACGCGGCTTATGAGCCGCTCAACTCCTAAATCTATACACGGTTCTAGATTACTGAAGATTGGGATAGTGCTCTCGATTTTTTGAACATACCTACAGAAATCTAACTTTTCTCAATCTTGGACAAAACTGTAATTGCTCTTATTGGTCATACTTTTTGTGTTACAGGTTTCTTGAAGTCCTTGAAAAGCGTCAGTCTATTATCCTTCTGGTGCACAATGGCCCATATCTTTATCAACGTGATCATTCTGGGATACTGCCTGCTGTACATCGGCGACTGGGGCTGGAGCCTGGTTAAAGTGAAGTTGGACCTGGAGAACTTCCCCATAAGCCTCGGTGTGATTGTCTTCTCGTATACGTCCCAGATATTCCTGCCGACTTTGGAAGGAAACATGGAAGATCCATCGAAATTTCAGTGGATGCTCGACTGGTCGCATATCTGGGCTGCGATCTTCAAGGCAACGTTCGGCTATGTTTGCTTTCTGACGTTCCAAAATGACACGCAACAAGTCATAACTAACAATTTGCCATCGGCTGAATTTAAAGGGCTGGTGAATATTTGTTTGGTAATCAAAGCGTTGCTGAGTTATCCATTGCCTTATTATGCGGCCTGTGAATTGCTGGAAAGGGCTTTCTTTAGGGGTAAGCCAAAGACTCCTTTTCCAACTATCTGGGACATGGAGGGGGAATTGAAAATTTGGGGTCTAGCGTGGCGGATTGGGGTGATAGTTTTCACAATATTTATGGCCTGCTTCATACCACACTTTTCAATTTTGATGGGTTTCATTGGTAGCTTCACTGGCACCATGCTGAGCTTTATATGGCCTTGTTATTTCCACATTAAATTGAAGAGAAATGGTATGGATTCGAGGACCCTCGCTCTCGACTATTTTATCATATCCCTAGGGTTCCTGTTTGGGATAATTGGAATATTTGATTCAGGCAACGCTCTTATCAAAGCATTTTCCATTGGGCTTCCATTTTAAAATAACCTTTGTTGGTGTCCTGAACGAATGTATTTACACAATGTTGTGACACAATGTCTGTCAACGAAGTCTTCCAGTTTGTTGATATTTTTGCTCTTTAATTATATATTTATTTGTATACATATATAATATTTTAAATTAAATATACATATATATATATATATATATGTATATATATATATATATATATATATACAGATCGTTTCTACAGAGTCGCAGGATGGGATAAACGTGAGAGCGAGAGAAAGGCCATATATTTCTCGTTGGCTTAACAAAGAAAGAACTTTTGCGATGTTGCTAGCTCGCGAAACATCACATTCATCCGGTCCGCACACATCCGAAAGTGTAAAGCGATACGCGACCGTGATACGCGTTGACTTGGACTGCCTGCTCGGTCGGCAACGTTGCAAAACACCGTTCTCTGTCATACTAACGAACTACTATAAGTTTCTCGTTTGCTCTTGTTGATTTCCCACCATGCGTTTCGATAGAAAAGCTCCGTATATATATATATATATATATATATATATATATTGTGTGAGTGTGTGTATGTGTATATACACATACACGTAATATGTCTTCCAAGTATTTAAGTAAGTGTTGAACATTCAAACAAAATATGTACAAGTATGTTGCTTATATATAAGTTTTGAGTATATGTACATGTATTGTTATTATCTACATATCCATAGTGAATAGTGTTATACAATTTTTTACCTTTAAACCGGTTGGAAGTTTTAAAATAGGAACTGGTTATTACGATTGCAATAATCCTCGGTAGAGGATTATTGCATTATAAACATTATTAAACCAAAAGCATATAATTTAATTAGCCATGTTGATGCAATTATAACATTTCCTTATAACCGATAAAAGAAAGAGAACTTACTGTATCAAGACAACGTAATTTGAAATAAACACTGCATTGTTGCAGCAAAACATACTGTTTCTAGCATATCTATATCGCTTATTTTATTTTAACATTGGAATGAAACAGTACATATAATAGTAATGTATATAGCAATAACACTCTTCTAACAAAAATGCACTATTTCTCTTCATAAATAACATTTATGCTAACCAAAGTGCCTGTATATAGAGAAATATCACGAAAATTTTTATTTTGTTTAACAATGGCATCTGTTCTCTTTCTGTTTTCAATAGCATCTTTTTTAATATTTGGCGATGCGATCCCATAAACCTTAAAAAATTTGCGTTAGAATGTTTTAAATATAACTAGTATATCCTAACTAGAACATCAACAAGTTTCAATTAAAATTCTAAATTTCTGTCGAGAGCTCTATAGAGTAACAGGACTACTTTCGACAAATGTATTGAAAGGTAAAGAATAGTTTATTTTATTTTCTATATAAATTAATGAACATTAGAAAATGTTAAAAAGAATAAAATTCAATACTACACTGACAAGTAAATCCTTTGACAATTCAAACATAAAGTACCTAAAGTTACATTTCTGTTTGTGACAAAGTTTCTCGCTATGCTGAGGATATTGATCTCTGCTAAAAACTCACAATGCTATTAACAGAAAGTAGGTTCGCGGTTATGCATTTAATAAACTGGCAAGTTAGTGTTGTGGTCAATATCGAAAAATATGTATGTTGTAGAAACCTTTTTGCTTGCATTGAACAATGTCAATTATCAAGTATAGATAAAAAACAAAACCCACTTTCGATTAATAGCAAATCGTACTTAAGCGATGTTTTAATGTCATAATGAAACTGTGTCTTCCATTTAGCCTGTGGTAATTAGCAATGTATGTCTTCCATAAAAAATATTAATCGTTGTTTATAAATGTGACTAGTGCAGATTGCAGTCGAATTCGCTGCCAACAATTAAACTGTTTGAAATAAACAAACTATCAATTGAAATTACCGCATATTATGTGTATAAATATTGTAAGAAAGTTGTTATATAAATTAATAAATCAGTAGGTGTAGCTGTACCTAAAGAAGTAAGTTCTAATAAAAAACTTCGTAATTTCATAGGGCAGATTTAATCACATTCATTTTTTATGTCATAGCTGACAATAGGTTTTACGAGTTTATCCAAGTTATTCTGCTGGTAAGTTGTTTTAAACCTTACAAACTTTTGCATTAGCAAGTGATTTTTTTAAATGTCTATTCTGAAAAATGTTACAAAATGAATGTTAGTTTATACATTTACTTTGAAATTTAATACAAACAAAATTTATAAATGTGAGCTTGTGTTCATTGTATTCAACCTTTATCCAAAAACATACAATATTGTTTATTAAATTACCTAAACAATTCTACCATTTAGATTCTAATGTAACTAAATAAAAATAGAAATAGAACCTAAGAAGCAATTCATTAAACTATATTCTGGAATTAATTAAACATGAACATTTTTATGACCTAGGGGTATTGGAATTCTTAATCTTAAATTAGCAAGATGTGCATTATTACACTAGTAATAATCTAGTGCTAATAAAGTTATTAAAAATCATAACTGCACATATCACATGTACTTCCCTAAAGTTAAAAAGGTTACATACATATATTTGACTTTTCATACTGTAACTTTTATTTTGCCTAAAGATTTCAGTATTTTTGCAACGTCCTCGAATTGTGAAGCTGTAAAAGCAGAAAGTAATAATCTTACATAATTAAGAAATTTTACAATACATGCAGTCTTCTAATACAATCGACAACTCTTTATCACGAACATGCAACAAGAAAAAAAGGAAAGTACATTCTATATCCAGTCTTATTTTCAATCCATTTTAAATATCAGTTTTTCTACAGAGAGGTTTAAATTCACAATTTAGAGTTATTGTAGTGACACGACTTTCATTTTCTCAAAATATTTTAACAGCCCCTGCAACCTCCTTTTGACTTTCTTCTGGTCATCGACGGTGCAACCTAGCAAGGCGGATTCGAAATTCTTGTCCGTGACACCCTCTATGATGTTAGAAGAGCATGCGTTCATGTAGCTAACACATTTGGATTTCGCTGATTCTGGATCATTCCTTAGGGATATTACCAAACCATCTATCAAGTGATTGACTTGAAAAAGCGCCTCCTCCTGCATATGATCGCGCTGGGTGAGAACTTTTACTTCTACAGTGAGGCATCTACCCATCACCCTATCTGCATAGCGGGTGACATCATCCCTGTCATCTACATTAAAATCGAGAGAATATTTTAATAGAGTGTAAGGAGATCTCATTAATCGAATGAATTACTATTCATTTCAAATGTATTGACCCCTGACTTGAGAGCCTCCCCCCCCCCCGAGTACCAAAAGGGGTGAAGCATATTGGTCACCAAAATTTAAAAGTATGCTATTTAACTTCTGACACTTTTGGTAGATTTATCTAGTATTGCATTCGTTAACGAATTTGAAAAAAGAGGAATTAAAATGCGGTTTTCCGTTTTTTGGTATCTAGCACAGAGTTATAAGAATAACAGAGATGATTATTTACATTTTTCGTGTAGCCAACATTGAATGTTTAAAGATGGCTGAAAATGGGGATAAACAATAATGTTGTCAGTGTTACACATAATATAGTTTTTTATGGAAAATGAGATCTATGTCCACAGTGTAAGGAGGACACATACCTGTTTCTTACATACAGTGCTATTCCATCGATACAAACATGTTAATGGTGAAAATAAATTAGGTATATTTTGTTTTATAAAACTTTCCTAAAATACATGTAGAGGGATACAGATCGTTAGATCGAATATATTCGAAAATAAAACCCGCAACGTGGTTTTTACCAGGCAAACCGTCTTGGGACCCAAGGTCAATTTTACTATGATTTCACAATCGGTGTTATTTGGCGTTTTTAGGTGTTTCTTCTGGTTTGTTCGTGTAGTTTGCTACCGATACTATTTGTTTACTTCCCGCCTTTATAAAAACAGTTAATAGAAAGGGTTAAAATCTGTAAAGTTAGCGGAAAACAGGATTATAAGAATCCTAACCTATCTTCTATCTTATAGTGGAAGTTGGTTGTTTATCCCCATTTTTATCCCCACTCCTACCTCACGTCTTTCCCCACTATATGTTTACATCACCGCGTCGCTCCATATTAATGTTGGCGACAAGAAAATGCGTATTTATGAATGGTTTGTCAGCTCTGTGTATATCATAACTCTGTGGTATCTAGAGATCATACTTAATCATTTCTCAAAAATTTATATATATATACGTATACGTGGTATGTTGTCACCTCAGGGTAGTACACTAGGCGTCCTGGCCTCAACCTTTCGCGATGTTCATTTTGCAAATATTTTTGCATATATATCGCTAAAGGGGGATCTTCTTTTTTGGAGAATCAAAAGAGGGGTAAAAAAAAATGAGTTTCAAAAATTGCATATATTTATAGTGACTGGCAATGCGTCGTCACCTCTCTAGTGATATATAAAGTTAGGTATTGGCCTCACGAACTCACCTCCAGCAGTGTTGCCGTTTTTAAGACATTTAACATTATATTTGTGCTATATAGGATATTATTTTTAAGATCTTTGAAGGTGTTGTAAGGCGAATGACTCTTTCGCAGGCTATTCTTCCAACTTGATAACATTTTTGGTTTTCTCTGACTGATTGTTACTTCGAAAATATATTAGGTTCGTAAAGAGATTTCACATGTTAAGAAACATTTCAAAAAACAGAAATATATATTTTGAATGCGTTAACAGTTACCGTTCGCAGTTTGATGAATCACGACATGAACGTGAAATTGGCATCTCCAATCGCTTTGAAACGAGTTAAGTCAATTTTTTAAAGTAATTAATGATATTGAAAATGATCAAAAATGAAAGCACTATCCCAGAAAGTCAAGTTTAATTCATAAAATCGATTTCACTTCAAATGTATGATTTTCAAAATTTTAAAAATATTTTTGTTGAGGATTCTAGAATATTTTATATTAGAATTATGCTATTCGATTTTGAGTCTCTTAACAAAACACACACAAGAAGATGAACTGGTCGTTGTATTAGGTAATCGACATACTAAACTTCTTTTTTGTGGATATTTTTTGGGGCGTCCCAAAATGATATACACAATTCTTAACTAAATAAATGAGTTTTCCAAAACATAATAATTTTTAAACTTCAAAATGTAATCCATTTGAAGTAAAACAGATTCAATTAATGTTGTTAGATTTTTTGGATTTTTTTTTTAAATGGAGGAGCATCAAAACTATATTTATTAAAAAGTTGAGATATGTTAAACTCGAATGGGTATTCTACATAAAATATGTACAGTTTGATAATCGAAACTTTCAGATTCATGAATTGATATATTTGAAACTCTAAAATGTCTTCAAAAAATTGTAAAAAAGTCAAGGACCCTTATCTTGTGTTTTCTGGAAATGATGAATGTCGGAAATGCCTAAAAAAATGTTATTTTCAGACAATGGTGCAATTAAGTAGTAAAAATTAAAGGACAAATTTAGGGGAGGTAAAGCAGTACAAAATATCTTTAATTTGTATAAATTTATAACCTGACTATTAGGGTCTGTTAGCCAGCTAGGGAAAGTAATATCACTGGTCATTAAAGATTTTCAATATTAACCGAAACTATGTGACATACATCACAAATAAAAATGTTTACAAAACATTTAATAGCTTTAATTGATAATAGTGGATCCGAAACAATTTACAAAAATTATGCAATTGTGACTAAGCATCCATTTTCTGTTAGGTAAATAACGTTTTTAGTATTAGTTTTGTAATGAAAAGTTATTATAATGATGCCATTGGTCAGTGTGGAAACATAACGTTGTAGTGAATTTTTTAAAAACAATACTTTCTTAACTCGACTTGTCGGGTAAGGGAATTTTGGAATTTTTTTCGAACTACACATTATGCCAATATCGAATTTTCTATAATGATAATGACTGTAGAAAGAACACGAACATAATTACATCTTTCGTTTTCGTAAAAAAATAATTAGTTCTGAATTAGGTACGTATCGGAAAAATTTTAATTTCGAGTAATTAAATAATACACAGAAAAATAGTTTAATGGAGTTACATTTCTCGAAATTTAGTTTTTATCATAAATATATAATCTTATTTTTAATTTAATTTCTTTAATATATTTTTAACTTTATTATATGTATATATTTAATACTATATAGTATATCCACGGATTGAGTTGACAAACAAATTTTATTGTTTTCGATTTGTGAAATAATTTTATTCGTTATATAACCCCCTGCTTATTCTAAAACTACCAATGCCCATCTCACACTCAGTTTAAACTTATCAGTTAGACGGCATTTTTAATTAACTAGCTAATAAATTAATCAGATAGTTAATTACACATTTTTCAAAATTACCCCAATTTTTCCAGCCTATAACAACTCCATAAATGGTCGAAATAAAAATTGTTAGATCGTAGATTGTAAAATCATAATTAGAGTCCTGGTATTACATATTTTATTCCAAAACTACCCCTTTTCGACCCTTCCCCCGTTAACGACGATTATTTGCAGGTCATCAAAAAATAGTAGGAAATAAAATTTGAATCATGTTCACCTTCCCCTATAGCCAATATTTTTTGTATCTTAGCAAAAAACGTCAGAAATAAGAATTTTTCAAGCCACATTTATAGGAACTTCTTTCTTATTTTTAACTTCTAAAATTCGGCCTCAAAATTACAACACGTCATTATCAGTTGCACATTAGTTAAAAATGCCCCATATGATAAACTTTACAGCAATTTAAAACCTAGTAATCGCAATTGTGGTCAAAAGTTTTTATAATTATTTTTATCTAAACAAACAAGTAAAAAGGTTTCCCTTTTGTAAATTGTTTGTGAAGACACACTAAAATATTGATGAACTTCATTTAGTGATTGATACTTACATGATCTCCTTAACACAATATTATAAAAGCTGTTTGGGCTTAAAAGTTTTGTATCAGATCCAGCTACGCTCCTGATTTTTTTGGTCAGGAACGCTGAATATGTTTTTAATGGGCGGCCTGACGAATAATGGCGCCCAGACCCGTCAACAGTGAACCGTGCTGGATGAACTATGTTTTAGCAGTTTCCAAAAGTTTAAAGCATTTCCAACAACTTTTGTTTGAAACTTTTTTCATAAAAATGGGTATTTTTACAAGTTATGGATTGTTGAAAATTTTTGGTTTTGGAGCCAAACCTGAAAACAATTTTTTTTCTCGGAGCCCTTAGGTCTGGCTAACTTTTGTTTGGGCTCAAAAGTTTTGTATCGAATCCTGCTACGCTTCTGATTTTTTTGGTCAGAAAAGCTGATAATGTTTTTTTTTTGGCGGCCTGACGACTAATGGCGCCAAGACTCGTCGATAGTGAACCATGTCGGATGAACTTTTTTTTAGCAGTTTCCAAAAGTTTAAAGCATTGCAAACAACTTTTGTTTGAAACTTTTTTCATAAAAATGTTCTTTAGAGAAATTAGTAATTAATTATAATAAATCATGTACTTCTATGGCCTTCTAAAGCTCTGGAGAGATTAGGAAATGCCGAAAGGTCTTAATCTCGATGAAGGAAAAATCCAAATCTGCACCTCCAAGTGGTAGAAGGCGGGCAACATCAATCTCGATGGCTAACGCAGATAGGGACCGAATGATTGCCGGTATAAGCAATCCCTCTCTTACTGGCCAACGGTTTCGGGCGGATGAGCTGGTAAGAGAAAAGGGCACTCTTTTGTCCTGAGACTGAGAAATCGATCTCGAAGGCGGAGGAACCAAAAAATGGTCAACGGCATTAGGATGCAGAAGGCAAGGAGAAACCACTGCATTAAGGATCTCAATAGATATCTCTAGTATAATCATCATGGCTGTGCAAAACGAAATGATTTTTAATACTGATCATGGAGGGAAACCAAGATCCGGCAGGAGAGGTATATCTCAAGACGACAGGGCCTCTCAGGTCGTCATCCGGCGAAATCCCTGTGTCAAAAATACAATCAAAAATACAATCAAAAATACAACCACAAATACAAACAATAATATAATGAATATTGGTACATGGAATGTCAGAAGTATGTATGAGCCTGGAAAGATATACAACGTCATACAGGAAATGCAAAGATTACACATAGACATCTTGGGCATCAGTGATACAAGGTGGATGGGAGCAGGCAGCTTCCCAACAAGCAACGGTATGATCTATTTCTCAGGAAATGAAGACCAGCATCATAGATACGGAGTAGCAGTTGTCGTTTCAAAAAGAATTACGCAGTCTGTCGTTAATTTCTCACCAGTGTCAGATAGAATCCTACTCTTACAACTGCAAACAAAAACCGCAAAACTTAATATTATTCAGATCTATGCTCCTACTGCAGAAAAATCAGATGAGGAGATTGAGCAGTTTTATGAACAAATCAATCTAGTTCTAAAGTCTATCAAATCAAGAGACGTCACACTCATCCTTGGAGACTTCAACTCCAAAATTGGAAAAGGAAAAAGCGGAAAATTTGTGGGAGACTATGGCCTTGGGTCAAGAAACGACAGAGGAGACAGAATGTTGCAGTTCTGCCAAGAAAATGATATGATAATTTCAAATACATTTTATAAGCTACCCAAACGGAGACTGTACACTTGGACGTCCCCTCAACACAATAGCCAAAACACAGTTAGGAATCAGATAGACTATGTGTTAGTAAATCAGCGTTACAGAAACTCTATAAGATCAGTTAAGGCTTATCCGGGAGCAGATGTATTTTCAGATCATAACCCCCTGATAGCGCGTGTACACATCAAACTCAAAAAGCCTTCACAAAAAATAAAAATAGATCAGATAGATACCAGCCGCTTACAAGATCCAAAAATCAAAGAAGATCTAAAACGACATATCAATGATAACCTACGATTGCTTTCTACAAAGACACAGAAGACGCATGTGGAAGAAAAGTGGCAAGATTTGAAGGAGGCCATAATAAAACCTGCCCAGAGTTTGCTTACCAGAGAGAAACAGAGAAAAGGACCAGGGTGGATGACAGAAAGAATATTAGGACTCATGGAAGAGCGAAGACATTGTAAGTCAGAATGCAGACAGAGGTATAAGGAACTACACAAACAAATAAGAAACGAAATAAGAACAGCTAAAGAGAATTTTTACAAAAGAAAGTGCGAGGAAATTGAAGAACTACAACTGAAACATGACATTTTTAACATACATAAAAAGATAAAAGAATTGGCAGGTATACAGAAACGGAAGCAGTCAAATCTGTTATGTAACGCAAATGGAGAAATAATAACCGACATACAACAAAAGCTTACGACTTGGAAGAATTATGTAGAAGAACTTTTCGATGATGAAAGACAGGAACATAATATAGATAGCATACAAGGCGACGAAGGACCAGAAATAACTAAAGAAGAAATATTATATGCTATAAAAACAATGAAGAATGGTAAGGCACCGGGTCCAGACGGGCTTACATCGGAACTTCTCAAGCTTCTGGAAGGTGACTCAGTTAATATTCTGGCAGACCTCTTTAACTGCATCTACAAAATAGGAGAAATACCAAAGGAATGGCTCCTCTCAACTTTTGTCACCATACCAAAAAAGGCAAATGCAAAGCAGTGCACTGACCATCGAACAATAAGCCTAATGGGACACACATTAAAAGTATTCCTCAAAGTGATCCACACAAGAATACACAGAAAACTAGATATGGATATCGGTGATACTCAATTCGGATTTCGGAACGGACTTGGAACGAGAGAAGCACTATTTGCACTTAACGTCATGTGCCAAAGATGTCTAGATATGAACCGAAATATATATATGTGCTTCATTGACTATAACAAAGCATTCGATAAAGTACGTCACGATCATCTAATGAGACTACTGATGGAGAAAAACCTAGACAAGAGAGACATCAAGATTATTTCCAAGATTTACTATAACCAAAAAGCAAATATTCGAATAGAGAAAGAGACAACGGAGGAAATCGAGATAAAGAAAGGCGTAAGACAGGGATGTATACTCTCACCGATCTTATTCAACCTATACTCAGAAGACATCATAAATAGAGCACTATCAGAACTAGATACGGGTATCAAAATAAATGGCATCCCTATAAACAACTTGAGATATGCTGATGACACGGTGGTAATAGCAGAAACTCCAGAAGATCTTCAGATACTAATTAATAGAATAGTAGAATGCAGTGAGGAATATGGTTTATCACTTAACATCAACAAAACAAAAATAATGGTGGTATCTAAATCGCCACAAAACTTCCCTGACATAACAGTACATGGTCAAAAGATTGAGCGTGTGAGAAAATATAATTACCTAGGAACTGTTATCAACGAAACTAATGATAGCTCTGAAGAAATCAGGATCAGAGTGGAAAAAGCTAGAGCCACATTTACTAAAATGAAGAAGGTGTTCTGCGGAAGAGATCTAAGTCTTAATCTTAAAACTCGCCTTGTGAGATGCTATGTGTTGTCAGTTCTTTTCTACGGAATGGAGGCGTGGACAATGAAAAAGGTCGACACCAAAAGGATAGAAGCATTTGAAATGTGGATGTACCGTAGAATACTAAGAATACCGTGGACAGAGAGAGTAACAAATGTGGAGGTTTTACGAAGAATGCAGAAAGAGAGAGAACTGATACTTACTATTAAGAAACGCAAATTGCAATACTTGGGACACGTTATGAGGGGAGATAAATACCAATTACTTCAACTTATTATCCAGGGAAAAATAATGGGCAAAAGATCCATAGGAAGAAGAAGGAATTCATGGTTGAAGAACTTGAGAGAATGGTACAATTGCAACAACTGCCAACTGTTTAGATCTGCAGTATCAAAGATGCGCATAGCTTTGATGATAGCCAAACTTCGGAACGAAGATGGCACCTAAAGAAGAAGAATAAATCATGTACTTCCTAAGACAATGAAATTTATGATAAATTTGTTAATTTTCCATACATTTCATCATCCAGCAAAGACCAATGAGGAGGTATGAGTACTCTTTGCCAGGATATGGATAGGGGCGGGATTGTTGGGAATCAGATTGGGATCAGAAATAGAAAAGTAATTAAATGAATCTAAGGAGATCATGAGGTAATGCTCTGAATCTGAATTATCCGAGGAGGAATCGTCCATACCGTTTATATTAATAATTAGCGGATTAACGGATGGTGTAACATGATATCGATGCTCTATAGAAATGACGTTATGGACACAATTTTTCCATATCTCGGTATTAGAAACGTCATTACACACGTCTCGTATATTATGTAACACGATGTTTAATAGCGTTGGAGAAGAATTGCCCCGCCTTAGTCTCTTCTTCACTGAAGACCAAACCTCTTCTATTGGATTAAAAATGCAATGATAAGAACAATATGGCCACTTGTTTCTGCTAATGAATCAATGAAATATTGAGGAGTCAAATGATGTTCTTTGACGATTTTAATTAAATGAGCCTTTGTCTTAGCTGTAGCAGGGATATCAATATTATTGGTATGTAGAAATTGCAAAATTTTCCACTTTCTTGGAATTTGAAGTCGGCGATTTATTCATTCTTCGGGAATGATACGGCGTGTTGTCCATTACTATTACCGAATTTGATGGTATGTTCGGTATAAGTTGTTTGGCAAAACAAGTCTCAAATAAAGATGATGACATATCTTCATGATAATCTGCAAAACTTTGCTTGATATTTTTCGCCGAAAGAAGTAACACCCTTTGAACAAACCCATGTTCATTCCCAGCGTGCAAAATAAATAGTCGTTTCCCCTGAAACACGGAGTTTTCAAGGCACAATTTTTGGAATCGTCTGCCCAACCTTGCTGAACCACATCGTGGGTGTCAAACCACGTTTCGTCTAAATAAACTAATATTTTTCTCTAAAACAATACCGCCTCGTTTAAAATAGCATAAATCGTGAAAATTGTAATATTTGTCAACTTATTAATACGCTTAACAGCATCGTGTTGTGTTTTATACATTTTTTCACTTTTTAAACAGATATAAATATTTAAAATGACTCTTTGAGTTTCTACAGGTAAATCTTTATTTGTAAATTCCCAAATTTGTACCTTGTTTTCTTCTAAATTCGGTTGTTGCACAGCCGACAGATCGAAAACGGGAGTTTCGACAACCGATTGCGGTGGTACATCATCAAAAGGTCTTCATAAATTCATTTCAATATAATAGTCTGGGTGCCCGCCGACATAAAGCGCTACTTATTAATAACCGGCTATAAGTTTTTTGATTGCTTCACAATACAGAGTCTACCACATTTCCTCAGTGAAACCGTTTGTAGTGTGGCCGTTTTCCCTCTAGCTTCACCGAAACATGTAAAAAAAATACTGGAAAAAAATTATAAATAACCAGCTGATTTTTTCAGTAAAGCTTAAAAAAACGATGTATTATCATGTATTCACATTGTCCGACAAAATAAACTTGCCTAGTTTCCAGTCCGACGATGAAAATCTGAAAATTTTCGATGACAAAATATTTATTAATATCTGTCGGACAAAAAAAGAAACTTGTTTTTAAGAGACGAACTTACTGTGTGGAACATTTGTCCGACAAATATATTGGGCCAGATCTGCAGTCCGACAAAAAACATCAGTGTCACGTCGCGTATGAATCAGAAATTTCGATTGTCTTAGATCGTTATAACTGACCGCTATTACACTTCACGCGCCAACTTAATATTGCGTGAACAGTTGGGAAATGATAACACGTAATTGTAACTTCGGATTTACTAAACTATTTAAATGCAACAAACTTAAATACAATGGAATAGGTGAAGATAGATAGTGATTCTCTCGCAGTTAGACGAAGAGTGTTTCTTAAAATTAAAGTACTCAAAAATTGGAGAAGAGAAGCTCGATCTTCGCTTATTGGCCGGTTACATTGCACCCCTCTTTACTCGTCACCCATTGGTTGGAAAATCACCCCGGTAACGAGTAAAGGGCGTTTTGACCATTGCTGAAGATCATCGCTTTCATCCCATATAATACAGATGGTACACATATTTAGAGATCGCGAGGTACCCTCTACTTCCTCGAAATGCGGTCATAACTTATCTGTAAAGACTCGATGACTTTCCTGGAGGGTCTTTATTACCCTTACGGTTAAATTGTCTACTTGAACTGTGATTTATTGGAAATAAATCTCGAAGAAGTATCGGGTACTCGAGGTGACAGCAATATATCTGTAAATCATCATTGGTTCAACAATAACTTAAAAATGTCACTTATCTGAGCCGGAACAATCAGTTTGTAAAAATTTTGAAGTGAAAAAAATTTAAATTCACTCGGAGCCTAAAATATATTAATAACTGTCGGACAAATGAAAAATTGGGTTTTTAAGACCAGTTCTAAATGTTTGGTACTTGTGCCCGACAAATATGTAGGGGCAAATTTACGGTAAAATGTAATAAACATGAATTTTTGAATATTGCATTACTACACGATCTTCATGTTAACAACGAAATTAATTAAAGTAATGTATATATAAATAAAGTAATATTATAAATAAACATACTATAAGTAAAGTGTAAAAAGTATGTTTATGGTTAATATTTTCTATTTAAAGAAATAGATAATATAATATAAATAATATGAATAAAATGTTATAAAAAGTTACAAAAATTTTATTTTTGAAATATACATATCAATTTTTTTACACGTCCTCAGTGTCTTCGTGGTCCGAATCTTCATCGCTTGAAAAAGTGCCTTCTTCATCTTTCTCCTCATCATTCTCCTCGTACAGTTCATTATCAGAATCTGAAATAAAAATGGTTATAAAAAGTTATTACAAATGTCACATTAAATTAAGTATAAATTATTAGTATAAATTAATAATACCTGCAATATGTTTTATTTTATTTTAATTAAGTATTAAACTTACCTTTCATTTGCTAAATACTTTTTTTTCATATTGAATTCCTTGTAGCAGGATGAATGATAACCAAGTACTTCAAGTACGTGGTACCAAAAACAATGCTGAAAATCAACTGGCGTTTTGGCCGGTTTTGGAATTTGGAGCCATGTATGTCACATACTATCTAAATAACATTGAGATGTTGCCAGTATACCTGGCGTTTCGGAGTTGTTTAAACAATTTAAAAGCGCGCTATTAAAATAATTTGAAAAGCCCATTTTTTCTGTCGGACAACTAATGCATTATGTTCTACTCTTTATTTAAAATCAGTAAATCCAAAAAACAAAATGTTATTAATAAATATTTTGTCATCGAAAATTTTCCGATTTCCACCATCGGACTGGAAACTAGGCAAGTTTATTTTGTCGGACAATGTGAAAACATGATAATACATGGTTTTTTTAAGCTTTACTGAAAAAATCAGCTGGTTATTTATAAATTTTTTCCAATATTTTTTTTACATGTTTCGGTGAGGCTAGAGAGAAAACGGCCCCACTACAAACGGTTTCACTGAGGAAATGTGGTAGACTCTGTATTGTGAAGCAATCAAAAAATTTATAGCCGGTTATTAATAAGTAGCGCTTTATGTCGGCGGGCACCCAGACTATAAGGATTAAACAATACCGTTATGCACTTCACTGACCCAATGTGGGAGGGAACGAAATGAAACGTACGCGGAGAGAAGAGAAAGAGATACATGCGGCACCTGCATGAGAGAAAGAGATGGAATTACGAAGTAGCCCATATTTCGCGTTGTTGCCAAAATGTGAATAAATACATTTATCTCGCAAGGTTGACGATAATTTGCCGTTGTATATTTAGCTAATGTTGGTATTTGTTGTTGGGAAACTCTGAATAATACCGTTTGTATTATGAATTTTAATACTAGGATACAATTCCAATATAATTGCTAACATAGGAATACCAAAAATTAGTTGTTATAATTGTTAAATATATCTCTGCGATCAATATGACAACAGAGCCGTTGCAAACTGACTAAGGAAAGACTTTGTATATAAAATTCCTATTTTTTCGACTCCGTTAACGAATGCAATACTAGATCAATCTACCAAAATATTTTTCAGAAACCTTTGTCATGTAACAAACAACCAAAAGAAATATTTACTAACGAGAGAAAATGTTAATATTCAATACTAAATATAATTTAGAAAATGGTGATAATGTTGCCATGAATCCAATTGGCCAATGTCTGGCCATATGAGGGTCTTACGATGTTACACATTGGCATTTTTTATTTTCAAAATTATTTATAACAATTTAGTACAGGGATGAGCAACCTTTTTTTTGGGTCGGGCCACTTACAATTCTGAAAATTTTGTTCAGGCCGCATATGAGTGTGTTTTCTCGTTTGACGTTCTATTTATTAGTTGAATAGGATAGGTTTGCAGGAGCTTGGCGGGCCACACGTTGCATGACGACGGGCCGCATGCGGCCCGCGGGCCGCGGGTTGCTCATGCCTGATTTAGTATATATTTAAAATTTTATACATATTTTGTCAGTTTATTTATAACCATGAAAACTAGTCAAAACTAATTAGAAAACCTTTATTAGGGAGATATAATGAAATTACCAGGAGGTCTTGGCACATATGTAAGAATTTAATGAAACAAATATGTTTGAAAAATTGTTTTTCATCAAATAGTTTCGAATTATTAGCTATTGAACTAAGGGGTCAATACATATTATAACCGATAGTACATGTTATTATATATTTGATAATATATATTTGATATTTGACTTGATATCTGTTTGTGACAATGTCTCTATTAAACACATGTCATTAACAATAATTGGCTTTGCTTGTTTAGTAACATAATAACTAATGAATATGATATAGTTCCAAGAAAATACTTCACATTACCATTACCTCTAATTATCAAATTATAGATTGTTGATTATCAATCAATTCATCACTATGAATAAACTTCTTTCAATATCGTAATTCAATGCTCCTTAATTGCTAGATGTATTAAATAATGATCGACTATTAAAACTTCTTTTTTTCCCCCAGATTTTTAAGTCTCTTTGTCGCCTGTTAGGAGCCAATTTAGACATGACTATTGGAGCACTGTTGAACCCCTTTAATGCTCTCACTCCAGTTGGTCACTCCACGCTCTACCGACTCAAGGTGTTTGCATCCTAGTCCCACTCTTTTATAAGACATTGGATCCTATTCAGTTTGGTTACAAGCGTAAATAGGAATGTGATATTGGATTGGAGACTTTTTTCACCCCCCCCCCCCCCCCCCAATACACACACCATTCATAGTTTCAGTGCGATTTAAACCTATGACAGCCGTGGCTATTCGACTTAAAGCAGACGTTGTAAGCCAAACCATCACCATTACCTTTGACTATTAAATTGAAATTTCAAGAATCTTGACCCCAAACAATTTCATTATTACCCTGACTATAAAGGTGTTTAAAAAATATAAAAAAAAATCTAGGTACTTACTATCATCCAGATGATACATTAAATCTGCGTTAACTACAGAATCCAAAGTGGAAAGCAGAGCATCCTTATCCTCCTCTAACTGACTAGCTCCCTTTCGTAATTTCTCAACATGTCCCTCTAGTATATCCAGCATCTCCAGGATTCTCTCCTTGGGCGGTTTGGGGTTCATCACGTCGTTCTCATCGATCTTTGGCAGCGTCTGGAGGACCACCGAAGTCGGAAGGTCTGAAAACGTTTGAAATACACTTGAATTTTGAGGTACTATAGACAACACTCAAGGAAACAATGACAATGATTGTAAAGTGACAAAATAAAAAGAAAACAAAAAGTAACGTCGCATACTTGCGAGAGATGTACCAGGTGCCGGATCGACATCCATACTGGAAAAGGTGTCTTTCTGGGACGCCAGTACGATAGTTTCACGTTTATTCTAGAACTTCTTCCCGGCTCGACGTTTTTGGGGGTTGACGTTACTTGGAACCACAGAAACACAGAACATCCTGGAACTAGAAAATACCGTGAATCGTGGAACGTAAAATACATACCAGAGAACATAAAAATGTCCACTTTAACAATATGCGAGGAAAGTGTGACGTCAGAATTTGGTAACCATGGCAACTGACGATGATTTGTGGTTGGTTGGAATATTTTCGTCTTTCGTCATCATTTCGTCATGTCTGCTCGTCGGCCATGTTAGAGGTCGATTTCGATTACTTATAGTAGGGGAGCCCAAGAGGGGATTTGTGGATTTACTCGAGCGTGTCAGATTAATACAGGGTGATCAAGAATGACTGTTTGAGTTGGCAATACTATCTGGAGGATTTTTTTGCCTAAGGGTTTGCAAAGCTACAACCAGACAAGGCGTATCAACTTTAAATAGGTTGCCTCAAGCAGTCCTGACCTACCACAACGTCATCTACGTCACACGGTGACCGGCGATGCAAAAAATACTTTGAAAAACTCAAAACTGTTGTCAATTACAAACGAAAATGCCAGCCAAACGCCGAATTGTCAGAGTAATACAGAGCATAGATGAAACCCTCGCCAGAAGCTGTTCAATGAGGTAACTTTTTTAAAGTTGATAGGCTTTGACAACCAGATATGTTTATTTCATTTATTTGACAAAACAATCAGCGTTATTTAAGTGGCTGGATCGCCATAGCAGCGAAGGCCAAATAAAAGGCGAAGAAGAACAATCAGGATAAGATTGTAGGTTATGTGAATAAAAATTAACGCTTAAAAATGAAACTCGAAATACAGAACAAAGATTTAATTAAACCGGCTAAAGGTAATGCTCAAAATGCCCCCCATTTTGGTCCAGACATAAATTAACTCTTCTTTTTAGGCTCTCGAAGATATTCACCAGCATATTGGGGGTAATGTTTGCCACTTCCTGAACTATTGCCTATTGCAGCTCTTTTCAGTATGCAATACGTTCCTAAAGACATTGTCCTTCAAGAGTCCAAACAACGAAAAATCTAATGGAGTGAGATCTGGTGACCTGCTTCACCAAATGCACCGACTAATACCGTACTCTGTCGCCAAAATTCTATCTTAAATATCCCATAGTAGCACGAGCCGTATGTGCCCTTGCAGAGTATTGTTAGAAATATCCAATTTGACGCTCTTCGTCTGTTAATTGGTTTATAAAAGACCTCAAAAGGTGTTGGATATATCTCTCCGAATTGACGGTAAAATTAAAAAATATTGGCCCATACACCCGCGTACTTGACACTGCCATCCAAACACAAACTTTAACCGGGTGTAAATGTGTCTCTCTGATAGCGTAAGGATTTTCACCTGACCAAATTCTGTAATTTGGTTATTCACATAGCCGTTGAGATGAAACCAGGCTTCGTCGGAATAGAAGGTATTGTCAAGGATATCATTATTATTTAATATGTCATTGAACCAATTGCAAAATAAAACTCTCTGCGGGTGATCAGGAGGGGTTAATGACTGGACGATGGAAATTTTGCAAGGGTGGTACTTTAATTTCTTTTTAAGCACAGTGGAGTAACTTCCATATGTTAAGCCTGTAAAACCGTAAACTAGAACAACATGGAAAAGTGGAAGTCTTATGGATAAGAATAAAAATTGGTTGAATAGGAGGCATAAGGACCCAACCTGTTTGAAGGGAGAGCTTTCTTAAGGATTTGCGAGGACTTGTTTGCATTCGAGTTCTGATATCCTCGACAACTTCCTCGTTTAGAGTAGAAGGTCTACCAGTTGATTTTTGTTTGCTTACACTCCCTGTGTTTAAATAACGTTCAACTACTCGCATGCAATGTTGCTGAAAGACAGCAAAGGTGACCCAAAGTCTTCGGAAACACTTCCTGAAATTGCTGGTATGTCGCTTCGAGAGAGTACTGCCAACCAGTAATTGGGTTATAAATCCCGCTTCGAAAGTACGCCATTCCAATGAAAATATCGTGCTGTAACGTGAAAACCATTTTAAATAACTAAATTTGAAAAGAATACCAGAAATTTGATATTGAAATAGCAAATGGCATCTGTCAATGACCGCTGTCAATGTGACCAACCGGATATTACTCCAGTTGTACCATTTAAAAATGAAATTCAGTATTGCCAACTCAAACAGTCATTCTTGATCACGTTGTATAAGGGAGGATACCTTATATATTGATAAGTACCTCCAGCCAGTATGAGCCCTTAATATGGGGGGGGGGGGTTCAGCAAGGGGGACCGGTCAGATTAGTAAAAAAAATCGATCATCTGAAATACTCGAGCACGTCAGATTAAGATAGGGGGAGTTAATTACTAACTAACAAGTGTCCATTTTGCTAATCTGACGATTTGAGCGTAACCGAAGGGAGTGGGAGGGTAACAAAGTTGCAAAAAAACGATGTGTGGATTTACTCTAGCGAGGTCGTTTTCTTTTTTATTCTAGAGGTAATTATACCAGAATAACAGAAAAAATATTATCTGACGATTTCCGCAAGTCGAAAGTAATCAAAATCGTTAATTAAGAGCGTGCAGCTATGGTAAAACATATATTTCCCACTCCACGACTCTATGTCCCTTTCGCTTTTTGTCTGTCTCTGTCTGTCTCGCACCCAGGATTGGATTAACCCCATCATGTATCATGTCTATTTGTAGCATTTGTTTTGGCCCTGAAAAGGGTCGTTAATTACCAGCAGTACTGATTGCCAGTTTCACAATAAATGTTCGAAGTGTCACTTGTTGTCAGAATTAGATAGGTTCAAATCAATAGAGCGCGGCACATCAAAAATTACATGCACAAAAATTCCAACGCCAACTATACCAAAATCCGTTTTTCTTCACGAGTGACTCATAGTCACACCAAGTTGCGAGTGGCACACGCAAAACTCATAAAGTCACATACCTAAGTTAGCGCGATTTGCCGCTTTAGCAAATTTCCAACGTAAAGAGAGAGACAGAGAAAAGCGTAGTTGCCAAAATTTAAAAATTCGCTGTATAAAACATTGGTCGAAACCCGTAAAATGGCAATATCGAGAAACTTGTTTACACAGGGAACACGTGGTCGGGGCACACTGTCGGTGCCCGGCGAAATACGCGCTAGTCAGTACACGTGTGATATTCGTTTTTATTTTTCATTAGGCAATATTTCTTCCAGTCATCTGATTTCTGTAGTAGCGCTATAATTATTTCAATATTATAGTTGCAAACTAACCTTGTTTCATTCCATTAAATGATATAACTTCGATTATTTATATTTCGAAGACAAAATGAAACATACACGCCCCTGTTTCTACTTTCCCCTCACTTCTTCATCCCGCGGAGGACTAATTGATTCCAGGTATTTACTCCGAATTGAATCGACACTCGGGTTAGATGACAATCATTTTGAAACACATTGTATTACGCCTTATGGGTTAGGTTACCATGGCAATTGTTGCTACACATTTTTTTTTTATTATTTCGGAGGTGACACTTCACTCTAATTAAAGTCACTAGATAGCGTCCCTTATTCACTGATATTAAAGTCACTAGATATTGAAAGTAGCGCAATTCATTGTACCAATTAAAGTCACTAGATATACAAAGTACCGCAATCGTCCGCCATATTGGTTCGGTTTGTGGTGGGGGAAATAGCGCGTTATTCAAGTATGCGAACTTGAATAATTCTTGAAGGGGTGAAGTGAATGAATGGAAAAGTTACGTAGGTGATATTTCTTACAAAAATTAAATTGTTATAAATTAAGGTTATGTTGGCCTATTTTATGAAACTGCCAACAGCACTCCGTGAATATTATCATTACTAATAAATGATATGTAATATTATTCTATTATTACCAGTACTTACAATGAAAACTTGAAAGCTAAATATATGAAAATTTGTTGCATTCTCCTTCATCTACCCATTTTTTCAATTTAAAGAACAAGAACAAGTGATAAAAGTAACTAAAATTGAAATAGAGTAGGTAATATGCTTAGGTAGACATAATCAAAAACAGTAAAGAATTAACACTATTTTTTTAAATGTGAGTGAGTATAATAGAAACAGGTTCATAACATATTTTTCTGTTTACTGGAACAAACCTATCATTTTCTTACTTGCCTATATTCAAAAGAATTTGGAAAGTTATACCCTAAACACTGTCAAATAAAACCAAGTGTATGCGTTACAAATATATATTATTCAATAAATGCACGCATGATAATACTACGGCTACTTTGAACATCCGTATTCGTATTATTTGTACCAATGTTTTTTGATAAAAGATATAAACGGCTCCTTAGAAATATCTTAACTAATTTGTTACAAATATTGTGGCAATTTAAAATATGTTTAGGAGCTGGAAATTGTTTATGTATTTTATTTAAAATATCATAAAGATTTCACAACAACACCACACCATTTTTATAAGCAAATCCCAATCGAAAAATAAAAAATCTCGCCTTTATTAGAAATTACCGCGTTACGACAGACACCACGCGTTACCTCCTGGAAAAATGATGTTATGATGTCATTTGTCAATAATTGTCACAAATTCGACAACTGTTTAGTGTAGAAAATAAAATTCCTACTAAAATCCCTAAAAATAGCCGCCATTTTGGTTCGGAATGATTCTATCTCTCTCTTACACGTGGGGTCAATGGATTGCGGTACTTTGTATATCTAGTGACTTTAGTACCAATGAGTTAGAGAGAGAGACGCGTATTTGGGACACAATATGGCGGATTCTGTCAAATTTGTTTAATTTCTGTAAACTCTGTGTGTAAACTGCTGTCTGCTGTCAATTGTTGAGACTAAAGTCACTAGATATATGTAGTGTATATATAGTCCATATAGTAATGGACATCCTTCATTAAACAGAAAGGGGCTCAAAATGGCTCCTCCTTGAAAGAGGAACGGACACCGCCAGCCATATAATGTGTCTACAGTGGAAGCTCGGCTATTCGGCTTTCAATCAACAACGCTACAATATTAATTGGTACTTGAGCAATCAACTATCACCAACATTCCCATATAACCAATATTCTTTATTCATTAAAATTAAAAATGGATAACCTATACAAAATTCAAATAAAGTTGACAGACGAAACACGGAACATAATACGGTTGGAACAAAACTAACAAAAGACATTTTACTTTGGCATTACTGATTTGAGACACAATATGGCCGCTCAATTGCGCTACTTTATATATCTAGTGACTTTAACTGATATATTGTGTCAGATCGTTGCTACCGAGAAATCAAGTGAATTCACTATAAAACTGGGCTAACCGGAAGCAAATTCAAGAAATATAATGATCAAAATGTTTCGGTAAATTAGACAAAACGCTGTTCAATGTGTAAGAAAATTATATGTAAATTATCGATAATAGTGTAATGCGAGAAGTAAACAACGCGACACCAACTACGACGCGTAAAGACAGCTGCACGAATTTTCCCGGAATGTTGTTTACGAAAAGCAATTAATTTGTGACCTTCTGAACATTTGCTGCGTAGGCGTTCTAGAAGGTACGAGAAGGATCTCGATTATGGTTGGGGGTGTATATATAAGGGGGCTTGTGATCGAGGGAGTTAGTTAGAACTAGAGAAGCAGACGTGAACGCGACATACGATCCGAAAGCGGAGCAGTACAAATAAATTATGTAGTGTCTAGTCTAGTGTACAAGTAGTTAAGTGTGTTAAATAAATTAGTGTTCAATTAATGTAAATAAATTATCAAATAAACGTTACATTGGTGTCAGAAGAGCGGATCATGAAGAAGTTACGCGAATTAAAAGTGGCCGAGTTAAAAAAAGAACTCGAGGAACGGGAATTGGAAACAGGAGGGAGGAAGACTGAACTCCAGGACCGGCTCTCAGCATTTTTGAAAGAAAATGGCCAGGACCCGGAAGTTTTCGAGTTCGAAGACGATGACATCACGAAGCAAATCGCCGCCCAGAGGGAAGAAAGCGCCGCCCAGAGGGAAGACATCACTGCTCAAATCGCCGCCCAGAGGGAAGACATCACTGCTCGAATCGCCGCCCAGAGGGAAGAAATCGCTGCCCAGAGGGAAGAAATCGCCGATCAGAGGGAAGACATCACTGCTCAAATCGCCGCCCAGAGGGAAGACATCACTGCTCAAATCGCCGCCCAGAGGGAAGAAATCGCTGCCCAGAGGGAAGAAATCGCCGATCAGAGGGAAGACATCACTGCTCAAATCGCCGCCCAGAGGGAAGACATCACTGCTCAAATCGCCGGCCAGAGGGAAGACATAATTACTCATATTACTGCTCAAATCGACGACCAGAGGGAAGAGATATCCGACCAGATGGAGGCTCAGCGTAAGGAGATTGAAGAGAAGATCAAGCAGTTGGAAGAACGACTCGAACAAGTCAGTAGCGGCGAGGGGAAAGAAGACGAAATTAAACAGAAGACGAAGCAGTTGGAAGAACGACTAAGGCGAGTCAGTAGCGGCGAGACGAAGGAAGAAATAAAGGCGGTCGTTCAACAGAACTCGATATGCACCAATCGAGTGACGCCCCCAACGTTCGACGGAAAAATTCTGTGGGCCAGTTACAAGAAGCAGTTTGAGGCGGCAGCGGAGGCTAATGCTTGGTCCCCTCACGAGAAAGCTGTTTCCCTAACGGTAGCCTTACGTGGAGAGGCGTTGGAAGTTTTTCAGACGCTATCCACCGAGGAAGCCGGGAATTACAATGAACTGCTGAGGCGACTGGAAATGCGGTTCGGCCAAACACATCTGGAGCAAGTCCATCAATCCCAGATGTCCAATCGCCGTCAGAGATCGAACGAGACCCTGCAGTAGTTCGAAGCGGACGTAGCCAGACTAGTGAGGTTGGCGTATCCCACGGCACCGGAACAGATGATGGAGTGCCTCGCAGTGCAGACGTTCGTGAGCGGGCTGCGGGACCAGGAACTGCAGAGGGCCCTGAGACTAGCTCGACCAAAAACTAATGGACGCGCTTGCCATCGCACTGGAGCATGATGCAGCCATGGAAGCCTCCCGCGGTCACGGCCGTGTTCGAGCGGTTACAGAGGAAGTAGACACTGAAAAACTCGTGGAATGGGTCACACAGCAGATCATGGTGATGCTGTCGGCGAAGAAGAAGGTAGTTCGCTGTTGGAACTGTGGCGAAGTGGGCCATGTGAAGAGCTCTTGCAAGCGGCCTAGAACAGCGGCGCCGGCAAAGGCCCAGGAAAACTAATGCGGGTCGATAAGAAAGGGGGAACGTCTACCCGTAGCAGTGGAAACCTCCGGGCCAGTATAGCCTCGTTTTCCCACCAATTGGGGAGCGCGTACGTCGATGGCACTATCGACGGGAGATCCCACGCCATGCTTGTGGACACGGGAGCTACGAAGACGATCGTACGCTCGGAAGTTGTGAGGGACCGTAAGAAGATTAGGCCAAGTAGGTGGCAATTGAGAACTGCCACTGGGGAGAAGGCAGTAATACACGGTGAAGCGACGATTAGCATGACGTTGGGACGAGTAAAGTTTGACCATCCTGTTCTCATAGCCGAAATTGAGGAAGACGTCATACTGGGGATGGACGTCATGAGGAATCATGGATTCCAGTTGGATTTCGGACACCGAGTGTTGAGGATCGGTCAAGAAGAATTACTGCTACACAATCGTGACAACTTTGTGTTAGACGTAATAATGGCAGAAGATGTGATTCTCCCTGAACGAAGCGAAACGATCACCTCTACCTGTCTGAGTGGTGTTGTGGAAGAGGGAATTCCAGCCGTGATCGAACCAGAAAACGATGACAATCGACTGGCTCGGGGGGTACTGGTAGGAAAGGCGCTCGTTACTCTCTCAAGTGAAGTGCCTGTGCGACTACTCAACATCAATCAGTACCCGGTTACCATCAAGAAGGGTACGAAGCTGGGCACGTGTATAGCCGCTTCGGCCATCGTCAGGGGCGTTAGTGAGAAAGGAAGGTCCAGTCACACTCCGCAGGACTTGGAACGAATTCTTTCCCAGACCAGTGCGTTTCTCTCGCCCATACAGAAACAGAAGGCCAATGAATTAATAAATAAGTACCAGGACATATTTACCACCGAGAATGGAAAGCTGGGAAAGACCAAGGTCGTGACACATAAAATTGACACGGGCGAAACACGACCGATTCGACAAACAGCAAGACGACTACCCTTGGCCAAACGGGAGGAAGCCGAGAAAATCATCAAGGACCTAGAGCGGGACGGGGTCATCGAGCCGTCAAGCAGTCCATGGGCCTCGCCGGTAGTACTGGTGAAGAAAAAGGATGGGACTACTCGATTCTGTGTAGACTACCGGCAGGTGAAAAGTGTCACCAAAAAGGACAGCTACCCGCTACCACGTATCGACGACACACTCGATACCCTTGCTGGATCCACGATATTTTCGACCTTGGATTTAAAAAGCGGCTATTGGCAAGTCGAAATGGACCCTGCCGATAAGGAAAAGACGGCATCTACCTTCGGTAACGGCCTGTGGCATTTTACAGTCATGCCATTCGGACTTTGTAATGCCCCAGCGACGTTTGAGAGGCTGATGGAGAGCGTGCTAATGGGTTTGACGTGGAAAACGTGCCTAGTCTATTTGGACGATGTCATCGTGATGGGCAAGACCTTTGAAGGACATCTGAAAAACTTAGAGGACGTCTTCCAGAGACTGCGAGGTGCGGGGCTGAAACTGAACCCGAAGAAATGTCAGCTCTTCAGAAGGAAGGTCTCGTACTTAGGGCACGTAGTGAGCAGAGAGGGCGTCGCCGTTGATCCGGACAAGACAAGTACGGTGAAGGAGTGGCCAATACCGGTAGATAAACACCAGTTGAGGAGTTTTCTGGGCCTCTGCACGTACTACCGACGATATGTCCGGATGTTCTCCGACGTCGCTAAGCCGTTGACAAGGCTCACGGAAGAAGGACGAAACTTCTGCTGGGATGAGGAATGCCAGTCTGCCTTCGACGAGCTGAAGAGGAAGTTGACCAGTGCCCCAGTGCTGAGTTTTCCTCTGCCAGAAGGACAGTTCATCCTGGACACCGACGCGAGCAATGTGGGAATTGGAAGTGTTCTGTCGCAGCGCCAGGAGGGACAAGAACGTGTCCTTGGATACTTCAGCAAGGTACTCTCCAAACCAGAAAGGAATTACTGCGTCACCCGGCGTGAATTATTGGCCATCGTCAAATCCATCGAGCACTTCCATAAATATTTGTGTGGAAGGAGGTTTTTGATCCGGACCGATCATGCTGCTCTTAAATGGCTCCTCCAGTTTAAGAATCCCGAAGGACAAATCGCTCGCTGGATCGAGAGGCTCCAGGAGTATGACTTTGTCATAGAACATCGGCCAGGACAGAGTCATGGAAACGCAGACGCACTCTCGAGAAGACCATGCCCTGATGAGTGTCCTCATTGTCATAGAGCTGAGGAAAAGTCCGAGAAAGTCTATCGAACGACCGTGGTCGCCGAGGAATGGACACCATCCTCGTTACGACAAGAGCAAGGAAAAGACCCGGTTCTCAAAGAAATCCTGGTTTGGAAAGAGGGAGGAGAGCGTCCTGAGTGGCAAAAGGTATCACCTGGCTCGCCAAAACTCAAGAGCTATTGGGCACAGTGGGACTCGCTAGTGGTTGAGGATGGACTACTAAAACGCGTACTGGAGAGCCAAGACGGGACGGAGGAAAGACGGCAGTTGGTAATTCCCTCCAGTAAAATCCCGGAGGTCTTGCGGCACCTTCACGACGAATCGTCTGGTGGACATTTAGGGATCAAGAAAACCCTGCAGAAAGTACGAGAGCGATTCTACTAGATCAATTGTTCAGACGACGTGAAGGACTGGTGCAAGAAATGTACTACATGTTTCGCAAGTAATGGGCCACAAAGACGACCGAAAGCTCCCATGAAACAATATAACGTCGGGAGCTCCTTCGAAAGGATCGCTATTGATATAGCAGGACCCTTCCCTGAGACCGAAAAGGGGAATAAATACATCCTGGTCGTAATGGACTACTTTACGAAGTGGGTAGAAGCGTACGCTCTCCCTAATCAGGAGGCAGAGACAGTGGCCGATGTGCTCGTGAAGGAGCTGTTCTGCCGGTCTGGAGTACCCATGGAATTACACTCGGATCAAGGAAGAAACTTTGAGAGTGGCCTATTCCGGAGGATATGTGAGAAGTTTGGGGTACGAAAAACAAGAACCACGGCCCTTCACCCTCAGTCTGACGGCATGGTAGAACGGATGAATCGTACCCTCAACCGCTATCTGGCGAAAATGGTCTCGTCACATCAACGAGACTGGGACGAACACGTGCCGTTCTTCCTGATGGCCTACCGCTCGGCCGTTCATGAGTCGACAGGACAAACTCCAGCCAAAGTCCTGTTCGGGCGAGGACTTAAACTGCCCTGTGATCTAATCTTTGGCGCTAGACCGGACGAGGACGTTTCGGGGGAAGATTACGTCTCCCGGATGCGGCAAAGGATGAACGAGATTCACGATCAAGTCCGATACCAACTAAATATCGCCAGTGATCGCATCAAAGAGCGTTACGACATCAACGCTAAAGAGGGTGGCTACCAAATGGGAAATCGAGTTTGGCTGTACAACCCACAGAAGAAACGTGGTTTGTCCCCTAAGTTACAGACCAATTGGGAAGGTCCCTATGTTGTGAAGAAACGAATCAATGACGTGGTCTACCGGGTAAGCAAACTACCAAATGGCAAGCCGAGAGTGGTGCACTTCAATCGGTTGGCACCCTATGAGGGGTCGCACGATGAGGCGGAGGTTCCCCGAGTAAGAAACAACAGGATTTGTTCAGCGTACCTGAAGAATACTCGTTGGCCCATTGTGTGTCCACCGACCTGGTAATGTCACGAGGTATCGCCACGGTTTTCAAGAAGAAGTACGGGCGCTTGGAACAACTCAGAGCGCAACTCCCGGAAATTGGCAAGGTTCTGGAACTAGGTGACAACGTAAGACACATCTTTTATCTGGTTACGAAGGAGATCGGGTCCCTTAAACCATGTTATCACGATGTATGGCGAACCTTGCATAGGCTACGAGACCGACTGCTGGAACTCGACATCAGGAAGCTAGCTGTCCCCAAGTTAGGTGCTGGACGACATCAGCTGGACTGGAGGGTTGTCCGGAATATGCTGGAAGTAGTGTTGAAGAATACCGGAGTGGAAGTTTTAGTCTGCTGTTTTGGGCCTACACCATGTCGACTCGGGAAGACGGTCCCCTGTTATTTTGACGCCACGTCTCGCTGTAAGCGGGGGACTAACTGCAGGTTCCTGCATGGGCCTACCAGGGATACGTTCCGAGACGAAACGTCTCTAAGGCGGGGGCAGTGTAATGCGAGAAGTAAACAACGCGACACCAACTACGACGCGTAAAGACAGCTGCACGAATTTTCCCGGATTGTTGTTTACGAAAAGCAATTAATTTGTGACCTTCTGAACATTTGCTGCGTAGGCGTTCTAGAAGGTACGAGAAGGATCTCGATTATGATTGGGGGTGTATATATAAGGGGACTTGTGATCGAGGGAGTTAGTTAGAACTAGAGAAGCAGACGTGAACGCGACATACGATCCGAAAGCGGAGCAGTATAAATAAATTATGTAGTGTCTAGTCTAGTGTACAAGTAGTTAAGTGTGTTAAATAAATTAGTGTTCAATTAATGTAAATAAATTATCACTTAAACGTTACAATATTATAGAGTTGGGTAGTATTAATGTAAAATTTAATATGATTATGATTGCTCTTCAATGTAATTTTGTTTTGTCTTTCATGATTGGTGGAATCAGTCTCCAGTCTGCAATAAATATAAATTTGTTCAACATTGAAAAATTCACGAAAAAAATTGAATCAAATTGATAAATTTTCCCCTAATACCTACCAGAAAAGAAAATGTTTGTGTTTTTGAGGGTCGACAAACAAAGAGGGCGCTTCCGAAACACAAAATTTAAACTCGCATCTAACTAGGACGACCTACAGAAGGGTTAAAGTCCAAATTACGAAAATTTCTCTGAAAAATCGGTAAAATACATGTAACTTTTTTTATATAAAATGATCACTGCGCACGCATATAAACATTCGAAAAAGCAATAATCGATGATACATGAAACAGAAGAAACGATATCAGATTTTGAATAAAAAGCGGGTTTTTTGCGATTTCTGAGCTCCGAATATAAGATATTGAAAAACAGATGCCGGCATCGTATTCTCCGGGAACTTTGGCATCTCCGGTGTAATTTTGACCATTTTTTAGACTAAAATGCCGCGTCGGTACACAAAAAACCGATCGCGGACACCTGGATTATGCCCGTAAACTTCAATATGGGCCTCTGGGGACAAGAAGCGTTCCCCGAGACTAAAAATTTAGGACTATCCTTCTTTCGATAGTACTAATCGATGTACCAATTTTGAGCCCGATTCGAGAGAGTGATGTGGGATCGACTGCTGAGTTGGCGTGGAATGCCCCTATTAGTTTTGACGTGAATAAGAGTGTTAGGTTTGTTTCGTTAGGCTTGGATAAATGTATAAACAAGAATAAATAGTACATTATATTATACTAATTTAATAAGACGGAGTATTATCACACGAGAGTTTTTTAATACAACGAGTGTGACAATACCCGTCTAAATTGGATTATTAAAATAAGATTTTCTCAGAAAATAACGATTTTCCCCACCGAAAACTATCTCCCGATGACATATAAGCCCTTTCCACAGCATTTCCTAATTTCCATTGAAAAAATATATGGAGACCTGCATACTTTACCACCACCGCCAGTTCAATATTTGGTAAAAGCGGCTCGTCCATTTACGCAACTAAAACCATGAAACCAGTTGCATCCAACCGATTTCATGAAACCAGTCACGTCATTTCGCGTCCATTTGTGCAACCTATTTGCAGTTTAGATTAAATGATGTCGTTGTCCGATGAAGATCTAGTTGTGGGTGCTTTGTATTTAAGAAGAAGGAAAACCAGAAAGCGTTTCTGAGTTCATCCTGATTTTAAGAAAAATTGCAAGAAAGGGTTCTCTGTAATAGCAGAAGAGATACAAGACCCAGTCAAATTCCAACAAATTTATAAGCAGGGATATTTCTCTATTTCCCGCACTAGAGCAATATTTGAAGTTTGCTCGTCAGTCGACAAACCTCTATGCATTCTTTCAAAAACTATTGTACTGCAAAAATACTTTAAAAATGCACCTACGATCTACTACGAACCGCTTCAGCACAAAGATCGCACGCAACTGGTCGACACGCGACCAACAAGTTTGGTTGCGTGAGATCGGTTTCGTGTAGGTTGTGTCGCAAATAGGTTGCAGTCGCGCAAGTGGACGGACTTACGTTGCGTTAAGGGGCGGCGGTGGCCGTGTGGTTTAAGGCGCTGGCTTTGAGTCAGGCGGTCACTGTCGTCGTGGGTTCGAATCCCACGTAATCCATGGATGTTGTGATTGTTGCGGGAAGTGTGTAAAATGTATCCAAAATCCCGTTCCTATTCACGCCGGTAACCAGGCCGGATAGGATCGGATATCCTGTAGGAGGGCGGGACTAGGATACACACACCCTGAGTCGGTAGAGCACGGAGTGGATTAACTGGGGTGAGCCTTAAGGGGTACAACCGTGCTCGAGGACCGTGGTTCGGAGCCCACGTTAAACTGTAGGTCCCGTCCAGATTAGCCTTGCAGCAAAAATGAGACGTTAACTACTCACACACACACACACACACACACACACACACACACACACACACACACACACACACACACACACACACACACACACACACACACACACACACACACACACACACACACACACACACACACACACACACGTTGCGTTAAGTAGAAAAATTGCGTTCGCGACTGGTTTCATGGTTGCATGCAACTGAAATTATTAAAACATTTTTACAAATAAGAAGATACAAATTCAAATCAATAAGAATAATACATATTCATGTTTTGTCAAGGTTTCCACGCCACCATGAGGTATTTGACCAGCGCGTTACCTTTTTGGTTGATTATTAATATTATTATTGACTTACAGCATCTACGTTCATGGAACGAACCTTGGCGAAAGGATTGGTACATTGTTGCCGTTGTAAGCAATCTTCAGCAATATACTTTATGGTGTATTTCTGGTTGCCGCCATCACCAACAATACTCTGTTCGTGGCTCGCTTAAAACCACATGTTGGACCATTATAGTTTTTCTTTGGTTTTATTAGAGTGAAAAGCTCAGTTAACCGACTGGAAAATGCATTTCAAAAGATGATTTTTAAATGTTTCGAACCAACTTTATGATTAAAGAAAACGAAAGGTCGGTAGACTCCATTTCACATAAGAAGAACCGTGGCCTTGAGTTCCATGCAGGCCGCATCTCCGTCACGAAGTCGCCCGATCGGCATCTGGACAATAGCGGTCCGAGTAGTAATCGTATTAGGGGATAATATTAATTCGTGTATTGTTAGTTGCCTATGTTGTGTAAACAAAATGAATAATTTATTCTAAATCATTTCGATTTAGTCAAAATACACAATGCACAACGTACAAAACTGTAATAATAATAAAATAAACGACCGTTACGTTACGTTAGATACGCGAACACCGGGCGACAAGCGACAATGCCGAAAAACACGCCAACGCCCCTACGCTAAACCTTCACCCTCCCGCCACTGCTTATACACGAATTACATGAAACTATGGAAAACCGAACATAGCCGATGGAATATGTCGTTCCGTGTAACTCTAGCCCACGGTTCTTCTCTTCTTATGTGAAATGGAGTCTATTTGACAATGCCCCATGGCTTGTGCGATAAGTTCACGATCTGTATGTGCGGCACAGGAATTTATGCGTTTGTTCCACACAAAACGCTCTACAGTTTCTTCAAAAAAGGGATCCATCGCCAAATGTCATTACTCCTATTATTTCCAAACGTGGAAAAGCTGTGTTTAATCAAAGACTAGAATATACACTGGATGACTGGATCCCACCTCGATCCGAAAGAAAACTTTGGTTATATTTTTGTTTACATTCTTATGCATTCCGCATTCCATGTTCCATGTATACATGTATACTACATTCCCACGATTCCCACAGTACATTCCGTTTTCCGTTGGTTGTACTCATAGGGATAAAAGAGAGAGGAGGTAACAATTAGGGAGAGGGGGTAATAAATTTTGTAGACGGAACCGGCCATATTGAGAAGCCACTTTTCGAACGCGTGCTTGCGATTGTTATTGCTGAATTGTGCAGTAGCGGATCTATGGGGGTAGCTGCAGTCTACCATTGGGAACCAAAGTTTATCAATTAATAATAAATACATACATATTTTTAATATAATATACCCACTACATAACTGAATCAGCTCTTCCGCTCCTTCTTGGTTTCCTGCTCGTTCTTTGTCTTCCTGGTATACCTGGAGCACATTTCTTTTTTGGTAATTTTTCTTCTATTAACTGGTTAATCCCAAAATCGGAAATTTTTTTGTTTGTTTCCGTTTTCCAAAGAATGAACAACAGCGTAAGGTTTTAAAAACTGATGTAGGTAATTTTGTTATGAACTATTAGTATAAATATGCGTTACATTAATCAAGAAAATTTAAAAAAACAACATTCTTTACTTAATTCGTATTGAGCAACCTTCGTATTGTTTCATATGTTAGCATTTTGTGACATTTTATGGAAAATAAAACTGCTTCATACAAATTATTATTTCATAATTTTAGTTAATGTAATGCTACGCCATTGGAGAGAAAGATTTCTTCCAGGAAGTCGGCCATATGCAGAAGCCACTTTGGTCTGTGCTTTGGTCTATTTGTTCCAAGCACATTTGTTACCTCCTCTCTCTTTTATCTCTATGGTTGTACTATCCTATCCACGATATGACGTACGCCGTACGCCGTTGCCGGCTGTGGTATAAAATCAAAGTTTTTAGGGAAATAACCGAGTACTTTCTTATCCGATTTTCAAGTTCAAAATTTGGAACGCTGTTTTTTACAATTTTTTTGCGTCAAAGTGGTCTTGCTGGAATGGACAGGTTCATTGCTATCCTTGCTATCGATTAATCAAGAAAAAGTACGTCAGAAACATTACAGTCGAAGAAGTAAACCACGTGATTGGTACATAACCTAGCTACTTTCTTCAAAAAATTATCGGAAGTAATAAAAAAACCCTAATTTCCACATTTGCCATGAATTTCTCTACAAATGAAGCTACAAGTTTGGAAAAGCAGATCGACTTGCTCACACAACCCGTTGAAACCGACATGGAAGCTATCGAGAAGTCTTATGAAATCAGTAGGTGTATAGATTGGATTAAATCAAACAATTTCAAAACAGTAAGAGTAACTAATCATTCATTACCTCCAAAAGATTCGACAGTTTAACTTTTAGGTCTGCCTTCAGTTTCCTGATCATCTTCTTCCAGATTCCAGCAAGGTTTGTTTACAGTTAGAAGAAGCACTCAACCAGTGTATATATATATTAGGAGACACCACATATGAAAGGTACAAGTGATGAGTTATATCACTAAATAGTAATAATTATGGTATAGATATATTATTCCAGCTGTTGTATTGATTATACAGCCGCTGCACATCTAAACGCTGATGCTATTATACACTTTGGGCCGATATGTTACTCCCAGACTTCAGCAAACATCTCCTATTTAAACATTTATGAAAAATACTTCTTACATATCGGTGACTTCAAAAATAAGTTTTTGAAAATATTCCAGGGTGAAAACGGACCCATTTCTATCCTCGCAGACACACCTTACGTACATATTTTAAGTAAGAAGAATATAGTAAAATGTGATCGAAAATGCATAATATTATTTTAGACAATATTCAGACTGAATTTACCAACATTGAAAACATATGTTTTCAAAGAATTGATTGTTCAGATCTGTCTTGTGATACAACCTTAGTATTCTTAGGGAACAACGAAAGGAAACTAATTAACATTCAGATGAGTTTGAATGGTGAGTGTCCCTTTAAATTTTGAGTTACTTTAGTCTTGTGTAGTTATTACTATTTTTATTTTATTTTGTTATTTTTTTAAATATACTAACTGTGAAGACATTTTATTTTTGTTTCAGTAAATAATTTATTCTATTTCGATGGAGATATAAAGAAATTTGAAATACCTCCAGTGATACTCAAGAGGAGAAATTATTTGAAAGAGAAAATTAAAGACAGTAAGACGGTTGGAATCCTTATTGGTACATTGGGAGTAAAGAATTACCTAAGAGTAATTGATAGGATAAAGATCCTTATTAGTAGGAGTTCAAAGAAGTATTACTTGATACATGTTGGGAAACCTACAGTAGCGAAACTTGCCAATTTTCCAGAAGTGAGTTAATATTGTCTCTCAATAAATCATATAGAAGTGAGAAACCTATTTTTGAAGATATGATTTCATTAAACTTTTCATGTTTTATATAATTTAAATCAGTCTCCTAGTAAAAACTTTTAAATGCAAAATAAAACAGCATACAATTAGACAAGTTGTTTTCTAGTACTATAATAAATATATGAAACATATTGATTTATTTGATGATGTGAAATTAGCGGCCAAAAACTCAGCAGTCAGTTTTTCACTATAACATTCCTGGGTAAGGATTCATCACCTTGGTTGGCTAAAACTGCCTCCGCGGTGACACTGTGACAAGCCGACAATCCTTGGCTGTCTGGCCGAAACCGCAATGTGATGTCCTTGTTGTTTGTTTTCCATCGCTTGTTCCAAACCCTTTCGAACTGGCTGCACCATACTGATGACGACCAACAGTCAGAAACACGTGTCGACGGTTGCCCTTTCACACTTCCTGCGGTTTTACCCATGATATCCTGACACATAATGATCAAATGGCTGCGAACTATCAACGAACTGCTAGAAGTGTCACATAGAAAACAGACTGCTGAATTCTAGGCTGCCAACTTCACACCCTTGATTTATTTACCATTCGTTTAAATATTAATTTATGTATTGTTTTCAGATGGACATTTACGTAGCAGTAACTTGTTCTATGAGTGAGATCTATGAAAGCAGAGACTTCTACACTCCCATAGCGACCCCTGCTGATGTGGAAATGGCTCTTAACATTAACTCAAATGAAATAAAATTCTCTTACGATTACAATATCGTATTAGGGGAAAAGTTCAATGCTGACATTTTGAACCATATTGAAATTCAAGATGTTAGTTTATTATCTAACAAGATTCGATCCAATTTGCAGTTAGAAGAGGAAGATTTAAATGCAATGGCTTTAAAAAGTGATGGAAGTTTGGGGTTAAATTCACAGTTTGGTGCAGGGTACTTATCGAAAAGGTCTTGGAAAGGTTTAGTACAAAATTTAGGTGTAGGTGAAGTTGAAATGGCTACAGAAGGTAGAAGTGGAATACCCCAGAAGTACGAAAATGAAAGTAGCTAAGTTTATAGTAAATTATTGAAGATGTTACATAGAAAAGGTTTTAATGTATTTGAATTATTTATTTAATACTTACAAAAATACAAAAAAGATTATTACATATATAACTTTTAATTACAATCCGGTTGATTTCTATTATTTGAGTTATTAGCATTTCTAGACATTTTAAGGTCCCTTTAGTCCAAAATACATGTTTTTGAAAAATGTATGTGTGTACCTATGTATCTCAGAAAAAAATCTTGAGGTGTAATGATTGCACCTGATGAACTGTTTTTAAACATTAGATATTTTATTCTGTATCGAATATGTGTAGTAAAATTCCAGAAAGTAGTCCGGTGGACAAATCGCCATTTTTAAGACTTACAATATATCAAATATTTTGTAAAGTAAAATATTTAAAAACATTCTTTTAATGCTCCAAGTCCTATATAATGAAATTTCTTAAGTATTATATTTCAACATCGTTTTAAAACATTTAATTAATCCACCTACCTACCTTCAATATTTGTCAATAATAAATATTAGCGACCTTTTCCAGAGTCAATTTAAGTAGTATTAAGTAATAAAATTTTGCAACCGCATAAATCTTTGCAATGGAGACCGATAAAGGTAATAGCTGTGTTCAATATCCATTTTATTGCTCCTCTATCCGACCCGTGCCATAATTTGTTGCTAATTTTTACATTACAGCTGCCTGGATCATATTGATATTCTGTTGCGTTCAGGATATATAGGGATGGCTATTCAATTGATGTACAGCAGTAAAGTTTTTTGTGAATCTCTAGAACCAGTACATAATAATTTTTTTTTCTTACAGTTACGTGACAAAGCATCCCATATGGGATGGAACACGTTTAGTTCATCTGCTTTGTTCGGAAAGAATTTTCCGATAATAAAGAATCAAGTTGCCTAACTTAATTGACTGCAAAATATTTATATTTATTTTCGATCCCTACTACGTCTCTTTTAAATCAGTGACCTGAAATTGTATTTTGAAAGTTTGGAGTTTTCCAAACTACAAATAATAAATATTTTAATGAAATTGTTAGCCTGCAATCGATTTTTTTTTCAAGATATTAAAAATTATTTTTTGATGGCCATTGGTCCGAAATCCGATAATAAATTAGTTCGATGAGATTTCTTATTCGAAATAGAACACTAATACAAATTCTATTTCAAAGTATTACGAAGGACGTACGTATTTAGTGGCCTAACAAGTTTTATTACACAAAAACTTGGAAGCGGAATTTGTATACAACCCAAATTAATTTCTGTAAATTACCTGATAGCGAATGGGGCTGCAAACTCAAAAGTCTTTAAGGTTGGCGATAATATCCGTAAATAATAATATTCCTTGTTTACATAATTTTTACGTTGGGGTGGAAGTAGGGAACGTTTTAAAAAACTACATACTTTTATTTCCAATTCAGAACTTGATACACTTTAAGAGTGAAACTGCGAACATATCAATTTCGTTTTCGAACAGTTTAGTTCAAAAGCAAATTAAGAGATAAGAATTCTCGTGTGCATCCTTGTTAATTAATAATTATATTTTGTTCCATTTAGCGTGGGATGTAACATAATAATATCGAATATTAATTCATAATATATTACTCTTTTCTTTTTATCTTTCATGAACTATAACATGCGTAATGTATACTTCGCAGCTCGTTATTTGCTCTTTAATAACCAATTAATGGAAATTGAACCTACGACCTTAATCTGATAATTGTGACTTAAACGTGTTCAGCTCGATTACAAAAATATTACACAATCTACTCTTGCTTTGCTGTTAACCTCTAGCAAACGCCGAAAATAAATTGTAACGAAAATTTCTGGGAGTTTCACGGGGTTCATTCCGACTGGGAGCAACATGGAGAAAATTAGCAGAGTTTTAGTTATTTACGTTGGTGGGACGATCGGCATGCAAAGAAACGAAAAGGGTGGTAAGCTTAAAAAACCCACTCATTTCTTTTACCTAAAATTCCATTTCAGTTTTATGTCCCTTCCCTAACACCTTCTTGACCAAAGTGAAATCTTCTGAACTGCACGATAATGAACTAGCCAAAAAGTACTTCACCGATTTAAAGAAAAACCAGTTATTACTTTCTATGTAAGTGTAATATTCGATTTATTCTGTGATAAATAATTTGTGTTTTAGTGTCAACAAAAATTGTATTATTTTGTACGAAATTATGGAATATTTCCCTCTGTTAGACTCCAGCGATATGACGGACAAGGACTGGATTAAAATCTCCAAAGATTTAGAAGTAGGTACTTATATTAATTACCGCATGTTATGCGATTATAACCTAAATCTCCTTATTAAGAAAATAAGATAATGGTTTTCGATAAATACGTCATCCGTGGCTTTAGAAAATTGCTGTACTAACCCTAAAAAGATGTTTACTATTTTGAATATTGGTGGCACTTTTGAAAGAACAATTTTTATCAGCTCATCCCTGAATTTCCCAAAGACAGATTTTTTTTATAGTCGTTTTGAGAAGAAAGTGGCTTCCATACTTCTGAGGTTGAGTTAAAGTGAGAATCACCTTAACAATACATATTTCATAGATGTCAATTTTTATTTCTCTAGTGCACCCGAAATGGACATAAAAATAAATTTAGTAAAGCGATTTGCTGAAGACGACGGCTGAAACTTTATTGAAATGTTCAAGAAAAAGTTAAGAAAACATGATTTACATTTTTTATATACCAATTTTTATCCTAATTACTTTTAAAATACCAATTCTGTTCTTTAAAGAGAACATTTAGGGGGATTTATCCCCAGGAAATATTGTAAACTCAGGTAAACTTCCTTTAGGGTGTTTCTGCGATTCCAAAATAATAATATATTTTTTTATTTAGAAGTTCAGTGTAATAAATTAAAATTTTTAGAAGTATTATAACGACTTCGACGGTTTTATTGTACTCCACGGAACTGACACATTAGCGTACACTTCTTCAGCTTTGTCATTTATGTTGGAAGGACTACAGAAACCAGTTATTATCACTGGCTCACAGGTGAGTTAGATCTGTTTTTATTGCAATGTTGATGTTTTATTCAAAACTAAAATAATATTGAAATATAATAAAAATAACATATAATAAAATTCGTTTCTATCATTAAGACAAAAAAACTTAGCTTTATCAAAATTAATGAGATTTTCCATTGCCATGGCACGTATGTAGGTACGTGTAATAATGTAAAAGGAAGAATATTCATATGCTGTGTTGTTGTCAAAATACCTTTCATTAATGAATAAGCAATTACACTATTTCATTAGATGTAAGTGTCACTGTGAAATCGATAATGTAATTTACCAAAGACTATTGCTGTAACATAACGTTACGCTGTCCGTTCCTAGAGGACGACTTGACTATGACCACTCTTGAAGATGTTCAAGAAAATGATTATCGCACTTTAGAGAAAATGATATGTAATTATTATATGAATCTTGACCCAAGTTTCGCAGGATAAGACCACACTACATTTGCAATCCTTAAATATATACAGAATTCTGTATATTTTGTTATACATTGTCTTGATTATGGAAAATGTTCACTTACATATAGAATCATTTAAAAATAACCCCATTATTCAGTATTGAAACAATATAAAGGGTACATAACAATATGAATATATTAATTGAACTAAAATACTTACTAAGTATTTACTTAAATCTTGAATATTTATTAGGTTGCATTTTATTTTCTTAGTCTGTATTTAAGTACTTTCATATTTTTATTCTCCGCCGTATTCTCCACATTAACGAATCTGTACCTTCGTACCAAGAATGTAATTTTGATGATATACGAGATCTCGTGATTTTAGAGACATATCGAACGGTCACCAATCTAAATTAATTTTGCGCTGTAGTTTAGTTTTTTCGAGATAATCTTCCTCTATTTTTTGTGCCGATTCCAATTTATAACGAATTTCTTGGTAATAGGAATCTATATTGTATGAGGGATCTATTCGTGTCCCTTCAAATATTTCAGAAAGGTTTACCTTTCTTGCAAACATCCGTTCAAAAGGAGTGTAATTATGGTACGAACTGGGACTAGTATTGTAACAAAACGTATATTTCAGCCATGCACCCCAATCTGTCAGATTCATTGATATACATCCTAAGAAATTCGTTCAAGACACGATGGTTTCTCTTCCTATACTTTGACTGTGACAAGCTGATGCAAATTTGTGATCAATATTCAGAAGTTTTGTAATGTTTTTAGGACTTCATTTCTGTATTCGGTTCCCATATCTGTTCTTATTTCTTTCATAAGGCCATATACTAAAATGAAATGATTTAGCAACAATTACTACTTCTTTATTAGAAATCAATACAATTACAACGTATTTTGTTATCTCGCGTTACATAAGAAATTGCGTAGGAATCGTTTCTTCGGAATTTTGTTATGGTCCTATTGTATCAATACAAACAGTATCAAAAGCCGTTTGAAGGGTCGGGGTTATCGTAGTCGGTTGCGAATATTTCAATTTAATTTTGTTGAATTATAACAGTTTTTGATAAAATTTGACTAGATCTCGTGACATATTTTTTCGGGTATAGGAAGACCTCAGTTTTCTATATAACCTTTTGTTTCCCACAATGCCCGCCAGCCCGCCTGATAAACTATTTTCATGGTATTTTTTTTAAGTTCTATTTTTTTACCCTTGTCTGTTATTGGTTTTGGGGCGCTTTATAGAACAATAGAGAGTTTGAAGTAAAGTTGCCCTTTTTCTTTAAGTTCATTTATCGTGCACGTTTGGAATATTAAATCGGAATCATACAATTTAACTTTGTAAAATCTATGCGGTCGTTAGCCATATTTTCCAGCAGTGCTCAATATTTTTTTGCCGCACCGGTATTAATGTGTTAAGGTCAGAGTTAATATCAAATTTTGAAGTTAGGTTTCGAAAACTTTGGACTCTATTTTTCTTGTTTATTATTTTCAATCTGACTCTGGTACAGTGTCTTTTTCATGGTTTTTTGTAAGTCATGATTTGGACCTAGTCACTACCTAGATTTTGGTGCACATTGTCATGAATGTCTGAGGTATTCTGTAGTAACACGTAATAATGCATCAGTGACTACGTTATCTCCACCTTTTACGCATTCTATTTCGAAGTTATATTCTTCTAAGTGTAAACGCATCCTTGTCAGTTAGGAGCTGGGATCTCTTATCGAAAATAAGGAGACCAAGGATCTGTGATCAGATCCGACTAGAAATATTTTCTGTGCATATAAGTAACACTTATACATTGTTTATCAAGGGCGGAAAAACGAACATTTCAACGAGGCCACTTCCGCACGAGTTGAAATTCCGTTTCCGCCCGTGGTGAACATAGTACTTTTTGCGCAACCCGCTAATAAGCAAATAACGAGAAACTTAATCAGTTTTAATATTAAAATACTTGTCCTATGATAACGCTTTGTACTGATATGTGTATTGTGTGTTGCGACCATAGGGTAACGACTATGGTAACGACTGCTCAGTGAACTCTATACTATTCACAGTTACTACCTGGAACGGCGTTAATAGCGTGCAGTGTGTCAGGGGCATGCGAAACAAAGATAGACATAGTTGTTACGGTAACCTCTCTGTATCACACTCAAGCAAATGAGTTCTGTCTATATGCGTAAATTGATTTTAAGTAGAAATTCATGTAGTTTGACGATTATTTTTGTTCGAGACGTGCTATATTAGTGAAAGTATACATTTATTGTGTTCTAATACGCCATTAGTTTCGTTTCTAGATCACTTGGAAATATTTTTTCTTGCATTAGATTCAGAGAGTAACGTCAAGTGGCAGTGCAAATTGCTCTGATTTTGAAAGCTACTGCACTCCTGCATTTGAATTCCGTGAATTTCGGCAAAAGCAAGATATGTATGAGGCTACAAATACGGAGGAAATTGCTAATTTAATTAGGTGCTTAGCCGAAAAAAACTTGAGCAAATTTCAAGAAAATGTAGTATATTATATTTCTGGGAATATAGTTCGTAATCTGTTTAATGCTGCTACTTGCAATCATTGTATTGGTATAGTATTATTTATATAGAGGTAGTATGTCTACTGAACCCTCTTATACTGCTCCTCCTGAGGCTTATAAATCATTCACAAATTTTGTCACTAGAGGAGGTCTTATTTATGCTTCAGATGTGGTGTATACAATTTTACATTTCACAGAAAAACAAATTCGCTTCCTATTAGAAAATGAAAACATTTGGAAAACCAAAATAAACTTAAAACAAAAAATAATAAATACAGTTATAAATCATTTTGCTACTAATTATAGATGTCTTTATACCTAAACACACCCTGTAAATCAATAATTTATAGCTGAGGAATGTCACGAAATTCAATTTATTCGGAAAATAATTGCCATATATATTTAAAGTGCCGAATGTATATATCACCACAGTAAACTATTAAATATTGAATTACATGGAAAAAAATGCCACAGTACGGCAAAAAAAAAAAATACTAAACTGGTTTTCTTTAACAATTGTTAAAATATAATGAAGAATTGTCATATTTAGACAAAAATTGTGCTTTTATTTTTTTTTATTTTAATTCCCAACACCGTAGGCCAACAGTTAAAATTTGACTTGAACGTTAGACTGTCTGCATTATTACTTTTGTCTTTTTCCTGATGAAATATTCAGAGAAAATCACGTTTACTGGTAAATAAGCATATAAAGATTAAAAAATATTTAAGAAATGCGCGAACGTTCCATTCAGTAACATAAGGTAGATATCCGTAACCAATGCGGGTTGCCTATGCAATTGTTTTGCCTCACTTGTCGCTCAAGGCGGGTCCGTTCCAGGTACGTAGTATAGAGTTCACTGCGACCACAACTGCGACTAAAGTCCTGCGACTGCTACGAAATGTGACACAAACACGTGACGTGATCACAGTTCACAGCCGAGTCGTTTTTCGTATTTTTCCGCCTGGTGAAAACGATTGCTCTATGGTCGCAACACACAATACACATCAGTACAAAGCGCTATTATAATAGGACAAGTATTTTAATATTAAAACTGATTAAGTTTTTCGTTATTTGCTTATTAGTGGGTTGCGGAAAAAGTACTATTGTAATGCGAGAAGTAAACAAAGCGACACATGTTTACTCGCTCCGAGCGAAGCGGCTACTTCAAAAGAATTACCGCGACGCGTAAAAGACAGCTCCATGAATTCTCCGGGATTGTTGTTTACGGAAAGTAAGTTGGGACCTTCTGAACATTTCCTGCGGAGGCGTTGTTAAAGGAACAATCGTACCTTCTAGAACGTACGAGAAGATTCTCGATCATGGTTGGGGTGTATATATAAGGGGGCTTGTGATCGAGGGGATCATTAGAAGTAGATAAGTAGATGTGAACACAACATGTAGTAAACGATCCTCAAGCGGAGCAGTGTAAATAAATTAAGTAGTGTCTAGTCTAGTGTACAACAAACAAAGTGTGTTAAATAAATTAGTGTACAACTAATGTAAATAAATTAGAAAATAAACGTTACATTGGTGTCAGAAGAGCGGATCATGAAGAAGTTACGCGAATTAAAAGTGGCAGAGTTAAAAAAAGAACTCGAGGAACGAGAATTGGAAACGGGAGGGAAGAAGACTGAACTCCAGGACCGGCTCTCAGCGTTTTTGAAAGAAAATGGCCAGGACCCGGAAGTTTTCGAGTTCGAAGACGATGACATCACGAAGCAAATCGCCGCCCAGAGGGAAGAAATCGCCGACCAAAGGGAAGACATCACTGCTCAAATCGCCGCCCAGAGGGAAGAAAGCGCCGCCCAGAGGGAAGACATCACTGCTCAAATCGCCGGCCAGAGGGAAGACATAATTACTCATATTACTGCTCAAATCGCCGCCCAGAGGGAAGAGATAACCGACCAGATGGAGGCTCAGCGTAAGGAGATTGAAGAGAAGATCAAGCAGTTGAAAGAACGACTAGAACAAGTCAGTAGCGGCGAGGGGAAAGAAGACGAAATTAAACAGAAGACGAAGCAGTTGGAACAACGACTAAGGCGAGTCAGTAGCGGCGAGACGAAGGAAGAAATAAAGGCGGTCGTTCAACAGAACTCGATATGCACCAATCGAGTGACGCCCCCAACGTTCGATGGAAAAATTCCGTGGGCCAGCTACAAAAAGCAGTTTGAGGCAGCAGCGGAGGTTAATACTTGGTCCCCTCACGAAAAAGCTGTTTCCCTAACGGTAGCCTTGCGTGGAGAGGCGTTGGAAGTTCTTCAACGCTATCCACCGAGGAAGCCATAATTACAAGGAGCTGCTGAGGCGACTGGAAATGCGGTTCGGCCAAACACATCTGGAGCAAGTCCATCAATCCCAGATGTCTAATCGCCGTCAGAGATCGAACGAGACCCTGCAGGAGTTCGAAGCGGACGTAGCCAGACTAGTGAGGTTGGCGTATCCTACGGCACCGGAACAGATGATGGAGTGCCTCGCAGTGCAGACGTTCGTAAGCGGGCTGCGGGACCAGGAACTGCAGAGGGCCCTGAGACTAGCTCGACCGAAAACATTAATGGACGCGCTCGTCATCGCACTGGAGCATGATGCAGCCATGGAAGCCTCCCGCGGTCACGGCCGTGTTCGAGCGGTTACAGAGGAAGTAGACACTGAAAAACTCGTGGAAAAGGTCCTACAGCAGATCATGGAGGTGCTGTCGGCGAAGAGGAAGGTAGTTCGCTGTTGGAACTGTGGCGAAGTGGGCCATGTGAAGAGTTCTTGCAAGCGGCCCAGACAGCGGCGCCGGCAAAGGCCCAGGAAAACTAATGCGGGTCGATAAGAAAGGGGGAACGTCGACCCGTAGCAGTGGAAACCCCCGGGCCAGTATAGCCTCGTTTTCCCACCAATTGGGGAGCGCGTACGTCGATGGCACTATCGACGGGAGATCCCACGCCATGCTTGTGGACACCGGAGCTACGAAGACGATCGTACGCCCGGAAGTTGTGAGGGACCGTAGGAAGATTAGGCCAAGTAGGTGGCAATTAAGAACTGCCACTGGGGAGAAGGCAGTAATACACGGTGAAGCAACGGTTAGCATGACGTTGGGACGAGTAAAGTTTGACCATCCTGTTCTCATAGCCGAAATTGAGGAAGACGTCATACTGGGGATGGACGTCATGAGGAATCATGGATTCCAGTTGGATTTCGGACACCGAGTGTTGAGGATCTGTCAAGAAGAATTACTGCTACACAATCGTGACAACTTTGTGTTAGACGTAATAATGGCAGAAGATGTGATTCTCCCTGAACGAAGCGAAACGATCACCTCTACCTGTCTGAGGGGTGTTGTGGAAGAGGGAATTCCAGCCGTGATCGAACCAGAAAACGATGACAATCGACTGGCTCGGGGGGTACTGGTAGGAAAGGCGCTCGTTACTCTCTCAAGGGAAGTGCCTGTGCGGCTACTTAACATCAATCAGTACCCGGTCACCATCAAGAAGGGTACGAAGCTGGGCACATGTATAGCCGCATCAGCCATCGTAAGGGGCGTTAGTGAGGAAGAAAGGTCCAGACACACTCCGCAGGACTTGAAACAAATTCTTTCCCAGACCAGTGCGTTTCTCTCGCCCACACAGAAACAAAAGGCCCACGAATTAATAAATAAGTACCAGGACATATTTACCACCGAGAATGGGAAGCTGGGAAAGACTAAGGTCGTGACACATAAAATTGACACGGGCGAGACACGACCGATTCGACAAACAGCAAGACGACTACCCTTGGCCAAACGGGAGGAAGCCGAGAAAATCATCAGGGACCTAGAGCGGGACGGGGTCATCGAGCCGTCAAGCAGTCCATAGGCCTCGCCGGTAGTACTGGTGAAGAAAAAGGATGGGACTACTCGATTCTGTGTAGACTACCGGCAGGTGAACAGTGTCACCAAAAAGGACAGCTACCCGCTATCACGTATCGACGACACACTCGATACCCTTGCTGGATCCACGATATTTTCGACACTTGATCTTAAAAGCGGCTACCGACAAGTCGAAATGGACCCTGCCGACAAGGAAAAGACGGCATTTACCTTCGTTAACGGTCTGTGGCACTTTACAGTAATGCCATTAGGACTTTGTAATGCCCCAGCGACGTTAGAGAGGCTAATGGAGAGCGTGTTAATGAGTTTGACGTGGAAAACGTGCCTAGTCTATTTGGACGACGTCATCGTGATGGGCAAACCTTCGAAGGACATCTGAAAAACTTAGAGGACGTCTTCCAGAGACTGCGAGGTGCGGGGTTAAAAATGAACCCTAATAAGAAATGTCATCTCTTCAGAAAGAAGGTCTCTTACTTAGGGCACGTAATGAGCAGAGAGGGAGTCTCCGTTGATCCGGACAAGATAAGTGCGGTGGAGGAGTGGCCAATACCGGCAGACAAACACCAGTTGAGGAGTTTTCTGTGACTCTGCACGTACTACCGACGCTATGTCCGGATGTTTTCCGACGTCGCCAAGCCGTTGACGAGGCTCACAGAAGAAGGACGAAACTTCTGTTGGGATGAGGAATGCCAGTCTGCCTTCGACGATCTGAAGAAGAAGTTGACCGGTGCCCCAGTACTGAGTTTCCCTTTGCCGGAAGGACAGTTCATCCTGGACACCGACGCGAGCAATGTGGGAATTGGAAGTGTTCTCCTGAAGAAATCCTGGGATGGAAAGAGGGAGGACAGCGTCCGGAGTGGCAAAAGGTATCACCTGGCTCGCCAAAACTCAAGAGCTATTGGGCACAGTGGGACTCGTTAGTAGTTGAGGATGGACTACTAAAACGTGTACTGGAGAGCCAGGACGGAACGGAGGAAAGACGGCAAGTGGTAATCCCCTCCAGCAAAATCCCGGAGGTGTTGCGGCACCTTCACGACGAATCGTCTGGTGGACATTCAGGGATCAAGAAAACACTGCAGAAGGTACGGGAGCGATTCTACTGGATAAATTGTTCAGGCGACGTGAAGGACTGGTGTAAGAAGTGTACTACATGCTTCGCAAGTCATGGGCCACAAAGATGACCGAAAGCTCCCATGAAACAATATAATGTCGGAAGCCCCTTCGAAAGGATCGCTATTGATATAGCAGGAATAAATACATCCTGGTCGTAATGGACTACTTTACAAAGTGGGTAGAAGCGTACGCTCTCCCTGATCAGGAGGCAGAGACAGTAGCTGATGTGCTCGTGAAGTAGATGATCTGCCGGTTTGGAGTACCCATGGAATTACACTCGGATCAAGGAAGAAACTTCGAGAGTGGTCTATTCCGGAGGATCTGTGAGAAGTTTGGGGTACGAAAAACAAGAACCATGGTCCTTCACCCTCAGTCTGACGGGATGGTAGAACGAATGAATCGCACCCTCAACCGCTATCTGGCTAAAATGGTCTCGTCACATCAACGAGACTGGGACGAACACGTGCCGTTCTTCCTAATGGCCTATTGCTCGGCCGTTTATGAGTCGACAGGACAAACTCCAGCCAAAGTCTTGTTCGGGCGAGAACCTAAACTGCCCTGTGATCTGATCTTTGGCGCTAGACTAGACGAAGACGTTTCGGGAGAAGATTACGTCTCCAGGATGCAGAAAAGGATGAACGACATTCACGATGAAGTCCGGTACCAACTGAATATCGCCAGTGATCGCATAAAAGAGCGTTACGACATCAACGCTAAAGAGGGTGGCTACCAAATGGGACATCAAGTTTGGCTGTATAACCCACAGAAGAAACGTGGTTTGTCCCCTAAATTATAGACTAATTGGGAAGGCTCATATGTCGTTAAGAAACGGATTAACGACGTGGTCTACCGGGGAGAAAACTACCAAACGGCAAGCCGAGAGTGGTGCATTTCAATCGTTTGGCACCCTATGAGGAGTCGCACGATGAGGCGGGAAATCCCCTGGTAAAAAACACGGTGGCGCGGAAGAACGAACTTTCGTTCGAAGACTTTATGAGCGCCTACGGGGGCACCGGAAAAGCACGGTATGGGGTAACCTGTGAAAAACAACAGGATTTGTTCAGCGTACCTGAAGAATGCTCGTTGGCCCATTGTGTGTCCGCCGACCTGGTAATGTCACGAGGTATCGCCACAGTTCTTCCTGATGGCCTACCGCTCGGCCGTTCATGAGTCGACAGGACAAACACTAGCCAAAGTCCTGTTCGGGCGAGAACTTAAATTGCCCTGTGATCTAATCTTTGGCGCTCGACCGGACGAGGACGTTTCGGGGGAAGATTACGTCTCCCGGATGCGGAAAAGGATGAACGAGATTCACGATCAAGTCCGGTACCAATTAAATATCGCCAGTGATCGCATCAAAGAGCGTTACGACATCAACGCTAAAGAGGGTGGCTACCAAATGGGAGATCGAGTTTCGCTGTACAACCCACAGAAGAAACGTGGTTTGTCCCCTGAGTTACAGACCAATTGGGAAGGTCCCTATGTTGTAAAGAAACGAATCAATGACGTGGTCTACCGGGTAAGCAAACTACCAAACGGCAAGCCGAGAGTGGTGCACTTCAATCGGTTGGCACCCTATGAGGGGTCGCACGATGAGGCGGAGGTTCCCCGAGTAAAAGAAACACGTTGGCGCAGGAGAACGAACTTTCGTTCGAAGAATTTATGAGCGCCTACGGGGGTACCGGAAAAGCACGGTATGGGGTAACCTGTGAAAAACAACAGGATTTGTTCAGCGTACCTGAAGAATACTCGTTGGCCCATTGTGTGTCCGCCGACCTGATAATGTCACGAGGTATCGCCATGTAACGCCGCACCGTATTTCATACAGGGACGTACTAAGAAATGGTAGCGTCTGCCACCAGCCCAGAAATTATTTATTTAAAATGTCGCTCTGAACGGACGACACTGTTTTTTTGGCCCAGCGGAGACAAGGTTTCTGACCAACCTCTACAGGAAACGCGAGCCCCAGGGCTTCGCAAATGCCTGTCGATTTCAGTGGGGATTCGGTAGCAAAATAATACCCAGTGTTGCGTTTGAATGAAATTAAAGTTTATATTGACTAGATAAAATTTATGACTATACAGTGAACAAAAAAAAAATGGATCAATTAAATAAAAGAAATTAAAATAACCAAGTAACCGATAACAAAAAAAAATAACCGAATTCAAATAGATATAAAATTACGCATGCTACCCTTACAAGAATTCGTACAAGATATTTCCCCAACAATCAAAAATATAATAAAATCCACCCTATTTGGGTGGATTTCCTCTGCCCTGTACCTAGATCAATATTTGATTCCCTACTATTCTTACTTCCAAAGCTCTAGTTCTTACTTGTGACTGAAACTAACCAAAATTACCAAACTGTGAACTGATCAAGGAATTTACGTAGTTGCGCGTTAGATTTCAGAGTTTAAACCTGGATACGCCTCAGTCCCGGGTCGTCGAAATTCGAACAGAACCCACACACACGAAACCCAGTCAAAGAGATAAGTATAAATACGAATCAACAAAAGAAATGATCGCCTCGTCTGTTCTCCGTCTCTGGAAAATTAGTAAAAACCCGTAACTTATTCCCGACTCACCACCTTGGAGTTCTGCGCTGACTTCCACCTTAAGATTCGTCGCTTCGGCTCTGGTATGACACTCGGAAACGTGACTCTACACTCGATACGGCCCCAAATAGCAAAAATTTGGAATCAACCCCAAAACCAATGATACGAAAAATATTGTAACGAAACGGCTCGCCGGCCGCGACATAAACACGCCGGGAGCTACACAAGTTCGCCTTATTGCGATACCGGGAAGGACAGGACGAAGCCGACGGTCGAAGAGCGAGCGGTGAAGGTTCGATGCGATAACAAGTTCCGCGAATTCTAGAATGATCTTCAGAACTTCGAGAATATTCCGGCAAACGCCTAGAGCCTTCTACCTGCCATAAAAAGGGAATGTCGGACCCGAGGGAGAGCAGTTGAACCGGTGTGTGTAAACATTCGAGCGAGAGACCGCGCGCGTTAAAATAAATAAACATCTGAGTGAAATGAATTATAAGTGTTAAGAGTTAGTAATAAATTAATTAGGACAAATAGTGTAGTGTTTTAGTTTTAGTCAATAGTAAAAACGTTACAGTGGTGTCAGAGTGCGGATTAATTAGTGAAATAAATTAGGAGCAATGAAGAAATTACGCGATTTAAAAGTAACGGACCTCAAACGTGAGTTGGAAGATAGAGAACTCGATACGACAGGGTCGAAAACAGTGCTGCAGAAACGTCTGGAGGAATATTTGATCGGCAATGGAGACGACCCTGAAACTTTCGGTTTCGTGGAAGAAGGTGAGCTCATCCTTAACAAAATGGAAAAACTCCACGGTGAGTTAGACAACAAAATGGAAAAACTCCATGGTGAGTTGGATAACCAAACAAAGGAGATGGGAAAACTCCACGGCGAGGTAGATAACAACATGAAAGAACTCCACGGCGAAATAGGGAAACTGGATAACAACATAAAAGAACTCCACGGTGAGTTGGACCACAAACTAGGAAAACTTCACGACGAGTTGGATAACAACATCAAAGAACTCCACGGCGAAATGGGAAAACTCCACGGCGAGTTGGACGAACTCCACGGTGAGCTGGATAGCCGAATTGGAAACCTGGACAGCGCACTTCAGACTGAGAAAAGCCAACGATTGGAACTGGAAAACCAACTGCGAGAATTGGGGAACCAATTACAATCCATGCATTTCCAGCCCAGTCGGCCAAACATATCGAGTCCAGGTAATCCGTTCAACGACTCGGAGGAGGTAACCAGGATCGAGGCAGTCCCTACTGCGAGCCATCGAGTGAAGCCGCCTACTTTCGACGGGGAAATTCCCTGGGAGAACTACCTCCGGCAGTTCGAGGCAGCGGCGAAAGCCAACAACTGGGCGCCGAGGGACAAGGCAGTGGCTCTGACGGTGGCTCTCCGGGGAAGCGCCCTCGACGTGGTGCAGACTGTTCCAGAGGGGGAGCTGGACAACTTCGAGCTACTCGTCCAGAGGCTGGAGAGGCGATACGGGCACGCACACCTGGGGCAGGTCTACCAATCCCGAATGAAGAACCGACGACAGAAGCAGGGAGAGAGTCTTCAGGAGTTCGAAGCCGACATCGCGAAGTTAGTCAGATTCGCCTACCCGGAAGCGGCGGAGTCCATGACGGAGAGTCTCGCGGTCTCGGCCTTCATCGACGGCTTAAGGGATGTGGAGATGCAGCGAGCGGTACGGCTGTCACGTCCCAAGAGCACATTGGAAGCACTCTCGATGGCCCTGGAATACGAGGCTGCGACGGAGGCGTCAAGGAGCTGTGGCCGCGTTCGGGCTGTGGTCGGGGACGACGCATGCGTGGAAGCCGAACGGAAGGCGGACGCCTTGGAGCAGGTTGTCAACGCCCTCAAGGGATTGCTGAAGGGAAGCAAAAAGGAACCAGCGAAGTGCTGCCCGTGTGGAGAAGTTGGCCGTCTTCGAAGGGACTGCAAGCGCCCCAGGGTTGAGAAATCCAAACGGGTCGACTCCCAGGGAGCAGCTCCGACCCGGCACCCGTCCCAAGACCCCCTCATCAAGATAGCTACCCTGAGAGGTAAAGGTGGCAGCCTGTGCGTGGATGGCGAAATTAACGGCAGGAAGCACACTCTACTGATCGACACCGGGGCATCCAAGACGATCCTGAAGCCAGGCCTGCTGAACACGCAAGGGAAGAGAGTGATGGAGTCCAGGTGGAGGTTGCGAACGGCTACGGGCGAAGCTGCCGCCGTCCACGGAGAAATAGACGTCGAGATCAAGATCGGCACTGCACGATTCTCGCCACACCGAGTCCTGATCGCCGACATAGAAGAGGACGCCATCTTGGGAATGGACATTATGAAGACCCACGGCTTCGCACTCAATCTGAAACGACAAGTGATGCAAGTCGGCCCAGAGGAAATTTTCCTGCACACCAAGGGCGAGACGGTCCACCAGATAAGGCTGACGGAAGACGCGACCCTGCCGAGTAGGAGCGAATCAATAGTGGTGACCCGACTTCAAGGCGTCACCGGAAAAGGGAATCCTGCCGTAGTGGAACCTTGGAACCACGACGTGGAGGTGGGCCGAGGCGTTCTCGTAGGGAAGACCTTGGTGACGCTGGGTGATGAAATTCCAGTCCGGCTCATCAACATCAATGACTACCCAGTTACCATCCGCAAGGGGACCAAAGTGGGAACCTGCTCACCAGTGACGTCACTGATCCACCAGGCGACGGGAAGCGCTGGCTGCAGAGTCGCGAAAGTGGAGGAAGCTCTAGTGGACGCCTGCGATTCTCTCGCTGGAGTCGAAAAGAAGAGGCTGATTGAGCTACTCCGTAGATATCGATCGATTTTCGTATCTGACAAGGGGCCTTCTGGGAGAACGAATATTGTTAGACACAAGATCAATACGGGGGACGCGAGACCAATCCGTCAATCAGCAAGGAGGTTGCCGCAGGCGAAGCGGGAGGTAGCGGAGAAGATCATCCACGACATGGAGAAAGAGGGAGTCATCGAGCCATCTAGCAGTCCCTGGGCATCTCCTGTAGTCCTGTTAAAGAAGAAGGATGGAGACACCAGGTTCTGTGTAGATTATCGTCTACTGAACAACGTGACGAAGAAAGACAGCTACCCTCTTCCCCGGATAGACGACACCCTGGATACTCTGGCTGGATCGAAGCTGTTTTCCACCCTGGACCTGATGAGTGGCTACTGGCAGGTGGAAATGGACCCTGCAGACAAGGAGAAGACGGCTTTCACAGTAGGATCTGGACTGTGGCAATTCACCGTAATGCCATTCGGGTTGTGTAATGCGCCTGCTACTTTCGAGAGGCTCATGGAGAACATACTCAGAGGGCTCTCCTGGAAAACGTGCCTCGTGTACCTGGATGACATAATCGTCGTAGGGAGGACGTTTGACGAACACCTGTCGAACCTGGAGGAAGTCTTCAAGAGACTCCAAATGGCTAACCTGACGCTCAACCCAAAGAAATGCCATCTCTTAAGAACGAGATTACACTATCTGGGTCACGTGGTCAGCAGTAACGGCGTCGAAGTGGATCCTGAAAAAGTGCGAGCAGTCCAAGAATGGCCAACACCGAAGGACAAGCATCAGTTACGAAGTTTCCTGGGGCTTTGCACTTACTATCGTCGTTACGTCAGAATGTTTTCTGACATCGCAAAGCCGCTGACACGACTAACCGAGGAAAAACGAGCCTTCCTTTGGGATAAAGAATGCCAAGCAGCCTTCGACGCCCTGAAAAGACGCCTGACGACGGCCCCGGTTCTCGGGTTTCCGACCCAAGAAGGACGCTTCATCTTGGATACAGATGCAAGCAACGACGGGATCGGAGGGGTTTTGTCACAACTGCAAGATGGGCAAGAGCGGGTTGTTGGCTACTTCAGTAAAGTCCTGTCGAAGCCTGAGAGGAACTACTGTGTCACCAGGAGGGAGCTGTTAGCCGCCGTGAAGTCAGTAGAACATTTCTACAAGTACCTATACGGAAGGAAGTTCTTGTTGAGAACGGATCATGCGGCGATCAGATGGCTCCTGCGATTCAAGAACCCGGAAGGCCAGGTAGCTCGGTGGATTGAGCGTCTTCAGGAATACGACTTCGACATCGAACATAGAGCAGGAACCAGCCACCGTAATGCTGATGCTCTTTCAAGAATACCGTGTCCGGAGGGATGTTCCCACTGCAGTCGTGCAGAGGTAAAGGAGGCGTCTACTTGCCGCACGACGGTCACCGACGAGGAGTGGTCACCAGACGGGCTGCGGCGAGCGCAGGAAGGCGACCCTGAACTCCAACGGATCCTGAGGTGGAAAGAAGAGGGACGTCGGCCGGAATGGCAGGAAGTGGCCCCATCCTCTAGAACCCTGAAATCGTACTGGGCGCAGTGGGACTCCCTGGTGATACAGGGTGGACTGCTCAAGAGGGTGCTGGAATCCGATAATAGCGCAGAAAGACGATTCCAACTCATCGTGCCCAAGATCAAGGTGGCGGAGGTGCTACGTTACCTCCATGACAAAACCTCAGGAGGCCACCTGGGAGTAGAAGAAGACCCTGCAGAAAGTGCGCGAGCGTTTCTATTGGGTGGGCTGCTCTGAGGCTGTTCGTGAATGGTGCAAGAAATGTACAGTTTGCTCAGCCAGCAATGGACCGCACCGCAAGCCGAAAGCCCCGATGAGACAGTACAATGTGGGAAGTCCTTTCGAGAGGATCGCCCTAGACATTACTGGGCCATTCCCTGTAACCGATTGCGGCAACAAATACATCCTGGTGGCGATGGACTACTTCACGAAATGGGTGGAGGCCTACGCGATTCCCAACCAAGCAGCAACAACTGTTGCCGATGTCCTGGTGAAGGAGTTAGTGAGCCGCTTCGGAGTACCGTTGGAATTGCATTCCGACCAGGGGCGTAACTTCGAGAGCGAGCTGTTCCAGGGAGTTTGCGAAAAATTGGGAATTCGCAAAACTAGAACGACGGCGCTGCACCCTCAGTCTGACGGAATGGTGGAGAGGATGAACCGCACCATGGGCAAGTACCTCTCGAAGGTAGTGTCTCAACACCAACGAGACTGGGATCGACACCTCCCCTTTTTCCTGATGGCCTACCGTTCTGCCATCAACGAGTCCACCGGCCAAACACCAGCAAGGGTACTGTTCGGGCGAGAGATGAGGCTTCCCTGCGATCTGAGCTTCGGTTGCAAACCGGGAGAAGATCTGGCTGGGGAAGACTACGTCACCGAGCTGCGCAGAAAGATGGACCAGGTTCATGAGATGGTACGGACGAATCTCCAAATCGCCAGCGACCGCATGAAGGATCACTATGACGTTCGGGCAGACAGCGGCATATATGAAGAAGGAGACCTGGTGTGGCTGTACAACCCACAAAGGAGACGAGGGTTATCACCGAAGCTTCAGAAAGCTTGGGAAGGGCCATATACAGTGAAGACAAAAATAATTGACGTCATCTACCGAATCAGCAAAGTTCCGAATGGGAAGCCCAGGGTCGTGCATTACAACCGATTAGCGCCTTTCGAGGGAGACCACGACCAAGATCAACAGGTGCGCCAACTACGGCCCCAAGAGGATGAGCCCTCCTTTGAAGAGTTTATGGCTGCGTATGGTGGGACCGGAAAGGCCCGATTCGGTGTGACCAGGGAAGAACAACGGGATCTCTTCGGAACACCGGCTGAATATGCGCTGGCTCATTGCGTGGCCCAGGACCTGCGGATGTCCCGGGGAATTGCCGCGGAGTTCCGGTCGAGGTTCGGCAAACTGGACGAACTCCATCATCAGGGACCGGCAGTCGGGCGAGCGCTAAGGACTAAGGAAGATGGATCACAACGGCCGCTCTTCTACCTGGTTACCAAGAGGAGGTCCTTTCACAAGCCCACCTATTTGGACCTGTGGGACGCACTACATGACCTCAGGGATACCCTACTTAGCGAAGATCTAAGTTAGCAATCCCGAAACTGGCTTGCGGATTGGACGCCTTGGACTGGAGGGTCGTCAGGAATATGCTGGAGGTCTTATTTCGCTTCACCGGGGTAGACATTTTGGTGTGTTGTTGGAATCCTGAGAGGAGTCCCCACAAGAAGACCGTGGCATGTTATTTCCACCAAACCTCGCGCTGCAGACAGGGAACCAACTGTAGATTCCTACATGGGCCTGGCAGGGACACGTTTCGGGACGAAACATCTTTAAGGCGGGGGCAGTGTAACGAAACGGCTCGCCGGCCGCGACATAAACACGCCGGGAGCTACACAAGTTCGCCTTATTGCGATACCGGGAAGGACAGGACGAAGCCGACGGTCGAAGAGCGAGCGGTGAAGGTTCGATGCGATAACAAGTTCCGCGAATTCTAGAATGATCTTCAGAACTTCGAGAATATTCCGGCAAACGCCTAGAGCCTTCTACCTGCCATAAAAAGGGAATGTCGGACCCGAGGGAGAGCAGTTGAACCGGTGTGTGTAAACATTCGAGCGAGAGACCGCGCGCGTTAAAATAAATAAACATCTCTGAGTGAAATGAATTATAAGTGTTAAGAGTTAGTAATAAATTAATTAGGACAAATAGTGTAGTGTTTTAGTTTTAGTCAATAGTAAAAACGTTACAATATCAACAAAATTAAAATCAAACTTGAATAATTGATTGACGTTAAAGCAAATTCCCAAACTGAATTCCTTTACTTTACACCCTCGGTACCAATAAGTACCAAAAACAAAACACTGATTCGAAATCGCGCCCCCGACGCGTAGCAACCCTGTTGCTAAGACCTCGTCTGAACACCTCTGTTCCCCGGACCGAAGTGAAGTTCTTTCGTCCTCAATGCGAGCTGTGCATTTTTCAGTCATCAATTTTTGCACAGTTACGAACTGCAGCGGAATATTTATTTCGTCACCCATGGACTATAATAATGTCAAGGACCCTCAAAAAAAGAATTTTTTTCAGAGCAAGCCTCTCCCCTATGAAACCTGTGCTTTAGGTATCCTTTCCCTGAACGCTCATTTCTGATTACGCTGAGGTTTTCGTCTCTTTCGTCGCGTAAATTATTTGTAATTTCGGGCGTTTCACCTTTTGTTATAGTTTCAATTATAAAACATTTTTACGTTTCAAAAAAATTTTGTTATAGTTTCAATCATTTAAGTTTCGAAACCAATTATACAGGGTGGAGCCTTTTCCCATTTACCTAATCAATTTCTAAAATATCTCTTAAATAAATTAGTAACATCCCTAGGATGTTACAGCCACGGTTTTCAAGAAGAAGTACGGGCGCTTGGAACAACTCAGAGCGCAACTCCCGGAAATTGGCAAGGTTCTGGAACTACGTGACCACGAAAGTCACATCTTTGCTGGAGCAATGGATTGCTGGAGCTGAACATCAGGAAGCTAGCAATCCCCAAGTTAGATGCTGGACGAGATCAGCTGGACTGGAGGGTTGTCCGGAATATGCTGGAAGCAGTGCTGAAGGATACCGGAATAGAAGTTTTAGTCTGCTGTTTGGACCTGCACCATGTTAACTCAGAAAGACGGTTCCCTGTTATTTTGACGCCACGTCCCGCTGTTAGCGGGGTGCTAACTGCTAACTGCAAGTTCCTGCATGGGCCTACCAGGGATACGTTCCGGGACGAAACGTCTCTAAGGCGGGGGCAGTGTAACGCGAAATGTAAACAACCAGCGTAAGCCTTCTCCTTATCGGACGGCGGCCTGCCTCAAAGGAAGGCCTCCGCTAATTGAATCCTATAAAAAAAGGCAGTTCCAAGAATACTCCCGAATATTCATTTAAAGAAAGAATGTTTTATTACTTTCGGGGCGTTTCTAGAACAAACATTATTAGGAAAGAATACACTAGAAGGTTCGGGATTAAAATCGAGATATGTATATAATGACGGACTTGCGGTTAGAGGAAATTAGACGTGAAGCCGCGAGTGAATAAACAAGCCGAAAAACCGACAAGCGAATGTTACAAATAAATTAAAAAGTTAAGTGTGTTATATAAATTAATTAGTTTAGTAATATTGTAAATAAATTAAGTAGTGTGTGGTATATAATAATTAAGAACAGTGTAAAGAAATTAGAAATAAACGTTACAAGATACTGGCTTTTTGGCAGTTAGCTTTAATTTTTGTTCATAAAAATCATTAGCACTGATTTTGTCCGTCTTCAAGGCGAATATCTTTGAAAATTCATTACACAAGTTTATCCATCTCAGCTTTAATAAATTCTGTTAAGTTTAAAATGCTAACAATTGCACTTTACAACGTAGTAGGTATTTATTATTTTAACCAATTGATTTTCACGTGACGAGCGTTCGCGCTACAAATACAAAATAGTTGTAATTATACCTATTTCTTCTTCTGAAATAAACAATGTTAGACGAATTTGTTTCAGTACTAATCTTAGCAAATTTCATTACAGCTTCTTAAAGAGTAGGTACTAAAGGTACCTGTTTCCATTACCAGACGAGTTGTTTCAGAATTTATTGTAAATCCTAATTAATGCATTAAAAGCTGTTTCCTTTTCTAATGAAACCTCTTTCCAAATTAGCGATTAATTTCCATTTCGGCGGTTAAGTTACATTATTTTTGGTTTTGCTTAAAGTTTAAAATTATAGCGGTTAATAACTGCAAGCTTTCACCTTTCATATTAGGTTTAAGAACATTTATGATTTCTTCAACCGTAGATTCGTTCGTGATACAGTCACCAGCCTACCATGATTAGCCTACCAAACGCGTCTTAATAAAGGCAATTGTATTTTCTCTATTATCGGTTTTCTCTATTATAGATTTAATTTTTAATAGATCTAATGCATCTACAAATAATTGCAATATAACTACTATGCCGTCAAATTCATTAGGAATTATTTTACTCGCTAGGTTAAGGAATTCAATATGTGTCATGGTCATCTTGACTTCGATGTTCATAACTACTTCTTCCACAAAATCTTCTAAAATAAATGGACTGATATTTTCCACACGGATTATGGGTACCTTATGATCAACTTCTAATACTTGAAAGGATCTTACTACTATCTCTAATTTTTAAGAAAGTCTGCCTAACTTCTAATTGCTGAACATCATCTAAAGTATACCATAAATTTTTCACCATTGTAGTAAATTCATTAAATAACCTTACTATTTGATCTCGAATTTCATTCCGCACAAGTTCTCTTTTAGGTAGGTACTTCTTGTTTTAAGACTCGCTTGCACTGACAGTTCGTGATTTCAACACTAATAACGTTACCTATTGTAACGTTTTTACTATTCGACTAAATCACTACACTTCGCGAAACGTGTTTCTTAATTTATTTTTTTACAAACACAACACTTAATACCTAATTTATACTCACACACATTTGCTTATTTATCTTCGCGCCCGGTCTGGCTCGTCGCTTACGGTGCCAATATTCTAACTAACTGCCTTGGGTCCGGTGTTCCCCTTATATATGTAGCATAACGTCTCTCGAAGATTCTCGATTTCACTAGAAGATTCGAGGAATCATTATCGCATTGAAACGCCTCGGCACCAGACGGGTTTATTTTGCGGCAAGCCTTTTCATTACACTGCCCCCGCCTTAAAGATCTTTTGTCCCAAAACGTATCCCTGACAGGCCCATGTAGAAACCTACAGTTGGTCCCCTGTCTGCAACGCGAGGTTTGGTGGAAATAACATGCTACGGTCTTCTTGTGGGGACTCCTCTCAGGATTCCAACAAGACACCAAAATGTCTACCCCAGTGAAACGAAATAAGATCTCCAGCATATTCCTGATGACCCTCCAGTCCAAGGTGCCCAATTCACATGCCAGTTTCGTAATAGCTAACTTAGTTTGGTCTTCGCCAAGTAGGGTATGCCTAAGGTCACATAGCGCGTCCCACAGGTCCAAATAGGCGGGCTTGTGAAAGGATCTTCTCTTGGTAATCAAGTAGAAAAGCGACCGTCCTGATCCATCTTCCTTAATCCTCAGCGCTCGCCCAACCGCCGGTCCCTGCTGATGGATTTCGTCCAGTTTGCCAAACCTCGTCCGGAACTCCGCGGCAATTCCTCGAGACATCCATAGTTCCTAAGCTACGCGATGCTGGCGCTCATACTCAGCCGGTGTGTTTCGAAGAGATCCCGTTGTTCTTCCCTGGTCACACCGAATCTGTCCTTCCCGGTCTCACTATACGCAGCCATAAACTCTTCAACGGAGGGCTCCTCATCTTGGGGCCGCAGTTGGCGCACCTGTTGATCATGGTCATGGTCTCCCTCGAAAGGTGCTAATCTGATGACGTCACTAATCTTCACCGTGTACGGCCCTTCCCCGGCTTTCTGAAGCTTCGGAGATAACCCTCGTCTTCTTTGCGGGTTGTACAGCCACACCAAGTCTCCTTCTTCATATATGTCTCTGCCTGCCCGAACGTCATAGTGATCCTTCATGCGGTCGCTCTCGACTTGGAGGTTCGTCCGTACCAATTCATGAACCTGGTCCATTTTTCCGCGTAGTTCGGTGACATAGTCCTCCTAGTACCGTCGAGAGGTGCTTGCCCGTGGTGCGATTAATCGTCTCCACCATTCCGTCGGACTGAGGGTGCAGCGCCGTTGTCCTAGTTTTGCGAATTCCCAATTTTTCGCAAACTCCCTGGAACAGCTCGCTCTCGAAATTAGGCCCATGATCGGAATGCAGTTCCAACGGTACCGGCTCACGAGCTCCTTCACCAGCACATCTGTGACAGTTGTTGCTGCTTGGTTGGGAATCGCGTAGGCCTCTACCCATTTCGTGAAGTAATCCATCGCCACCACACCAGGATATACTTGTTGCCGCAATCATTTTCAGGAAATGGTCCAGTAGTGTCTAGGGCGATCCTCTCGAAAGGACTTCCCACATTGTACTGTCTCATCGGGGCTTTCGGCTTGCGGTGAGGTCCATTGTTGGCTGAGCAAACTGTACACTTTCTACACCATTCGCGAAGAGCTTCGGAAGAGCCTACTCAATAGAAGCGCTCGCGCACTTTCTGTAAGGTCTTCTTCACTCCCAGGTGGCCTCTCAAGGTTCCATCATGGAGATGACGCAGCACTTTCGCTACCTTGGTCTTTGGTACGATAAGTTGAAGTCGTCTTTCTGCACCTTTGTCGGATTCAAGCACTACTCTCTTGAGCAGTCTATTCTGTAACACCAGGGAGTCCCACTGTGCCCAGTACGATTTCAGGGTTCTAGAGGATGGGGCCACTTCCTGCCATTCCGGTCGACGTCCTTCTTCTTTCCACTTCAGGACACGTTGAAATTCCGGGTCGCCTTCCTGCGCTCGCCGCAATCCGTCTGACCAGTCCAGACCAGACCAGCCCTCGTCGGTAACCGTCCTGCGGCAGGTAGAAGCCTCTTTTACTTCTGCACGACTGCAATGGCGACATCCCTCTGGACACGGTCTTCTCGAAAGAGCGTCAGCATTACGGTGGCTAGTCCCTGCTCTATGTTCGATGTCGAAGTCATATTCCTGAAGACCGTTCGATCCACCGAGCTATCTGGCTTTCCGGGTTATTACATCGAAGGAGCAATCTGATCGCCGCGTGATCCGTTCTCAACAGGTATAACCGGTATAAGAACTTGTAGAAATGTCCCACGGACTGATTTCACCGTGAAATTCTCCTACTTTGTTGTCAAGGAGGCTTCTTCCTCGAAACCTAAAGTTTCAGGGTCGTCTCCATTGTCGATCAAATCGAGTCCTCCAGACGTTTCTGTAGCACTGTTTTCGATCCTGAAGTTTCAAGTTCTGCACTTCTCGATCCTCCATCTCACGCTTGAGGTCCGTAACTTTTAAATCGCGTAATTTCCTCATTGTTCCTAATTTATTTCACTAATTAATCTGCACTCTGACACCAGTGTAACGTTTTTACTATTCGACTAAATCGTTACACTACGCGAAACGTCTTATTTAATTTATTTTTTTTACAAACACAACACTTTATACCTAATTTATATTCACACACATTTGTTTATTTATCATGGCGTCCGGTCTGGCTTGTCGCTTAGGCTGGCATCGAAACGCCTCGGCTCTTGGAGTACATTCCGGCGCTTCTGGAATTCTACGAACAATAACTAATTTGTCGAACACGGGCAGCTCTAGACGTGGTGATTTTGCGGCAAGCCTTTTCGTTAAGCGGCATTTACATTTACGAGTAACTCGCATACGTGTACTTGCATAGGAGTACGAGTTTCATTTACATTAAAATCATAATCGTATGCGAGTAAAGACCAATAACAATGGCGCCAAATAAAAGAAAACGTGCAGCTATGGCAGGAATTTTACTGTTACTAATGAAGGAAAATCGAAAATGTGATGTTTCCTGATTATATGTTGACCATAGATTGTTTATCTTCTTCTTCACAACCTCTACCGAAATGTTCAAAATATCGGTAATCGTAGTGTCACAGGTAGTGTAATGCGAGAAGTAAACAACGCGACACATGTTTACTCGCTCCGAGTGAAGCGGTTACTTCAAAAGAATTACTACGACGCGTAAAAGACAGCTCCATGAATTCTCTCGGATTGTTGTTTACGGAAAGTAATTTAAGACCTGAACATTTCCTACGTAAACATTATTAAAAGAACAATCCAGAACTATGAAAGAACATACGAGAAGGTTCTAGATCAGAATCAAGGTGTATATATAAGCGGGCTTGTGATCAAGGAGAACAATTAGAAGTAGAGAAGCAGACGTGAACGCGACATAGAACCGAAAGCGGAGCAGTACAAATACATTAAGTAGTGTCTAGTCTAGTGTACAAGTAGTTAAGTGTGTTAAATAAATTAGTGTACGATCAAAGAAAATAAATTAGAAAATAAACGTTACAGTAGCATATGCTGTATACCTCGCACTTAAATCTCTATATTCTTTGCATCTAACATCCCACAAACACTTCATGTTATAATAAAGATCAATCAATTGATCGAGATCTTCCGTTGATATTCCGCTTTCCGCCATTTTGAAACAGATTCACTCGTAGCGCTACTCGGATCTCTCTCAACTTCGACACCAACTCGTATACTACCTACGAGTTCTCATTTACACATACGAATTAGTATACGAGTTGCTGACTCGTGTGCGAGTTACTCGTAAATGTAAATGCCGCTTTACATTATGTATATAAGGTTTCAAAGAAAAAAAGGAAAGGAAGGTGGAATAATGGAACATAAGAGTAGAACAGAATTCCTAATTTGAGTCCCTGTTTTTATTAGATAGGTCGCTTTTAGGGCGCTCCATCTCTTTAAATCTTAACTAACTGAATAAGTAGTTAACTTTTCATTTTTACAGATTCCAATTTTCGAAACACGCAGTGACGCGAAAGACAACTTCCTGGCATCCTTAATAATCGCGGGTTGTTACAACATTCCTGAAGTTTGTGTATTTTTCGCAAACAAATTGTTCAGAGGGAACAGAGTGACGAAATCCAGTCTGAGTGAATTTGACGCATTCACTTCACCTAATTTCCCTACATTGATTGACGTTGGAATTGATATAAAAAGTAAAAATAAAGAATGTAAAAGGATTCGCATTGTGTTAAAATCGAATAATTATTTTCAGTTAATCATTCCTACGTTCGACGTGCCGTTTCTAGTAAGGAGTTGACAGTTCATACGAATCTGAATGCTAATGTTGCCCTTTTAACATTCTTCCCTACCATAACTAATGAAATGGTAAGTAATTAATGAAATATTACTAAACTATTTAATAAGTACTTTAAATATGGAAAAAGCCTTTTAGAACAGTGGAATTTAAATAAAAAACACTTCAAAATGTTCAGGTCGTAATAGTAGTATAAGCATATCAAAATCCGTCGTCCGGAAATATTTTATTTTGCTGCTTCAACCTTCAAGCTCTGTTTTTCTTTACAAAATTAGCAAAGTTTTTCACATTTCACACCAACATATTTTTAGGTAGGTATTGATCGAAGAGAAAAAGACCTTAACAAAAGTTATACAGAATTGGAAAATTATCAAAAACTTTTGATTTTGTCTTCGCACAATTTCGATATCTTGTAACGAGCTTAGTTGCGTTACTTGGGGGATTTTAGCTGGGACGGATTTCGGGAGCTCGGAAAAGGGTTTTAAGAGTCGGTTTTACGGTTTTGCTAGGGCGCCAGATTTTTAAGGGTTTTCTCCCTCGGGAATATGCCTGGGTAATTTACGAACTCAGGAGATTACCAGGGTTGTCTGTAGAAATGAAACACACACTCCAATTTAGAAAATCCCTAAGTTATTTTATTCCCAAACGACAGTGAAAAACAATTCGTACGACTAACACCTGCTGGCGCTAGGTCGACGAACGGAGATCGGGGAATAACTTATTTACAATTATTTATGTATTTCGGAAAGGAAACACACAAATGCGAAAATATTATTATTATCACAGTTGGAGAGAAATAAAATGTATTCTAAATAACAGTGAGAAGAGAAGAAATTATTTTACCAAATTGAAAATGCGGAAACGGAAAGTAGAAATACTCGTACAAATATTTAGAACCTGAGATATGAAAAACCCTCTTAATACTGAAAATGCGAAAACGGAAAATTATCCTAACAATTTCACAATGAAAGAGAAATAGCTAAATACGAAGACGATAGGAAAACGTGCAGTGTCTAATATTCGGTAATGCGGCTTTTATATTAGGAGAGAGTGAGAGCGAGAGAGCGAGCGGAAGATTGTGGTGAATTAATTTTTCCCTAACACGACGAGGGAGAAATTAATTCAGAGCGGTTCGGAGAGACGGATATTTTGACGGTACTACAGATGTACAGATCATTCACATATATCGGTCGGTAACGGACAATTACATAACATATAACGGCGGAACATATAGTTCGGTCGGCGGTACGTTCACAATCGGTCGGTGGCGGTCGGTCTAGAACTAACGGTCGGTAACGCTCACAATTACATATATCGGTCGGTAGATCGGAAAGGAATATCGGAGGCAACGGAAAATGCGGATAACGTACGGCTTGTCATAGAAAAGTATTGGTTCTGACCTTGGATTAACTCAGGTACAGGACAGCTGGAGGGGGCGGTTGGCTTAGCTAAATTTAGTCTGGATGTTTAAGCGATGGTAGATTAAACAGTGCCTTATCGGCCGCCATCTATTCCGAGATAGGTTTGATTTGGTGATTAACTGTATAGTGGGTGGTCTACCCTCGACTCTCGAAAATCGGCTTCGTTACAATCTTAACTGGATTGCGTATTGGATCATGCGTGAATCAAACAGTGATGATGATGATGATGCTGATGAGACGATACAAAAAAAAATTTGGTTGTCTGTAAAGTCGGTTTACGGACGATAATTTTTTTACGTGTTAACGTCATAAGAAAACATTGTTGAAAAATGGCATACGGATATGAATTGAATAGAATTATTATCAATAAATTATCATTGATTTTTTATATTATAGAAGGTTTTTTGGCACTTCGGTCCAACTGTTCATTTTAAACACATTGTTATGACATGTGTGAAGTTGAACATTAATCTTATACCTTACATGAATTGCTGCGCAGGATAATTGTTTTCATTGAATACCAAATGAAAGCAGTCCAGTTAGTTCCCCACATTGGTCACTTTCATGTCTCAGTCGGTTTCTTTGAAAAACCAGCAGACGAGGATGACTTCTAGTAGGGAAATGGACAAGGGATACAATTCAAGATAGCAACTAATATGAAGGATGGAATAAGGACGTGAAAACTGTTGACGACTTTAAGAAGAGAATAAACCAATGGGAAAAAGAAAGACCCATAATACCTAATAATATATATGAACTATAGGCGAGAAATGAAATCCAAAGAATGTGAGAAAAACCCGAAGAGGTAGAAAGAGAAAGAAAAATACGGATCAAAAAAGACACACCATGTGGTAGATAGGAGAACCACATACACGAAGGTAATGGCAAGCATAATGAGGACGACACTAGAAGAGATCAATCCAGAAAATAAGGTATTAACGCACCTGAAGAAATGAAGAGGATTTTTAATAGCTTTTTATAAATCACAATCAGGATGAATCTCACCAAACTCACACATGGATAGGATTACCCTGGAGGCACTAAAAACAACGACTGAACGCCGACGAAATTACGAGCATTTTTTCTACTTTTTTGCACAATCTAATTTGAAATACAAAAATGTAGCTTATTGGGGGATGCTCATAAGCAAATGGAATTATTGAAGATCGTCTGAACTGGCTGAAGAAGTTTACATGGTTTTGTCTCAACCATCACACACTATCGAATATCCAAATTGGTACTTTTCAGAACACATAAACCTCATAAACCTTTTATGATGAACACAAAACCCCCTACTATTAAATGTGCGTTATTTTTTATCACTTTTCTAATGTTTTTACAAAATGATAAAACGTAACCTAACCTGCTGGCTTTATAGTAAAACATTTTCTCAAATGTCGAACTTGTGTAAAATACCCTTTTTTAATTCAGTTACTATATTCTACTTCTTTTTTATAAAACGGTAAGACATAATAGATTAACAAATGCTTGTCTCTTTGTTTTTTGCCAAAAACATATTTTAAAATGTATCAAGTACTACATTTATCAGTACTGTTTCAATAAATGAAGAACATTGTTCAATTTAAATTAATAATTATAACATTTATGACACATTCAAGGATATAAAATCCAAGCAAATCTAAAATATGTTGAATCGAAAAAAATCTTGTCTAGATTTTTAGCAACCATATATTTACTGAAATCAAATGCAATTTAATAAGCAAATCATTAAAAGTAGTTCAGAACTATCTAAGTTGCCATCCAAATTGGTTAGGTACTTGTAAATCAGAGCCCGTTTCTTTAACAAAACCGTCTAATCTTCCCAAAACATTGGCATATTCTTGTATTGTTTGTGATCTAATTAGTTATTTGTTCATAGCATACATATCATAGTTATTAAATATAAATTTAAACGTAATAAAAAAATTAATAACTTATCTACATACTACAGCTACTTTGTTAACAATATTTTTTTAATATGAGCTTTTCAATAGTGGTTTTCTCCTTATTTGTTATTAATAATTGACAGATAGAATGGTTCCAATAAACCCTAGAATTGCGTGTGCGAAGTACACGCTATTCACGGGTTGTTTTAAATCGGGGTATCTCAAAACCACTACTAATCTAGTTTTTCACTATTATAGTCCTAATACTATTCATAGGTAGGATATAAAAAAGGTGTGCATGTAGTTTTTGTTTCTTATTGCACATTTCGTGCCTGCATTATAACACTATTCATTTTTCCCTCCTTCCCATCAATCATGATTCGCTTTAATAGTAGCAGCAATAATGTTACTTAATAACTAAAAGAAAGTATCATGCTTTACGTCTGTACATGTTATTCGCAATAGCCGAAATCGGCCACAGCCCGAAATTTTTCTATGTTTAACACATTCGTTTTCAGTTACGGTCATTTTTGACTCCACCAATACAAGCATTGGTGGTCCAGAGTTATGGCGCTGGTAACATACCATCCAGAAGAAAAGATCTACTAGAGACTCTCAGGCAAGGCGTTCAGAGAGAAATACTTATTGTAAATATAACCCAGTGTTCAAGAGGAACCATCAAGGCTGGTTATGAGCCTGGGAAGGTAAATCATTAATTGTTTTCATGTTATTTCATTACTTTCCATTTAAATGGAGTAGAAAAAATATTTTCAAAGGTATTAGTTAAAAAATCTCGAGTATTATAAACGTAGTTGAAAATGAAATCTTAATACCACACTAAGAACATTAACAATTGGTAACGACAATCTTGATATACTAATCCTTTGTTACAATTATTTTTTTGCTGGTCTATTTTTAGTTCAAATGATTAAAGCAAATTTCAAATTCCCAACCAGCTCAAAGTCATCTTCATGATATCTATCATAGATGTAAAGGATGTATAGATATCCTAGGACGCCACTAGACGTTTAAAAGGAATCTTTGAAAGTCGTATCTTACAATGAGTAATGTAAATCCTAAATACGTAGTCGCGATACATCTAGATATTATTCAAGAGCATAATGGTTTTGCCCATTTTATACTTGTGTTTCTTCTAACACAAATTAAATTTTTCATGAAAAAAGCTGAACGATAATTATAGGTTGACATTTATGGATACCAAAAGCAATCATTAGGTAGGTATCTATCCATTTTCTTAAATTTGTCTTGGGCTCTACTGCTCATCCTATACTACATTTCGTTTATTTTTTGGTGTAGCAAAATATTTTTTGCTACACCAAAATATTTTTTGATATTTATAGCGCGGATCGCCGCGCTATAAACACGCCGGGAGGCGCTTGCCGCCGCAAGTTCGCCGAATTGCGATCCCGAGAAGGACGGGTCGAAGCCGACGGGAAGAGACGAGAAGGTTCGACGCGATAAAAAGTTTCGCGAATTCTAGAATCATCTCCCGAAACTTCGGGAATATTCCAGCAAACGTCTAGAAGGCTTCTACCTGCGTTTATAGGGAATGCCGGACCCAAGGCGGAGACAGTTGAAAATCGTTGTGTAAACATTCGGGCGAGAGACCGCGCGCGTTAAATAAATAAACATCTCTGTGTGAAATAAATTATATGTGTTAAAATGTTAGAAATAAATTAATTAGGACAAATCACGTAGTGTTTAGTTTTGGTAGACAGTAAAAACGTTACAGTGGTGTCAGAAGTGGGATTAATTAGTGAAATAAATTAAGAACAATGAAGAAATTACGCGATTTAAAAGTTGTGGACCTCAAACGCGAGTTGGAAGAACGAGAACTCGAAACGTCAGGGTCGAAGACAGTGCTGCAGAAACGTCTGGAGAATTATCTAACAGACAACGGAGACGATCCTGAAACTTTCAGTTTCGAGGAGGAAGCTGAGCACATCCTTAACAACATAAAAGAACTCCATGGCGAAATGGGAAAACTACACGGCGAGTTAGATAACCAAACAAAGGAGATGAAAGAACTTCATGGCGAATTGGACTACAAAATGGAAAAACTCCACGGTGAGCTGGATAACAACAGAAAATAACTCCACGACGAAATGGGAAAACTATATGACGAGTTAACCAACAAACTAGGAAAACTCCACGGCAAGTTGGACGACAAATTAGAAGGACTCCACTGTGAACTGGATAGTAGAATTGAAATTCTGCACAATGCACTTCAGACTGATAAAGTCTGAAGTTGGAACTGGAGAACCAATTACGAGAATTGGGGACCCGATTAGAATCAATGCATGTCCAGCCCAGCTGGCAAAACATGTCCAATTCAGGTAACCCGTTTAACGACTCGGAGGAGGTAACCAGGATCGAGGCAGTTCCTACTGCGAGTCATCGAGTGAAGCCGCCTACCTTCGACGCGGAAATACCCTGGGAGAACTACCTCCGGCAGTTCGAGGCAGCAGCGTAAGCCAACAACTGGGCGCCAAGGGACAAGGCAGCGGCTCTGACGGTCGCCCTCCGAGGAAACGCCATCGACGTGTTGCAGACTGTTCCAGAGCGGGAGCTGGACAACTTCGAACTACTCGTCCAAAGGCTGGAGAGGCGGTACGGGCACGCACACCTGGGGCAGGTCACCAATCCCGAATGAAGAACCGACGACAGAAGCAGGGAGAGAGCCTTCAGGAGTTCGAAGCCGACATCGCGAAGCTAGTTAGATTCGCCTACCCGGAAGCGGCGGAGTCCATGACAGAGAGTCTCGCGGTCTCGGCCTTCATCGACGGCTTGAGGGATGTGGAGATGCAGCGGGCGGTACGGCTGTCGCGTCCCAAGAGCACATTGGAAGCACTCTCGATGGCTGTGGAATACGAGGCTGCGACAGAGGCGTCAAGGAGCTGTGGCCGCGTTCGGGCTGTGGTCGGGGACGACGCATGCGTGGAAGCCGAAAAGCCGAACGGAAGGAGGACGCCTGGAGCAGGTTGTCAACGCGCTCAAGGGACTGCTGAAGGGAGACAAAAGGGAGCCGGCGAAATGCTGGAGGTGTGGAGAGTTTGGCCATCTCCGAAGGGACTGCAAGTGCCCTAGGGTGGAGAAGCCAACAATGGCCCAGACGTAGGAAAACTAAAGCGGGTCGGTTCCAAGGGGGCAGCTCCGACCCGATACCCGTTCCAAGACCCCCTCATCAAGATAGCTACACTGAGAGGTGAAGGTGGCAGCCTGTACGTGGATGGCGAAATTAACGGCAGGAAGCACACCCTACTGATCGACACGGGGGCATCCAAGACGATCCTGAAGCCAGGCCTGCTGAACACGCTAGGGAAGAGAGTATGGAGCCCAGGTGGAGGCTGCGAACGGCTACGGGCGAAGCTGCCGCCGTCCACGGAGAAGTAGACGTCGAGATCAAGATCGGCACTGCACGCTTCTCGCCACACCGAGTCCTGATCGCCGACATACGAGAGGACGCCATCCTGGGAATGGACATCATGAAGACCCACGGTTTCGCGCTCAATTTGAAACGACAAGTAATGCAGGTCGGCCCAGAGGAAATTTTCCTGCACACCAAGGGCGAGACGGTCCATCAGATAAGGCTGACGGAAGACACGACCCTGCCGAGTGGGAGCGAATCGATAGTGGTGACCCGACTTCAAGGCGTCACCGGAAAAGGAACCCTGCCGTAGTGGAACCTTGGAACCACGACGTGGAGGTGGGCCGAGGCGTTCTAGTAGGGAAGACCTTGGTGACGCTGGGTGATGAAATTCCCGTCCGGTTCATTAACATCAATGACTACCCAGTTACCATCCGCAAGGGGACCAAAGTGGGAACCTGCTCACCAGTGACGTCACTGATCCACCAGGTGACGGGGAGCGCTGGCTGCAGAGTCGCGAAAGTAGAGGAAGCTCTAGTGGACGCCTGCGATTCTCTCGCTGGAGTCGAAAAGAAGAGGCTTATTGAGCTACTCCGTAGATACCGATCGATTTTCGTGTCTGACAAGGGACCTTCTGGGAGAACGAGTATTGTTCGACACAAGATCGATACGGGGAACGCGAGACCAATCCGCCAGTCAGCAGGGAGGTTGCCTCAGGCGAAGCGGGAGGTAGCGGAGACGATCGTCCACGACATGGAGAAAGAGGGAGTCATCGAGCCATCTAGCAGTCCTTGGGCATCTCCTGTAGTCCTGGTAAAGAAGAAGGATGGAGACACCAGGTTCTGCGTAGATTATCGTCTACTGAACAACGTGACGAAGAAAGACAGCTACCCACTTCCCCCGGATAGACGACACCCTGGATACTCTGGCTGGATTGAAATTGTTTTCCACTTTGGACCTGAAGAAAGACTACTGGCAGGTGGAAATGGACCCTGCAGACAAGGAGAAGACGGCCTTCACAGTAGGATCTGGACTGTGGCAATTCACCGCGATGCCATTCGGGTTGTGTAATGCGCCTGCTACTTTTTAGAGGCTCATGGAAAACAAGTGCGCGAGCGTTTCTATTGGGTGGGCTGCTCTGAGGCTGTTCGAGAATGGTGTAGGAATGGAACAATCTGCTCAGCCAGCAATGGACCGCACCGCAAACCGAAAGCCCCGATGAGACAGTACAATGTGGGAAGTCCTTTCGAGAGGATCGCCCTAGAGATTACTGGGCCATTTCCTGAAACCGATTGCGGCAACAAGTAAATCCTGGTGGCGATGGACTACTTCACGAAATGGGTAGAGGCCTACGCGATTCCCAACCAAGCAGCCACAACTGTCGCAGATGTCCTGGTGAAAGAGCTAGTGAGCCGCTTCGGAGTACCGTTGGAATTGCATTCCGACCAGGGGCGTAACTTCGAGAGCGAGCTGTTCCAGGGAGTTTGCGAAAAATCGGGAATTCGCAAAAGTAGGACAACAGCGCTGCACCCTCAGTCCGACGGAATGGTGGAGAGGATGAACCGCACCATGGGCAAGTACCTCTCGAAGGTAGTGTCTCAACACCAACGAGACTGGGATCAACATCTCCCCTTTTTCCTGATGGCCTACCGGTCTGCCATTAACGAGTCCACCGGCCAAACACCAGCAAGGGTACTGTTCGGGCGGGAGATGAGGCTTCCCTGCGATTTAAGCTTCGGTTGCAAACAGGGAGAAGGACTGGCTGGGGAAGACTACGTCACCGAGCTGCGCAGAAAGATGGACCAGTTGCACGAGATGGTACGGACGCATCTCCAAGTCGCCAGCGACCGCATGAAGGACCAGTATGACGTTCGGGCGGACAGCGGCATGTATGAAGAAGGAGACCTGGTGTGGCTGTACAACCCGCAAAAAGACGATGGTTATCACCGAAACTTCAGAAAGCCTGGGAAGGGCCATATACAGTGAAGACAAAAATAAATGACGTCATCTACCGAATCAGCAAAGTTCCGAATGGGAAGCCCAGAGTCGTGCATGATCAAGATCAACAGGTGCGCCAACTACGGCCCCAAGAGGATGAGCCCTCCTTTGAAGAGTTTATGGCTGCATATGGTGGGACCGGAAAGGCCCGATTCGGTGTGACCAGGGAAGAGCAACGGGACCTCTTCGAAACTCCGGCTGAGTATGCGCTGGCTCATTGCGTGGCCCAGGACTTGTGGATGTCCCGAGGAATTGCCGCGGAGTTCCGGACGAGGTTTGGCAAACTGGACTAACTCCATCAGCAGAGACCGGCGGTCGGGCGAGTGCTGAGGATTAAGGAGGATGGATCACGACGGCCGCTCTTCTATCTGGTTACGAAGAGGAGGTCCTTTCACAAGCCCACCTATTTGGACCTGTGGGACGCGCTACATGACCTCAGGGATACCCTACTTAGCGAAGATCTAACTAAGTTAGCTATTCCGAAACTGGCTTGTGGATTGGACGCCTTGGACTGGAGGTCGTCATGAATATGCTGGAGGTCTTATTTCGCTTCACCGGGGTAGACATTCTGGTGTTGTTGGAATCCTGAGAGGAGTCCCCACAAGAAGACCGTAGCATGTTATTTCCACCAAACCTCGCGTTGTAGGTAGGGGACCAACTGTAGATTTCTACATGGGCCTGTCAGGGACACGTTTCGGGACGAAACATTTTTAAGGCGGGGGCAGTGTAACGAAACGGCTCGCCACGATATAAACACGCCGGGAGCTACACAAGTTCGCCGAATTGCGATCCCGAGAAGGACGGGTCGAAGCCGACGGGAAGAGACGAGAAGGTTCGACGCGATAACAAGTTCCGCGAATTCTAGAATCATCTCCCAAAACTTCGGGAATATTCCAGCAAACGTCTAGAAGGCTTCTACTTGCGTTTATAAGGAATGCCGGACCCAAGGCGGAGACAGTTGAAGAATCGTTGTGTAAACATTCGGGCGAGAGACCGCGCGCGTTAAATAAATAAACATCTCTGTGTGAAATAAATTATATGTGTTAAAATGTTAGAAATAAATAAATTAGGACAAATCACGTAGTGTTTAGTTTTAGTAGACAGTAAAAACGTTACAATATATATTTGGTATGTCTTGTTGATGTCCCGGCCCCCGGGAATAATCTTGCCAAAGCTTGGTGGTAAGTGGTATTAAAAATGTCACTACCTACTTAATTCATACAACTTTTTTCGTGCAAGCATTCTTCATTGAATTTAAAGGCTCTAACGATATAAAATAAAATAAAACAATTTTAAAACTTTTAAACAATTCTTACAAACTAAATAAAACCTTGGTGGCATATCAAACATACATGTGTTATTTTAGGCTCTGCAAACATTAATAATTCAGTCAGAAAATACCTACTGCTTATTCTCTTTTACACTTAAAAAATACAGCGATATAATATCAACGCTCTTAAAATTATCCATGAGTTCTCCACCCATTTCATAAAAAAAAATTCTCGTTTTTCAATTCGATAAAATCGCTGGTATCAAGAAATTTCAAATTTTGTAGGACACCACTGATCACATTTGGTATTCATAGCTGTAGGTATTCTATATGTTAGTTGGTGGTTGAAATGATCAACTTAAAATTGAATAATTTCAATTACTTATCATGATAGCAAAAACTACCAAATAGATATCAAAAAATTACTGAGTGAGTAAAGTATATTTTTATTCAATACACATCTCGAATACCGCCCATTTTATTGTATAGAAAAAATATCAATATTATTTTAGAAAAATGGTAGTGAACTTACTAGTAACATACTAATTGTTGCTGATACTAACTGTAAGTTATCTATAAAAGTATTGAACGTTAAACCAAAGACAAATACGGTTTTTGTCTTTTTTTTGTTTTTTGTCTTTGGTTAGACCAATGTTCCAAGTCCTTCTGACTTTCGAAATTGTAAACATGAATGGCGTTTCTGAATCGTTTTTGCTAAAACATATAGCATATATTTTTTCACAGCTAACAACAGCACATCAACAAAAACGCGTAAAACACATGGTAAATTAGCAAATGCTTGTTCCTTGGTGATAGATGTTTGTTTCTTACTAAATAGTATATTAAAGTATGAGTGGATATTGAGCTCTTTCAAACACGCGCAGCCGGAGTGCTCGAAATAGAGCAAGTTTATTTAAAGCATATTTATATGCCAAAGCATATTTAAAACATGCTTTGGCGTGCGTAAATCGGGCTTTTTCGCACGCACGTGTTTTAAAGTCGCCATGGAAACGTATCAACAACGGCCATATCAACCAATAACAGAGCGTTTTTGACCGTAGCGGGACGAGCATATTGGTGGCACGACGTGCGACGGGCCGTCACGAAGCGTCCCGAGTGTCATTCAAATTAATCATATTGGGTATGCATTTGGTTTTGGTATAAAAAATGGTACCAATAAAAAAAATCGCGTAAAGTATTCGTGGATAAGTGCTCTTTCAAACACTTGCTCTATTTCGAGCACTCCGGCTACGCCGTCGTGCTCGAAAACTCGCGCGTGTTTGAAAGAGCTCAATATCCACTCATACTTTAATATACTATTAAAATGTATCCAGTACATTTATCAGTACTATCAATAAATGGAAAGCACTGTTGAATTTAAATTGAAATTATGACAAATTCTGCGAATTAAAATTGAATCCAGAGTATATGATAGGTACATTTGAAGATCACATGATGAAGAAGCTTCGACAATAATGTCTTATACCTAGTGAAATTAATCTGTAAAAAAATATTGCCATTTATCGCAGAAAGCAATAAAATTATGAGAGAAAAACTGTAAATGCAAATTGTAAGATTTAATCTTATTTTTGTTGGACATTTAGATACCTATCTTGTATTTTTTGTTTTGTTTGGATTAGAAAATAACACGTCTTACGTTTTTTGTTTGGGACATATAAAATTTGTACTATAGAAGGAATGTTGAATTTCTATTTCAATTAGTATAAAAAATATAAAAGTCTGCGTCGGACCAGACGGTGGAAGTGAAACTTCTTTGGCCATATGCACACACACACGCGCGCGCGCGCTCATCGACACGATATATAAATGAAATATAAAAGATAATCTTTTTTTGCTGCCGCAACCTTGCACCGGTCCGCTCGAGTCTGCAGACAGTCTCGGCTCAGGTGATCTCCCACCTGCTGGCAGTTGTAACATCAAACGATTTCAATTGTCCTGCTCCGGGGAAGTGCTACAGACGCCATAAGCACTCGCTCGTAGCTCTGCCGGCAATCCAGCAATAATGCAGGAGACAGCATTTCGCTGGTAACGCCGATTCTCCCGCCAGCTTCGCCTGGTAGTAGGTGCTCATTGTCTCGCTGGCCAACTTTTCCCATCTCATCATCCCGTGGAAATCTCGCTGCGTAAGGAACGACGTCACCTAACATGGCTCGCCACTTTGCCCATGGTCGATCATAGTTGTCGAGATACTGATGCCAGAGCTTCGCAATCCCTGCTAACCGCGCCTGTAACAAAGTTCTCTTTTCTAAGTCTGTCCAGTCGTAGATCGCCCCACAAGTTGATTAATCTTGGAGAGCCATCGCGGTGTCCACACTGCTCTCCGGGCTGCTGGGGTCGATAACTTCCACCATCTTCATCGCCAAAGACGGTCGAAGTCGAGCACTCGCCTGCTCCACTCCGGATTCCTCGCTGCGGCTTGATCCGACCGTTGCTGTCTGCCCCGACACATTCAGAGCAACAATGGTCGCTTGTTGCCTCGCCGCTTCCACTATCTATTGCTGGAGTCCTCCCACGACGGTCTCCACAGATTCACGCGTACGCCGCCTCGAGCCCGTTCGTCTTGTGTTCGAGAATTACCACCCATTCGCCGCGGAGCCAGTCTCCGTGCGCGGTAGGCTTTCATCTCTTCCGGTGTCTCCATGTTCTCATCTGAGGTGAGGTGAGGCACGACGCGTCCTCACTTTTCTCTATGTCCATGTCACGTAATTAAACAATACACAATTCAGCTCACCGTTTTTTCGCCGCTCGAAGTTATTGTTTCTCGCAGTTTGAGGTTAGGTTAGGTGTCAGCTGACCGAAAGTCTAGACGCTTTCCGGTGTTGCCACGTTGACCTCTTTAGTAGTACATGTAAACGATTTGGCGATCGGTTCGGTTCGCGGGCGCGATGGAAGAGGTACACTTTATGCGCATTCTGGCAACACGGCTTTGTCCTCGGATTACTTATCACGCGTGACGCGGTTTTTCGACCAACACCCCATCCCAATGTATACAACGTCCGCAAAGAAGTTTCACTTCAATAATATATTGTTGTTTTAAAGAAAATGTTTACCTAAATGAGCATCTTTGTAAAAATGTTGGACGGTATATTAGGTACTGTTTTTAGTGTATTACTAACAAGCCATAAAGGGTATGTGCTTCACACGCAAACCTAGGATATGTTAACTAGATCAAAAGACAGTTGGTCTAGATTTTTAGCAGTTATCAATTTACTGAAACCAATTGCAATTTAATAAGCAAATCATTAATAGTAAGTTCGTAAGTAGTAAATGACATTCACATACTAGAGCTATTTTTAAATTATTATACGAGTTAATACGAGTTACAATACGAGTTACAGCGCTTTTCTTTCTTATTTCTCATTAATAATTCAAGGATAGAGTGGTTCCAACAAACCCTAGAATTGCGTGTGCGGAACGCCAACCTTTCGCGGTTTGTTTATTTTCTTCCCAACTTTCTTATTTATCTGTGCTTTTTTTTGCTTTAAAATTTATTCTTTTATCCATTAGCTGAAGGATTTCGTTTATCATCTACATGTTTTTGTTGTTTTCGGGTAGTCTTTTCTTTTTGTACTGTGTTCTGGCACCAATTTGAAACTTTTCTGTTTTTCGTTTATGTGTTCACAGTTTCCGCCTTATTGTGATCTGATATTTGCTATACCTACTGATTCTTTTTTGAGTTTATTTATTGTCTCTGGATTTTGTTATTTGCTGATATAAATCTAGTTAGTTTATTTTGTTAATCAGATTGCTTCAAGTTGGCATTTGCTTCTGGGTAGGTATATGCTTTAACTGATTTTACTGAATTTCTATATCGCTCTTTTAAAAGAATGTATACCTATTCTATCTTATTTCTTACTACTTTTTATACGTTGTATTGCAAATATTTCCGTGTAGTTTTCGAGTTTGAAGTTTATGCAATATATTTGTTGTCATGTTCTTCTCTTGACGAAACTGTGTAAATCTGTCCCATTTTGCATTCCTCTTTCCTAGTTTATATTCTCCTACATGCCGCCCACACTTGACTCGGTCGATTATATTGTAATGCGAGAAGTAAACAACGCGAGACATGTATACTCGATCCGAGCGAAGCGGCTACTTCAAAGGAATTACCACGACGCTTAAAAGACAGCTCCATGAATTCTCCCAGATTGTTGTTTACGGAAAGTAATTTAAGACCTTCTGAACATTTCCTACGTAAACATTATTAAAAGAACAATCGGGTTCCTTCCGGAACTATGGAGAATATACGAGAAGGTTCCAGATCAGAATGAAGGTGTATATATAAGCGGGCTTGTGATCGAGGAGATGATTAGAAGTAGAGAAGCAGACGTGAACGCGACATACGATCCGAAAGCGGAGCAGTGCAAATAAATTAAGTAGTGTCTAGTCTAATGTACAAGTAGCAAAGTGTGTTAAATAAATTAGTGTACAATTAATGTAAATAAATTAGAAAATAAACGTTACAATATCTATAAGTTAGGTTATAGTTGGTTATAGAATATTTCGCCTTTCTCCATCTGCTATATGGGACTTATGGGAGCATATGCCTGAACATTTGCGGTTGTAAAAGCACAACCCTATTCGATAGGGTAATATAATTGCTTATACACTTGGCAATATCAGTTACAGCCACACCATTTTGGTGCGGGGTTTCTTATTTTTCGGAGAAATATATCATCCCGCTTTCAATTTGCTTACTTCACTGATTTTATGACATTCATTGACATTGTGGTTATGTGAACATTATGACATCCTGGTTCGAACATACCAGTAATATTCAATTTATATACCTACCGATCCTTGATTTATTTGCCTTCAACATGTGCTTTTTTATGCAGGAGTTAATGTTATTGCTAGTTAATGACCGAAGAGGATATGCATTGTCCTTTTGGGCCCTCTAATAATGCCAGAACTTGGTTTTCGAGATCGATGATCAATAATATTTTCAATTTTGGTGCCATTACATTTGAACTTGGAATGCTCTTTTGAGCCTTTGGTACAGTGATTTTCCGTTGTTTTTTATATCTCTATAGCATTGGTCATTATCTTGCTGGCTCATTCACCTCTCGATTCTGGATCAGACGCTGCTTGCTAAGGATCAGCTTAGCTTTACCTTCACCTTTTTGAGACATTGGCGGCATGGGTGGCTCTACCTAGTAGCTATGCTACCGCTGATATCACTCCCTGTGTGTGGATGGACTCAGACCTCTCACCAGCAACAAAGTAAAACATTCAAGAGGGTGCTGCTACCAATTTTTAACAAATATTTTTGAAGAATCTAGTATACCTATAATTTTAAAGGCTCCTCTTATCAGATATGACTAAGATGTCTCATTCAAATCTTATGCGTCCAGACATAAAATTGAATAAAATACGTCTTGTACTGTTTAGGTTACAACCCTAAATGAGTCAGTTTTCTTTTTATTTGAATCCCATAAACAACTATTAATTATTTTGTAGCTTTTGCAAGAAATTGGTATTATTTCTGGAGGTGACATGACGGCAGAGGCTGCTCTAACAAAACTTACATATGTTCTGGGTATACCTGGATTGACTTTTACACAGAGAGTGGATGTAAGTGTAATGGTAAATGTTATTTTTGGGTTAAGATAAATATGTGAACTAATTTTTAGAAAGTCAAGAGTGATCTTAGGGGAGAACTGAGTGCGTGCTAATTAATCGTCACTTGACTGGACTTAAATCTAAAATATTCTTTTAGTGAAATGGATAAATGTACAAATTTAGTAAATCATTAATTTTAATTATGTATTTTATAAAAGAATAAATTATCTAAACAATTTGTAATTCCTGATTTACACCTTAAATTTAAATTGTGAATATAATCGAGGCAAAACTTAAAAAACAAAATTAAAACATATGAACTTTGAACAATTTTCAATAGGTAGGTACTCTTGGGCACTTCTAATTGTAAGCTTAAAAAATATATGTATTAAATACTTCACAAGTTTGTGTCCTTCATGGTATTCCTTAATAGTCAGTCTTTGTTTCCTGTTGTCATTCTTTAACCGATGCCTTCTTTCCCCTACCCCGAACTCTTGCTCTAGAAGTTTTTTTCATATGGGGCTGCTTTTGGACTTTGGAGGATTCGTCGGGTAAAGAATCTATACTGTTCATTTCATTATTATCCTTTTCACAGAGATCGTGATGCTCGTAAGATATTTTCCCTTGATTGGCTTCCTTTGACGCTTTTCTTAAAGTCAATAAAGACTTGACTTCAGCCTCTAACTGGAACACTTTGTCGGCGTCGGTAGAAAAACCATTCACAGCCTCGTCCATGCGGTCCTGGAGGGCTTTCTCAATGTTGTTGATACCAGCTATTCCCTTAATAGTAAGGTTGTTCACTTTTAAATGATTACAGATTTTACTGAATGTCTCAGACACTGGTTCCGGGTGTTTATAAACATTGTTCAGCATACTCATATTAGTTATTTGCATATTCACTCTATCATGTTCATTATTTTGATATTTTACGAAGAGAGTCAAGAAATGTGATGAACAGTTCTCAGATATTTCAGTAGACAGCAAATAACAGGAAAACAGGTCGGGAGGGATGCTGAAAAAATTTTTCATCTGCTCATGAATTATTTTGTCCCGGAATGTAAACCTAGGAGAAAAGCACCTTTGGTGTTTATACCAAGCCACGACTTTATCAAATCGACTTCCTAAGAATTGCTTCAACTTATCGACGTCCACTCTTCCTGTCTGCTTATAACAATAATAGTACTGTGGGCAGGGAATAACAGAGGAAACTTTTATCTTTCTGGTTACATTTATCTGCACCTGGTCATTATCAGTAATGGTCCTCGTCTCGTTTTGAATTATGTCTCCCAACAGGAAGCCCTCCTACAATTGATAAATCGTGTTGTTTAAAGAATACCAGGAAATGCTCTAAGGACTTACCCTATGATAGGAATGTTCGGCTTGTTCATAGAAGAGAAATGAAGCAACCGGCCCTGATAATATCTGACCTGGAGTTCCTGGAGAATACATGGTGAGTTTTTTGGGGATTAAATTAGGGATAAAGGTATAATTCCACTTTAGGACCCCGAACTGTCATAAGCACAGAACGTAAATTAAAGAATGGGGCGGAACGTATACTTTGACAGTTTTGTTGCCAGATCAATTTTATTTCACATAAACTAATTCTACAGACTTGTTTAATTTATGCAACCAACTACGCGAGAACTTGTGTGTTTGAAATAAAACCTTTCCTTCAATTGTATGGAAGTTGTTCCAGCTTTTTACGTATACCCTATATTTAAAGATAAGTTTGTCCAACAATTAATATTAACAAACTAATATAAAAACACCTAAAAATGGTAACAAACAGTTAATAACAGTACAGCTAGTATTAATATGCAAAAATTGAAAGCAATAAAGCGTGAATAGAGCCCAATAAATGTATCACTCTTTGGGACAGTCGAAACACAACCTCGCCACGAGAATCTTTAATTTTCTTTATTATATATTAATGCCCGGATGCACCGACATTACCGTTAAGGAACCTTAACTAAGCAGCCCTTAAATTTAAGAGACCATTAAATTTTAAGTTTATTGCACCGAACTGAAATAGATGTCGCTTAGTTAAGCTTCAATCGACACGGCAACATTGTAACGTTTGGAAAATTAACGTTGTAATGATACGTTTTGTGTTCTTCATTTAACGTTTCGTGAATCACTTGTCACTTCAACTGTGTTTCAACTTGAATTTTAAAAACGTTAAAAGTTAAAATCTCTTTTGCTCACCGGGATCCCAGATTATACAACGATAATTCCCAAATAATATTGGTTTGAAGAGGTAAGCTTTGATTAATGGAACGTTGACAAAACAATGTTTTTTTTTTTTACTGAACTTAATTTGAAATCACTGTTCTTGTACAGCTGTTAATTTCTGTTGCACTTTGCAGAAATATGTCAGAAACACCAGAAGCGAAGAGACTGAGAACGGCCAATTATACGGCCACTGAAAAAGAAACACTTTTCAATTTAATTTTAAAATATAAAAGTATAATAGAAAATAAAAAAACCGATGATGTCTCTCAAAAATATAAAAATGATGCCTGGAAAAAAATTGAGATAGAATTCAATTCTGTTTCCACTATATATAGATGCGCAGATTCCTTAAAAAAAGTTTATGATAACAATAAAAAGTGCTCAGAAAAACGTTGGCTGAAGAAAACATTGAACTGTATAAAACAGGTGAAGGGGCCTACCCACACATCGTGCACCCCTAGTTGGCGAAGAAATCCTTCGGGGTCTTGTTAATGAAAGGACATTTTGTGGCTTTTGAAAAGTCAGTTTGATTCGGATTCCATCTCGGATACACTGTGTTGTAAAGTTTACTTTTTTATTTCATTTCAATATTCGCTATTTGACTTCTTTTAGGCTACCTCAAGTAAGGAAAAAGGGACCCGGCAAAGTACTCAGCAAGAGGCGATGGTCATCAGAGAGGAGGGAGAAACATATGAACTTCATCACTTTTCAGGGGAAACTTATTAACTTCTTTTCAAATTTGTTTTGTGTGCAATCACAAATTCCCCTGTAATTTTGATGTTTTCATTATTTCATACAAAATTTCTGTCATTGTCGTTGCTTAAAAACGGTTTAACATTATAATTTGTGTGAGGAGTCGACTTCTAAAAAGTTACTCACATTTGCAGACTAATGAAAATCAAAAAACTCCAACGAACACAAAAAATTCTATAAGGAAAGGAAGTCGCCGTTGACCTGCTACGGTTACTTTAGCTACGGTTGTGAAAGCACTGACATCTTCGAATATAGCAGAAAAGTATGACAAACTGTTGGACAAGAGGATGGAGATTTCCAAATTTGAATTGGGTTTGCTTCAAACAAAGACGCAACTAGACATTGAAATCAAAAGAGAAACTCTTAGAAAACTTAGAGAATCTAGCTTGTAAATAACTGCAGAATTGTGTAAGGTCCCTAACAGCACCCAATATTGCAGCAATGTTGCAGGAACGTTATTTTGCACTGTTATAATATTGCACGTAATGTTGCTGCAATATTGCTGCAATATTGCTATGTCCGCTCTTTTGTAATATTGCCGTGCAATATTTCAGCAACATTGCCCTGCAATATTACTGAAATATTACGATGCAATCTTGCTGAAATATTTCTATGTAATATTAGTGAAACATTGCCATGCAATATTAGTGAAATATTGCCATGTAATATTAGTGAAATATTTCCATGAAATATTAATGAAATATTGCCGAGCAATGTTGCTAAAATATTTCCCTTAATATTGCTGAAATATTTTATATAAACTTTATTTTATTTTTGTTTTAATCAAAATCATGAATGTACCCATTGCACCTTTCAATGATATAAACGAAACAGGAAACGGGTAATAGAAAATCATACGTTAAGGATACTCGTTTAATACATCAACATATGAGTAATATAGTCCTTTAATAAAGTTATAATGGATAGCAAAATAGTTTTTCTTTGCTGTTGATCAGTACACCTTTTTAACCGAGTGGTAGCTTGCGCCAGCCAACGACCAACTTCTTCAACTACTTCACGCTCAGTAGCAGTGGGAAATAAAATTTGTGTGCTCTCTGTAAACAAATACGACTATTATTAAAACTGCCCATAAAATGTAACTGTGGAAAATATACTCAGTAACTTTAAGGAGAACAGAAAAGTTATGTATAGTTTTGCTGGGGGGTATTAATACAGGAGATATGACAAAAAATGTCTCATGTAAAACTAAAGATTTTAATATCCTGCTCAATGATGCCCGATGTGGCGTACAGTACGTACACATTTTTTACTTAGAAGTAAAGAGACTTAATTTTAATCAACTTTGCGAATCGTGGTAGACTTTCCAAGGCTCTTTTTTGCTTTCTACCATGCCAACTAAATTGTTGTGCCATGAAGTATTTTCCATACCTACGTCATATTAGATGTAAAATAAATTTATTGGATATAATAAGAATTACTTACCAATTTGCAATAATTCACAATTTCACAAATTATAAGAAGTGGTGGCCAAGCTGCAATGTTATCACCGGTGTTAAGTCGTATAAAAAACAGTAGTTTTTTAGATTTTTAATGCTTCGGATACTTGAGATTTATTTATTACTTGTAAAAGTGTAACCGACATATCATAAACCGCAGAGCACTTTTACGACTGGTACGAGTATGATGTTGGCTGAGTTGGCTCGGTCTTTAGAAAAGTTGCCAGTACCAGATGTGATGTGATATTCCCATCTTCGGCTAGAGACGAGCATACCCTAGCAGGTAGCTGAGGTAGTTCGAAAATATCCTTATAGTAAATTTTTGTTCTGAAAAGGGACAACGAAAAGGGACGAACCACCGTCGAGACGGCTATCTCCTTAACCATTTTTGTTCATATTTCCGTTGTAGAGTTAAATAGAATAGTGAAAATCTTAGTCAGCGTTTAACTTGAACACCTAATCAATAAAAATTTATACAACGTTAAATCAAGGTATGAAGTGTGCTCGTCAACCCTGAACAAAGTAAAGGAGTTAATGATTATTTTAAACAAATAAAAACCAAAAACCCGGATGGCCTACGCATCGGGGTTTTTGATTTCGGATGGCTTTCTAATCCGAAAGGCTTATTTTATTTATTTAAAAAAGTGTTGTCGGGCGAGCAACATTAAATTAGTGCAATATTAAAAAATTTCTTAGGGCAAAGACATAATTGCTTTATTGGATTGCAATATTCGAAATTTTGGCAATAATGTAATATTCCAGCAACACTGGTACAGTATTACGATCTTTTAGTAATAAAGTACCTAATATTGCAGCAATATTGCTGCAATATTCAAAATTTAAGAAACAATGTTACAGCAACGTTGCTGCAATATTGAAAATTTCAGAAATAATGCAATATTCCTGCAACATTGGTGCAATATTAAAAAAAAATTGGGGGCAGACATTTATTAAATGTCACCTTATAACATTTATATGTAGTGGAAAGGTACAACAATTTAGTATACGTTATAATATTTCTGAAACATTTTTAACAAATTGAAAATTTTCGTTATATAATGTAAAATTGCAGAAACATTGCTGCAATATATTGGAAATTTCAGAAATATTGTAATGTTCCAGCAACATTTCTGCAACATTGGAAAATTTACCATCACGTAATGTTGCAGAATAATATTGCAGCAATATTGCTGCAATATTGGCAATATTTTGCAATATGGCAATGTTGCTGCAATATTGCTGCAATATTGGGTGCTGTTGGGGGTTGTTCTTTAGATTTTATTGTAGTTACTGCAAGTACAAAATATGTTAAGTATTAATTAAGGCAAACACTTTTATATGTAAAGTAAACTGTTGAGAAATTATATATTTTTAGTTTTTTATCAATTCTGAAAATACATTGCTATGCAGGATAATTGTTTTCATTGAATACTAAACGAAAGCAGTCGAGTTTTTACACGATTATTTATATCATTCATCATAATTTATTAGTCGAAATCGTAACATGACCTATTACTGCACTCGTTGACCAATGCAAGAACAAATATATGAGATTATATAGCTAATTGAACTCTTAGAATGCAATAATTAAATATACCTTATTGCCGCAATTGTTGTTTTAATAGTAATAAGCAAATGTTATGCACAGTAAATAATTCAGATAACTTCATCAAACTGTAGTAGCGCGTACCCCTTCCATCGCGCTCGCGAACCGAGCCGATCGCCAAACCGAGCTTTCACTCGGACGCTGTAGTGCAAGAGAGATAGATGCGTCGCAGGGCAACCGCTATAAGGTCGATCTCTGTCTATTGCTGTCGCTCTCACTCTAGCTCGCACGCATGGGACTGGCGTAACGTTACAATGTTTTGTGAAAAGTGTAAGTAGCCCGCACATCGATTTATAATACGTACCTATATCACGTCAAAACAAAAAAAGCGTACAGCAAGGTTGCTGCATTTCCTCAACTCTATTTAATATATATATATGTAGGTATATAGACGATGTTATCCGAACATCATGGAAAACAAGATATAAAAATGGAATACGCATAGCCAGAGATGCCATATCCAATGTAATCTTATATACGGACGATTTGACGCTAATAGCGAAGATTAATTACAAAGAGGCTAGCCTATAAGGACGACAAGGTCGGCGACGGCATTCAACTACCTGGAAATCCCATCCGAAATAATTTGCAACGGAATATAACATCATCTGAATGTTCACGATTGAACATATGTCGAAGACATACTACATACTCTTATTCTAATGAAGAGTTTGCCCCACCCAAATCAATGGGTATAGATGTGGGGTGGGAGTTTATTTCGCGAAACCAACCCCTGAGATGTGCGGAGTCCCAATTAAACTATTAAATGCTATAAACGATCCATCCCAGAGTAGGAATTTACTTTGTTCTGTTTCGGAGATATCTTTTATAATAAAAACAGGTAAGTAGAACGAAGCTATTTGAGAAGTAGAAGACTCTGTACCTATCACAGGTATGAACCGTAGGAGGAGAAAACAATTAGAATCGTAATAAAAGGAGTGCCGAAATTTATAAAAGAGCAAAATCGAAAGTGGAAATCAGAGAGAAAGGTTCGAACTGACGAAAAGAACAAGGGTGATTATGGCGGTAAGGACTAAAAAAGACACCATCAATGATATGATATGTTATTTGGAAAGGAAACCGTAAAACAGGGGGATTTGCCAATTATGTGAAATTAGGAATAAGAGTGAAAGTAGAACGGCAGACACGGAAGACCACCAGCGGATAATATAGATGTTAGTAATATATAGACACAGACAGTCCAGAGGTACTGCCTAGCAGAGATGCGTGAAACGCTGGGGAAACCACGAGCGAAGAGACTCCACTAGACCTATGGACAGCCCGGCAAGATTCTACCACTGCAGAGAAAACATCCAACAAACTACAGAGCATGTGAGAACCCGATAAGGTAGGAAGAGAAAGACCCAAAAAGACACACCAGACGATATGTAGGAAAACCACGTATATGAAGGTAAAGGCATCCACAATGAGGACGACACTAGAAGGGTTCAAGCCAAAACAATATAATGTATTTAACGCACCTAAAGAGATGAAGAGAATTTATGAGTTTTATGTAAATAGCCATCAGGATGCATCTTGCAAAATTAACATATGGATATGATTACCCCAGAGTACTAAAAACGCTGACTTTGAACGCCGACGGACTTATAAACAAGAGGAATGAATTAGACTATTGAATGTGCAAATCGGTAGGTACTATGTTCAGGAGAACACATAAACCTCTTCAACGGTTAACACAAAATCAGTTTACTTCGAAACGGGTAAAATATTTTATTTTTTATATCTATTGTTTACCACGTAAAAGTAATGAATGTGGCACATTGTTCACTCCGTTTTACTACAGTGTCGAATGTCGAATATCAACATTCAGGACAAATGAGTGAATATATAATAAAATAATATAAAATTGATGTTTTAGAATTAATGACGTGCATAAACATTTCAAGAAATATTTACCACAAATATGTAACGTGAAATTGTCAACATTCAGGACAAATGAGTGAATATATAATAATGTAACATAAAATTGATGTTTTAGAATTAATGACATGCATAAACATTTCAAGAAATATTTACTACAAATATGTAACGTGAAATTAACTTACTAAATTTTATTACAACATACAAATAAACCATCATTTCAGCATAATTTAGAAATTCTCTTCAGTATGTTACAGTGTAATTACAAGGGTATGAGGGTATAATAATAAACCAATGGATTGGTTTCACTTCGCGATAGTGAAGCGTCCACCTCTCATGGTTAGTTTTCGTTCTGGTGTAACTCATAGAGAAACTGACAATGTGATATCTTTTTTCCACACATTGAGTTGAGAGCGAGCAATTTAACGCTGTTCCAACATAATTACTCCCATAATACATTTATACCTCTCCAAAACATTATTGATCCGCCTTGATAGCGATCAACTTCTGTAACAAAAGTAAGTATAGTTCCTAATCTAACTGGATCCCTCATCAGAACCTCTTCTCGTCAACTATCACTTTATAAGACATCGTGATTCGTCCGAAAGGACGTTGCGCCATTATAGCAAAACCCGTATCCTGTGCTGTCAACCAATTGGCAATATCCAAGTTTATGTCGAGGCTATGCACTTTTAAAGCTGTTTGTGACTAGATTTGAAGAATGTATGGTGAGTACATAGTAAGGGTTTATGTTACTGCCGACACTATCCTAGAGTATGTTCCCAAAATAACTTTAAAGGACTGTTACCATTATCCTTCGGGTGAAATTAAACAGTCTTTTTTCCTCTGATGTCACTCTGGGTCGACCAGTTACCAGCCTTAATAAAACGCTGCCAGTTTACTGGAAAAGGACCATTATGTGCCTTACCTAAGTTCGTGATATATTCAGATCACATTCAATCTGTGATTTGACAAACGTTGTTGACGTAAGACCACTATTCTTGTTCGGCCTTTTTAGGTATGTTATTTTCAATTTGTATAAAATATTTTAGAAAAATGCCACAATTCGATTAGAACACAATTTAATAACCAAAATATATAGTGGATTAAAATGAAATTAATTAAAAAAGCACTTAATGAATACTTTACCATTTTTATTTAATTAAAAAGTGTGAGAGAATTTCTGGACAAATCGTAATTCTAGTATGTAATTTAAGAACTACTTACCTATTTTTACAAATATATAAAAACTTCAATAAAGATAGACAGACCTGTTGCGTCCAATATGTAATATTAATAGTAAAAATAGTAAAGTTAGAAGATTGAAGAGCTCTGTAATCAATAATAGGGTTACAAAAGAACATTACTTATGATATTCGTACAGAGAATTAAAATTTTTCAAACAACCGCCCTTGGTCATCGACACACTGCTGCCAGTGTTTTTGTTTTTGTACAAGTTCTTGAAGTCCTCAATTGCTATGCTGTTCAGATGACGCGCCATAGCCATATAAATCGTCATAGCTATTTGAATCGTCATATCCATCCCAAAATGATATCATATAAGGTCCCTTTCATGCGTTGGAACAAAAAAAGTCGCACGGAGCAACATCTGGGTGTAGATGGGTTAGGGCAGCTTTGAAACAACATTCTAGTCCAGCAGCTTGGTCAAAATGTGAGTCCATGTTTGCGGCAATCTTCCGCAGGACGCGGTGAACCCTCGCCCTTATATGCTCAGTAACATTTTGGCAAAATTTACCGCTTAAAGTCTGTCCAGGAGGCACAAACTTTCCATGGACAATTCCGTTTTCATCATAGACAATAAACATTAATTTCACTTTCAATTCGCTTAAGTAACTTTTTTGATTGAAAAGCAGCTTAGTGTCACTCGGCACTTTACTTCTTTGTTTCCGAGTCATATTCGAACTCCCCTACAATCTAAATACAACTCTATGATTTCTTTCTCGTCTCGAAACTCAAAAAGAACAAGAAAGGGCATCATACTGCGACAAATGCGGCGGTTTAAAAAGGCTGTAACATAGCAATTGAACAATATATCAGTTGACTTCCAGACCTAATAGACCGTGGGCCCATAGCACCAAAAATGTCGATAATCTATGTTCGTTTGCCCTTTTAGGGACATACTCAGACAGCCCGGAAAACCGGGAAAAAGTAACTCCGAGCGTTTGTGACCAGTCCTAGCACCTGTTATGACCTCCACTTCTTGTTGATGCTGGCATAAATCGAGATGCCCACTCTGGAATCGTATGCAAATGTCGGAATATGGTTAATGGGTCGAAAGGAGTCGTTCCACCAAAGGGCATACTTTCCTTGATCATCGTCTATCACCAGTGTCTATCACCGTTTGGCGATATGGTGATAGACGATGATTGAGGAAAGTATGCCCTTTGGTGGAACGACTCCTTTCGACCCATTAACCATATTCCGACATTTGCATACGATTCCGGAGAGGGCGTCTCGATTTATGCCAGCATCAACAGGAAGTGGAGGTCATAACAGGTGCTAGGACTGGTCACAGACGCTCGGAGTTACTTTTTCCCGGTTTCCCGGGCTGTCTGAGTATGTCCCTAAAAGGGCATACGAACACAGATTATCGACACTTTTGGTGTTATGGGCCCACGGCCTATAAACCTAAACTGCAAAAATTGTTGGCAGTGGTGTAACAATGCTCAAAGAGGTCTTATCACATCATACAGTAATAATTTAATTCATCATACATAGGTTGCCAGTTAGAACTTCGAGGAATGTTAAGTCTCTGTACAAATATCTGCTACAATTTTTTTAGTTCCAACAGGGATACTTACAGAACATGCATGTGTATCTATAAAACTGAAATTTAACCACAAAACTATTTACACACGTGAAATTTTTTTTTTAACCAGAAGAAACTATTTTTGCACTTTCCACAGTGCCACTTAGGAGTTCTAGGCCACTCGTGTTTTTTTCTTAAGTGGTTCTTGATATCTGGAAAAAAATTCCTACATAGTATGCAAGAACTTGACAATCTCGTGAAGTTCATAGTTCTCAAACAGTGATTGTAATTGTCTAAAACAAAAATGATGTAAAGTCAAATATCTAGTGATTAAAATATTTTTTTCGGTCTTACCCTCTGTTGTGTTCTGGTAAAATTCCTGGTCAGCATTCTAAAAGTATGTAAGAAATTATAATTAGTAGTTGGGTATATTGTGTTTTACCATACATGATTTGAAGGTGGTGTATCATTTATTACATCATTGTTGTTTATATTTTCCGCGTGCTCTTCACAAACATCTATAATTTCACTTATATCACTTGTATCAATGAAGGTTAAGTCCTGAAAGAACATTAATAGGTTAATCGTCGAAACATATAATTCTTCTGATTCATTTAATAAGATTTAGGAACTAAGTCACAATATTGGATGTAAGCTTTGTAGACTTTTATCAAACCTGTTTAAAAGATGTATCACGTTCCACATTATCCTTACACTGCATTTCCGTTGTTATTGTATTACTTTTACTAGACAATGGTTCATCAACAATTTTCATTTCACTAGTACTTTCCATTTTCAAGCTCATTTCCTGAAAGAAAAAAAATGTGCATATTGTTATGGGGTAAATTAAAGCACTTAGGTATACAATGTGTAACATTTTTTAATTAATAGAACACATAACATTTACAAAAATTTAATAAAAGCAGTGATGAGAAACTTATCAATATTTTGTAACTTTCTATACCCCATTAGAATAAAGCCAGTTGACAAATTGAAATACCCTTAGAAAAAGTAGAGTGCCTCAATAACTTTTTAAACTGGAAGAGTGGACAACTATAACACAGCTAAGTACAACAACTGCCTTTTAAACTCTGTGGCAGTTCCTTTGATCTGGTGGTTTTCGATTAACAGTCGCTACTCTATCGCACTGAGAAGAGAACTCATTTTTTTTTGTAACACAAATGATTGGTAGAGGTGTAATGGACTTTCTGTAACAATTTTATTTGTTTGTAAGCCTATGCATAATTCAGAGCATGTTTTCCTAAGTAGTTGTATCATACCTAATGTCTATAGGTTAATAGGTAGTCTTGTCGATTATGCGATTATTTACATGTCGACAATTCTCCAAGTATGTAACTGTGTTGTAATGGGTATGAAGCGATTCATTCATTTATTCATAAATTCACAAATTTTATAGTGTGGGAGAAAACAAGTTTATTTCCTATAAAAATATCTTCTGGAAATTTTTCTCATTGTTTATTAGTAAACAAATGTACATTTTCAGTCGAAAATCAGGCTACTGAAATTGAAAATCGGGGTAAATCGAGCATTTTTAAAGTTCAGAAGGAATAAAAATTATTATAAATACCTAAACAAATTTTTATAAAAAATTCCACTGATAATTGTTTGTTTCTCCTTAAGATATCCGCCCTTAACTCTTTTAAATCAAAAGTCTGGCGATTATTGATAATTTCAGAATCTAAGATGTTATTTATTAAAAAAAATATTGCAAACATTGAACCAATAATTTATCTATTTAGCAGAAATATATCACCCCTAATCATTTTTCAATCATTTTTAGGTTTAGGTAACCTACTCTAAAGGGTGGAAAGGTTAAAATTAATACATTAGCCTCAAGTTTTCCATTTAAACCCTATAATTTTGAATGTAAAACTGCTAGGCATAAAACTGTTGTTTTCTTCTCAACGGTTGGGCTAAAAAGTGGAACACATGGATCGGCACAAAAAGTTCTCGACAGGAGAGTTGGTTGTTCAGCTGTGACTTATACCATAATTGATAAAAATAGATCACTGTCTAATTGGCTTAAATCTGAACCTTCCAGGCATCTAAAGAAATTAAAAAAAAAACAAAGGACATTAACTCTAATTTGGGTGCACAATGTCAATGTACTGATATCCTTACATGATTATCTGGACCAATTTGCTCTCCTACAATTTCTTGATATTCCACACAAAACATATCGGCCAAATCCATAACTTCTTTCATAGCGTCCAACGTACCATTCACCTTCTTTTTGTACACCAACTCCAAAAATCCTTTAATGGCACCTGCTGACACATGCGGTAGAACACAATTCAATGTTTCTCTATTAGTTTTGAACTCTTCGTAAAAGAAGGAGCTGCTCGCCATCAGTATTATACTGTGGGCTTTGACTAATTCATTATTCGCACACGTGAAAGTGAAATCCACACTGATCTGTTTTAGGTAAAGATCATAATATTCAGTTAGTCCAGAAACATCCAACCTGTACAACTCAACTTGGTCGGTCATTTCGGTAGCTTAGAAAATTACTGAAAGCTGTCAGAAAAATACTAGCATAATCAGTACACCTCATAACTGTCTGAAAGAATTTTACAAAATGAACAGTCTGAGTCTGAACTGACCATGTTTATAAAAGCCTATAAATTATCAGGTTTGCAAATTTTTAATTGAGGTTAAGTAAGTACATCAAAGAATAACTGTTCCATGGTTAATCTTCGACGTGGACGTCATACTTTGATGTCCTGGGAGGTTGTGGTTGTGGTGCGCTGTGAACTGTGAACTGTGAACCCTGCCTATTGATTATGACAGATTGACAGATTATGTGCGATTTATTTTCTGTGGATTACCGCCAATTTATTTTATCTCCTGTAGTAAACTGCTATGTTCTGTGTTCTGTACGTTCTCACGTTCTGTACTGTTTGTTCGTTCATGGTTGTTAACAGTTGTTAATGTACGTGAAACCTGGTGATCTTTGTGTAGTGTTAAAAGAATTATGGCAGGGAGATACAGTCTCACTAAAGGATGCTTACTGGTAGGACCATTACACAGTTCACATACCTAACCGTGATCCTCTCTTGAACTTCATCTGACTATTTTATTTTTCTCTTTAATAGACCATTATGCGGGGCGGTGATTACAAGAACCCTGTTGTGCAGGTGCTTGGCTGCAAGAAGATCAACCCTGGCAACTCAGATAAGGTACGTCACCGGGTCATCCTGTCTGATGGAGTACACACCATCTCCTATGCCATGATGACCACGGACGTTAATGACGCCTCTGCTGGCGAAGCCCGAGAAATGTTTTCCATTATACAGCTGGACAGATTCATCACTACGACTCTCAACAATACTGATAAGGGCGATCAGTAAGTACACATCTTTGATAAGTGTAAAACTGTCTTGATATAGCTACTAAAAACATTACTTCGGACTTGGCTATCCGATGGAGCAACGAGTAGCTACACTAAGAGCAGCAATAAATCGATTACTATAAAGCTATAATCTAAGATCAAGAAATGTGTTTTACTCAAAAGTGAAACATTCAACTCATTCAGGTTCCATTTTGTGGTTATCTTTATAATTCCAGATAGGATACAAAATAACAATAGAAATGATGTAATTTTGGGTATTGTAAAAGTTGCATATTCGAAAGAAATAGGTAACACTTTAGTTTAATGTAACTTGCTTTGGTAACCAGTTTGTAAAAAAAAATGTAACATCCATGGACAAGTGGAAATGAAGAAAACATACCGCCAGCATAGCAGATGTCAGACATACAACTGCAAAATGTGATTTGCATGAGCAAATTTGTAATGTGCTTGCTGCAGTTACTTGAGTGATTTGGCGCTTAGACGGAGTTCGGGAGTTCGGTTAAGGGTTTTATGGTCGGTTTTGCTCGGGCGCCAGATTTGAAGGGTTTTCTCCCTCGGGAATATGCCTGGGTAGTTTACGTACTCAGGAGAATACCAGGGTTGTCCATAGAAATGAAACACACACTCAAAATGGAAAATCCCTAAATTATTGTATTTCGAAATGAAAGTGACAACAATGTATACGCAAAGCACCTGCTGGTGTTTCGGAGATCGGATAAGTATAAAATGAATTATGTTTATTTACAATTATTTATGTATTTCAAAATGGAAACACAAATACGAACATATTAAATTATCACAGTTGGAGAGAAATAAAATATATTCTAAATAAAATCGGAACGATTCGAAACTATTTGACAAAGTGAAAATGCGGGAGCGGCAATTTCACATTGAAAGAGAAATAGCTAGATGCGGAGACGATAGGAAAACGTGCAGTGTCTAATATTCGGCAATACGGTCTTTTATATTAGGAGAGAGCGAGAGCGAGCGGAAGATAATGGTGACTTAATTTTGCCCTAACATGACGAGGGAAAAATTAACTCATAGCGGTTCGGAGAGACGGACATTTTCACGGAATACGGTTTAACACATACGGACGGTACTACAGATCACCCACATTTATCAGTCGGTAACGGACAATTACCTAACAGGTAACAGAGAGTTTGGGCGGTTTAATCTAGCGGCGGAACGCTCACAGTTATATATAATTTAGTCGGCGGTACGTTCACAATCGGACGGTTGTGTAACACATAACGAATAATTCGGTCAGTTTCAATCTAACGGTCGGTAACGTTCACAGTTATATATATTTTGGTCAGTTTTAACGGTGGTACCTTCACAATCGGACGGTTATGTAACAAATAACGAATAATTCGGTTGGTTTAAATCTAACGGTCGGTAATGTTTCACAATTACATATATCGGTCGGTAGAACGGAAATAGGTATCAGACACAACGGATAAATACAAATAACGTACGGCTTGTCACAGACAAGTATTGGTTCTCACCTTGGATTAACTCGGGTACAGAACGATGGGATGGGGGAAGTTTGCCTACCCGAGTACCATCTGGATACTTAAGCAATGGTGGATTGAACATTGCCTTATCGGCCGCCATCTATCTGAGATAGGTTTGATTTCGCGGTTAAATGCACTGTGTGTGGTCTATCCTCAACTCTCAAAAATATGCTTCCTTACAAATTAACCCATTAAAGAAAGAGGTGAAGCCAAACCCATTTGGTGATCATTTTAAAAATGGATTATTACAAAACATGCGTAAAGCTACAATAGTTTAAGAGACAGCCAAATTAACCAAGTGTGCCTCGTTTCTCCTTATAAAAGGTGAAAGAAATTTTATCAAGGAGTCACATAGATCAAGCTATGTTTTGGAAATTTCTTTAATCTGGTTTGGTGATTATTACAGATTTTATATATAACATGAGGTCCAAAAGGAAAACTATTCTGCTTACTGAAAAAAAAAATGTTATTAAGGAAACTCGCAAAATGAAATGGAACATTCTTAAATTTAACTTTTAAAATTCAGAGATTAACAATTCCAACAAACCCTAGAATCGCATGTGCAAATCATGCACTTTTGTTGGCTAGTTGTTATATACTGTTGTAAAACCAAACAAAATAAATGTGTATGCTAAATATTAATTTAATAAACAATTTTGCTACATTACCTAAAATAACAACTTCTTCACATTCAGTTTTGTTTGTTTGTAGAATAGACAAGACAAGGACAAGAAAATAGGATTTCCTATTTTTTTTTGCAATAAGGTGTAAAATTTACGAAAACAGGAAAAATATTTTAATAAGGAAAAAATTTTATATGAATGTCTAGCGATTCTTGAAAGTAGAAAAACGTTTGTTACAATACAGACATTTAAAAGGCTTATCGCCTGCATTCATGCACAACTGAGTGTTCAAATAATTAAAATAATCCAGTCAACGTAGTCATTTTTTGACGTTTTACGACATTAATTCATAACCGGATGGGAGTGGTCAAATGTTGTCGGCTCTGATTAGTTGATCATGCCTATACAGTTTTAAACATTCAAAAAGTGTGCATTAACAAATGGGAGGGGTCCAAAGTTAGCAAAAACAAGTTTTATGATTCTACAAGCCAAAGTATGCATTTTGGCGAGAAAGTTTCAAACATAAGTTGTAGAGAATTTAAAAACCTACAATTTAAGCTGCAGCATGATTAATTTTCTTCAATATTTATTGCAAAAATGACAAAAAACCACTGAAAATGGTCATTTTTTGCATATTGATTATTTATTGCAAAAATAATATGATTTAGGTTTTTACCACTTTAAAAGCTAGCTTTTAAAATTCCAAACTTAAACAGCTTTTATAAAAGTCAATTGGTTAATTTGTTGCTGAGATATTGCTACTTGTTTATCCCAAGACGCATAATGTTCAATGCTGTTACGTCTTTTTGGATAAACACTTCGAGGTGCACAAAGGCTTATTCTCTTTACAAATAACCAAGTTTTCATATCCCGTTAAGAAAATATGATAAAAACAATTGTCAACCCCTTATTTATCGCTTTAAAAATGGGGGTGATTTTTTTATAAATAAATTAACCTGGAGCCATTTTCATAACTTGTACTAATTTCTGACTTACAAATTCGGATAGCTAGATTCAAAACGGAGAATTAAAAAAACAACTTTTATCGACCATTAGAAGCCGAGATAGGAATTTTCTTTTTAAATTCGCAGCCCTTTTGTTTATATCATTTAAGAAATGAATTTTGCTCTATTCGATAGTTCAATATTTATATTTTTTTAAATGTTTATTAGAAAAGAAAAGAAAACGATTGTTACTGTTAAGGCGGAAACAGACTATCATCACGTCACGTGAGCTCACGTGCTGTCACGTTAACTCACGTCACGGATAAAAAGTGCGGAGTAATATTTCACATGGTATTTAAATGTATTAGAACCAGACTGAGGTTACGTCAAAGTGACGTGAGTTAACGTGACAGCACGTGAACTCACGTGACGTGACGATAGTCTGTTTCCGCCTTTAAAAAAGCTGTATGATGCAGTATATGCGGAATAAAGGTGTATAGGTACTCTCGGACTACGCTAGAGTGCGAGTGATGGGGATGGCAGTTCGCAACCGCTCGCGCTGAGACGACCGAATTTAAGCGTTTAAATTGGCAGAGCGCGGACAAAATATCCTTATCTCTGTCTCAAAAAAAAATTACTACCTCGGCTTCTAATGGTCGAAGAAAGTTGTTGTTTTTTCTTTCAATTCCCGGTTTTGAATCCAGCTATCTGAATTTGTAAGTCAGAAATTTGTACAAGTTATGAAAATGGCTCCAGGTCTTTTTTTATAAAAAAAAACACATTTAAAGCGACAAATAAGGGGTTGACAATTGTTTTTATCATATTTTCTTAACGGGATATGAAAATTTGGTTATTTGTGAAGAAAATAAGCCTTTGTGCACCTCGAAATGTTTATCCAAAAAGACGTAACAGCAATAAACATTATGCGTCTTGTGATAAACAAATAGCAATATCTCAGCAACAAATTAACGAATTGACTTTTATAAAAGCTGTTTAGGTTTGGAATTTTAAAAGCTAGCTTCTAAAGTAGTAAAAACCTAAATCATATTATTTTTGCAATAAATAATCAATATGCAAAAATGACCATTTTCAGTGTTTTTTTTTGCATTTTTGCAATAAATATTTAACAAAATTAATCGTGCTGCACCTCATTGTAGGTTTTTAAATTCTCTACAACTTATATTTGACACTTTTCTCGCCAAAATGCATACTTTGGCTTGTAGAATCAAAAAAGTTGTTTTTGCTAATCTTGGACACCTCCCATTTGTTAATGCACACTTTTTGAATGTTTAAAACTATATAGACATGATCAACTAATCAGAGCCTACAACATTTGACTACTCCCATCCAGTTATGAATTAATGTCGTGAAAAATCTACACAGACTGGGCTAAAAATATTGTAACGTTTTTACTGTCTACTAAAACTAAACACTACGCGAATTATTGTCCAAATTAATTTATTTCTTACGACACTTATAAACTAACACTTAACTTAATCTATTTTTCAGACACAGATTTTTATTTATTTGGCGCGCGGTCTCTCGTCGCCCGGATATTTACACTCCGATTCTATGTCTAGCACCTCGCTTTCGAGAACATTCCAGATGGTTGCTGGGACGTTCTGGTCAGTTCGGGAGAAGACTCTCGAATTCGAAGAACTCGTTATCGTATCGAAGCTCCGGTATCTTCTCAGAGTTTCGAATTCTGTCTGTTCGAACCGTCCAGAATTCTCGGGATCACGAATACGGCGAACTTGGGTAGCTCGAGTCGTGTTTATCTTGCGGCAAGCCGTTTCGTTACACTGCCCCCGCCTTAAAGATGTTTCGTCCCGAAACGTGTCCCTGACAGGCCCATGTAGAAACCTACAGTTTGTGTCTGCATCGCGAGGTTTGGTGGAAATAACATGCTACAGTCTTCTTGTGAGGACTCCTCTCAGGATTTCAACAACACACTAAAATGTCTACCCCGGTGAAGCAAAATAAGACCTCCAGCATATTCCTGACAACCGTCCAGTCCAAGGCGTCCAATCCACAAGCCAGTTTCGGAATAGCTAACTTAGTTAAATCTTCGCTAAGTAAGGTATCCCTGAGGTCACATAGCGCGTCCCACATGTCCAAATAGGTGGGCTTGTGAAAGGACCTCCTCTTCGTAACCAGGTAAAAGAGCGGCCGTCGTGTTCCATCTTCCTTAATCCTCAGTGCTCGCCCGACCGCCGGTCCCTGCTGATGAAGTTCATCCTGTTTGCCAAACCTCGTCCGGAACTCCGCGGCAATATCTCGAGACATCCACAGCTCTTGGGCCACGCAATGAACCAGCGCATACTCAGCCGGTGTTTCGAAGAGATCCCGTTTTCTTCCCTGTTCACGACGAATCTGGCCTTCTCGGCTCCACCATACGCAGCCATAAATTCTTCAAAGGAGGGTTAATCCTCTTGGGGCCGTAGTTGGCGCACCTGTTGATCTTGGTCGTGGCCTCCCTCGAAAGGTGCTAATCGATTATAATGCACGGCCCTCGGCTTTCCATTCAGGAGTGCTGATCCGGTAGATGACGTCATTTATCTTTGTCTTCACCATATACGGTCCTTCCCAGGCTTTCTGAAGCTTCGGTGGCAACCCTCGTCTTCGCGGGTTGTACAGCCACACCAGGTCCCCTTCATACATGCCGCTGTCCGCCCGAACGTCGTAGTGGTCCTTTATGTGGTCGCTGACGACTTGGAAATTCGTCCGTACCATCTCGTGAACCTGGTCCATCTTTCTGCGCAGCTCGGTGACATAGTCCTTGTCGGTGACCGTCATGCGACAGTTAGAAGCCTCTTTTACCTCTGCACGTCTGCAATGGGGACATCCCTCTGGACACGGTCTTCTCGAAAGAGCGTTAGCATTATGGTGGCTGGTTCCTGCTCTATGTTCGATGTCAAAGTTATATTCCTGAAGACGCTCAATCCACCGAGCGACCTAGCCTTCTGGATTCTTGAATCGCAGGAGCCACCTGATCGCCGCGTGGTCCGTTCTCAACAGGAACTTCCTCCCGTATAGGTACTTATAGAAATGTTCTACTGACTTCACGGCGGCTAACAGCTCCCCCCTGATTACACAGTAGTTTCGTTCGGGCTTCGACAGGATTTTACTGAAGTAGCCAACGACTCGCTCCTGCCCATCTTGCAGCTGTGACAGGACTCCTCCGATCCCGTCATTGCTTGCATCCATATCCAGGATGAAGGGTCCCTCTTGGGTCGGGAACCCGAGAACAGAGGCCGTCGTCAATCGTCTTTTCAGGGCGTCGAAGGCTGCTTGGCATTCTTCATCCCAAATTAAGGCTCTTTTTTTCTCGGTTAGTCGTGTCAGCGGTTTTGCGATATCAGAAAACATTCGGACTTAACGACGGTAGTAAGTGCAAAGCCCCAGGAAACTCCGCAACTGATGTTCCTTCGGTGTTGGTCAATTTTGGACTGCTCGCACTTGTTCAGGGTTCACCTCGACGCCGTTACTGCTGACTACGTGACCCAAATAGGAGTCTCGGAAAATTCCCCGACAACAATTCAACAACGAAATATTCCCCGACAACACTTCCCTGACGAGAAAATTCCCCGACAAACAATTCACCGAATGGAAAATTTCCCGACAAATATGAAATAACAAACCTTCATTCCACATATTCCACCATTTTTCCAGCCGTTATCGGCTTATCAGACTATGATGAGGATGGGACGGTGTGTGACTTAGGTCTTAACGACTTAACGTAACTTAAAGTAGGATGATTATGATAATTAACTTAAAGTTGGTAGAGGTACCTGGACTCACAGGTATAGTCTTTACGAAGCCACTGTAACAACCAACATATATACAAGCTTATACGGGTATCGATCAATAACAACATATACGACATGCTCGATACATGATACGTTATGTAGCGAACTCGTCCTGTAGAATCCTCCCACTCCAGTTCCACGCCGAGCAAGTCACATGCCTAAATATTGTCAATAGTTAACTTTTCTCGCTTGTGCTGTAGTGGATTCATAAACGTTTTGGACGACTGGATCTTTCCTAGAACGTCTCGAACACGTGTCTTCAGGCTTTTACCAGTGTCGGCGCGGTTTACATCACCGAGACAGGTTATAGAGATATTTTGTTTGTTTTTAAGTTAATTTCATAATTATATAATTTGCCGTTCGTTTTTATATTTATAATAGTAATTAATTGTAATCGGAATGGCGTTTTGGAGACCGTGGGTGACAGAAACAGGGCGAGTTGATGTGGAAAACGTGACTACTCAACCCTCTTGCTCTTCCTCGTCTCCTTCTTGGGAGTTTGCAAATAAGGATCTACATCCTCAATTACAACCATTAATTTTAAATATGTTTAAGCGCCTCCAACAAAGACACCCCGAACAATCGGTTCGCGGCTTAATTTTAGAAATTTTAGACTTGACATTAATTCCATAGTCTTCAATTTATAAAATAATTCAGCGAGGAATTGTAGATCATCATCAAAATAGATTAGGTAAACAAAAGAAGTTCAAAGCATTAGACGTAATACGCAGAACCGTTTACGATTTTTATACTAGAAACAGATGTCTAGGGCAGATTTCATTACTAGTAGTTCGAAAAAGTTTCTTCCCGTTTGTAAATAATTTCATTGACGATATACATACGCATACTCTGGAGATGTTTAAATTTAAATCAGAAAAAAGGTTTCAAAATAAAAAAAGAGTTTCGAATTCTGTCTGTTCGAACCGTCCAAAACTCTCGGGATCACGAATACGGCAAACTTGGGTAGCTTGAGGCGTGTTTATCTTGCGGCAAGCCGTTTCGTTACAATATAAAACGTTTATCGCAATGGAATCGTGTAAAACGCTTGTCATTTGTATTAATGTATTTATTTTGAAATCACTGTAATGTTGCACTTGAGAGGTTTGTTAATCATGTAAATGCATGTTAGTTGTCAAACTAAAAGAGTTAAAAATGAAAGCATTTATCACAGTATCAAGTTTTGAAAAGATTATCACTTGTATGAATGTAGACATAGAAAAGTGTACCAGATTGTGAACATTTCTAACGTTTAACAGTATAATGTGTCTAGAAGGGAAGGGCGAATGAAAGTATGTTTAAAGTATATCGCGAAGGAGCAATTGTCTAAACAACACAAGAGCTATCGGCACAAAACAATATGTAAAACATCCTATAATCACTCACTGTTGAGGCTCTAACCTGCGTAAGAGAATGAAACCATCAGAATTGCACCAGAACGATTAAGAAGTTTATACAACTTATACAACGCTCAATTGTATAAAAAAATGTTGTTATGATTTAACCAAGCCACTGTGATGTTCCAATTTCTGAGTATGTAAGTTTGCACTCTGATGATACATAAAAGGTTCTCTGTGTTTCGATTTTCAATCCAATGATCTCTTTTCGGTACCAGTAGGTGGTCAAAAATTTTTTTTTTTTCAATAACAATTATTTACACACCAGTAGTAGGTATTCTATTAGAAGTAGAGATCTGTGAAAACAAGCTTCCTAGCAGAAATCTCTTTAGCCGAAATGGAGGAAAACCCAAGAAAGTTTAATGATTTTCTTCACTTGTAGTTAATAATTGTAGTTCATAAACATTACAAGCATTTAGATCTTTAGCTCTTTAAGATTTATTGGGGGGAAGATAGGTATTCTAAATAGCTACTGTTTCATGGTCAATAACGAGCTCAATAACAATGCTTAAACTTTGTTGCTTGTTCATTTTCTAAGATGTTGGTACAGTGAAGAAACGCATGTCCTTTTATTGTTAATGTGAGGTGAAGAGGAAGAAAAAAAATGTGAGGTATTGAAATTTGAAGCATAACTCGATATAACAATATTTTCAATACAATTGATCAAATTATGAGAAACTTTTTTACGTCGTTACACCTTGGTGCTAGAATATTAACAGAACATGAGCCAAAAAAATATTTCTAACAGAAAGTTTATAAAGAAATGGAAAAGTGAAAAAAATTCCAATGAAAAATGAAAAACTATTTACAAATGAAACAAATTTCATTTTCAGATTCTCTTACATTTGTTTCATATACACCATCACTTTGAATTAATTTCGAGAACATACTCCATCTATTTACAAATGTATTTCTAATATACAGCTTATGAAACAACTGGAAAACGGAGCTAGAAAATTTCCTGACAAACCTTCAACTTTAGTTTTTCTAAATAACAAAAAAAAACTCGAAAAAAATGAAACAAAAAACCTGACTGGGAAATTTGAATCCCATCATCTGCAACATTATTTCTCCTCTTGAAGAAATATGTATTGTTACTGTTACAGAAACTCCAGAAAGCGTTGTGGAGTGCCATGAGAATGAAAATGCTACGTACAGGTGTGAAGTTAGCCACAACCACAAATTCAGAAGAATGAAAACACATCTCAATAAAATTTCAATTTAATCAGTAAAAATTCATCAAAAATCATATTTAACGTTACCAGTTGAATACGAAGGTGCTGACCAATTATCACAGTCGAAGAAATTTTCTCCCCTACCCCCGACGGTGGTGGAAATAGGAGTGTAATGCGAAAAATCTAGGTTTTTTTATTAAAACTTCTAACACTCTAATTTCGTTTTCATAAATTCTTAAACAATTCATTTCGTTATATGCTGTAACGCTATTACTTCTCGGTGGTGAGTCGGCGGTGGCACGACGACTCTGGCGGATAAGGTTTGGTTACTTATAGAATTGGCGCTTATTACGGAGATTTCTAACTTCGGAGTCGGTTTACTGAACGATTCGCTCGGGCGCCAGATTTTTTTAAGGGTTTACTGCTTAAAGCCACGGGTAAGTCTGATACTCAGGAAAATTCCAGGGCGTCCGTGAAAATAAAACACACCATTCTGGAAAATGCGGATTGTCTATATTACGGCAGGATCGTATTTACAGGACATTAGTGAATGATAATACGTAGGTACAAACAATAGGGATCTCCGGAAAGAGGGATAGTATCGGCAACTATATACAAAACAACGGTTTATGCTATTTCAGTAAGACGACAATCATGGTTTACACTATTTAGAGGACGGTTCGGCAGTGTTGTGCAAAGTTTTTCCGATTACCAGACTTTCGGCAACTCTTGGAAACGATGTACACTCAGATACTTCGGGCTATTGAATAGAACCGGCAACATTGCACGGCGCTACCGACGGAACGTCCGAACGCAGGTGTTCGAGCAAAAACGGATTATTGTTTACTACAGCGGAAGATATACGGTTTTAATAAATGAATGGAATTACGAATGAAGAATCTACCTACCTATAAAGATGGTCTATCGGAAATGGTAGTCTCTACTAGTGCGACATTATCTATTAACAAAGCGGAAGATTGGAAGCTAGCTAATTATAGGCTGCTAAGCGCGCAGAGTCGGTTAGGGCGGTTAGAAGCAGTCATAAGCGAGAGCGGATCAAGCAGTGAAGAGCGGTAGCGGACCTTAAGGGTGTACTCTAGTAGTTTATTGAATTTTTCTACGCGGCTCTTAATTTCTGGGTCATGCTAAGGCCTCAGGTGGATAGGGTTGACTAGGCAAATGGGAAATACTGTGATGTGGAGTCGTAGGTTTACTTACAGATGCAATCTATTATCGCGGTTGGTATGTGGAAGTTGGTCTCTCGGAGGAAGCACCAATCCACATGGCTTGCGACAATGGCGTAGTCGACAGAAATGTTACTACGGGATACATACATATTTTGTACAAACCACCATTCTAGGAAAGATTGGTACGAAATCGGCCTTAGTAATAAAATCGTCCCGAGTGGATCACCCTAGAGCGTTTTACCACGGCCTGATACGGGCACGGTTTTGATTTTGTATTTGTATAGACACCCCGAGTGGCTCAACCTAGGGAAATCTATACAAAATTGGTCTCAGTAATAAAAACACTCCGAGTGGATCACCCTAGAATTTTACTACGACCGGCTATGACAAAAGGCTACGAGGTGAAATGAATGGCCTAACCCAAGAATTAAAAGACAATTTCCGGTGAACAGTTGAGTATGTACTTACAATTTTACGGCGGGATGGTCGACCACTCGCTATCACAATTCACTTTCGGTATTTATCGGTACGGATGCGGATTCTCACTTGACATTTCAGTACTCGACTCAGATTTCTGACTTACTGCCGACTGGTGTCGGGAGCTTATACAGTGAAACCTTGGTTATCCGAACTAATTATTGCATGTCACTGTTCGGTTAATGATTTATTCGGATAATCAAAATAAAATGTCATATGATATAAAAATCTTTAATACATATATCAATGTAAAACGAAATACAATTTTAATGCAATAAAAAAACTTTCGAAGGTAACAAATATAAATAAAAATATACATTCTTTCATAAAATAAAAAAAAGTTGATACATTCTACCTGAAACGTTAGTGCACATTTTACTTAAAAAAATCTGTAATTTTCTGTTGTTTAACAGCTCTCATTTGCAACTTATTTGCTCTGCTTAGCATCTCTTCTGAAAGAATGATGTGGCTGAATCTTCTCCATGGTCCTTTGCCGACTTTATGCATTTAGCAAAGTTATTTACCGCTTCTCCGTGTGTCACTCTGTCACTGTCATTCTCTTCCTCCATTTCGTCAAAATTCTCCACACTCTCCAATATGTCGCTGTCATCTATCCTTTCTACGTCTTCATCGCCCAAGCCCCATCTATTAATTCGTTCATTTGTAGGAGCACCCGATATTTTTTTCGTAAAGTTCCACTATCTTCCTTTTATTTCAAAACTGCTCTTGGAGGTAGACCTAATTCCTTCACTTTTCGACGCACAGAGAGAACGAAGTAATAATGAAACCATTCCATGAAGATTTCCCATGTCACCCATACCTTTTTTTGTCCCCTATAAATTACATAACTATGTAATTTATCCCCTATAACGACACACGTGTAGATGCGAGGTTCTAGCGATTTAAGTTCGGTTAATCAAGAGTAGTTCGGATAATAAATGCCAATTTGTTGCATTCGGATAAGCGGGCATTCGGATAAACGCGTGTTCAGATAACCAAGTTACACTGTATTTGAACAGGATATGGAAGACTGGTAGAATATAATAATATTGCACTCAGCGCCCACAAGCGGAAATAAGAACAACTGCGTTGTGTTTCGGAAAATTCTTCCACGAGTTGGGAGGATTATTACAGTTTCCTATATTTGAATAAAATTACTATAGGGAGTGTTTCCAGTAGAGAGGGCACTTCGTTACAATGCCATACGAGAAATATTTTTGTTGGTGTTTCCGAATTGTTGATTGAGCCAGACAGCAACAATGCGCGAACGGTGGGCCGGACAACCAGTCTGTTGAAAATACATCCTCTGCCGATAAGCAAGTCGGAACTCACTTAAACATTTCCAAATAATTGTGCTGATTTACATTAGCATAAAAAAATATGGCCCTATTATTCCATGGTAAGAAACTGCACACCACACGTTTACCTTAACAAAATACTGACGTTTTGATGCAATTCTAAAAGTGAGGATTAGTATCATTCCAATAATAGTCCAGTCATCAGCCATTTTCGCGTGGAATTTTGGGAAACAAAGTCGGTTTCTTTGAAAATTGGGATTTGGGTAGTATTTATAACGTTCTTCAAAGTTGAACTTGTGCCGAAATGTGCTTTTTCCCTAGGGGTGGGAACTACCCCTTCTAAGGGGTAAGAAATTTTTTAATCAAAATAAGCCGGGAAATCGATAGACTGACCAATTCTAAGTAACAACTTTTGTTCTATAAAGTTTTTTTGTAAAGTTGATATTTTTTGAGTTATTCACGATTGAAACTACACATTTTTCATTGAAAAACGAATGTTTTTTAACCGTTTTTCACCAATAACTTGAAAATCTTTTATTTTATCGGAAAAGATAATCAGAACAAAAATGTAGCAAAAAAAACCAAAGAGATACGTTTTTGAATGACCTCTATAAACCCAATAAGGACTCAGTTATTGCTCGCTGAAACATGGTTATTTTTCGAGAACTGCGAAATTGAAAATATTCAACCTTCAATAACTTAAAAATGGTAAAATTTTTGGGGATAACTATATCGACCTTTTCTAAAGTACATAAAATACCCTTTAAAATGAGCACTGCCATAGTCTTATGCATATGAATTGACTGATTTATAACAAAAATAAAGTAACACCTTTCTTGTTTTTTAAAAATTTAAAAATTACACCCTCGTCATTATCACCCCGATAAAAAGGAAATGTAACCCACTTGCCTTTAACTTTATTTAGGTATTATTGATAAGATCTTTGTGGTTTGACCGGTTTAGAATGCTTATTTAAGAAAAAATAATTGTTTAAAATGAAAATTGCATTTTCGTAATTTTTGAAAAAAATGCATTTTTCTTAAATAAATCAAAACTATTCCAGATATAAAAAACTGTTTCAAATGTTAATTGCAGGGTTTGTCTCACTGATAATTCTGATTTTTTTATTTATCTTTGTATCATAAAAATGAAGGAGATATGGCGTTTCGAAGTTTGCATTCGCGTACTAATTATAGCTCATCCAAGCCCTTTGAACGCAACCCTTTTCAAAACTACGCATTGTATAAACTTTTAACTAATTTGGTGTTAAAGCGCTTGGAATTCTCTACAAAATGCATTTTTTAAAAAGTTTCTAGCTTGGAAAGCGAGGGATTTTTTGTCCGCTATTCCATAATTTGAAATGGTCTATGATACATTTACTTTTATCGTGAATAACTAGAAAAATATCAACTTTCCAAAAAAACTTTATAGAACAAAAGTTACTTAGAATTGGTCAATCTATGAATTTCCGGGTTTCTTTTGATTAAATAATTTCTTACCTCTTAGAAGGGGTGGTTTCCACCCATAGGGAAAAATCACACTTCGGCACATGCCGAACTTTGAAGAAGAGGGTAAGTAGAGCATAAATTCAAATTTTCATGAAAATCGACGTTGTTTCCCAAAATTCCACACAATAATACAGTATTTTACCATTGATGAATGGAATACGAGCAATAACTTAACCCTCATTAGGTTTATAGAGATCATTCAAAAACGTATCTCTTTGCTTTTTTATTAGCTACATTTTTGTTCTGATTGTTTTTTCCGATACAATGAGAGATTTTCAAGGTATTGATGATGGTATTTTTAATGAAAAATGTGTAGCTTCAATCGTGAATAGCTCGAAAAATATCAACTTTACAAAAAAAATATATAGAACAAAAGTTACTTAGAATTGGTCAGTCTATCGATATCCAGGTTTATTTTGATTAAAAAATTTCTTACCCCTTAGAAGGGGTGGTGAAAAAGCACACTTCGGCACAAGTTCAACTTTGAAGAACGTTATAAATACTACCTAAATCCCAATTTTCAAAGATATCGACCTTGTTTCCCAAAATTCCACAGCAATACGGTATTTTACCGTTGATGACTGGAGTATAACGAACATGTTGTGACGCAACAGTACCATGCTAGAAGAAAAGTTGCTTCATCGGAAAATACAATGATTTTGTGAAAATTTCGGTTCTCCATTATTTTATCTCCCATCCACATGCAAAAATAAAGACGCATTTCATCATCTCCCGGTTCTAACATATGATTAAAAATAGGTTTACAGAGGTATAATTTACGTCCCTTCAAAACTCTTTAAATATGGGATTTGCTCATATTTAGTGAAGTGCCCGTCTCCATGATGAAAATAGGATTATCTTGCACCCAATCCAAAATTTAAACTAAAGAAGCATCATTTTCATTACGTACTACTAGTTTCTTTTTCTTTAAATTCAGAACAGAACCAGTTTCCAAAAATGTATTCACCTTCGTTGTACCCATACGGGAAACAGATTAAATTCTTTCGCAATGCGAGGTAGCTCTTTTCCCCAATACCATAACATTGTATTAAACATATTTTTTGTGATAACGTTAACATTTTGACCAAAAATTACAGAATTACAGTTTGAAGTTATTTTTGACAAATAAATTAGTGTTTGACGGTTTCAAGTCAAAGCCTTCTACCACAAAAATAATAGATATAGGTAATGCAATGAAAAAAAAAATGTTTTTGGAACATAGATATGTAGTATTGAAATTATACTTACAGATTTGGTCAATTGAAATCAAGCAAAAAATTTATCCCTTTGGCATTTTCTTGTAAAATCAAAAATATTTTTTTTCCTCTTGTAAACTCAATCTGGCGACATACTGTATACGTGTGTACAGACCTCATACACCCTCTGCAGAAAATCCTCTTAACTAAACATGTATATCTTGTAGTATTAATGGGTATTATGAAGCCGAACCCACATTAGTTCTATAGAGTTGCCAACTCATTATTAAACTGTTGAGCTATTCTATTATATCTATTAATAGAATAATAATATATCTTATTATATATATGTCGGCGAGAATATTTTGTAAAGGTATTGTGGGCTTATGAGAGGACTCGATGCACTTGCATTGGGTGGAGCGGTCACTCCTCACTCAGGGGGTGCTGTGACTCCGACGTAACGAGAACAATTGACATTGACGTTGATGTGGAAAGGAAGGAGATTTTGGGTGTGGCCCGGAGGAGACGGAGCCGAGAAAACACAGAGGTAGAAAGAGGAGCCCTAAGCGTAGTCAGGAGTGACCGAACCACCAGTTCGATCTTGGCCCCCCACATCGACCTGGTAATCCGTCTTATAAAAAAGCCAGTTCCTGCGACCCGAGGATGGAGCACCCGACGGACGGTGACCCGAGGACCCCCGTGGACGATGGAGGCCTACAAACGGGGGCTTCTACAAACCCCCCCCTCCGTTATCAGAAGTGGGATTCGCGCAGGAACAGTTGGAAGGCGCTACTAAGGAACAATCGAAGTGATGCTGATCCTCGAGCGTGGTGTTCGACCGTAGGTCTGTGTTTAGCCGAAAAACCGTTACAGGGAGCCGCCCTTGTCATAGCCCTCAGTAAATCCCTGAAAGGAGGAGCTTCGACATGGCTATCTCAGCAGCTCCAGTAGTCCCAGCAGCTTCCAACGGTACCAGAGAACATCATCGGAGAAACAGAGGTATCACATGTTTCCAGTGTGGACAGAAAGGCCATATTTCAACGTATTGCCACACATCGAAGTCTTCAAACATCAGAGGTTCTACACGACAGTCTTCTTCACTGCATAGACCCGACAATGAAACGCGGGTGGAAGCTTGTAGTGTACGTAGTATAAACGGTAAACTGGAACAGTGTGGTAAGTCTTATGATTTTTGCTATGACTCTGGTGCTGAATGTTCTCTCATAAAAGAGGAACTGTCTGTCAAGTAAATTTTCCGGCTAACATTTTGATTGAACTGTACATATAACTGGAATCGGGAACTCAAATGTTTATAGCACTCAACAGATATTAAGCAAAGTTCTTATTAACGGTTATTTTCTTGAAATTTTATTTCATGGTGTTCCTAATGGTTGCATAAGATCTATCATAATGATCGGTCGTGAGATTTTGTCACTTGGTTTCAGTGTGCATATGACAAAAGATAGTTTTTCCTTTATGAAAGTTGAAACTGTTCATAATTTTGATGTTCAAACTGTAGATCTTAACAACCTAGACACCGATGTTTCCATAAATGATAAGTCTAGACTAGTTGCAATGTTATCTGATTTTTCACAAATGATTATTGATGGGTTACCTCTGACCCGTGTGACGACGGGAGAACTTTGAATTAGATTATTAGATCCTAATCGTACAGTTCAACGCAGACCTTATAGACTCAGCCTGGATGAAAGGGAGTTGGTACGGGGGAAAATCAGGGAAATGTTGTTGGCTGGTATTATACGACCCAGTTGCTCTCCATTTGCGAGCCCTATATTGCTTGTTAAAAAGCGTGACGGATCGGAGCGTTTATGTGTTGATTATCGTGAGCTCAATAATAACACAGTCCTTGACAGATTCCCTTTACCATTTATCTCAGATCAAATTGCTAGGTTATGTGGAACTCATTTCTTTACTTGTTTGGATTGCGCTAGCGGATTTAAGCAAATTCCTGTTCACCCTGATAGTATTTAGTGTACAGCTTTCGTTACACCTGACGGGCAGTATGAATATCTGACGATGCCATTTGGGTTAAGGAATGCGCCCAGTATCTTTCAACGCGCAGTATCTAAAGCTCTTGGGGAACTTGTTCACACCTTTGTAATCTTGTATATGGATGATATAATGATTCCTTCGCGCGATGTCAGTGAGGGACTCGAGTGTTTGCGCGTTATTTTAGATGCTTTAGCCGGAGCTGGATTTTCTCTCAAATTTACCAAATGTTCTTTTTTGAAACGGAAACGCAGTGTGGAGTATCTTGGTTATGAAATTTCTGTAGGAGAATTAAGACCAAACCCTAGAAAAATAGAGGCCTTAACCAAACTTCCGCCCCAGAACACCGTTCATCAATTACGGCAATTCATAGGGTTGGCCTCATACTTTCGGTCCTTTGTTCCTAAATTTTCTCAAGTCATGCGACCATTATTTTTACTAACCACAAATAAACGGTTTGATTGGCGTGCCGAACGTGAATGTATTCGACAGAAGATAATATCGGAACTTACTAACGAACCGGTTCTCATGATTTTCGATCCCAAACATCCTATAGAATTGCACACAGATGCCAGCTCAGAAGGTTTTGGGACAATATTATTTCAAAAGGTAGATGGAAAGATGCGCGTTGTGGAGTATATCAGTCGTCGAACTACTGGTCCCGAGTCGCGATACCATTCCTATGAACTCGAGACCTTGGCAGTAGTGAATGTTATCAGACATTTTCGAAATTATTTACACGGTCGACCATTCACAGTTGTCACCGACTGCAATTTTCTAAAGGCTTCGCGAAATAAACGCGACCTCACACCTAGGGTGCATAGATGGTGGGCGTTTCTTCAGTCGTTTACCTTTGATATCGTGTATCGGGAAGGAAAGCGAATGAGTCACGTTGACTTTCTGTCCCGAAACGCAGTTCCCAAACTTCCTCTCAGCAATGATCAAAAAGTGGTTGAGAAACGAGTCAATTTGATGACTTTGCCAGATAATTGGCTCCATGCCGAACAGTTACGCGACCCAGAATTACAAAGTCTTGTTTCGAAAATTAAAAGTGACGAATTTCCTCCAGACCTCGCAAAAACTTACGAATTGCGTTCAGGTGTACTTTTTCGCAAAATTGAAAGAAGTGGACGTACACGGTATCTACCTATTGTCCCTCGCGCTTTTCGATGATCAGTCATTAATAACGTACATGACTGATTAATGCACCTTGGTTGGGAAATAAAGACACTTGAAAAGGTATACGAACATTACTGGTTCGAGAAAATGGCGAGACAATGGAGAAAAAGTATATCCGTAAGTTTGTGGAAAATTGCATTGCATGTAGGATCTCAAAATCTTGTTCTGGTAAAGTCCAAGCACAATTATATCCTATTCCCAAAATTGTTATTCCATGGCACACAGTACATATTGATATTACCGGAAAATTAAGTGGGAAAAATGATCTTAAAGAGTATGTTATCGTGCTTATTGATGCTTTTACTAAGTATGTGTTGTTGCACCATACTGCACGCGTCGATGCGACATGTGTTATAAGGGCGTTGAAAGCGAGTATTTCTTTATTTGGTTCTCCGAATCGTGTTATAGCTGATCAGGGTCGTTGTTTCGCCAGTAGAGAATTTAAAGATTTTTGTGATACGCATAATGTAAAACTACATCTTATCGCTACTGGGTCAAGCCGTGCCGACGGGCAAGTCGAGCGCGTCTACCCTTCAAAATATGCTCACTTCTGTTGAGGTAAGTGAACAACCTTGGCAGGAAAAGCTGGGCGAAATTCAGTTGGCTTTAAATTGTACAGTGAATAAAACTACAAAGGCAAGCCCGTTGGAACTCCTTATAGGTAAAGTAGCCGGACCGTTGAACTTATTAAATAATGAGCACACTGAAATCGAGGTTGACATCACAAATGTAAGAGAACAGGCATCTAAGAGTATGAGTAAACAAAAGCTCAATATGATAAAGAGAGGTTCGATAGTAAGAGGGCAAAAGTTATAAAGTTTAATGTCGGAGACTTTGTTCTTCTTCAGAATGAAAAAAATAAAAAGAAATCAAACGAAGCTTGATTCGAAGTTTAGAGGCCCTTTCAAAATTGTAGAGTTACTAGAGGGAGATCGCTATATTTTAAAATCTTTAACTGGATCAAGGACTTACAAGTATTCTCACGATCGGTTGCGATTGATGCCCGAAAATTATATCCCAGAGGAGTTAGATGTAGAAGAACAGCTAAGTCCTGAACTAGATATTGAATCTGATTAAGTACATCGTATTCGAATTTTAAGTATTTTTATTATTCGTTGAAATTAATATTGAAGTATATGTACAGTTACTGATTAATCTGGTACTTTTATAGAACCGTGCTGATGTGGCAACTAGTCCGGTGGCAGAGAATTTATTGTAATTATTAGGTGGATGTGGTCATGTGTATATTGACCAAAGATATTGTTGGTATTGTATCCACTAGGGATGTGGTCATGTGTATATTGACCAAAGATATTGTTGCTATTGTATCCGCTAGGGATGTGGTCATGTGTATATTGACCTAAGCATATTGTTGGCATTGTATCCACTAGGGATGTGGTCATGTGTATATTGACCAAAGATATTGTTGGTATTGTATCCACTAGGGATGTGGTCATGTGTATATTGACCTAAGCATATTGTTGGCATTGTATCCACTAGGGATGTGGTCATGTGTATATTGACCAAAGATATTGTTGGTATTGTATCCACTAGGGATGTGGTCATGTGTATATTGACCTAAGCATATTGTTAGTGTTGTATCCACTAGGGATGTGGTCATGTGTATATTGACCAAAGATATTGTTGCTATTGTATCCGCTAGGGATGTGGTCATGTGTATATTGACCTAAGCATATTGTTGGCATTGTATCCACTAGGGATGTGGTCATGTGTATATTGATCAAAGATATTGTTGGTATTGTATCCACTAGGGATGTGGTCATGTGTATATTGACCTAAGCATATTGTTGGCATTGTATCCACTAGGGATGTGGTCATGTGTATATTGACCAAAGATATTGTTGGTATTGTATCCACTAGGGATGTGGTCATGTGTATATTGACCTAAGCATATTGTTAGTGTTGTATCCACTAGGGATGTGGTCATGTGTATATTGACCTAAGTATAATATTAGTGTTGTAGCCACTCTAGTAGAGGTCATGTGCATAATGACCTAGGCAAAATTGTTACTATTGTCGCCGTTCGGTGGCTGAGCCAGATTCGCGTGTACTTTGCTTGTACGGAACTGAGAAATGATCTCTGTTTATGTTTTGTATACTTGAGTTATTTTTATGGCAAAAAAAAAAAATGTTGACACCGAGTTACTGTGAATGCTTTCAAGTTGGATATGGTAATTTGTATTATGTCTTACGTTTGGTCTGTTTGGGCGTTATACAAATTTATTATTAAAATCTGAGTCAGATTATTCTTTTATTTGTCAGGATAAGCCGAGAATAAAATACTCCTGTGGCAGTTTTTATTTTTTTTATAATATACACGAGGACGTGTATCTTGTCAGAATGGCCGTGTCGGCGAGAATATTTTGTAAAGGTATTGTGGGCTTATGAGAGGACTCGATGCACTTGCATTGGGTGGAGCGGTCACTCCTCACTCAGGGGGTGCTGTGACTCCGACGTAACGAGAACAATTGACATTGACGTTGATGTGGAAAGGAAGGAGATTTTGGGTGTGGCCCGGAGGAGACGGAGCCGAGAAAACACAGAGGTAGAAAGAGGAGCCCTAAGCGTAGTCAGGAGTGACCGAACCACCAGTTCGATCTTGGCCCCCCACATCGACCTGGTAATCCGTCTTATAAAAAAGCCAGTTCCTGCGACCCGAGGATGGAGCACCCGACGGACGGTGACCCGAGGACCCCCGTGGACGATGGAGGCCTACAAACGGGGGCTTCTACAAACCCCCCCCTCCGTTATATATATATATATATATATATATATATATATATATATATATATATATATATATATATATGAACTAAATAGTAACGGGGATGCAGCCTTATCTTGGGACTTTTTTTTAAAAGAACACTCTTATTTCTTTAATACAGGAGCTTTCGACAATGTTTATTGTCTTTATCAACTGCAACTGTGAACATGGTATGTTTGTTAAAAATTATACAAAGATGAAAATTATATACTTACAGAAAACGAGATTGCTGTTAAAACTATATAACACATCAGATCCAGAAAAAAATTCAATATTGGAGTGGAAGAGGCAGGTTATGTGTTCAGAGACGTTAAAAAGATATTTCAAAAATTATTTGACAAAACCCATGGAAACAAATAATTGATAAGTGATACAGGAACAAAGAGAACCTTTCACATTAATGCTATGAATTCAGTGATGTTTGATTTTATAGAATTGCTACTCATGGGTGCCAAACCATGGAGCGTAATTATTAATTCCTGTTCTGTCTCAACAATTAACAATTATTGGTCTAAAATGTTGACAAAGCAATATTGTGAAACTTACTCAGAAACACATATTTAGATTTAAGGAAATATAGGAAGGGTGATATTGTATATGTACAGTTATCCTTATATATTTCCTTAAATCTAAATATGTGTTTCTGAGTAAGTTTCACAATATTGCTTTGTCAACATTTTAGACCAATAATTGTTAATAGTTGAGACAGAACAGGAATTAATAATTACGCTCCATGGTTTGGCACCCATGAGTAGCAATTCTATAAAATCAAACATCACTGAATTCATAGCATTAATGTGAAAGGTTCTCTTTGTTCCTGTATCACTTATCAATTATTTGTTTCCATGGGTTTTGTCAAATAATTTTTGAAATATCTTTTTAACGTCTCTGAACACATAACCTGCCTCTTCCACTCCAATATTGAATTTTTTTCTGGATCTGATGTGTTATATAGTTTTAACAGCAATCTCGTTTTCTGTAAGTATATAATTTTCATCTTTGTATAATTTTTAACAAACATACCATGTTCACAGTTGCAGTTGATAAAGACAATAAACATTGTCGAAAGCTCCTGTATTAAAGAAATAAGAGTGTTCTTTTAAAAAAAAAGTCCCAAGATAAGGCTGCATCCCCGTTACTATTTAGTTCATTAACTAATTCAGCCGTGACTACAAAGTTCTATATATATATATATATATATATATATATATATAAATAAGAGACAATTCACGACTTACCCGTCTAATCCCGTTAAGAAACGATAACCACCGACACGTGTTTCTGCTTATTAGCTTCGTCAGGGTGGTATAACCAAGCTCTGAATGATAACGATGTTTAGCACTTGGAAAACAATTATACAACTCAAAAAGAACGTCAACAATTGACAGCAAAGCACATTTGCGCCTAACATAGGAAAGACTCTCCATTCGATGGAGAGTCTTTACATTTGTAAATATCATATGTAGATATTTTATACATACGTATGATTTTTTTAATTACACATATTTATTAATTACTATTGTATAATACTTATAACAATTGTTTAGAATGTATGTAATTAACATATCTGGCCTCAGAACGAAATTTGACCCCAAATTGATACTGAATTCCACTGCGAGCAGCATCCTTCAAGATTTAAAATCTAACACAAAAAGAAAAATTCACTGTTGCCAAAAAACGTCGATAGCTCGCCTATTTTTTTTTATGTACACACACCAACGTTTCTCATTTATACAAGTGGTGCGATTGAGTGATTATTAAAAGAAAAGTTGAATATGATTAAAATTTTTGAAGAAACCATGGAGATAAATGGGTTAGTTTCGTAGAGTGGAAATAATGTATACGCCCATTATATGACGTTATAACACATCATTAGGAAAATTTAAAATAACGGGAAAGAAATTAAATATATACAAGTTTATACGTTTAAATGCCGCAGACGCCTCCAGCGATGTTGCCAAATTTTGGAGGCGGTTTCGAATAGCATACATGTGGAGTCGATTTGGTATTGGCACTAACGCGAAATGTATATATGTATAAAACGGTGGCGCCCCCACGTCGGAAAACCGGTGAACTGAGTTGTATAACTGTATATGTGTATAGTGTATATTCGCCTCCGACCTAAAATTGGGGAAACAACGCGTAGTGACGTATAACATCGAAAAAACACTTTATACACGGGGGTACCTACTTGCCTCCGGTTTTACGTATATGCCTCCGATTTCGGAGCCGAGTACGATGTTAGAACATATATTTCGGAGGCGTATATGACATTTTGCATATATGGTACGTTCCACTCCGAATTTAGATTTTTTTTAGATTCGGCCCAAAATCAACTAAAACTGTCCTTTTGGGCCCCCGAAACTACCCCTAAATTTTTAGGGCCCCAAGTGGAATAGAACTCAAGTTATGGACAATTGAAAATTGAAATTTTCAGGTTCGGCTCCAAAGCCAAAAATTTTCAACCATCCATAAGTTATAAAAATACCCATTTTTATGAAAAAAGTTTCAATCAAAAGTTGTTTGTAATGATTTAAACTTTTGGAAACTGCTAAAAAAAAGTTCATCCGAGATGGTTCACTATTACGCAATTAGTCGTCAGGCCGCAAAAAAAACATTATCAGCTTTCCTGACCAAAACAATCAGGAGCGTAGCTGGATCTGATACAAAACTTTTAAGCCCAAACAGAAGATAGCCAGACCAAAGGGCTCCGAGAAAAAAAAAAGGTAAATTCTGACAAAAATCCCTTGTTATCAAAAAAATTCCATTGAGCCCCCAGAAATCCACTGTTTGCCAGTCAATATCAAACCATGAGCGACATTTTCTTCTTGAATTTGACTGGGGATCAATGTCACTAAGGTTGGTATGCTATTAAAGTAGAGCATTTACCAAGTCCCCGGCGGCTCAAAAACTTAAAATTCACTAAAATACTTAAATTTGGAGCCCAGGCGACTTCGCTTGACGCACTTTTTTTATCCAAGAAGCGACTGTCACCCAAATTGTTGGTTTTGTTGATGTTTTTGAAGCTCCACAACGGTTGAAGACAACGCTGAAGCAACCTTCCACGAGAATTGTGCTGGAAATTTGAATTTTCAACACAACTCTAGAAATTTGGGGCCAGGCCTTAGGTCTGGCGAACTTCTGTTTGGGCTCAAAAGTTTTTTGTCGGATCTAGCTATGCTCCTGATTTTTTTGGTCAGGAACGCTGCATATGTATTTTTTTGGCGACCTGACGAATAATGGCGCCCAGACTTGTCAATAGTGAAACACGTCGGATGAACTATTTTTTAGCAGTTTCCAAAAGTTTAAAGCATTACAAACACCTTTTATTCGAAACTTTTTTCATAAAAATGGGTATTTTTAGATGTTATGGATGGTTGAAAATTTTTGGTTTTGGAGCCAAACCTGAAAAGCATTTTTTTTTTTCGGAGCCCTTAGGTCTGGCTAACTTCTGTTTGGGCTCAAAAGTTTTGTATCGACTCCAGCTATGCTCCTGATTTTTTTGGTCAGGAAAGCTGATAATGTTTTTTTTGGCGGCCTGACGACTAATGGCGCCAAGACTCGTGAATAGTGAACCATGTCGGATGAGTTTTTTTTTAGCAGTTTATAAAAGTTTAAATCATTACAAACAACTTTTGTTTGAAACTTTTTTCATGAAAATGGGTATTTTTACAAATTATGGATGGTTGAAAATTTTTGGTTTTGGAGCCGAACCTGAAAATTTCAATTTTCAATTGTCCATAACTTGAGTTCCATTCCACTTGGGGCCCTAAAAATGTAGGGGGAGTTTCGGGGGCCCAAAAGGACCGTTTTAGTTGATTTTGGGCCAAATCTAAAAAAAAATCTAAATTCGGCGTGGAACGTGTATATATATATATATATATATATATATAAAAGATAACTTCGAAACTTCAAAGAGAAGTATCTGATCGTGAGGATGTAGTCAAATAAGAAGGCCAATTATGAGTAAGACTCTATTGTATCAATGTCGAGCTTTCGGGACAAATTTGTCCCTTCTTCAGGACAAACTAAAACAAAATATGGAAAGTTATATCCAATACAATTTTGTTTTAAATATGGATGACTTACCACAAGTGAGTAATTTGAGGTGGAAACTAAATTTACATACGCGTACAGGCGAGCGAATTTGATGACATAAGCACTGGTGATTGTTTCTTAATGTGTCAAAATATGTGAAATTTATCACTATTGACACATATAGTAAAACAAACATATAGAGCGTACATAATGAAAATAGAGCTTGGGACACACAAATCAATATTAGTCAATACAAAATTATAGTTTAGGATCGATGTTGTGATTCACAAACTCCTAACACTGTTGCTTATCCTAATTACATTGTTTATGTTGGTTTACAATGGATTATTTAATTTAAATAGATATTCATAGATATTGCTAAGATTATTTATATCAGCTCTTTTGTTTACACAATTAGGTTCATGCCTGATGTACGTCATTTCCAAGAAGGTCCTTTTATGCCAGTTTTTTTCAGAACATAATATCTGTGGTTCAGAGAAGTTAAAAAAATGACCTGAATCTATTGCATGTTCTGCCAAAGCACAAGTACGTTTGTGTGTTTTGACATCACTTTTATGTGAAATTAGTCTTCCCCACAGATTTCTGGATGTTTGGCCAATATACGTGCTGGCACAGTCATTGCAATATAATTTGTAAACTACGTTGTATTTTTCTTTAATTGTGAACGGCTGTTTTAATTTGGTGAAAATTGTTGAAACTGTCAATAGATTTCTATTTGCTATCTTTATGTTAGCAGTTTTGATGATATTTATAAGTTTAGGTGTAAGGCCTTCAATATAAGGTAAAGATCTGAAGGTAATATCGTTGTTAGATTGAGCTCGATGAGGTGGCAATGCAGAATGATTTATATCATCTTGTAGGAATCCATTGGAAACGTTTAAAAACTCATTCGAAAAGTTGGTGTTATGTGAGTTAAAAAGAATCTTTACTATTAGTTTCTCAGGATAAGAGTTTTCTAATAAAATAAGCTTCAATCTTTTTAAATCTTCTTTGATATAATTCACATGTGATAACCTAATGACTCTGTCCTTTAAGGCTTTTACAAGGTTTATCTTAAACCTATGGGGGTGATAAGACAAATAGTGCATATATCTATTACTACAAAACGGTTTACGGTACCATCGTGTTCGTATTGTGCCAGTGTCATCTCTTATGAGCAACATATCTAAAAAAGGGATTTTACCATCGTTTTCTTCCTCAATGGTGAATTGTATATGCTTGTTGTATTGGTTAAACATATTTAAAGCCTCATGTGATCTTCCTAAAGGAACTGCTAGTATCAGATCATCAACATAACGTTTGACAAATGGAATATTAAAGTTTATTTTATGTAAACAATCACTAACTAAATCATCTAATACAAAATTAACTAATATGGGAGAAATAGTTGAGCCCATTGGCGTACCAAAAATTTGTTTATAAAACGTCTCATTAAAACAAAGATAATTTGAGTCAAAGATAAACTTCAGTATATTTTTAAAGGAATGTAATGATAAGTTACAAAAATTAGAAATTTCGTTCCATTTTTTTAATAGTGACTCACAAATTACCTCATATGGTAAATTCGTGAAAAGTGACACAACATCAAAACTTACAAGAATGTATCCATCTGGCAGAACGTAATTGTTAATGAAATTACTAAATGTGAAAGAGTCTTTGATATAAAAATCATTGTCAGTGTTGTATGTTTTTGTAAGTATTTCTAATAAGAACTCAGCTAATTTACTGTTAGGTGAATTAATGTTTGAGCAAATTGGTCTCATTGATAGTACAGGTTTATGTATCTTAGGCAAAGTGTAGAATCTAGGTGCCATGCAGTTATAAATTAATAATGAGGATTTTGTTTCAACCTCTAACTCACCTAGATTTACCAATTGGGAGACAATTTTGTTAGCTTTTTGTTGAAGTGTGCTTGTGGGATCTCTGTTTAACTTTGTGTAATATTTGGTGTCACTTAGCAAAGCTTGACTTTTAATGAGATATTCTTCTTTATACATGACTACTGTGACGTTGCCTTTATCGCTACGTGTAACTATAATTTCAGGGTGTAGTCGTAAAAAGGTTTTGCATTTGTTGAACATTTTGCTGAATTGGTTTACTTGTGTGGAGTTAGTATGTAAGAAATTTGTAAGGATATTTGTGTATCTAGCTCTAATACAATCCCTTTCAGTTTCAGGAAAACTTAACAAAATAAACTCTAGATCTGCAAGTAAAAATCTAATATTAACATTTTTGTTACTAGGTGGTAGACTAAATTTTGGACCCAATGCCAAAATTTTCGTTACCTCGTCAGGTAAAGATATATTAGTTAGATTTTTTAACCATTTTTGTTGTGTACAAATGTTAGTAGAGAATTGTTTTCTTAATTGTTCTATTTTGGTTATATTTTTATTTTTTATGTTGTTAAACAAATGTTCATATTTTATAAGTTGTCTTCTTTTATACTCATTAATGATGTAGCTTGGAAACATTTTCCTTAAACTAGAGGAGATTGTGGTAAGTTTTCTCTCAAAAGATGTTATATTGCTGAAAGTTATCTTAATCTCTATGTTTAATATATCTTTTTTTAACCTTAGATTGTACTTGTTAATCTTCCTTCCTGTGTGTCCTTCCGTGTGGTACAATAAGTGGTGGATATTGTTGGTTCCATCTGTAATGTGCTTTGGATAAATGCCCTCTGATCTGCATTTAATGAGAAAAATCTTCCTGTTGCGTAATGCAGCTAGTTTGTGTGTAAAGGTGGCCCATAGTTTGAGTGTACTCACTGCAGTAATACCGTAGTGATGTTTAAGATCGGCGTAAAACCCCATACCTGTATAGAATCTTCAGGGTAGTCGTGACTAACACAATGAAAAATAAAAAAATACTATACAGGTATGGGGTTTTACGCCGATCTTAAACATCACTACGGTATTACTGCAGTGAGTACACTCAAACTATGGGCCACCTTTACACACAAACTAGCTGCATTACGCAACAGGAAGATTTTTCTCATTAAATGCAGATCAGAGGGCATTTATCCAAAGCACATTACAGATGGAACCAACAATATCCACCACTTATTGTACCACACGGAAGGACACACAGGAAGGAAGATTAACAAGTACAATCTAAGGTTAAAAAAAGATATATTAAACATAGAGATTAAGATAACTTTCAGCAATATAACATCTTTTGAGAGAAAACTTACCACAATCTCCTCTAGTTTAAGGAAAATGTTTCCAAGCTACATCATTAATGAGTATAAAAGAAGACAACTTATAAAATATGAACATTTGTTTAACAACATAAAAAATAAAAATATAACCAAAATAGAACAATTAAGAAAACAATTCTCTACTAACATTTGTACACAACAAAAATGGTTAAAAAATCTAACTAATATATCTTTACCTGACGAGGTAACGAAAATTTTGGCATTGGGTCCAAAATTTAGTCTACCACCTAGTAACAAAAATGTTAATATTAGATTTTTACTTGCAGATCTAGAGTTTATTTTGTTAAGTTTTCCTGAAACTGAAAGGGATTGTATTAGAGCTAGATACACAAATATCCTTACAAATTTCTTACATACTAACTCCACACAAGTAAACCAATTCAGCAAAATGTTCAACAAATGCAAAACCTTTTTACGACTACACCCTGAAATTATAGTTACACGTAGCGATAAAGGCAACGTCACAGTAGTCATGTATAAAGAAGAATATCTCATTAAAAGTCAAGCTTTGCTAAGTGACACCAAATATTACACAAAGTTAAACAGAGATCCCACAAGCACACTTCAACAAAAAGCTAACAAAATTGTCTCCCAATTGGTAAATCTAGGTGAGTTAGAGGTTGAAACAAAATCCTCATTATTAATTTATAACTGCATGGTACCTAGATTCTACACTTTGCCTAAGATACATAAACCTGTACTATCAATGAGACCAATTTGCTCAAACATTAATTCACCTAACAGTAAATTAGCTGAGTTCTTATTAGAAATACTTACAAAAACATACAACACTGACAATGATTTTTATATCAAAGACTCTTTCACATTTAGTAATTTCATTAACAATTACGTTCTGCCAGATGGATACATTCTTGTAAGTTTTGATGTTGTGTCACTTTTCACGAATTTACCATATGAGGTAATTTGTGAGTCACTATTAAAAAAATGGAACGAAATTTCTAATTTTTGTAACTTATCATTACATTCCTTTAAAAATATACTGAAGTTTATCTTTGACTCAAATTATCTTTGTTTTAATGAGACGTTTTATAAACAAATTTTTGGTACGCCAATGGGCTCAACTATTTCTCCCATATTAGTTAATTTTGTATTAGATGATTTAGTTAGTGATTGTTTACATAAAATAAACTTTAATATTCCATTTGTCAAACGTTATGTTGATGATCTGATACTAGCAGTTCCTTTAGGAAGATCACATGAGGCTTTAAATATGTTTAACCAATACAACAAGCATATACAATTCACCATTGAGGAAGAAAACGATGGTAAAATCCCTTTTTTAGATATGTTGCTCATAAGAGATGACACTGGCACAATACGAACACGATGGTACCGTAAACCGTTTTGTAGTAATAGATATATGCACTATTTGTCTTATCACCCCCATAGGTTTAAGATAAACCTTGTAAAAGCCTTAAAGGACAGAGTCATTAGGTTATCACATGTGAATTATATCAAAGAAGATTTAAAAAGATTGAAGCTTATTTTATTAGAAAACTCTTATCCTGAGAAACTAATAGTAAAGATTCTTTTTAACTCACATAACACCAACTTTTCGAATGAGTTTTTAAACGTTTCCAATGGATTCCTACAAGATGATATAAATCATTCTGCATTGCCACCTCATCGAGCTCAATCTAACAACGATATTACCTTCAGATCTTTACCTTATATTGAAGGCCTTACACCTAAACTTATAAATATCATCAAAACTGCTAACATAAAGATAGCAAATAGAAATCTATTGACAGTTTCAACAATTTTCACCAAATTAAAACAGCCGTTCACAATTAAAGAAAAATCCAACGTAGTTTACAAATTATATTGCAATGACTGTGCCAGCACGTATATTGGCCAAACATCCAGAAATCTGTGGGGAAGACTAATTTCACATAAAAGTGATGTCAAAACACACAAACGTACTTGTGCTTTGGCAGAACATGCAATAGATTCAGGTCATTTTTTTAACTTCTCTGAACCACAGATATTATGTTCTGAAAAAAACTGGCATAAAAGGACCTTCTTGGAAATGACGTACATCAGGCATGAACCTAATTGTGTAAACAAAAGAGCTGATATAAATAATCTTAGCAATATCTATGAATATCTATTTAAATTAAATAATCCATTGTAAACCAACATAAACAATGTAATTAGGATAAGCAACAGTGTTAGGAGTTTGTGAATCACAACATCGATCCTAAACTATAATTTTGTATTGACTAATATTGATTTGTGTGTCCCAAGCTCTATTTTCATTATGTACGCTCTATATGTTTGTTTTACTATATGTGTCAATAGTGATAAATTTCACATATTTTGACACATTAAGAAACAATCACCAGTGCTTATGTCATCAAATTCGCTCGCCTGTACGCGTATGTAAATTTAGTTTCCACCTCAAATTACTCACTTGTGGTAAGTCATCCATATTTAAAACAAAATTGTATTGGATATAACTTTCCATATTTTGTTTTAGTTTGTCCTGAAGAAGGGACAAATTTGTCCCGAAAGCTCGACATTGATACAATAGAGTCTTACTCATAATTGGCCTTCTTATTTGACTACATCCTCACGATCAGATACTTCTCTTTGAAGTTTCGAAGTTATCTTTTTCATTGTGTTAGTCACGACTACCCTGAAGATTATATATATATATATATATATATATATATATATATATATATATATATATACTGTTAGAGGCGACGTTATCAGACCTTTTATGTTTGACAGACAACCTCAGACCCATTAGAACCAATGATATTAGAGAACTAAATTAAATCAATTTATGCATTATTTTATTATAACAATCAAGGCAACTTTAGAGGGGTAGCAAAAAACGTCAATAAAAAATTTCAACATATTCAATAGCCGTTATTGAACCGTAATACGTTCGATGGTATTGCGAGACCCTTTTGTATAACAGAACTATACTCCATTCGAAATAGGGAGAGAGTAATAAATAACTCAAAATCGGAGGTTAGGGTTGTAACAAAGGGCGTACCATCCTTATTTCCCTGATTTTTAAATATAAATTAAATTCACCCATGGAACTGTTTCCATTTTAAAATTTCTTGAAGTTGTATCGTACATATAGTGATTAAGGATTGAACCTAAAAGGAATGAATTCATATAATTACCAATTTAATCGGTGCCGTTAACGAAATATATCAATGAATGATATTACTTGTAAATATTGAATACTTTTAGACAATTCGTCAACTCGGAGACCATTTTGGAAAGGGTCTTTTTTAATGTGGACACTTAATAATTTGTTCAGGCACCTTTACTCTTCCACTAAACTACTTAGTTAACTGTTACCAGAGATTTACCTGTAGGATTAAGAATTACCTGGAAATGGGGTCGAAAGTTCTCCCTCCGTTGAAGGAGGTATAAAAGGGAAATACCTGAATTTCGGTTATTCTTATTCTAATAGTCTTACTATCAAGAATTAAATATGTCAAGTCTTATGAACTTTACCCCGTGTAAGTTACCGAATAAGAGGGCGTTATCGTGTCGTGAAAAAGTGGTTGTTTTAAATGTATTTAACGGATTGAAACATCTACATCCTAAATCCAGCGTAGATGACCTAGTTGAAATGTGTCACAAAATGACGGGATATGGAAAATCAACGATATATCGCGTCAAAAGGGAAGAGAGGAGTGGAGAGGTGAAGGCTCCAAAATCTGCACCAGGAAGACCTCAAATGCTTGTTGATAAGGATAGCAAGAGACTCATTCGTCGAACGCTTCATTCCTTTTTTTTCAAACGTGAAATCCCAACATTGGATAAATTGTTACATGAACTGCCAGAAGACTGTATGACATTGAAAAGGACCAAGTTGTGGACGATTCTGAAGGAACTAGGTATTTGTTGGGATAAGCGAATTAAAACTTCTCCTCTTCGGGAATCCGATGAAATTATTTGCTGGCGAAGAAGCTACCTCAGAGATATTAAAAAATTTCGACAAGAAGGAAGGGCTATTTTTTATCTGGATGAAACCTGGGTAAACCAAGGATATACCGTGGGAAAAGTGTGGCAGGACAAAAGTGTGGTGAATCCGCGACAAGCCTTTTTAGAAGGTTTATCAACAGGACTAAAAGCACCGGCTGGAAAAGGTAAACGACTTATTGTTACCCACATCGGCAGTACTAGTGGCTTTGTGGATGGCGGCTTACTTCTTTTTGAATCGAAGAAGACGGGAGATTATCATGAAGACATGAACGCGGACGTTTTCGAGGAGTACTTCGTTCAAATGCTCGATCTCATCCCACCTGGTTCCGTAATTGTCATGGATAATGCGAGCTATCATTCCAGACAGGTCGATAAATCCCCGGTAATTTCTTGGCGGAAGGCTGAAATTTTAAATTGGCTGATAAGAAAAAATATTCCGTATAAGGAGGACATGGTCAAATCGGAATTGATATCAATTGTAAAGACCTGCAACTTTCGTAAAAGGTATGCAGTTGATGAAATGGCACAAAATCGCCAAATAACTGTGCTTCGTCTTCCGCCCTATCACTGCGAACTCAATCCCATAGAATTAATATGGGCTCAGGTAAAAGGCTATGTTGCTCGGGAAAATAAAACATTTAAATTAAAAGATGTTAAAATTCTTCTGGAAGAATCCATTCGCAGAACCACCTCTGAAAATTGGCAAAAAGTCATAAATCATGTTATAAAAGAAGAAGAAAAATTTTGGGAGTTAGATTTTATGATTGATAACGCCGTGGAACCCTTAATCATTACTGCACAGGATATCAATGAAGAGAGTTCTTTAGATGATTCTGAATATTAATTAATTTCAACTTGAAAACATTCCTGAACATTGCGTCTTTCCAAAACCTCACGATTACTCCTTTTTCTTTTGAACGTGTACCTTTTCTATACCTGAACGGATTCTTGTACGAGAAAATGAGATTTCTGAAAATCGATTTAGGTATACTTATAGTTACCTATATTATTATTAACGTAAGATTTAAACCGTTTTGAACTGTTTAAACAAGATTTGTTATTCTTGTAAAAAAACGTTTATTTCCAATAAATATATTATTATTTTAAGCCATTCAGTTACTTCTTTTGTATAATTTGTGAAATTGTGCCACGTTTCTCGTTTTAAAATTTTTTTGTTTCTTATAAGCTTGGACAAAAGTGATGTTATGTATACTTTGTGCTTTTGATATATTAATTTAGTAAGTAATTAATTTGGATTGATGTATATTTCTATCCCTTATGGCATATGCCAGTGTTAGGTATAATATTAGGAAAAGTTCAGTTCTTTGAGTAAAAGTGAATTAATTATAGTTTCATTTCGACCTCACGGTATAAATTTATTATTTATATATAGGTTCCATAAATTCTAAATAAACAAATATTGCTTATGATTACTTTTTTTCTTTAAATAAAAAACCCCATGGCGTGACTCTGATGTGACGATTTCAAGTAAACGAAAACAGTGCGAAATAACCGAATTGGAGTAATAGAGAAAGAGCATTCAATTCTTCATAAGAAAGATAAAGACGGATTATATCCCTTGACCCGAACGCAGGTAGAAATTTGATCCGGGTGCTTTTCAATGTAATAGTTCCTAGGCACAGTACAGAGACGTATAACTAAATGCAATGTTTATACATATCTCGCCAGTACTACAATTTTTGAGGATTTGCATTTATAATGACATTTTATTACTCTCTCGATTTTCCGAATGGAATATAGAGTGTATCAACGCTATCAATCCCGGCAACGTTGCCATGTTTAGGGGATCACATACACACAATTTTACGCTCGAAAAGGATAGTGTTGTGGTTGTGGTTATATATTTGTGGTTATTTCATTATTTGTTAATGGTGAGCAGACATCTATTTGAACTTTCCAGCAATGAATCGCTCAAAAAAAATGTTATCACTGGCGATAGGAGGTGTAAACTCAAGTACTGAGTCAAGGAAATTTCAGAAACAATTAGACGCACTTTAGAAGTAGAAAGTATTTTTTTACCGACTACCGAACATTTCTATGAGGTGTGATAGTAGTCAGCAGAAATAATTTAGGGCTCTGGCAGAAAGGGTCTGCCGTTTAAGATAGTGTAAACTGCCCTCGACTCATTTAAAAAACATAAAATGCATGCACCGTACATGTAAATAACTGTAAAACCCATAGTAAAAGAATGGAACTCAGTTAAAAAACTCGAAAAACTCTAAAAAGTTCTTGTAGAGGATGTTTTTGTTAATTCTGTTAATATATAAAATAGCTCTATTAATAATAAAAAAAGATTGCAACGTTTCATTAGGGCTAATGAAAAAACCCACAAAATGCATACAAAATGTTATTTTTTATGCTAATTTGGCAAGAGATTAATGTTTTACGTAACACAGGTGTATTTTTTTTGTTTTTTAAAGAAACCGAGGGCATGTGTTACTACCTTAAGTTTTACACTTTTAAAGTCATCTTTAAAAATTTAAAAGATTAAATTTATTGTATATTATAATATATTTTAGTTTATTTAATAAAGCAATTTATTTAATTCTATGGTTAAAATGTACCGTTGCTTCGTTCGATTTTCAGTTATATTTGTCGAATTTTGGAATTTTTTCTTCGGTTGATTAAAATTAGAGAAGCCATATTTTAAAAATAAATAAAGCATAACGTAAAAAGAAAAAAAATAAAACTTAATCCAGGGATTTTAAAATATTAAAGAAAATATGTACAATTTTGTAGAATTAAGAATATCTCATTTCACCTTTTACTGCTAAATTGTTGGCAACAAATGGGATATTTATTTATACTATTAACTTTACACAACAATTTCTGAGAGGATTTTCTTTTAAAAGGACCTTTTGCCTAGTTCCCTAATATCATATCTTTATATATATATATATATATATATATATATATATATTATATCTATTGAGCACATAGATTTTCATGAGGTCCGAAGCCAGGCTTCTAAACATGCATCGGACTTAGTTTAATAGTAGGTCATGTGTAGCGTTTTGGGCTTCATAATGAAGGTAATGACAATAATGGTGTAACGCGCTTAGTGCGGCTAGTTGTGAGATTTGGCGCTGGGACGTATTTCGGGAGTTCGGAAAAGGATTTTAAGAGTCGGTTTTACGGTTTTGCTCGGGCGCCTGATTTTTAAGGGTTTTCTCCCTCGGGAATATGCCTGGGTAATTTACGAACTCAGGAGATTACCAGGGTTGTCTGTAGAAATAAAACACACGCTCAAAAATTGAAAATCCTAAATTATTTTATTTCCAAACGGCAGCGAAAAACAATTCGTACGACTAACACCTGTTGGTGCTAGGTCGTCGAACAGAGATCGGCAAAAACTTATTTACAATTATTTATGTATTTTGGAAAGGAAACACACAAATGCGAAAATATTATCATTATCACAGTTGGAGAGAAATAAAATGTATTCTAAATAACAGTGAGAAGAGAAGAAATTATTTTAACAAATCGAAAATGCGGAAACGAAAAGTGGAAATACTCTTACAAATATTTAGAACCTGAGATATGAAAAACCCTCTTAATACTGAAAATGCGAAAACGGAAAATTATCCTAACAATTTCACAATGAAAGAGAAATAGCTAAATACGGAGACGATAGGAAAACGTGCAGTGGCTAATATTCGGTAGTGCGGTTTTTACATTAGGGGAGAGTGAGAGAAAGAGAGCGAGCGGAAGATTGTGATTTCTCCCTCGTCGTGTTAGGGAGAAATTAATTCAAATCGGTTCGGAGAGACGGACATTTTCACGGTGCTACAGATCACTCACATATATCGGTCGGTAACGGACAAATACATAACATATAACGGCGGAACGATCACAGATACATATAACAAAAAATTCGGCGGCCTTAAAATTAACGGCGGTGACGATCACAGTTGACGGATATCGGCGGTACGTTCACAGTTACATATAACAAAGAATTCGGCGGTCTTAAAATTAACGGCGGTGACAAGCACAGTTTAGGGACAATTACGTAACAGATAACGGATGGTTCGGTCGGTCTTGATCTACGGTCGGTAACATACACAATTACATATATCGGTCGGTAGAACGGAAAACGGATATCAGACGCAACGGAAAAATACGGATAACGTACGACTTGTCACAGACAAGTATTGGTTCTGACCTTGGATTAACTCAGGTACAGGACAGCTGGAGGGGGCGGCTGGCTTAGCTAAATTTAGTCTGGATGTTTAAGCGATGGTAGATTGAACCGTGCCTTATCGGCCGCCATCTATCCGAGATAGGTTTGGATTCGCGATTAACTGCATGGTGGGTGGTCTACCCTCAGCTCTCGAAAATCGGCTTCGTTACAATGGTATAATTAATAGCTAATATTAATAACCCTGCTGATATGGATGATGAATGCCACAAAATGCTCAACGAAAGCAGTCTTGTATTTTCTTTCATATTTTAGTATATCTTCAATGTTTACAACTTCCTAACCTAACTTAATGACAATCATTACAGTGTGAAAGAAATAATGGATGTATAAGGGAGACATTTAAAATGTATTTAGAATAATAATAATAAATAAAACAGATAAACCAATATACCCTATGAAAGCACATCTGTTCACTAATTAACGGAACATTTCTGTCAACTTCTTGCTGCTTTACCCTCCTCTAAATTTTGTAGTAATGAAAATTAATTTAAACTCATAGTTTTGTTTAACTGTCTTACTGTTTCCACTCATCATGAATATCGTTCTTTATTCAGGCGGGTCTTGTTGATATTGGAGTTTCATCTGATAGCGCATGGTGCAGAGGTCGGAGAAAAATTAGGATCGACCACTTCTCTCACGGAAGCTGAAATAAAGAGCACTGGTCCGATCAGTAGTTCTGTGTCCACCAACAAACCACCCGCTTCAAATACTATAAATAGTAGTAATATGGGCGATTCTAACTTCGCTAATCAGATTATACATCCCATCGATAGTTTAACACCATATCAGAATAGGTAAGCTGGAGATATGCCTAGAACTGATCATTTATCACATAACTTTCTACATGTTTAATTTATTATTCATTTTTTAGATGGGTGATTAAAGCTCGAGTCACTGCTAAGTCCCAGATAAGGTCTTGGTCTAATTCTAAGGGTGAAGGGACACTGTTTAACTTCACTTTAGTAGATGAAAGTGGTGAGATTAGAGTAGCTGCTTTCAGGGAGGCTGTAGACAAGTTCTACGATTACATCCAGGTAAGATAAATAAGAAAATTATTTCAATGTGTTTAGATGTTAAGTAGTATTTTTTAATAGTAATAAACTAAATGGTCATACTCATGCATGTTTTTTGTTTTTAAACTATTTTTTTATTCTTGCATTTTATTCTAGGTTGATAAAGTATATTACATCAGCAAGTGTCAGTTGAAGCCTGCCAATAAACAATACAGTACGGTAAAAAATGATTATGAAATGACACTGAATGTAGACAGCATCATTCAGGAGTGTCAGGATAGCGATGATACTTCCATACCTCAAGTTAAATATGATTTTGTACCTATTGATAAAATCGTCGAAACTCCACCAAATACGATGTTAGGTAGTTTCACAAGCTTTAATAGTTCCTTGTTATCCAAATAAATTATTATTTATAGATGTGATCGGAGTGATTAAGAGCGTGGGTGAATTGCAAGCTTTTCAGTCAAGGATGTCTGGGAGAGATTTGAAGAAAAAGGAAGTTATGTTGGTGGATCAATCACAATCCGCTGTAAGTCGTTTTAAAGTCAATTTTTTAATAATCTTAATTCTACTATTGGGGATTTACGTCCAGTAAACTTAGACCATATATTTTTCGAAATACTGGGGTAGGTACATATTTTATTTCCAAATATATAACTATGTTTATGCGCCTGTGAATTGATTGCTGAATACCTGTGCATTTATTTCAATGTGAAAAGTAAGGTTAAGGTTATGTATATTCGAATTTTGGTGGGGAGGAGGTTGTGATCATGTTGAATTGTGATCTCGTTGAAAATGTTAAAGATCCCAAGATTACTATTTTATATATATTGGTCTTTACTATTGTTATATTATTATTATGCATCTCGGTTTATTAACCTAGGCTCCAAGACGCCCAGACTGCTAGATACCGAAAACCCTTACCCCACAGAGTCAATGACTGCTGCACCCGGCGACTCTTGAACTTCACAGAAAACTGACTTCTAGAGTCCAAAATCCTTTGACTCCAAGACTGCTAGCCCCTTTGTCCATAATCTGGACTCTTATACCATACAGTTGCCATGTTTGAAGATTTTACTTTCAGTGGCGATTCCAGCCCAATATATCAGTTTTTTATACACAATACTTTGGCTTGATGTTGCTTTTTTCTCCTACGGTGCATCCGTAATTGCAATGTTATTTTTTTAATCTTTTCTCGTTTATAGATAACACTTACGTTGTGGGGCGAGGAAGCTGAAACTTTTGAAGCCACTGGTAATCCCGTGATCGCTATTAAGGGGGCCAGAGTTAGCGAATTTGGTGGTGGTAAAAGCATTTCCACCGTTTCAGGTTCCAGTCTAAAAATGAACCCGGAGATCTCTGAAAGTTATCGCCTCAGGGCATGGTATGATCAACAGGGGAGCAGTCTAGACGTAAATAATATCAGCGCAAAGATTGGAGGCGCCAACTTCTCATCGCCTTGGATGAGTTTTGCGGAAGTACGAGAACAGAACCTTGGCAATTCCGAAAAAGGTAAAGAAAGATCATTCCAAAACGAAATGAGGCACTCCGGGAATGACTGAGAGGGGAAGCATAGCTTTCTTAAAGTACTGCACTACAAATAGATCGAATAAATATGTGAGAAAAGCATGACTTAGAGCCGGTTCTACAATCTCAGTATAAACAACGGAATAACTATTCGTGGAATAAATTATTCGAGGAATAAATCTAGGGATATCCGATGGTGCGTTCTACAATCGATATGCGCAACCGGTATAACTATTCCTAGTATAACCCTCTATGTGTCAATGTCGTACCGGCGTCATTCCGTTCTATGATTTATTTTGGATTGTTTGAGTGAATTTGCAAAGCCTGCACATAAATAATTTGTTAAAACATAAAATAAAAATTAGTAAAAAATGCTAGTAGCTGGTTTCAAACACATTTTTATACAGAACTTTGACATGGAACCTGCCTGGAACACGTACGTAAGTCGTAAATAAACTATAAGCTAAGACCTGCGTGACAAAGTAAGATGATGACGCCTGCGCAGTTCAGTTTTCGTCATAATCACAGTCTTAAAAGATGAAAATTACCAACTCTTAAGATCAATAGTTATGTCTATATTTACGATTGCGATTGTGACATGTTGTATAAACGGGTATAGTGCCTGGAAGAGATCTAAGAGACTCATTATCGCAGAGGAGGCCTACCCCCTGCCAGCTTTTCAACAAGGGATACCATAAAATACGCATTTGTGAATAGTTATAAATATGCCGATTACTTCGCTGATTCGGTGGTCCATACTCAGATTTTTTGTATTTCTTATTGTATTGTTATTATCTTATTATTATAAGGTTTTCATTAACTCGCTTCCTTGTTGTGGTTGTCCTGGTGGAATTTTGCAATCGATTAATTTATAAAGAGAAATCCACGCTAATTTTACAGATTGTAGAATTGATTGTTAGATTATCCAATATATACAAGGCGAAGAAAAAATACAGGTATACATATAAACATATTTGTAATGTATTGAACCGTCACATTTTATTATCAAATCATATGAGATATATGTAAAAAAATGTATCAGTATTAATGACAGTAGCTAGCATTAAGAATGTCTATGATAAATATTCGATAATAAGGGATTCGATAATATGCAAGTGTGACTTATACAACTCCATATATATTCATAATCCACTATAGATTCTCCTAAAAATTTGTGATAGTGATTTTTAGTAGATATTAATATAGGGACTTGTAAAATTCAAAACAAAAAATTTGGGAAGCATACAATAGATACAATAGATAATAAATAATAAATAATGTTATCGATTGTACTGACAATGATTGGTATTATTGCAATAGAATTGTCGGTTACCATTTTTGCAGCAATTATCTATTGAATGACTTCCATGTTTTTTGTTTTGAATTTTACAAGTAAGTACTATATTATTACGTATCTATTAAAAATCATTATCACACACTTTTAGGGCAACCTGTAGTGAAATACGAATCTACTATATGGAGTTATACGACTATATGTATTTATGAGAAATTATTGCATACCTTTAGTCCGAATCAAAAACGTGGTTTTTAGAAAAAACTATATTTATATATGTAATTATTCGAAACATCAGATATTGTTTTCTTATGATATATGTTAATGCATACAATGATTTTATTATAAGTATGTTACAAAAATTGTGTAATTAAGGAGAAATGAGGTTTTGATAGGATTAGTTCAACAAAATGCGAAACTAACCGTACAGGTAATTTATTCAATATTACTACACTTAACAATTAACCGATAGCAATATTACCTGCTCCCTCATTTAAATACAGGATTTTAATTTGACCATGGGAGGAAACTAGTATACACCTAGACATCCTAATAAACAACCGCAATAGGATACATACAAAACTATTTAACACAATTAAGAAACGGCGAAAAGAGAATTTACGGACCTCTGTCCCAAATGAGATAAGAGGGTAGGTAACGCTCGTTAGCACTCGTAACCACATAGAGATCAGCAGATATAATTGCATACTTTCAATACTAATTTACAAATGTATATCGAGGTAGCCAATTATGCTAAATAAATGATTACTTACTTACTTACTTACCATTCATATTTTCATATCTTTTATAATTTTATATCTAATATTAGCATTCATTTATAATGACATTTTTATCATTACTATTTTTTCCATTATGAAAAATAATAGCTAGAATTTGCTACCGTTGAATAGTTTATAATTCAACACTTTTCAACTAATCACGGCTGCGAATTCCATTATTTAACTTTACATCTCTTATAAACTGATATACTTATAAAAAAAATTCCTTAGTCCGATCCATCTTCCAAGGACATTTATTCTTATCGGCACTTCTTCTTCAAAGATTTACAACCGAGTTTATTGCTACCTGGCCCTTTACGGTTAAGGTGTTATGCATAAGTCATTCTCTTAGATCGGTTCCACCGACTATACATAAGATACACAACGTTTAACTTTTGTGATTGTGACTACGGTTATAATTACGACTACACAAATGTTGTATAAACCCGGCATTATTGTATACTTTTGTCAGAAATACTAACCGTCTTTTAAATTTTTTTCTTGCCTTCGTTCAGGGAAGTCGAAAGCCTTCTTCGTCAGAATCGAATACATTCAACTCGTTAAGTTTCATTTTACAATATTCAACAACAAATATACAATAACCTCAACTTCAACCCTTCAACGTCAAAATTGTCATTTATATGTACCATTCAATTCAACCAATCACAAATCGAGTATATTTTATTCCGAGTATATCCCACTAATATCGGGGGAATAAGATATTCCACCGTTTATACCTCGGATATCTCTCACCCGAGGATATACTACTATTGTAGAACGCGCAACTCTCCGTTATACTAGGGATAGTCTTATTCCTAGTATATACTGAGATTGTAGAACCGGCCCTAAGTATATATTTATTTATAATACGCAGGTATCTGCGTGTACCATGCGGTATAATGTACATAGTAGTGGAACATGTGTGTGCGTGAGAGAGATAGAGGGGAGGGGCAGATGTGAATCTATGACTAAATATGAAGGAACGAATCGCGGCGCGTCAGCGTCATTCGGGTTGTTACACTTTCTGAGTTGGTGGAAAAAACGGATTCGGTCAACCCCCAGTGGAAGCTAGGCTAGGCTATATTGGCTAGTAGCTGCTATTTGTCACAATTTGTTGTAACACACTCCCTTAATATAACATATACATGCGTGCGTGCATGTACTATATTATGTAACTCTTGTATGTTCTAGGATATTATTTCCAAGTTATGGGCACCATTTTATTAATCAGGTGTGAAAATGCCATTTACAAAGCGTGTCCAACACCAGACTGTAATAAGAAAATTATAGATCAGGAAAATGGGATGTATAGATGCGAGAAATGCAACAGAGAATTTCCCAATTTCAAATACCGCCTGTTGGCAAATGTAAGTAATTAAATTCTCATAACTTTGATTTTCATTCCTAACTGAATTATTGAATATATCATTTATAGATGAATGTTGGAGACTTTAGCGGAAATCAATGGATGAGCATGTTCAATTCGGAGGTGGAAAAGATTTTGGGGATGACAGCACAAGAGGTTGGAGAACAACTTGAAGAAAATCCTGATGCAATGACAGCCATAGCAAGCAAGGCACATTTTAAACAGTATATTTTCAAATGTCGAACTAAGATGGAAACTTACAATGTAAGTCAAACTTGGATGAAATATACAAGGCACTTTCATTGATTTCAATTAATTTTTCATCACTACAAGTCAAATTTTTGGGAATTAATACTCTCGTATTAATGAAAGTATTCTATCACTTTCCTCAATTTTAATTTTTGTAATTCTTTTTTAGGATGAAAAAAGACTCAAAACTGTTTGCGTCAGAGTTGATCCTATCAATTTTGAAGATTATAATGCACATCTTGTAGACGAGATAGCGAAGATGATTTCTTAGGTTTAACAACTGGCATGTACGTGTTTCACAAACTTTCATTTATATGTAGTACCATTGTAGTTAACTCTATTTTTACAAATGTTTTTTGCAACTAAAAAAGTTAAATAATAGTTTTAGGTAGTTTGTTAGGTGTTTAATGATATTGATTAGATTTTTCAATAGTTACATACTATTAGTTCTGTTTTTGCATATGTTTTTGTATTGTTTTATTCCCCATTCTATTAATTGTGAACCTTTTTGTGCTATTGTTTTACTTTCACTAAGAATACTGGGTTCAACAACTTATGCTTTATAGTTTTTGTATTAAAAATTTCTAACAAAACCTTTGGTACCTATTGATGATGGATGACATGGTATATTCACATGCTCGGGGATTATGTTTCCATTCCCAAGTCCATGTAAAGGAAGGAGATGGGTGTTTTGGTTGCGCCAGGGACTTGTCTACAGTAAAAGAAACTTGGGTGCTCACAAAACAAAACAAGTCTTAGATACCAGAAAGATCTAAAAGTTGGATACCTTGCCAAGGAGGCAAACATATTTGTAAAGACACGATTCTGTTATATGGATTGTTTGCGAGCCGTACATCTCAATTAGTTAACCATGGCGCCTATACAATCTGATAGCCGCTCATAGAGCGAGTGTCGAACAATAAATAGCTTGCGAATTTTTAGGTGGTCACAAGAATCGATTACGGTTTCCACATACAGCGTTACACTAACTAATAACCAATACTTTTGATACTGTTGATGTCCACTCCAGTACCATTCGTGGTAATCTGTCTTCCGACATTCGTTTCACATGGCCGAACCATATAAGTTGTTTTCTAGTTATGTGTTCATTTACGGTTTCTCTATTTCCCATTTTTTCTCCTGTGATCTCGTTCAGTCCTCTGACTCCTCGGTCCATTCTTGATATCCTTATCCTGGGCTAGTATAATTTGATCGTTCGTAAACTGTAGGGTATATTGTATATATTGTTTTGTGCTTAAAGGAATACCCATGTTTAAGTGTAGATGCCAGACAGCATCCTTGTTTGAGGCCTTTGGTTAGTTGAAATGCTTTTGTTATTCTATTAGTATTGTTTTCTTTATTTTAATTATGTTGTCTGTTCAGTTCCTTCAGTTGTAATTAGTGTATTGCATATGTTTGTTTCCTCCATAACTTTCCAAAGTTTTTCAGGGTACATTATATGCTTTAGCCAGATCTATAAACAGCAGATGTACCCCCCCCCCTGTTCTTTCTAATCTCTTTTATTATCTGTTTTAGGTGGAATAAATATCAATGCAAGATCTTCCTGCTCGAAATTCACATTGTTCTGTTTGCTTTTTTGTGCTTTCCTCGTTTCCAGTGCTCTAATGGCTTTTGAGATTCTTTCGACTCGTATGTCATGGTTTTCTCCTCTGACATAACGGGTGTTCAGTTAAATCCGTAATGTAGCAACCCTTGGAATTTTTATGTCATTTTGACTTATATGTTAAAGCCGCTTTACAGTCATGCAATCGGGTGAAATTCCATGCAAGACGCAAGACACATGGCGCAAAGGCATGCGCAGTGCAAAAGACTTGCATGAAAATATTATCGGTCTCGTCCGTTTTTTCTTGCATTGCAAGCGCAAGTCTAGGGATATATTTAGCTACTTTTGTGTGACCAACCGCACAGTCACGGAGATTGGTAGTTTTCTGGTTGGAATTTACAAATTCCTCAGTCAAAACTATGTTTCCCTCCCTCCTATTCAACCAAGGTCTCGCTCACCACCTATTTGCCGCTGTCTCTCCATCTGCTTTCAGTAGCATAGACATTCAGTAGTAAGGCAGAAACAGCTATAAGGGGTACTCACAATCTATCATTTAGCATGCTATAGCGTGCTAGTTGTGCTAGTCGTAGAGTTTCAGCAATAGCATGCTAAATATTCCAATAGAAATATGTTGGTGAATTTAGCACACCTGGTTGTGTGCTAAATACAGTGTTACTGTTACTATGCTAAATGGCGGCCATGTTGTTTTATTTGTCATTTCCAAAGAGGTTTTATGGTTATATGGTAGGGTATGGTTATATATAGCAGTACGAAATTCACAAAAAACAATAACACAGAATTAGAGATTATAAATCGGAAATGTTCTTGACAATCCTCATAGACTTCAATACGTTTACGTTAGTACACATGTTGCAATTCAAAGTGAGTTGCCTATTCTTGCACAACTGTAAAACGACTGACAAGTTTCATTTCATACAAGAATTTGACCTTGCAAGCCCTTGCTGCAATTTCTTGCACATTCCATTGCATGACTGTAAAGCGGCTGACCGTTTGAAAACAACTGCAACAATTGATTTTTAATTTGAAAGGCACGGCAAATTGAAAAATTAAATACGAAAACAAAGCTACTCCACACCAAGACCCAACTGTCGCAGCTAACCTCTAAAAATTAAAATGTCATTAATTGCGCCCCAGGATCAATCTACGACATCCATCTCTCGCTTTGTCTTCTTTCATAAAAATTCCAACAGTTGCTAGATTACGGATTTAACTGAACACCCGTTATAAATTATCTATTCTTTCTGTTGTCATCTGTCTGTTTTCGGTAAGTAAGTCTTTTAAATATACATAGTGATCACGAAATACTGTTTAAGTTGGCAATCCTAAATTTTACTTTAAAATGGTAGACCTGGAACCACTTCCGGTTGCTTGACAGGTACTTCGACGTATAACAGTGACATTGACAGTGTAATCATTGACACGAGCGGCGATTCAAATTTTAATTATAAGAATATAAAAATGGTACTATTTACATTAGAACAGGATATTTTTATTATGGCATGGTTTATTTTCGGAGTGCAGTTCATAGCCCCATTTCTGGATGGCAATACTACTTGGAATCCATGTTGCACCAATTTGAAGAAATGTTTCCTGAAGTTGTGTTTACTATCGACGTTTTTAAACAACACTGCATGCGCCTATTTCAACGATATTTGAATACAGCCAATGTGAAGAAAGGAAAGCCACCTGGTAGACCCTCCGTACTCACTGAAAATGTGGTGCAAGACGTTAGGGCCGGACTGCAACAAAGTCCTCACAAATCGGTTAGGAAGCTTTTCCTCCAAACAGGTTTGGTCCTTATCAAAAGTTCACCAATTTCCACCTATTCCTAATTTCCCGTATTCCGTTGCGTGACTTTACAGAGGTTTATCATATGGGAGTTGTTCCACTGTGTTAAAGAGCAAATTGAAATACCACCGCCTGTACAAATTTTCGATGGTCCAATCCCTAAATCCTCCTGACCGTCCACAACGCCTTCCTGTTCTGTAACTGGTTCAATCAGGAAATGAACAACGATGACATCCTGGATAAAACCTTTTTTTCCGATGAAGCCTGGTTCCATCTCAATGGAACAACATGTTCATGTTCATGTTAGAAGAACAACTTTACATCCTCCTAAAGTGGTGTTTGGCTGGCTGTATTGTGGAAGAGAGTAATTGCTCCTCTGTTTTTTAACTTCACAGTTAATTCTGAACGATACATTCAGCACATTCTCCAGCCATTCGTTGCCCAATTAACGGTAGAGGAGCGCGAAAATGGCTACTTTCAACAAGATTCGGCTCGAGCACATACGGCTCGTGTCACAATGCAATATTTGCGGGAAGTTTTTGGTCATCGAGTCATAAGTACGGAAATCTGGCCAAGTAGGTCACCAGACCTGACACCTCTAGACTTTTGTTTCTTTGGGCACCTTAAAAACAAGGTGTTCAGTAATGTTCTATATACACGTGAAAAACTGGAAACTGCCATTATCGAGGAAGTTGCAAATATTTCTCCTCGGATGTTAATTAATGTCTTCGAAAACCTAAAACGGAGAGTGAATTTATGTTTAGAACATAATAGCGTTCTTAGACAAAAAAATCCTCCAGGTAGGATTGCCAACTTAAACAGTATTTCTTGATCACTCATCTGTATATATTTTTTGCTTTTATAGTCCAGTAAATGAAGGAAAAAACCTAGGTTAAATCCTGCAAAGGGATGAAACCGGGGGCAATTTTAGGTCTCAACTGGGTGTTTCGAAATACGGAAAGTTGTCGATTCTCCGGGTCCCGCAACATGGTAGAAAATGGTCCTCAATTTCCAATAATCCGTTTTCAGCCAATATCTCCGAGAATGTGGCATTTATAGAATTTTTAAGATACAAAAGGAAGATCAGTTCATTAGCTACAAAAATGGTCCTTATGACTTTTTCCGAAAACTCAACAGTTTTCGAGATAACGGCCCCGAAACGAGCCCATTACTTTTGTTGCACCTGCCCCGAATCAAGGAGAGCAAACTCGAGAAATTGAGACATAAGCGGGCGGACAAATTGTCCAATAACTCGAGTAAAAATGGATATTTTTTGATGATTAAAAATTCCCGTGAAAGGGAAAACCCATAGCTATGGGTTTTCTATCTATCTACTCACCAATATAAAGACAAAATTGTAACATATTTGAGAAAGAGAAATCTTCACCTGTAATCTTTATCTTGATGAAAATGGAACTTGTTATACCTCCTTAATGTTGTTTACCACATAAGTAGGGTAACGTTCCAGGAATGTGCTCTGGTTTAATCCTTGAAACAAGTTTGTGATTGGCCAGCCTTTGTGATTGTATTAAATACTAGCAAAATATTATGGTGAACTATATAAGAGGTTTGTTTTAACAGACAGTTCTTCTTCTTTTTCAGCCCGTATTCATCCACTCCTGGATGTAGGCCTCTTCCATATTTTTCCACAGCTTCCGATATGAGGCAGACTGATTTCTCAGTGCAAGATTGTGAGCCCCCTGTGAGCGGTGCACCCTGCTTCCTACAGACGAGGCTCTGACGACCGAGTCACGGCGGTATAACCGTTCCATCGAGTACTGAGGAAATGTAGTGCTCAAGACACTCGCCAACACGCAGGGCAAGCGCGGCGTTTTAATGCCAAAACCTTCCAAATTGAGTAAACATGCTAACAGACAGTTACGTGTGGTTATTGGTGCTTTCTAGACGTGTTTTCCGGAGTCTAGCATGTTTTGTTTGGTAAATAGTCAATAATCATCAACCAGCCTCTTCACGTGTCCACTGCTGGACATAAACCTCCCTCATAACTCCCCATTCTCTTCGATCCTGAGCGACCTGCATCCAATTTGACGCAATTCTCTTTATGTCGTCTGACCACCTCGTAGGAGGTCTTCCTCTATTTCTGAAGGCCTCTGATCTAGGACGCCATTCCAAGATGCGCTTCGTCCATCTATTATCCTGCATTCGGGCTACATGTCCCGCCCAATCCACTTAAGTTGAGATATTCTTTGGACCGCATCTACTACTCCAGTTGCCCGTCTAATATTGCTATTTGGAATTTTATCTCTGCAAGATATATCTTTCTGGTAAGGGTCAATGTCTCAGCTCCAACCGGAAGAACACACTGATATACACCTTTCTTTTTAAGCATATGGGCAAATCCGCGTTAAAGACATTTCCTCCTCAGCTTTCCAAAAGCAGCCCAGGTCAACCCAATCCGTCTTTCTATTTCTTTCGTTTGGTTATCTCGCCCTAGGTAGATTTCGTGTCCTAGATATTTGTAGGCATATACTTGCTCGATGTATTATCTATCTTTATACCATCACTAGGGACTAAATTTGTCATGTATTGGGTTTTTGACAGATTGATATTGTAACGTTTATTTTCTAATTTATTTACATTGATTATACACTAATTTATTTAACACACTTAACTACTTGTACACTAGACTAGACACTACTTAATTTATTTGTACTGCTCCGCTTTCGGATGGTATGTCGCGTTCACGTCTGCTTCTCTACTTCTAATTGTTCTCCTTGATCACAAGCCCGCTTATATATACACCTTGATTTTGATCTAGAACCTTCTCGTATGTTCTTTCATAGTTCTGGATTGTTCTTTTAATAATGTTTACGTAGGAAATGTTCAGGTCTTAAATTACTTTCCGTAAACAACAATCCGGGAGAATTCATGGAGCTGTCTTTTACGCGTCGTAGTAATTCTTTTGAAGTAGCCGCTTCACTCGGAGCGAGTAAATATGTGTCGCTTTTTTACTTCTCGCATTACACTGCCCCCGCCTTAGAGACGTTTCGTCTCGGATCGTATCCCTGGTAGGCCCATGCAGGAACCTGCAGTTAGCCCCCCGCTTACAGCGAGACGTGGCGTCAAAATAACAGGGGACCGTCTTCCCCAGTCGACATGGTGCAGGCCCAAAACAGCAGACTAAAACTTCCACTCCGGTATTCTTCAACACTACTTCCAGCATATTCCGGACAACCCTCCAGTCCAGCTGATCTCGTCCAGCACCTAACTTGGGGACAGCTAGCTTCCTGATGTCGAGCTCCAGCAGTCGGTCTCGTAGCCTATGCAAGGTTCGCCATACATCGTGATAACATGGTTTAAGGGACCCGATCTCCTTCGTAACCAGATAAAAGATGTGTCTTACGTTGTCGCGTAGTTCCCCAGAACCTTGCCAATTTCCGGGAGTTGCGCTCTGAGTTGTTCCAAGCGCCCGTACTTCTTCTTGAAAACCGTGGCGATACCTCGTGACATAACCAGGTTGGCGGACACACAATGGGCCAACGAGTATTCTTCAGGTACGCTGAACAAATCCTGTTGTTTTTCACAGGTTACCCCATACCGTGCTTTTCCGGTACCCCCGTAGGCGCTCATAAATTCTTCTCCTGCGCCAACGTGTTTCTTACTCGGAAAACCTCCGCCTCATCGTGCGACCCCTCATAGGGTGCCAACCGATTGAAGTGCACCACTCTCGGCTTGCCGTTTGGTAGTTTGCTTACCCGGTAGACCACGTCATTGATTCGTTTCTTTACAACATACGGACCTTCCCAATTGGTCTGTAACTTAGGGGACAAACCACGTTTCTTCTGTGGGTTGTACAGCCAAACTCGATCTCCCATTTGGTAGCCACCCTCTTTAGCGTTGATGTCGTAACGCTCTTTGATGCGATCACTGGCGATGTTTAGTTGGTACCGGACTTGATCGTGAATCTCGTTCATCCTTTGCCGCATCCGGGAGACGTAATCTTCCCCCGAAACGTCCTCGTCCGGTCTAGCGCCAAAGATTAGATCACAGGGCAGTTTAAGTTCTCGCCCGAACAGGACTTTGGCTGGAGTTTGTCCTGTCGACTCATGAACGGCCGAGCGGTAGGCCATCAGGAAGAACGGCACGTGTTCGTCCCAGTCTCGTTGATGTGACGAGACCATTTTCGCCAGATAGCGGTTGAGGGTGCGATTCATCCGTTCTACCATGCCGTCAGACTGAGGGTGAAGGGCCGTGGTTCTTGTTTTCCGTACCCCAAACTTCTCACATATCCTCCGGAATAGGCCACTCTCAAAGTTTCTTCCTTGATCCGAGTGTAATTCCATGGGTACTCCAAACCGGCAGATCAGCTCCTTCACGAGCACATCGGTCACTGTCTCTGCCTCCTGATTAGGGAGAGCGTACGCTTCTACCCCCTTCGTAAAGTAGTCCATCACGACCAAGATGTATTTATTCCCCATTTGGGTCTCAGGGAAGGGTTCTGCTATATCAATAGCGATCCTTTCGAAGGGGCTTCCGACGTTATATTGTTTCATGGGAGCTTTCGGTCGTCTTTGTGGACCATTACTTGCGAAGCATGTAGTACATTTTTTGCACCAGTCCTTCACGTCGTCTGAACAATTGATCCAGGTGAATCGCTCCCGTACCTTCTGCAGCGTTTTCTTGATCCCTAAATGTCCACCAGACGATTCGTCGTGAAGGTGCCGCAAGACCTCCGGGATTTTACTGAAGGGAATTACCAACTGCCGTCTTTCCTCCGTCCCGTCTTGGCTCTCCAGTACGCGTTTTAGTAGTCCATCCTCAACCACTAACGAGTCCCACTGTGCCCAATAGCTCTTGAGTTTTGGCGAGCCAGATGATACCTTTTGCCACTCAGGACGCTCTCCTCCCTCTTTCCAAACCAGGATTTCTTTGAGAACCGGTTCTTTTTCTTGCTCTTGTCGTAACGAGGATGGTGTCCATTCCACGGCGACCACGGTTATTCGATAGACTTTCTCAGACTTTTCCTCAGCTCTATGACAATGAGGACACTCATCAGGGTATGGTCTTCTCGAGAGTGCGTCTGCGTTTCCATGACTCTGTCCTGGCCGATGTTCTATGACAAAGTCATACTCCTGGAGCCTCTCGATCCAGCGAGCGATCTGTCCTTCGGGATTCTTAAACTGGAGGAGCCATTTATGAGCAGCATGATCGGTCCGGATCAAAAACCTCCTTCCACACAAATATGCCGAACCGCATTTCCAGTCGCCTCAGCAGCTCCTTGTAATTCCCGGCTTCCTCGGTGGATAGCGTCTGAAGAACTTCCAACGCCTCTCCACGTAAGGCTACCGTAAGGGAAACAGCTTTCTCGTGAGGGGACCAAGCATTAGCCTCCGCTGCTGCCTCAAACTGCTTGTTGAAGCTGGCCCACGGAATTTTTCCGTCGAACGTTGGGGGCGTCACTCGATTGGTGGATATCGAGTTCTGTTGAACGACCGCCTTTATTTCTTCCTTCGTCTCGCCGCTATTGACTCGCTTTAGTCGTTCTTCCAACTGCTTCATCTTCTGTTCAATTTCGTCTTCTTTCCCCTCGCTGCTACTGAGTTGTTCTAGTCGTTCTTCCAACTGCTTGATCTTCTCTTCAATCTCCTTACGCTGAGCCTCAATCTGGTCGGTTATCTGCGCAGTAATATCTTCCCTCTGGGCGGCGATTTGAGCAGTAATATCTTCCCTCTGGGCGGCGATTTCTTCCCTCTGGGCGGCGATTTGAGCAGTGATGTCTTCCCTCTGGGCAGCGATTTGAGCAGTGATATCCTCTCTCTGGGCGGCGGTTTGAGCAGTGATGTCTTCCCTCTGGGCAGCGCTTTCTTCCCTCTGGGCAGCAATTTGAGCAGTGATGTCTTCCCTCTGGGCAGTGATTTGAGCAGTGATGTCTTCCCTCTGATCGGCGATTTCTTCCCTCTGGGCAGCGATTTGAGCAGTGATGTCTTCCCTCTGGGCGGCGATTTGAGCAGTGATGTCTTCCCTCTGGTCGGCGATTTGCTTCGTGATGTCATCGTCTTCGAAGTCGAAAACTACCGGGTCCTGGCCATTTTCTTTCAAAAATGCCGAGAGTCGGTCCTGGAGTTCGGTCTTCTTCCCTCCTGTTTCCAATTCCCGTTCCTCGAGTTCTTTTTTTAACTCGGACACTTTTAATTCGCGTAACTTCTTCATGATCCACTCTTCTGGCACCAATGTAACGTTTATTTTCTAATTTATTTACATTGATTGTACACTAATTTATTTAACACACTTAACTACTTGTACACTAGACTAGATTCTACTTAATTTATTTGTACTGCTCCACTTTCGGACCGTATGTCGCGTTCACGTCTGCTTCTCTGCTTCTAATTGTTCTCCTTGATCACAAGCCCGCTTATATAATGTTATTCCCAATAGCCGAAATCGGCCACTGCCCGAAATTTTTACCCACAACGCGTTGTGGGTATAGTAGTTTACCCACGATGCGAATGGAAACGTTTTTTCCGAACAGTGGGTAGAATGAATTACCCACAACGCGTTGTGGGTAAACTATGATACCCATGACACGAAATAACGTTCCACGCGCCTTTGTTTTGCATTGTGGAGCATTTCGTTTGCACACGTCGTGTTCTGGCTATTGTGGTTTACTAAGAACGCGTTTCAAATAAAACTGTGAATAAGAATAAAAATTAAATATTTATTTAAACGCATATAACATAAATTACATGTTACTATATCTTGAAAAGAACACAAAGAAAATTAAAAAAACCACACAAATAAAACTAGAAATAGAGGAACGAGCTTAAAAAACAAACATGACTTATTTTTACAAGAAGAGCTGTTATGACATTTTATATTAAATTTGATGCACCTACATGCCTTCGTTTGACGTCTTTTCAGGCAATTACATTGTACAAATCCTTGGTTAGACCCAGAGGACAACTTGGCTTCTTCACGCACGTTTACAGAATGACCTGAAGGGATCTCAGATAATGATAAAAATACCGAAGGCCATAATTGTAACTCATTTCGGGTGTATAACCGTTTCAATTTTCCATTTATAGTGCCGAGAATATATACATTATATACATATATACCTTGATCAGTTTTTTCCATAATGATTGCTAATACATTTCGAGGAGCTAGACGGCCACGATCTACCTCTGGTATGTTTATCAAATCGTTGTCACCTATGTTAAAAGATGAGAAATGGGAATTTGCAATGTGATTGGGTAAGCATTTTATCAGCTTGTATTTCAAGCTCCTTTTGGCAACCTAAGTGGCAACGTAATTGCCTGAAAGAATATCAAACGAAGGCATGTTGGTGCATTAAATTAAATATAAAAAAATGTAATTCAAAATGTCATAACAGCTCTCCTTGTAAAAGTAAGTCATGTTTGTTTGTAAGCTCGTTTCTCTATTTGTAGTTTTATTTATTTTGTTTTTTAAATTTTCTTTGTGTTGTTTTTTTTTAAATATAGGCGCGTGGAACGTTATTTCGTGTCATGGGTATCACAGTTTACCACAACGCGTTGTGGGTAATTCATTCTACCCACTGTTCGGAAAAAACGTTTCCATTCGCATCGTGGGTAAACTACTATACCCACAACGCGTTGTGGGTAAAAATTTCGGGCAGTGGCCGATTTCGGCTATTGCGAATAACATATACACTCTTATTTTGATCTAGAACCTTCTCGTATGTTCTTTCATAGTTCTGGATTGTTCTTTTAATAATGTTTACGTAGGAAATGTTCAGGTCTTAAATTACTTTCCGTAAACAACAATCCGGGAGAATTCATGGAGCTGTCTTTTACGCGTCAGCCGCTTCACTCGGAGCGAGTAAATATGTGTCGCGTTGTTTACTTCTCGCATTACAATATTTAGGCCCACCCGTTGTGATGCTATGTTTAGTGTGTGGAGCATCTCAGCTGTATCGTCAATCCGATCTGCGATTGTCACAAGGTCATCTGTAAAGCGTAAATGGTTCAGTTCTTCGCCATCGATGTTAATTTCCTTATTGTCCCATTCAATCATTTTAAACATCAATTCCATAAGGGTTGTGAATAATTTTGGGGAGATGGTATTCCCTTGACGCACTCCTCGTTCTACTTTAAACTTTCCGCTCTTCTTGCCCAAGCTTACACCGTAGCATATTTGTAGATGTTGTTAATTAGTTTTGAGTATCTGTGAGCTATACGTGTATCTGCAAGTGCAGCCAACATCAGGGGCGGATTTAGAATTTCGTCTAGGGGGGGCGCGCTCAAATTACAGGTATATAAAATAAATAATATAATTCACTAATTTTTTAAGAAAACAACATTAAAATATAAATAATAAATAATATAATAAAATAAAATATGTAAATAAATAAATAAAATAATAGATAATAAAATATTAATGTACTTAAACGCAATGCATATTTCTCGCTTGTTCTATAACAAAATAAAGGACCATAGTGAAAACTACCAATAGAAGAACACAAACAAATAACGTTAAAGAAACATGAGAAAAAAAAACAAGATTTATGTCACAGTGATTGAACTTAAAAGTTTTGTTAAAGCTCTAGGGGAGGGCGCGCGCCCCCCCTCTAAATCCGCCACTGGCCAACATTTTGTTTTGATTTATGGTGTCGAAAGCTTTTTAGTAATCAACAAATATTAATATAAGTGGTTTGTTGTATTCAACGCATTTCTCTATTAAAACTTTTACAACCTGTATCTAAGTGGTCGTTGGTACCGTAGTCAGCTCTGAACCCTGCCTGCTCCCTGGGCTGATAAAAGTCTAGTTTAGAGGTTACTCGTTTCATAAATAATTTGTACAGTTAAGAGAGTAAGCTGATTGGTCTAAAGTTCTTTAGATCTGCTGGGTTTCCTTTTTTATGCAGGATAATAATTTGAGCATTTGACCATCCAGTAGGAATCATTCCATCTTCCAAGCACTTATTAAATAATATTTTTATGGCAGGCACTAGCTCTTCTGTAGCCGCCTTAATAGCCTCTGTTATGACATCCTCTCCCTGGGGCTTTATTGTTCTTCATTTTTGTTAGAGCGGACCTAATTTCATCGGAAGTAATTTCGGGAATGTCTTCGGATCCTACGTTTGAGACTCTTGGTATGGCCACTCTCTCATTAGGATTCGAATGCTCTTTGTATATGTTAGCGTAAAAGTCTTCAACTATTCTCAAGATTTCGTTCTTATTTGATTGAATAAAATAGTAAATCGCAGATACTATTTTTCGATAACTTGTGGTTAAACGAAGTTACCTATTTGTTGTGTGTTTAAATAAAACTTTAAAACTGATGAATATACTATAATATGGAAATGGTCAATATACAGATGAATATTTACAAAGACGAAGTGGATGATGCTAAGTGAGATTCATTACTGATTTAAGTTTTTAAACTTATCACTGGAGGACCATCATCGGGATACCGTGAGGGCGGGCAATGGTTAAAATTCGTTCTACTATTGGTTGAAAAACCACCCTCACAGGTATCATTCCACGAGCAGCTAGGTTTTCCCAAATATTCAAACTAACAGATTTTACAAGTAAAATTCTGGGATTACCCGCCTGGCTGGGCCAACGATGACGATCCTCAGGTTCCAAGAAGTAACCGTTTGTTACGGGCAGATTTTACGATGCTTAGTAATAAAATTGATACCTTAAAGATCGTTAACTGAGCTTAGGGCCCGAACAAGAATATACAATAATATAAATCGAAATATAAACTAAAATTGTAAATATAAAAGAATAAAAATGAATAAATGGATATGCGCAAGTTTCTATACAAATTATAAACAGACGCAGAACATTTCATTATGATAACTATTTACATTAAATTCTTGCGTATTGGTTTACCCGGTATATTTTAATATTACCGTAGTATAAACAAAAAGAGAAAAATATAATTTTACACTTGACATTGGGACTATTCGGAGAATCACGCCGTGAAACCTAAAACTGCTGATGAAAGTGTAAAATGAATAATCTCGCATATGACGAATACACTTTTGTACTTAGTCGTTATTAAACACTCGATCTAAAAAGTTAATAAAAACTGCTTTACGCTTGTATTAACTTATACGTCGTTTTAATGCCCTTTTCCTATAAAACCTAATAGGTTATGGGCCCAGAAGAATAAAGTAGTGTCCCGGTGTCGGTTTCGGTTTCGTGTGTGAATTTGAACATTGTGTAAATACTAAAAAGTGATTATGGATACCACTAGAAGCCGACGAAATATTAAACAATTTGACGGTGAACGCTACAGTATTTGGAAATTCCGTTTAAGAGCACTCCTGGCTGAAGAAGATGCAGTAAAAGTGATCGACGAGCAGGTTCCGGCGGAACCCGATGAAAGATGGAACAAACTCGAACGTTTGGCCAAAGGTATTATCATCGAGTGCCTAAGCGATACAATGATAGGCATCGTTACTGAAGAAGCAAGCGCACGTCAAATAATTGAAAAGCTAGATTCCATCTATGAGAGAAAAAGCCTAGCAACACAGTTATCAGTTCAAAAGAAATTGTTAAGCCTAAAATTCAAAGGTGACATGACATTGGCTAACCATTTCCTGATTTTTGATGAACTATTAATTGAACTTATGGCTGCTGGAGGAAATTTAACCGAAATGTCTAAAATAGCTCATCTCCTTCTCACCCTACCATCGTCTTATGATGGTATAGTGACTGCAATTCATACGTTGACAGATGATAGTTTGAGTCTTGCGTTTACAAAAACTAAGTTACTCGACTACGAAACAAAACTACAAAACGAGCGTAGTGACACCAGTAGTAAAGTATTAAACATCGAAAGGAATCAAACTAAGAAGTCTCCTACTTCATATAAATACAAAAACCACAACCAACAGTTCAAGTTTTCAAACCCAACAATGAAGAGATACAATTCAAATCAAGGAAATAGACGAGCAAAAGGTCAGTTTCATTCCAATAATATGAAATGCAGACATTGTGGGCGAAGAAACCATACAATAAAAGACTGTTATTTTTACAAGAAAAATCAGCATAAAGGAGAAGAACCACGTGAGCGTACTTTACAAACAGTTCGTACAGAACCAGAGAGTGAAAAGGGTTTTGCCTTCATGGTGGGCAATACAGCTCTGCAAGCAAATGAATTGGACAGAGGCTACGTAACATTCATCTTAGACTCCGGGGCTACGGACCATATGGTGAATAAGGCAGATTTGTTCACAACGTACAGGCAGTTGGACAGACCAATAAGAATATCAGTCGCAAAAGTTGGTGTCTCAATTATAGCGACGTTAAAAGGTAACATCAACATTACAACTGAAAATGGAATGATTGGAGTTCTAGAAGACGTCCTATATGCTGCGGACATCCCGTACAACCTTCTTTCAGTTCGACGTATTCAAGAAGCTGGTATGACCGTTATTTTTAATAAAAATGGTTCTGTGAGTATCAAGAAAGGTAACAAGACGATAATAGAGGGTAAGCTCCAAAATAATTTAGTTACTGTTACCGTAAAAGTTGATAAACCATTAAAAATAAAAGCAAATATTGCATCTGAAAAGACAATAAATATTTATAAGCTTTGGCATGCTCGTTTAGGTCATATAAGTAAGGAAAAATTTTTACAGTTAAAAAATATTGATTTCCTAAATGACAATAAACATTTAAACAATATTCAACCAACACATAATGTTTGTGAAGCTTGTATCTATGGAAAACAAGCACGCTTGCCGTTTGCTAAAGCGAAAGATAAAACTCACATTAAAAGACCACTGTTTATTGTCCATTCAGATGTTTGTGGTCCAATAACTCCACCCACTATTGATGAAAAAAATTATTTTGTCACATTTATTGACGAATTTACCCACTACACAGTCACCTATTTATTAGCATACAAGTCTGAGGTTTTTACAATGTTTCAAGATTTTTTATCTAAAAGTGAAGCGCACTTTAATTTAAAATTAACAAATCTGTATTGTGATAATGGACGAGAATATCTTTCTAATGAATTTAAAAACTATTGTATTCAAAGGGGTATCAGTTACCATTTAACTGTACCACATACACCGCAACAAAATTCAGTGGCGGAACGTATGAACAGGTCAATTACAGAAAAGGCCCGATCAATGGTACATGGTGCTGAGTTAGATAAAAGTTTTTGGGGCGAAGCCGTCCTTACAGCAACGTATTTAATAAATGTAACACCTACAAAATCTCTAAAACAAAACAAAACACCATTTGAACTGTGGCATAACAAAAAGCCCAGAATAGAGAATTTAAAAATTTTTGGCTCAACCGCCTATATTCATAACAAAGTTAGAAAAGATAAATTTGATCGAAAATCAAATAAAGGCATAATGGTTGGTTACCAACCAAATGGCTATAAAATATTAGATATTCAAACTAATAAATTTATTATAGCACGTGACGTCATTTTTGACGAAACAAATTTTAAAACATCAAGACCAAAACTTGTTGAAGGAGTTAATACATTAAGAATGAAACTTAATGAGAGCTTTCAGCCTAAAAACTCCATTCCAAATAAAATGCCTAAAACAACCGTTAAAACGGTTGAAACCCCTATAGAACCTGTACAGCATAAAACAGGTAAATCTATTACCAAAATAGATACATCTGTCATCGAAACAGATAACGAATACAATACTATAGAACCTGTACAACATAAAACAGGTAAATCTATCACAGAAATAGATAAATCTATTACCAAAATAGATAAATCTGTCATCGAAACAGATAACGATATAAACTCGCCAAATAAACACAACAATACAGAATTAAGAAGGAGCGAACGAATTAAAAATATACCTCCTATTTCATATAACGAAGAACCTAATATAAATAATTACATTATGTGTGCACAATCACTTATTTGTAAGGTACCTCAAACCTATAGTGAAATAAAATATAGGGACGATAAAATTCAGTGGGAGCAAGCAATAAATGAAGAAATAAATTCTTTATTAATTAATGAAACGTGGTCATTAGTCAATCGACCATCTAATAAAAATATAGTTGATTGTAAGTGGGTATTTACTATAAAAAATGATGCTTCTGGTAATCCACAGAGATATAAGGCACGTTTAGTAGCTCGTGGTTTTAGCCAACAATATCTATTGGATTACGACGAAACTTTTGCACCAGTGGCTCGAATTTCAACGTTTAGAATTCTTCTAATTTTTGCGAAGCAATATAACTTATTATTGCATCAAATGGACGTTAAAACAGCTTATCTAAATGGTATTTTAAAAGAAGAAATTTTTATGCGTATACCGGATGGTTTTAAAGCTAATCATAACAAAGTCTGTAAACTAAATAAATCTCTCTATGGTTTAAAACAGTCAGCAAGATGCTGGTTTGCACGTTTTGATGAAGTGTTAAAACAGCATAGTTTTAAAAACTCCGAAGTAGATCGTTGCCTATATTTTTTAGATAAAGGCCACATTCACAAAAATATTTATGTAATATTATACGTTGACGATCTAGTAATCGCCACAGCTGATAAAGATACTATGATCAGCTTTAAAAATTATTTGAGGAATCAATTCAGTATGGTAGATATGCAAGAAGTGAAATTATTTCTAGGTATTAGAGTGAACCAAGATAAAGATAAAATTACGTTAGATCAGAGTTCATACTTAAAATCTGTTTTAAATAAATTTAATATGACGGATTGCAAGCCAGTAAATACACCATTGCCTACTAAATTAAATTATCAAGATTTGAATTCTGATGAAAATATTAATGCACCTTGTCGAAATTTGATAGGCTGCTTAATGTATGTCATGTTGTGTACACGACCAGATTTGTGTACGGCCATTAATTTATTAAGTAGGTATCAAAATAAAAATAATAAAGAATTATGGCAATGCCTTAAACGTATTTTAAGATACATAAAAGGTACATTAGAACTTAAATTAGTTTATAAACAAAGTAGTTTCAAACATATTTTGATCGGATATGTAGACTCTGATTGGGGTAACGATGAAACAGATAGAAAAAGTACAACAGGGTATGTTTTCAAATTATTTGAAAATAGTACCGTTTGTTGGAATACTAAAAGACAAAATTCTGTCGCAACATCGTCCACCGAAGCAGAGTACATGGCACTTTTTGAAGGTGTACGAGAAGCTTTATGGCTTAAATCTATTTTGAAAGATATTAACTGTAATATAACCGAGCCTATAATTATATATGAAGATAATACAGGATGCATAGCAATAGCCAATAATCCTGTTTTTCATAAACGATCAAAACACATTGATGTTAAATATCACTTTACCAGGGAACAAGTAAACAAAAATGTGATAATGTTAAAATATATTCCAACAGGTAACCAATTGGCAGATGCTCTGACGAAATCTCTACCTTTCCCAAGGTTCCAGGAACTTCGTTTGAAAATGGGATTGGAGGAAGTCCAGGATCAAAATCACAATAATAATAATAATAATAAGGTTACATAATTTTTCGGTCTGATTGGGTTTTTAGGGGTTTTCCCAATCCTTGCAACGAATGTTGGACCATGTATAACTTTCCCCAGAATATAACAGAATAGAACAGAATAGAACAGAATATCAAAATATTAATAATACGATAATACAAGCAAGCATATGATATAATTGTAACTTTTACATTAATTAGCGAATGGGAGATTATTTCTTTTGATCCAATTTTTCTCTTTTTGAGTGGGAGTATTGGTTTACCCGGTATATTTTAATATTACCGTAGTATAAACAAAAAGAGAAAAATATAATTTTACACTTGACATTGGGACTATTCGGAGAATCACGCCGTGAAACCTAAAACTGCTGATGAAAGTGTAAAATGAATAATCTCGCATATGACGAATACACTTTTGTACTTAGTCGTTATTAAACACTCGATCTAAAAAGTTAATAAAAACTGCTTTACGCTTGTATTAACTTATACGTCGTTTTAATGCCCTTTTCCTATAAAACCTAATATTGCGAATCGCAACATTGATGTTATGGTGCCATTTGGATCCATTAGTCTTTGTATGTCGCGTTTGCCTATACCAATTTTCCGGCGGGCGTAATTTCGGCCGGTAATCCCATCGGCTACCTGACCATAGGATGTAAATTTGGCCGGGGGTTTAAAGAGTCCTTCTTATCTTATATGTAATTTCGGCCGGATGAAATAAAATATTGTTAAATTTTATAAGTGATACATTGATACATTACCGAAGGAGGCGAATTCGGAACCACACAGGTTTTCCCTTGGAAATTCTGATGATGGCTATTAGGCTCAGTGAGTACATGTTTGATCCTTGCCCTCTTGCGTCTCTAAACTTTTTTTTTTATTTCCCTATTATTTCACCATTTCCAACAATATCAATATGTGTTATGTTAATAAAAATAAAGGTGCACCAAAATAAATTCCACATTCCTACCATAAACATTACCCTCGGCCGAATTTACATCTGCGATTAGCAGTGCCCTTTATTTTGGGCAGGTACCCAAGGGGATTACCGGCCGAAATTACATCCGCCCCAATTTTCCTGTTCATGACTTTTAGGCTTTTGTTATCTTCAATTGTTTTTGTTATGATTTGAGTGTTAAATTTTCGTTGATCTTTCCTGATTTCCCTCGATATTTGTTTATTTAGTTCTCTGTACTCTTGTGCATTTTTATCTTTCATTTGTCTTCTTTGTTCCATTAGCTGCTTTGTGTGTCAATAGTCAATATATTTCAGGATATTTCATTTATTTTAAAGTAGTATCTATTATTTTATTTTGCATATTTTTAGTTTATTCTATAGTACTTCTAGCAGTTATAGCTACTATTATTCTATCAACCTTACATTCTCACTCTCCTCCACACATTTCTTCTCACTTACGTTCTATTATTTACACCTTACATCTTATTATGGATAATAATCATCTCTCATTTACCATTGGTAGCAGTAACACAGAATTGTTAACATTAGGGCATCTTCAGGTGTGCAGCTAACGTTTACACCACGAACGACAATTTGACGATTTCCCGAGTAGTTTATAAGCATAATAATGAAATAGACGAGAAAAAGTCAAGATTACGGTCAAGGTTTCTCTTTTTCATATTTATATTAGTGAGTAGATACTCATTTAAAACAAAAAAAATTGTTTTAAATATTTTGAGTTTGGTATCAAATTGTAGAGGAAAAAACAACGATCTTAATAAAAATATATTCGCGTTATTCAAAATTTGCTGGATCATAATATTGAATGGAGGTGTCCGGTTTTTTCTGACCTATGTGTTTTTTTCCATGAATCGATAGAGGGGAACGTGGTGTATCCAACGCGACCATTTTGACAGCATGAAATTGAAAGGGCGCTTCAAATTTTGAATTTGAAAACGTGATGACTCATCCGGTTATTTCCCTAGAAAATTTGTTTCTATATATGAGCTGGCAATGCTGCACATTATGAAGGAACAATTCAAAGTGCTTGCAAACAACACAAACATAACCTAACTTTGCTATTTGCTTACTCTTTCTTGTGTTACCTTTGTGTCCGCAGGCGTTTTGGAGAAATTCGTTCCCTTTTTTTTTTTTAATTCATCGTATATTTCCTGGCGACAATAATATCTGCACTTTTAGGTGCACATTTACTACGGTTTTCAACGAGAAGGTAATAATTATGGACCTAAATCACAGTAGTAATGATTACTCCTCTGATATTGTGTAGATCATGGAAGTTTGATTCTGATTGTAGCAACCTGCCTATGGTGGAGTTTGGAATGATACACGACTTCTATGTAGCTAATTCACATAAATTTACTCTACACCACACATTTGCCGAAAAAACAATGAGGTTATGCTTATATGTTTACCTCCTTATCCGGCCTTCTCGCTTCTCGCACGTTCTTAAAACATAAAAATTCAGAATTCTAACGGTCTTTTAGGCAAGTCGGCCCTCTCTCCTGTCGTCTTTATATTGCTACGATAATTGACAAGTTTAATTTGACTAACTGGAATAACTGAAACTGAATCGATACCACCTTTTATTGCCCCAGTGTGCACTGTTGCCGATACACGAAAATATTCAAAAAATGACCGGTTGAGTCGGTCATTTTCTCGGTCGGTCGAGCTGTAATCGGCTTGGTGCATTTCGAGCACCACCCGCCGCCCGATCGGGACGGACTTCGGACAAACGTCTTGACCCTTTTTACCACGGGATGGCGGTACAGGCCATCTCGACACTTTGCCTTTGAGGTAATAAATGTTAATGCACCAACTCAACACTACAGAAAACAGGTAGTCGCAACTAATGGCCTTAACTGACAGGCCAAGTCGACACTAAGGGCTTAAACGCCTTAAACCGAATAGCACAATTTTCTAGATACAATATACAATACACAATAAATTTTCTACACATTCTACAGCAAATTCTGATGATGCCTATTAGACTTGGTGAGTACATGTTTGATCATTGCGCCCTCCCCTTACATGTTTGATCCTTGTCCCCTTGCGTTTCCAACATACTTTCGAGCGTATCACATGACGCTCACGTATCAGAAAGCTTCCTGAAACTTGTCTGACCCACCTGAAATCCTCCGAATCGACATGTAACCTTCGGATCGGATACAACTCGGTGTCGAGATGGTGAATTATTATACGTTACAACATCGTCCTACCTAGTGAGGGATAATAAAGTGTCGAGATGGCTATGCCGTGGTAGCGAGTTGGCCTGTCGGCGTAGGGTGCTCAGTGTCGAGCTGGCGTATTAAGCTTTACAACACTTTCCTACCTAGGGGTAATAAAGTGCCGAGATGGCGTCCGCCCCGGGATGGACCTCGGACGTACCTGCGTTTTACCCTAACCGCGGGACGGATATCGGACACCCCGCTTTTGCAGCCATAGTAGTCTAAACTTTCGGTGAAAGGCTGCAGCCAGCTGGCATACTTCGTCTTCCATAAACCGTTCAAATCTTTTTTTATTCCAGATAATAGGGCATTAGCCAAAGGGGCACAACAATGCACCTGGGCGGCTAAGATCTTGCAGTTTGAACACTGTTATCGCAATGGTTGGTAGTAGAGCATGGCTTAGCGCGTAATTCAAACAAACAAAGTGACAGCATGTCAATAAACGACTAATGTAACGGGCTAAAGTTTACGGAAGTTCAATTTAACGGAAGTTAACAAGAGCGTCAATTTTTTTGAAGTTAACTTAAAAGTTAATCCGTTCAGCAGATTGTTAACTTCATTAATTAACGATTAACGGATTAACGAGTTAATGCCCACTTATGATTCTAGCCACAAAAACTGACTCACTACTTTCAGACACGATGACACGATCGTGTCTTTCGCTACAATCACTCACCTAACTAGTTCCCTGAGAATTGAGGAAGGCACCTCCGGGCCCACTCTTATTGTGCGGCGAAAAAAGTCCAGTGGGTTGCCGTAATTGTCCATGATGTACATTCCAAGATCAATTCCTTTTTCTTTTTTAAAACTCTCACTTGCCCCCCCCCCCTCTCCCTCCCTGTTCTTCGACGTCACAAATTAGAAACACAAATCACAATAAGCCGCCGGAATCATTTCTATACCCTATGGGATTTACGAGATAAAAAGGGTAGCTCTTCTAGAGTAATATTACAATAGAATATGTACAGTTTCTCAGAAACGGCTCGAGCAACAATTTTAATTTTGAAGTCACAAATTAGCAACAAATTATGGAGTGGATTCAACAGAGGATAAAATGAATATTCTAGCGTAATAGATGTGAGAGAGATGCCGAATTGACAGAGATTTCAAAGCATAACCCCATGGCATTCTATACACAATCATTTCGGGACGAGGCACAGTTGAGACTATATTAGACTAGAAGTGAAAAGTGCCCGCGATTTGGAATGGTGATAAATAGGTGAAAACTAAATCAGTGTTAAACTATACAAATAAAATAGTGTTTGCTGTAAACAAATTAGTTGATAAGCAGTAAAAATAAACGTTACGATACGTATAACAGAAGCGTGGGAAGATTCTCTTGTATTTTAGGGCAACAGGGATTGTTGTAATATATCGAATCTTAAAAGAAGTGAAAAAATGAAAAGTAAATGAAATTAAGGTAAATGCTGAAGCTGAATGAGAAACAAAGGATTATGTAAGTGGGGTGAAATCAACTGTGATCATCTAAAAAAACAGGACAAAAAAAGAACTGACAATTTTTTCTATAGGGGAAATCCGCCTAAATACCGACGCGAACCGTGAAGTGTTTACTTCCTCCCGTCTCTAAGTGGGACTTGGGTGCATCAAAATTAGCAAATTAAGAGATGAAGTTAGCGGTGCTTCTGCAATTAGACCGTATTAGCGAGACGTGCATACTCTCTCATCTGACATGCCGTCGTGGAAAGCTTCAGCTTCGACAAAACTGACGGGAAATAAGAAGACAATTCGATTAGACGAATTGAGAGGGGGAACAATCGGCACGATCGTCCAACAAAACGATTTCCGAATGATCTAAAAATATACCTTCCTGTACCTACTTCTTATTTCAATTAAATCGGCGATTGGTATCGAGTGTGTACAAGGGACCCACTTCGATTTACGATTTTTTCTTTCGTTAAAAGAAATGAGCAACGTTATAGGCGCCGCCGAGCCTGTCGTGTCCGTGGAATTTGAAGTTTTCGGAAAAGTGCAAGGTAGGAAACGCGATATACTAAATTTGGAGTAAAAGTCTGACAAGATTTTTGTCTTAGGCGTTTATTTCACGAAGTACTGCAAGGAAATGTGCGGGACCTTAAACATCAACGGTTGGGTAAAGAACACCAAAAAGGGTACGATACAAGGGAAGCTACAGGGGGAAAGGTCCAAAGTTGAACAAATGTGAGTAAAATACAAATAAGGGTCGTTTATACAAACAGTTAAAATGTCCGTTATGTTTATTAAAATTTTTGACAGGGATACAAATATAGATCATCAATATGCACTATTCTTTACTTTTGATAAATATTCACAAAATTTTGGATGTTCTAAACGATTTCCGTTAGGATCCGACGTTTGCCGCAAATGTATTTTGTAGCGGCTTTTTTTAGAGTTTCCTCGTTGATGCTTTATCCAATTAATCAAAATTATACTCGGAACAGTATCAATTTAAATTTTTTTATCTTAACAAATCTTAACTGTTAATGTGTTTTTTAGGGATTTTCAACCTTTTTGTAATAGCCAAAACTGAACGAGTCTACTGTTTGATTATCTATTTAAGTTGTTTCACCCACTTTATCTCTGTGATTTTGTTATTTCATTTCAAATTACGTCTCATTAAAAATAATAATGTTTTGGCCTCCAATCAATTAGTTTTGTCATTTCCATTCAGTATAAATACCAAATTATCAAGATCATTTAGTGGAGAACGCTAGATTAGCCTGTTAAATTCTTCTAAGACCCATGTAAACCTTAATTTAGCTGCGCACTTTAATTAGTTCATTATAGTGCACTTGGGTACGCGACATCTCGTACGGTTTAATCTCTACCTGAAATTTACCCTTACCGACACAGATCAACTCGGATCGGTGTACCTCCTAAGATAGGTAAATTCGTACTTGTGTGATTTTAAAAAAAATAATGTATCGAAGTTCTGGAAGTGGTAGTACATATTACCTACCTTCTGAAGTGGACTACACTTTTTTCGTTCTATTCGCTATCGCTTGTTAAATGCAAGGATAAACAATTGAGGTTTAGTAAAAAGTAAAACGATATCGATCGATATAAATCTCGATACTCATTTTATACTCAAAAATTTACCTGAGATTCTCCTTATAACCTTGACATTTGCTTTGCATTTTGCAATTTGCAATTTGCATTGACGGTACAGGTAAAATTTATGAAAGCAATCACAATTTTATTATTTCACTTATTAATTTTATAGTGCAAATAAAGTGAATATCTTGTCTTCTTATCCTTTCAATATGTTTACCAATTTTCTCAATCAATCCCAGCCGGTTAAAAAAAACGAACCTTTATTGACTTTAAAAGAATCTATTAGTTTCAGTGACGCGCATGAAGGTAAAATATATGTATAGAAACATTTTTGATTTTGTACCAATGAATTTGTGTTGCACTTGTATTTGTTTACTAACGATTAGGAGGTGATTTGTCACTTTGTTTTTTATTATTTGCCCGAAGGGTTATGTGGCTGTCACACACAGGATCGCCAGGAAGCCAAGTAGACCATTGCGAGCTGAACAATTGGCAGAATCTAGCCTGGCCGGATTATAAAGGATTCCAGATAAGGTTCTGATCGTGCCAAGAAAGGAGGTAACTTTTTTTTAATGAAAATAAAACGAGAAATAAATAGATCTTATTACGAGAGCAAATTTTGTTTAATTATTAAGTTTTGTATAAAACATTTTATAGAAATAGTTTCGAATAATTGTTTGTAAAAAAAAATTGGTAAATTAAAATGAAATGTGTAAGGTACGGTCGTTTTTAATATGTACAGCAACAAATCGATGAAAGTTTTTTTATTGTCATCATCTCACACAAGTACTAAAACGTCCTTTTTATGTACATGAATATACAATAGTCTTATCACGTCATATTTTCAATAAATAAAAACAGATTATTTACAAAAGACATGGCATCATGACGCACACATCAGTCCCAACCATCTATTATTTAAATGAAAGAGCCTGCCTTCCTCCCACCTTCACGATATGGGGGTGTGGTTCTCCGTCAGGTTGATGCTTATGGAAGGCACCGAGAGGTGGTGGTGGTTGTATTCGATGGGCTTCTCCTTCTTATCCTGCACCTTGACATTATCGACGTTCAGCGACGGCAGGTGAAGCTTCTTCAGCTTATCTTCTTGAAAGATCACCCTTAAGTAGTAGCAGGGGAAGACGACGCACTTTCCTGCCGGCTCCTCAGCGTCGATGTACACCCCTCGGACCAGCAGTGAGTTCGAGCAGCCGAGGAGGATCAGGATTATAAGACATACCCAGTGCGTAATCCAGCAGCTCAACTCTAGATTGTCTGGAAAAAGGAAATAATACCCTACTAGGACGTGAAGGCTACTTAGTATTGTACTGCATTAGGCGAACAAGTTAAGTGGTTTTTTGCTTGCTTGTAATTTACAGATAGGTTTGGTTTTGTAATACTTCACAAAAATTGCAGAGGCGTAGACAACGCCTAGTAACATTTGTTTAGATTTTGCTCGTTTTGGTTTTGAGCTATATTCTGTCAATCGACACTTTAGAGTGATACAGCTACAGATATTTCACAGTCGTACATGATTGCCGGTACAAAGTGAATTAGTGACCATAGAAGACTGTCAAAATACTAGTTTGGTAAAATTCTCTTGCGGAAAACGTTGTACTTCTTAAGTTTTTTTTTTAATTATTAATGCAAATTTTAAGCTCATGTGAGCAATGGGAGAGATTCTAGTATGATCTACTTTCTCACAGTTTTCGGTCAGAAATCCAACAGTTTAAGCTTTGGAGATCAAACATCTTTCCCTTGTGAATTACAGGAAATGGTATCCGCTAGTTCTCGTTATGTCCCACCTAAATGTTTTTTGGACCTTTTTCATACTTAGTGGTTTCATATGAACGTTCATTCTTATAAAAGAATGTTATCGATATGTTTCGTCCAGGAAATACTTTGCTGCGATGTATCGCAATTGCTCCTTTTTTATTTATTGCGAGGATTTTTAGGTGATCCATATATTCCGCAAAGTACATTAATATACCGTAGGAATGGAATTTCTTATTCAAGAGTATATAATACCAAAGACAATTATATATTTTAGTTGTTTAATATAATATTATTTTCTTTGATTATACATACGCTATTTCAGGTAAACAATCCCAGATTGTTTTTAAGTTGTTTAAAATGTGTTGATTCATTTTCTAACCTCAGTTTTTTACCTCATTTTTTAAAATCTTTATTCTAAAGAAATATCACTAGCTCCCTTTAAATTCGCCTGATTCGTAAGCTTTTTGAAGAGCTCGGGATTTTTAAATTCGTTCTTTCCTCATTGGATTTTAACTATTTTTCAATTTCGAATCTGCTTGACATAGTCGAAAGATAATAAATTGTTTGCTTGCTTCTCAGGGAACTCTCAACATATATAATTTGTTTTACCACTTTTGAATGTTTCAGATTTTTCTGGGTGTTGATTATTTTGAATGTTTTAGAGTACTGGAATTGATGTAAAACTCTTTGCATCTATCTGATCGATGAGCATGCTCCTTGTAGGACTTTTGCCTTTCCTCTTTGACATATGTACAAAATTTTACAATATTATTGTTGAATATTGAATCGAATTATACTCTTCAATTGTTTCCAAGAATAACTGAATTTAATGTTAATAGAATAGATGATATGCTCTCTCAATGGGAATATTGAAAGATTTGAAAGAGTCTACCCGCGGCAGGAAACAAAAAAATCTCCCATTTATGTCTTCTACGTTCTCTAGGCGACATGAACTTTTGAGTATTTTCTCCCGAACTTAACATACAGAATGCTGGATGTTCCACATCATCTATATACGTTACTAAAACCTAGGCAGTGAAGTTTTTATTTAGAATTGCTAGCGTCACCCGAAAGCAGACTTCGAATGAACTTTCCGATTTCAAATTTGGACAAAAGTTCAAAAAATGTTGAAAAAAATGTAGCAAGCGACGATACGTTTCGATCTATTTACATGGAAAAGGTATATTTTGAAAAATGTTTACAACATGATGTTGCTTTTAAATTATTTTCTAAAAAAGTATTTGAAATGATTAGATTCTTAAAACTTCATTTTGCATTAATTTAAATTATACACATTTTCAAAAAATTTTACTACTTTATTTGGAAGAAAGATACCTAGTCACTAGATAAAAGAAATTAGTATAGAAAAGAAAAAAAATTACATTTTTTTATTTATTTTAATTGTAATCTACTAATACTACTACTGTAATCTAATTGTAATTGTAATATATGAGATGGATGTATATTAGGTACTTTACGTTTTTGAAGAAATAAATAAACTGTTACAATTTCTAGTTATCGCCGGATATCAGCCGTAATATGTTAAGGGATTAACTAAAAAACCTACGGAACCCATTTATGTCTAAAAATCTCTGTTATATTGATCGATATTGTTTTTTGTTTTCCAGAGCCAAATAAATAGCGGAATTTTTTAACACTTCAACGGCAGCCTAAAAAAACAATTAAAACCTACTAGTTCTGATTACTATTTCAATCAATCTGACAGCCCGAAGTGGTCCAATTAATCCTGATAATCTTCCGTTGCTTTGGATATATCGTTGTCAAGATTTCGAAAATTTTAATATCTCTCTTGTCTCATACTCTGACGCAAAACGGTTTCTAATATTAGTTGATGACACCAAGATTGTACTCTATAATGTCACGAAAAACAATTTTATCGGGAAGCATCTCAAATCGATCTCACCTGGTAGGAAGTAGATGTTGAGTAGGTTCCAGATACCCCTCCAGACGTTGACGGTCCCAAAAAAGGCGAACAATACAAAAAAGTCGGCCACCAGGAGCCTCGGGGACCCCGTTAACCTTTCGCAGAGACACCTCATCAATGGTTGCAACAGGAAGGCCATGGCTACGGTTGCGTAACCTATCACCTGCGGAAAAGAAGAGAAATTAATTCCAAAGAGAGAAACATGTTTTCCGAAAATTAAAAGAAAGAAATATTTATAATTGAGGAGCAAAAAATGAATTCCCTCTTTTAGTGCAGATTTGCGAAACTTTAAAACACAAATCTGGACGACAAGTTTTTATCAATTGAAGAATGGGGGATAAAAAAATGCAAAGTTTGATCTACATGGTAAGAAAAAATATCCCACTTCTTCGACAGTTTAAAAATTGAGAGTGTCTAAAAATCGACATGAATTGACATATTTGTATTATACCTACTACCTACTAATAATGGGTAACAAAGTAGGTGTTATAAATTTGATTTGAATTTTGATAGACAAGTGACTCACTTTTTTATTCTTAAAAAATTCAATAACAACGGTACTAATTGGAAGTTTTTTAATATTTCAAAGGGTTCTTACTTATTAAGCATTGAATGAATTGAATAATTTATGTTGTCAAAGGCTTTGGTAATGAGATTCAAAGCAATTTTATTGTAAATTTCAAGCATCTGCAATTAAAATTGTTTTATCATATCAAATCATAATTAAATGAGGAAAGACTGAATCTTTCGCCTTTCGCTGGTATATAATGCATTATATATATATATATATATATATATATATATATATATATATATATATATATATATATACTGTTAGAGGCGACGTTATCAGACCTTTTATGTTTGACAGACAACCTCAGACCCACTAGAACCAATGATATTAGAGAAATAAATTAAATCAATTTATGTATTATTTTATTATAACAATCAAGGCAACTTTAGAGGGGTAGCAAAAAACGTCAATAAAAAATTTCAACATATTCAATAGCCGTTATTGAACCGTAATACGTTCGATGGTATTGCGAGACCCTTTTGTATAACAGAACTAGAGTGTATCAACGCTATCAATCCCGGCAACGTTGCCATGTTTAGGGGATCACATACACACAATTTTACGCTCGAAAAGGATAGTGTTGTGGTTGTGGTTATATATTTGTGGTTATTTCATTATTTGTTAATGGTGAGCAGACATCTATTTGAACGTTCCAGCAATGAATCGCTCAAAAAAAATGTTATCACTGGCGATAGAAGGTGTAAACTCAGGTACTGAGTCAAGGAAATTTTAGAAACAATTAGACGCACTTTAGAAGTAGAAAGTATTTTTTTACCGACTACCGAACATTTCTATGAGGTGTGATAGTAGTCAGCAGAAATAATTTAGGGCTCTGGCAGAAAGGGTCTGCCGTTTAAGATAGTGTAAACTGCCCTCGACTCATTTAAAAAACATAAAATGCATGCACCGTACATGTAAATAACTGTAAAACCCATAGTAAAAGAATGGAACTCAGTTAAAAAACTCGAAAAACTCTAAAAAGTTCTTGTAGAGGATGTTTTTGTTAATTCTGTTAATATATAAAATAGCTCTATTAATAATAAAAAAAAGATTGCAACGTTTCATTAGGGCTAATGAAAAAACCCACAAAATGCATACAAAATGTTATTTTTTATGCTAATTTGGCAAGAGATTAATGTTTTACGTAACACAGGTGTATTTTTTTTGTTTTTTAAAGAAACCGAGGGCATGTGTTACTACCTTAAGTTTTACACTTTTAAAGTCATCTTTAAAAATTTAAAAGATTAAATTTATTGTATATTATAATATATTTTAGTTTATTTAATAAAGCAATTTATTTAATTCTATGGTTAAAATGTACCGTTGCTTCGTTCGATTTTCAGTTATTTTTGTCGAATTTTGGAATTTTTTCTTCGGTTGATTAAAATTAGAGAAGCCATATTTTAAAAATAAATAAAGCATAACGTAAAAAGAAAAAAAATAAAACTTAATCCAGGGATTTTAAAATATTAAAGAAAATATGTACAATTTTGTAGAATTAAGAATATCTCATTTCACCTTTTACTGCTAAATTGTTGGCAACAAATGGGATATTTATTTATACTATTAACTTTACACAACAATTTCTTTATATAAAGTTCTGCATCACATAGGAATCAATAAGCAAGAATCAAATTTGTTAAATTCATTTTGATGTAAGAATATTAATTTATGCTGAACAATAAAGTGCTTCTGAATTTAATTACAGAACAAACTGTAATATAAAAATGTTGATAGAAATGAAAAATTATGTTCAAGTCCAAATGGAATTCAAATAATTAATTAATACATTTAGGGCCGGTACTTTGGGTCCTGATTAAACATCGGATTAAGTTAATTCTCGATTAAAACAGCCAACCAACTAAAGTACGACTACTTTCGTTTGTTATTGATAACTGCGATTAAGTTGACTGGCTGTTTTAATCGGGGATTAACTTAATCCGATGTTTAATCAGGACCCAAAGTACCGGTCCTAAGGCCGTGTATTTCAATCTCTTAGCAAGTTGCTAATAAACATTTTTTTTGGTCAAATAACTTGTTTTTTCTGCATTTCAAATATGTTATTTGACAAATAATATTTATTAGGTGATTGAAATATCGACTCTAAAGTAAAATAAATAATTACTTAGCACTTTAGCATTTTTTTGACATTTTGTTGAATAAGATAAATATAAGAAATTTATTAGTGTTTAATATTTTTTTTACTTTAAATGCATTAATGAATTATTAGATTGTCATGCATTTTGACTTATTTACATTATTTTTTATTCTTATCAATATATTTGAATTACATTTTTTCCGTAATTAAATTAAAAAGCACTTTTCTCTTCAGCGTAAATAACTATTTTTGATATTTCCTGTATACTACTAATTTAAAAATTTTATTCTTGATTATTGATTCCTATATAATGCACAAATTTTCATGAAGAATATTTTTCCTTAAGATTAATATCAAGTAAATTTTCCCATTTGTTGGCAACAATTTCAGGCATAATGTACACTATTAAATTCAAAAACTTTAAAAAATTAAATACTAAGCATTAAAGTGCAGTAGAGTCGTCCAGTCAGTCAGTTTGTCCATACACAGTCAAAAAAAAGGTACCGTCTTGAATGGTCTAATATATACTTCTTTAAAAGAAATAGGGCCCCTTCAAGTGGTTTTCTACCTTCCCTCTTTTAAACAGCGATAAGTGAAGAAGAAGCGCGTGTGACAGATTGTGCCAATGAGCACCGGCCGTACTCAAAATATTTAAAATGCAACAACATATTGAAAACAGATTTTAGATTTTAAAAGGAATACTTATTAATGTGTTATTAAACTTAATGAGTATTGTAGGTTTTACCAAATAAATGCATTTTATAAGCTCTTAAGATTATGCGCTGTTGCCATTTTCAGGCTTGACAGCGTCGGTTGTATATACCATTCTCCCAAACGTATATATCCGGTACTTGTATAAAACGGCAGCTCCCTCTGAGCAGAAATCGCGCGAACTAATTCTATATTTACTGACTAATTTCGCCGACTTTTCAAGCCCGGCTGAAATTTCGTTTATAAGGTGTTATCACACTCCTGAACCATTTTACAATGGAAAACGTTACCAGACCCGACGCCGGGTCTGGTAAGGTCACTTTTGGTCTCATAACGATTACTGAGTATGTCAAGTTGGGTCTGTATAAGCGGTATAACACGTATATATGTCGGGGATCACGCTCTCGACTTATTATTTTTTATTTTTTTGTATACTTTGTAATAATTTAAGTTGTTTATGTTAACGAATGAATACGCAGCACATTAGACGTGTGCGGGCGGAACCAAGAACGGCTTCTCGAGACGCTGAAATGCATTTTTAGTAATGAGTGTTTAAAAAACTCGGCGTAGTTCGATGTTTAAAAGAGGGAGACGATAATTAGCTCTCGAGCGAAGAAGTCGGGTCGGTCTTGGGATTGCCAAGCGTGTTCATGATTATTAATTTTACACATGTAAATCACAGAGTTTGTTTTTAATAAACAATTGTCGCATCGTTTACGTCGTGTTTCGCGCCCTTAATCCATACTGTCGACGACATCAGAAGTGGGATAGTGTTCTCACCCCCGGGACATATAGTGTTCTCACCCCGTGGTTAAATCGTGTGCTCACCCCCTGGATAAGTGGAGTGCTCTGACTTGAACCTGAACCTGAAGGATTTACGATGAGTGAACACCGAGATGTTGAAGAGGAGCAAGTGCTTCAAAACCAAGCGAACAGCGGCTCTGAACATCAGTGGCGTAAAATTTTGGACGAATTGGTGAAAAAGATTGGCCAGCCATCGACGAATGAATCTATTACTCTACCAATCTTCGATCCAGACAAAACGGGTCAAACCGTCAAAGGATGGTGTACAACTGCTGACCTGTGCATGCGAGAAAAACCAGCAAGTGGCAGTGCTCTCATGATTACTTTGAGCAAAGCCATGCAAGGTTCTGCATCGACCTGGCTTTCTCAAATTTCTTTTGATGGAATGACTTGGGAACAGTTTAAGGAGCTATTTCTAGCCAGGTATGATGAATCTGAAACTGGTGCAGCATCGCTACTCAAACTTCTATACGGAAAACCAAAGGACAACGAACCATACTCAGTGTATGCAAGTCAATTCCTAACCACATTCCTAACACGTTGGCAAAAATCCGATCCCGAAGAAATTGGCGTTGCACTAGCTATGGCACATTTGTCTCGATTTGATAACCGACTAAAACAACTTGCTTACACCATCGAAATGACAAATCGCAATCAATTACAACGTGAATTGCGTGCTGTCTCGAAACGTAAACTGGAGGATTCAGCAGATCAACAACAGGGAAAGCGTCCAAAACTACAGCGGCCGATGACATGCTTCAAGTGCGGAAAGGTTGGACATCGTCACCGGGAATGCCGGGCCTCCCTGGTGAAATCCAACTTCAGTGGAACTTCCAACAAGCCTCGGGAACAACAACCACGCTGTTACAAATGCAACCAACTCGGACACTACGCCAATGACTGCCAGATGAGGAAAGAAAATGGAACGAAAAGAGTGGATATCTGTACTGTTGCATCACCTACTGGGCATCTGAAACACTTAGGTGAGATCTTTCCATTTGTTTTCGATTCTGGAGCAGAATGTTCTCTTTTGAAGGAATCTATTTCATTAAAATTTAGTGGGCAAAGAAAACACAATACAGTTTCTTTGGTTGGTATTGGAAAAGACACTGTCTTTAGTACACTGCAGATCTTGTCTAAAGTAGAAATTGACGGTTATTTGCTTGAAATAACTTTTTACATCGTTAAGGACGATTGTTTAATTCATAATATTCTGATTGGGAGAGAAATTTTGGGAATTGGTTATTCGATTTACTTGACCCATGATAAGATTTGTTTGAATAAAACTAAAACTGCCTGTTGCATCACCAATAGGAGTAACAACTCAATGTTAACTTGGTCAAAAACAATAAAAACCGAAGTAGCTAATGATGAGCTTACTCAATTGCTTTCATTGTTGGAAACTTTCAAAGACTCCTTTATTACGGATAATCCTAAAAGACGAGTAACTACTGGTAAACTAGAGATTCGATTAAAAGATCCAAACAAAATTGTTCAGAGGCGACCCTACCGTATGAGTGAATATGAAAAAGAAATAGTACGCACTAAAATTCAAGAATTATTAGCTGCAAAAATAATCAGACCCAGTAATTCGCCTTTTTCAAGTCCTATTATTTTAGTTGGAAAAAACGACGGGACTAGTAGATTGTGTGTCGACTACCGTGAATTAAATTCTAATACAGTTTGTGATAGGTATCCATTGCCGATCATTTCTGAGGTAATTGCTAGATTAGGTGCCGCAAATTATTTTACAAAATTAGATATGGCCAGTGGTTTTCATCAAATCCCTGTCGACGAAGATTCCATCGAGAAAACAGCTTTTATTACTTCCGAAGGTCAATACGAATATTTGTCAATGCCTTTTGGGTTAAAAACGGCCCCAGCCGTCTACCAAAGAGCTATCGTGACAGCTTTAGGTAAATTAGTAAACACACATGTCGTCGTCTACATGGACGATGTCATGATTTATTCGAAAAGTATTTCGGAAGGTCTTTTTAAATTAAAGGACGTACTAAACGCCCTTGTTCAAGCTGGCTTTTCGTTAAATGTACGCAAGTGTTCCTTCTTACAAACTAAAATTGACTATTTGGGTTATGAAATATGTGCAGGTAAAATTAGACCTAATGCTGGCAAAATAAAAGCACTAATTGCTTTACCCCCACCTGAAACGATCACGCAAATTAGACAATTTATTGGACTCAGTTCTTATTTCCGAAAATTTATACCGAAATTTTCCGTAATTGCCGCACCACTGTATCGACTAACAACCACAAAGGGAAAATTTATTTGGACTTCTCAACATGAGAAAATTCGACAACAATTAATAGAGAAATTAACGAACGAACCAGTCTTGACCATTTTTAATCCAGAACATCCAGTCGAATTACATACTGATGCAAGTAGCGAAGGATATGGAGCGATTCTCTTTCATCGTATTTCTAACAAACTCCACCCTATAGAATATTTCAGTAGAAGGACATCGGAAACAGAATCTAAATATCACTCGTATGAACTGGAAACTCTAGCCGTTGTAAACGCAGTAAAACATTTTCGACACTATTTGTATGGACGTAAATTTCTTGTAGTTACTGATTGTAATGCGTTAAAATCATCTCGAACGAAATTAGAATTGACCCCTCGCGTTCACCGTTGGTGGATGTTTTTACAAATTTATGATTTCGATATTATCTACCAACAGGGCAAAAGGATGAGTCACGTTGATTTTTTTTCCCGCAATCATATTCAACCAAGAAGCAAAAATACAGAAACTATTGGAAAAATTCAAAAAGTTCCTCAAAAGGAAATTCATATTGTAGAAATTACTAAAGATTGGCTCATTGCGGAACAATCACGAGATCCTGAACTTTCTAAAATTATCTCCGAATTAACAGATTGCCAAAATTTGTCCTCTGACATATTAGAAACATACGAATTATCGCAAGGGTTACTTTATCGTAAAATTCAACGAAATGGACGAGCCAGAAAGTTGATTATTATTCCACGAGCATTCAGATGGTCCGTAATCAATAATGTTCATGAATCAGTCATGCATTTAGGTTGGGAAAAAACTCTTGACAAAATTTATGATTTTTATTGGTTTCCAAAAATGTCTAAATGGGTTCGAAAATTTGTTGACAAGTGTGTAACGTGTAAATTAGCCAAAACCCCTTCCGGTAAAGTACAAGTTGAACTTCATCCTATACCCAAATTTATTATTCCATGGCATACTATTCATATGGATATTACAGGAAAATTGAGTGGCAAAAATAAACAAAAGGAGTACGTTTTTATTTCTATTGATGCTTTTACAAAATATGTTATTTTGACTTATACTTCGAAAATAGATACAGTTAACAGTATTAGAGCTCTTAAGAAAAATATTTCTTTATTTGGAACTCCTACTAGACTCATTGTCGACCAAGGTGGATGTTTTGATAATAAGCAATTTAAGGGTTACTGTCAAAGTCAAATTGTGGAGGTACATTTCATTGCACTGGTAGTAGTCGTGCAAACGGTCAAGTAGAACGAATCATGTCTGTCCTGAAATCACTTTTTACTGCCGTGGAATTAGATAAGGATAAATCTTGGCAAGATTATATCGAAGAAGTACAGTTAGCAATAAATTCAACAACCAACAGAGTCACTAAATGTAGCCCTCTTGAGCTTTTAATTGGAAAAGTTGCAAGACCATTTGGTTTAGTTGCTAATGATAATATTGAGGAAATAGACCTTGAGAACTTGAGAGAACGTGCTGCTGCAGCGATGAAAAATGCTTCATCTGTGGAAAAAGTGAGGTTTGATAAGGGAAAGGCTAAAGTTCAGCCGTTTAAAGTAAATGATCTTGTTTTGTTGAAAAATGAAGAACGAAATCAAACCAAGCTTGACCAGAAGTACCGAGGACCTTTGAGAGTTGTAAAGGTTCTAAGTGGAGATCGATATGAATTGAAACCGATGAGAGGTAACCGTGTTTTAAAATACGCTCATGATCGTTTAAGGTCAATGCCGACAGAGGATGATGAGTGTATTAATATGATTTATGATTGTGAAGACATTGTTGAATGATGATGTATGAGGTCAGCACTGGACGAAAGTCAGGGGTGAAGGTTGAGTTAACCGAGGGACCGGAGGCTTATCTGGTGTTGTGACCTGTGTGATCAGTGAGGATCACGGAGTAGGGTTGATCAGTGAGGATCACGGAGTAGGGTTGTGCACTAGACGACTTCGTGGTGTGAAGCCAGAAGTGTTGGTGACAACTTGTGTAGAATAACTAGTGAGTAGCTATTCGGTGATGTTAGAATTTGGGCTTTAATAAAAGTCAGTGATTTGATGTTGTTGGGCTTGGGAAGTCTGCTAGGTGGACTTACCTGAGTGGAATGAATTTGGAATGAATTTCGAGTGAATTGTTAGAGTCAGGAAGAGCCGAAGCGCAGAACCGCTAGCTCTGACTGAAAAAGACTTTACGATATGACTTGATGAGTAATTTATGTTTTGTTTTTCTAGCTTGATCGCACAGGGTCGTGCGATATGTCAGAATGGCCGTGTCGGGGATCACGCTCTCGACTTATTATTTTTTATTTTTTTGTATACTTTGTAATAATTTAAGTTGTTTATGTTAACGAATGAATACGCAGCACATTAGACGTGTGCGGGCGGAACCAAGAACGGCTTCTCGAGACGCTGAAATGCATTTTTAGTAATGAGTGTTTAAAAAACTCGGCGTAGTTCGATGTTTAAAAGAGGGAGACGATAATTAGCTCTCGAGCGAAGAAGTCGGGTCGGTCTTGGGATTGCCAAGCGTGTTCATGATTATTAATTTTACACATGTAAATCACAGAGTTTGTTTTTAATAAACAATTGTCGCATCGTTTACGTCGTGTTTCGCGCCCTTAATCCATACTGTCGACGACATATATATATATATATATATATATATATATATATATATATATATATATATATGCAGTTTGATCAAATTTATATTCTATGGGATGGTTAAGATAAGTTATTGTTAGGAGTCGTTAGGACATTAGGAGCCGGCCCTGTACCAAACCGGGGCCCTGAATTGCTGACAAGGCAGAAACGGGTTCAGGAGTAGGAGAATGTTCGCGAGCGGTACAAAGAGACAGAACAGCGTGTGCTGGCGAATGAGAATGAATAACAAATTAACTATCATTTTGCGTAGAAGAGTGCCAATATAATACTTGATAGAGTTGAGGGGTGTCCTCATTTCAACCCTAATAACGTCAGAAGTGGGATAACGAAAACCATAGTGCCCAAAGTGCAGTGAGAATATCAGTTTGTGTCAAAAGCCCGGAACGGTATCTGCTGACATCAGCAGAACCAGAAGCCATGGACGCGGACGCGAGAAGCTACACGCCACCGCTGTCCGAGGAGCTGAGGCAGGGCTGCCACCTCTACCGATTTTTCGGTAGATCTACCGATTTTGTTATCAGTCTACCGATCTACCGAAATGTCATTATTTTCTACCGAATTTCTGAGCATGGCAAAATAAACAAAATTTTCGTCGTTTTCATGTGATTTTTATTTACTCTTCACAATATTCCGATATATTTTCAAATGGTTTCAGCCTGAAGTCACTAGACATATAAAGTACCGCAAACTCCGTCATTTTTGGGCAAAAAATTTGGCGCAAAATTTGAATTGCTAACAGCAAATAATGAAAACAATGCTTGTTATTATATTAATTATATTATCTTAATATCTGCATTTCAATTATTAACGCATGTTAATACAGTTGTACTTTTTTTAACAATACAGTACAAAATTGACTTTTATTTAACATTAGCAATTCAAATTTGGCGCCAAATTTTTGCCCAAAAATGGCGGAGTTTGCGGTACTTTTTAAGTACCGCAATGGTAATTTTAATGGTAAAGGATAGGAAGCTTATTTTGACTTATCCATTCTTAAACAGTACCAACTCAAGTCACTTTAGCCGTAAAATCTTCAAATAAGATAGGTATTTTTGATAGTTTGAATTTTGTGTAAACATCTCTCTTGTACATTTTCAACAGGATTATTTTGAATGGTGTAAAAGTTGCCTATCTCGGACATAAAAGTATGCGATGTGTGAGACACGCAACGCAACGATAGACATATATTATAGATGAGACACCGATAGACGATATATCTAAAGTCTTTGTCATTAATAAAGACCTAAAAATTAACTTTTATGTATTAATTATTAATAGGTAGTTTGAATTTTTTAATCTACCGAATTTTCACGGAATCTACCGATTTTTTACTACTGAATCTACCGATTTCACCACTAGTCGGGGTGGCAGCACTGAGCTGAGGATTCGGCTGAGACCAGTGTCGCTCGGAGGGGAAGAAGGCGACCTATCTACTTCCACGGAAGCATGGGCGCGGGAAATAAGCTTGCTCCGGCAAGAGATAGATAAGTTAAAGGACAATACAGGTAAGGTGACCAATTCTGATCCCTTCACCTGGGAGACGATACCAGACTATAATCCGGGCGAAAAGAAAATTTCCGTTAACAAGTGGATTAGACTAATTGAACAGAAAATGTACTTTGAACGGTGGGATGACGTTGCCGTGACTCGTTACGCGATTGGCAAGCTTTCGGGGCGTGCCCGCGAATGGTTTTTGAACTCCGAAGCGTCTGGTACCGGGTGGAACAAATTTAAAAAACTTTTGAGAGATACCTTTGATAACGATCCTCGAGCGATTGGAGAATTGTTTCGCGACGCGGCCGTGTATAATTCGTGGAAAGATGGTACTTTCGTAGACTTTTACGGCCACAAGTTGGCTAAATTAAATAAACTTCCGTGGGAAATACCGGAAATCGATAAAATTAACATTATAATTTCCAGTATAATGGAAGATAATATAAGACAATTAGCACTGGCGAACAATTACGAATCGTTAGACGCGTTATTCACATTTATGAAATCGTGCGATCAAAGTAAACGTTTCCGATTTAGTGCCAGTAGTTCAAAACTACCTGAGTTGAGTGATAAGTCAACGGTGTTTAAAATTTATTGCTATAAATGCAATAAACCGGGACATAAAAAAATAAATTGTCCTACGAATAGGTTCATTGATAAACCAGGAACTTCAACTGATCCTAAAAGTTCTCTTACTAACGGAAGGTGCAAAATTTGTAAAAAAATCGGTCATCTGGAAAAAGATTGTTTTTCTCGAAGAACTGTCAATTTTGTCGAACAACATGCTACAAACTTATTTTATAAAACTATCATGATAGAAAATATGAGATTCTTAGGGCTTATTGATACCGGAAGTGAATGTACTCTTATTCAACAATCTGCTGCAAAGAGGCTTAAGTTGTGTACGGTTAAAGATGCGCCTTATTTCGTAAAATCATTGTCAGGAAATGTAATAAGGGTGAACAAAACTTTAATTGGCGATATTTGCGTAGATTCTGTTGTAGCGGAAGAACAACTTTTAGTGGTACCTGACGAGTGTTGCCCCGCTGAAGTATTATTGGGCAACTCGTTTATTAACAAACCATTTGTATCATTTTACAAAGAGGGTGGTGATATTAAATTCATTGACATGTCAACTGACCTTTGTTCACAGGAGGAAGTGAAAATCAAAGATTTGTCAACATACCTTGACCCTGAGCAGAAATATAAAACCGAATTGTTGCAATTATTAAACAAATTTCAAATGTGTATCGCTACAAATCTAGCGGAGATGGGTAAAACAAATTGTACAGAAATGGTTATTCGATTAAATTCAGCTCAGCCGATACAATATAATCCGTATCGGTTATCTGAAGATCGAAAAACAAAACTAAGGGAAATAATAAAAGAACTATTAGATTATAACATTATACAACATTCTACATCGGAATATGCAAGTCCAATTCTTTTAATTCCCAAAAAGGATGGTTCATTACGGTTGTGTGTTGATTATCGAAGGCTAAATAGTGTCACAATAAAGGAAAAGTTCCCATTACCAGTGATCGATGATCAAATTGATAAATTGTGTAATTTCAAAGTTTTTACATCTTTAGATTTATATTCGGGGTATTACCAAATACCCATGGAAATGAATTCACGTGCTAAAACTGCTTTTATCACACCTGAGGGAAAATACGAGTTTCTAAGAATGAGTTTTGGATTATGTAATGCACCATTTACGTTTCAACGAATGATGTCAAACATATTGAGTGAATTACCTCCAGGAACAGCACTGGGGTATTTAGACGATATAATTATACCGGCAATAACGCCACAACAATGTTTGGAAAAAACGGAATTAGTGTTAAAATTACTGAAAAAATACAATTTAACGTTACAGCTTAAAAAATGTAAATTTTTTATGGAAACTTTGAATTACTTGGGGAAAGAAATTTCGGCAAAAGGAGTCAAACCAGATCAAAACAAAATTTTAGCACTGGTACATTTATCGTATCCTAAGGATAAGAAGCAATTGCAAAGATTTCTGGGTTTAGCAGGATACTTTCGAAAATTTGTACAAGGGTTTGCCGGCTTGGTTCATCCACTCACAAATTTATTGAAGAAAAATGTAAAGTGGAAATGGGGTCAAGAGCAGAGTGCAGCAGTTGATAAAATTAAACAGATATTAAGTACACGCCCTATCCTTAAAATATTTGATCCGAAATTACCGATAGAATTACACACAGATGCAAGTAGTATAGCTGTGGCGGCGATTTTGTTACAGCGTCATGCTGATGGTGTGCATCCCGTGGCATACTTCAGTAAAAGATGCACGTATGAACAGAGTAAATATCACTCGTACGAATTAGAAACGATGGCTATTGTTCTCGCTTTACGACATTTTCGAGTTTATTTACTAGGGGCGGAATTTAAAATTTTTACCGATTGTTCCGCAATCAGAACATCGTCTACGAAAAAAGATTTAATACCGCGTATTGCTCGCTGGTGGCTTGAAATTCAAGATTTCTCCTTCGAAGTCTTTTATAGACCAGGGGTAAAGATGGCACACGTGGACTGTTTAAGTCGCGACGTGCACGCCGAAAATTACAGTATCAATTGCGTGACAAATCTTACCGAAAAAGATTGGGTCCGGGCAGTACAAAGCCAAGATGAGACAATAACTAAGATTACCGATATTTTGCTTGGAAACAAAACAGTGGGTAATAAACATTACTTTGATAACTTTGTCCTAAAAGAAGAAATTCTGTTTAGGAAAATTGAGAAAGTTAATAAATGGGTAGTGCCCAAAGCTTCTCGATGGTTGATTTGCAAATTGAACCATGATGAAGCGGCACATTTAGGTTTTGAAAAAACTTTAGCGCGGATTAAAGAAAAGTATTGGTTCGCGGGTATGGCCCGGTTTGTTAAGAAATATGTTCAAAGTTGCTTAAATTGCATGTACATGAAAGGATGTAAAGGTGCGAAACCGGGATTGTTACATCCGATACCCAAAAATTCCGTTCCATTTGAAACTTTGCACATAGACCATGTGGGTCCCTTTGTGAAATCCAAAACGGGAAATACGTATCTGCTCGTGTTGGTCGACGGTTTTTCCAAATATGTATTTATCGAAGCGGTTAAATCTACTTCATCTAAATACGTGATATCTACGCTCAAAAGTTTTATGTTTCTTTTTGGCGCACCGACTCGTTTGATATCCGATAGGGGGTCGGCATTTATGTCTAACACTATGAAAGATTTCACTTCTAAGCACGGCATAAAGCAAATTTTTAATGCGGTAGCTACTCCTCGGGCAAATGGCCAGTGTGAGAGATTTAACGGAACAATTTTAAATTGTTTACGTGCCCTGAGCACGGACGATCCGGATGAAAAACTGTGGGACACTCACGTGAAAAAAATTCAGTTTGCTCTTAATACATCTCCTAATAAAACTACGGGAGAAACTCCTTACAAAATCTTGATTGGTATTAATCCCAAACTTGGCGCAGATGCACATTTAACCAGTACGCTGGGAGAACAAGGGTGTCGGGAAAATTTAGGCGAATTACGTAAAAAGGTAGCGTCAAAAATGACGGAGGAACAGAGAAAGCAAGAAAGAAATTTTAATAAAAAACGCAGAAATGCACCAAAGTATAACAAAGGGAACCTAGTGTTGGTAAAAATCACCTCAATTCAACCCACGGGTATGAGTAAAAAACTTCACCCCGTCTTCAAGGGCCCTTTTCGCATTCAAAAGGTTCTTAAAAATGATCGGTACTTGGTTCGAGACCTCAGGGACAAGAGGCAACATGAGACAGTCGTAGCTGTTGACCATATCAAACCATGGATAGTTCTGGATGACCCCCAGGAACAACCATTTGAGTACGTAAAACATTTTTTTACGTTGGTAATCTTTGTTGCATAAAGTAATTCGCATTGGGTGTTGCCATATTACACCGGTAACACAGGGTGGTTACGGCCACAGTTTCCGGAAAGCTACGGCTTGGAAACAGGGTGGTTACGACCACAGTTTCAGGAAAGCTACGGCTTGGAAACATAGGGTGGTTACGGCCACAGTTTCCGGAAAGCTACGGCTTGGAAACAGGGTGGTTACGACCACAGTTTCAGGAAAGCTACGGCTTGGAAACCCAGGGTGATTACGATCACAGGTTCAGGAAAGCTACGGCTTGGCAACAGGGTAGTTACGACTACAAAGTCAGCTAAGCTCCGACTTGGCTCTTCATTCATGACACTTGCTTGATTAAGATACTAATGCCGTGTTGGTTTCCAGATGCTCCGATGTTTCTTCGGAAGAGTTGTAGGTTGTTTCGAGGACGAAACACCTGTCAGGATGGACGAGCTGTTAGGAGTCGTTAGGACATTAGGAGCCGGCCCTGTACCAAACCGGGGCCCTGAATTGCTGACAAGGCAGAAACGGGTTCAGGAGTAGGAGAATGTTCGCGAGCGGTACAAAGAGACAGAACAGCGTGTGCTGGCGAATGAGAATGAATAACAAATTAACTATCATTTTGCGTAGAAGAGTGCCAATATAATACTTGATAGAGTTGAGGGGTGTCCTCATTTCAACCCTAATATTATGTTGGGTATATTGATATATTGATTAAAGTTATGGGTTACCTGATACCGATAAATTTCAGGCTTCATGTACCTACCCGGATCGAGAAATCAAAGTTAAAGGTCATAATTCTGTCTAAACTGCTACAGCTCTAATGTTATCCAATGTAAAGTAAAATTATTGTCAATTGTCAAAATATTGTCAAAATATTCTCCCGTTCTTCTAGTTTACCTTAATTATGTGTTACTCTTGTTCAAAACTCAGTTGGACGCCTAAAAAAGCAAACGTATAAAAGCCGCAAGTGCACCTGCATCATTTGCGCTCATCTGTATGGCTTCCCAATTACGTATATAAGGCAAAAAGCACTTTCCAAATACGCCTTCATTCATAATCTAAGTGATTTTGTAAAGAAAATACTTCAGATTATAGATTATTTGTAAAATCTTTAAGGGGAGCATTAATGATGGATAATTTTGAAATTATTTTGGGTGTTTAAAAAACCATTAAAAGGCATAAAATTAGGAGAACAAGTGAATTGTCACTGTAATCATTTCTTCCTAACATTCATACTACTCAGCTATATGCCATAACCTGTATTTTTTGACAAAAGCACTAAATTAAAACTGTGAACACGTTCTTTTAAAAAGCCATTATTTGAAACATGAATTCAGTATCTTAGATTTAATTAAATGAAAAACAAGTGCACAAATAAAATTTACGGTGTGAGGAACAATTTAATAAAAAACCTGAACTACTAGTTTCAACAGGATAAGACTACAGAATTTTGAATATAAGTATTCAACTTTACATCTTTGGCTTGTTACCTTTTTAAAATCTAAATTTATTTTCCTTTTTAACATTCCTCCCAATTTATCGCTAAGTGTCCCGTTTAAAAAATTCAACGAAGCCGAAACACAAAACCCACAAATTATTAACAATTATTAGTATTATGTAAAAATTGTTATAATGGTTGCATTCACCTTGACGGTAAATTGTATAATTGGACGGCAGCTATGAAACTGTCCTACAAAAAAAACACGAATAAATATGTACGTACGTGCGCCAGCATTTTAACTTAGCCACGAAATTACTTAGTGAATCAATTTCGATAAAAAAATATGAAAAACTACCCGAATAAAATTTATAAAACCAGATTCCCTCGATTTTGCGACACCTTTGTGTTTTACATATAAATGAAATATTTGAGGTGTTAAATAAAGTTACTAATTATTTACTAATTTTTATAATGTTTTTATACCAGTGATTATTAATGAACGTAAGAAATTCTTACCAGGCTACACCACGCAGACAAAATGTCATCCTCTGGAAATAGGAGAATATCCAAAAGAATCCAGGCGCCTCTCCAGACGAATACGACAAGGGTACCAACGACAAACACGGAAAATAAGCAGTCCAGCACGTACAACGACGTCTTTTCGCCGATCTGGAGAAATAAAGCATTCAATTAATAATAGGACGTGACCAGAAATAAAAACATTACTTTTTTAAGTAGATATTATGTAAATGTATATTGTTAAACACTTGCAAGACATATAACCTAGTCGACAAGTGTGTTTCCTGGGAAAAATACAAGGCTTCGAAAAATATTACCGATAGCGTAATTCGATAGCGATATTCGACGCGTAATGCAAATATGAAATAGTCGTTTTGAGGATTTTTTCTGACAGTTCAAATTGTAACTGTTATTAACAAAAAACGAAAAAAAAGCTGTTTCGATTCTTTCATGATAACTCAAAACCATAAGAGATAGCGAAAATCGCAAAAAAGATCCTAAAAGAGGAGGAAATTTCCGATAGAAGAGTCTAAACTCCCGAATTTCTATCTCTAATAATTATAATTTTAATTTGTTGCTGAAAGTTATGGCATGCGCTCGTCGCCTCTGAAGCAGGTACGTCTTAGAAAATATTTTTTTTAGGTATTAAATATTAGCTTAAAATTAATAAAAATAATAGTATTATATACGCCTGAAAGAAGAAAGTTCCGCTAGAAAAAAAAAATAAATGCATTTTTCACAAAGCTAGCCTATTGTTAATGAACTTTTTTGTTTCGTACTTCCGTCTTCATTGAAAAGCAGGTTAAATGTTGAAATAAATTCCCTATATATTTTTTGCTTCTTGGAGTTCTTTCTATGAGTGTATTCAATAAGACGACGTCATAATATTCTTTAAAATTTCTTTATTTTGTTTACAACGAATTTGTCAACAAATAACGCAAAATCCAGAAATTGTTGTTAAAATTTTTTTTCTTATGTGTTATGGTATGGCTGTTTTAATAAGGCTTAAATAATTGTGAATAAAATTTTTTACAGCTACTTGTGTAAGACTTGTTTATAAACAAACGGCTTAGTTTAATATTATTAGAGAAAAACTTTACCATCCTATTATTTAGGGTCAATTATGATTTTTGAAATAAAAAATTTTCCTTAAAAAAATTTTGTTATTGTTTATAATAGTTTTTTAATATTTGCATTATTTAAATATTAATTAGTTAAGGAATAATTTTGTGTTCAAAAATCATTATACATGGCTCTTAATAGAATAGGAGAAAAATGTTTTTATATTAAAAATTTTTCTCGTCATTTTGTTGCGTATAGTTGTATTTATAATTTTTGATACTATTAGAAAAAAATATTGTGGCACTCAAAAATTGTTTATAACAAACTGTTAACTTAATAAACAATGAAATGATCAATTAAAAAAAATCATATTCTGTTAACAGCCATGAATAATAATTTTTCCATACAAAATTATTCCATAACTAATTATGTAAATAATGCAAATATTAAAAAACCGATTATGAACAATAACAAAATTTTTTAAGAAAAATTTTTTATTTTAAAATTCATAATTGATCCTAAACAATACAATGGTAATTTTTTTTTCACAAATATGAAACTAAGCCGTTTGTTCGTAAACAATTCTTGAACAAATAGCTGTAAAAATTTTGATTTGCAACTACTTAACTAACTGCTACTATTTTGAATGTAAAACCAGCCATACCATAACATATAAAAAAAAATAATTTTAGCAATTTCTGGATTTTGCGTTTTTTGTTGACTTTAAAAACTCGTTGTAAACAAAACAAAGAAATTGTAAATAATTTTATGACGTCATCTTATTGAGTACACTTATAGAAAGGACTCCAAGAAGCGAAAAATTTATAGGAAATTTATTTCAACATTTAACCTGCTTTTCAATGAAGACGGCAGTACGAAAAAAATAGTTCATTAACAATAGGCTACCTTTTTGAAAAATGCATTTAAAAAATCTTTCTCAAACGGGACTTTCTCCTTTCAGGCGTATAAAATACAACTAATATTTTTTTTTTTAATTTTGAAATAATATTTAATACCTTAAAAAAATATTTTCTATGACGTACCCGCTTCAGAGGGAGCGAGCGTATGCCGTAACGGTCGCGCGGAGCCTTACTTTCAGCGACAAATTAGAATTAGAATTTATTAGAGATGGAAATCCAGAAGTCCAGACTCTTCTATCGGATATTTCCTCCTCTTTTAAGGATCTTTTTTTGCGATTTCCGCTATCTCTTATGGTTTTTGAGTTATCATTAAAAAATCTAAAATGTTTATTCTTTTCGTTTTTTGTTAATAACAGTTGCAATTTTAATTGTCAGAAAGCGTCCCCGACCGCTAGCTACTAGGCTATACGTTATCTGTGATTTTTCGTTGTGAGCGTACCGACCGCTAGATATAAGCTATCTGTGGATGAACGTTTACTACATGTTAAACCGGCGGTTGTGAAAACGTCCGTTTTCCCAACCGCCCGGAATTAATTTGTCCGTCGTCGCGTTGAGGAAAAGTTGATTCCCGTCTACCGTATTCTCTCTCTCACGCTCTCGCTCTCTCGATACGTAAAAGCCTCACTACCGAATATTAGCCACTGCACGTTTTCCTATCGTATCCATATTTAGCTATTTCTCTTTCATTGTGAAATTGTTAGGATCATTTTCCGTTTTCGCATTTTCAGTATTAAGAGGGTTTTTCATATCTCAGGTTCTGAATATTTGTAAGAATATTTCCACTTTCCGTTTCCGCATTTTCGATTCGTTAAAATAATTTCTTCTCTTCTCACTGTTATTTAGAATATATTTTATTTCTTTCCAACTGTGATAATAATATTTTCGCATTTGTGTATTCCCTTTTCGAGATACATAAATAATTGTAAATGAGTTTTTGTAGTTCTCCGGTCTCCGTTCGACGACCAGCAGGTGTTAGTCGTACGAATTGTTTTTCGCTGCCGTTTGAGAATAAAATAATTTAGGATTTTCTATTTTTGAGCGTGTGTTTCATTTCTACAGACAATCATGGTAATCTCCTGAGTTCGTAAAATTACCCAGGCATAATCCCGAGGGAGAAAACCCTTAAAAATCTGGTGCCCGAGCAAAACCGTAAAACCGCCTCTTAAAACCGATTAACCGAACTCCCGAACTCCGTCCCAGCGCCAAATCTCACAAGTAACCGCAGCAAGCGCGTTACACCTTCTAACTATTATTCCCAGGAAACACACTTCTCAACATCTCAACTAGAATAATAGGAGAAAATAGTCAACATCGTATTACAAGGTGGTAAATTGAACTTAAATATATAGCGGCGTGCGGTGAAATTATAAGTAAACGGAAGCAATTTTTAAAAACTCACCATATTTGTAATGTAATTCAATTCTTTGATCACTTTTTGCAAATTCGTCAATGACGTTATCATAAAAACGTTCATATTTCAAAAATCACATTTAAGAAGATGATGTTTTGTCATTTTTGACATTTTTCTAGGGGAAGCACTGCTTTCATTCCTTCCATGGACTGCACGCCGCAATAAATATATATACCTATATAGTTATACTATATATACCTATATATATTGTGGTGTTCGTTCTCGGGGACCAGGATGAATTTTTGGTGGTTTTTCTGATGACTTCCCCAGGATTAAATGAAACACGTTGTGTTTATGATTTGTCGACGTTTCGTCTATTCGTTTTTAGACATATTCATGACAGAGTGGAATATTTTTTCCAGTTGTTACTATTTGAGTTACCAATGATGTTGAAACCAATGCATATCGCTCTCTGTGGTAACCTTGTTGGTTTGCTGTCCCTTTGTCGGGCTTAGTGAGTAGCTTCTTTATTAGATTTGATTTTATTCTAATAGAATAGCTCTCTTTTTGGTTTGCAGGTTCAGAGGTAACTGGGGAAGTCATCAGAAAAACCACAAAAAAAATACCTATATATAAATACTCTCTCTATTATGTATTTAATAAAATCTGAAAGCTATGTACAGTCTGCGTTTATTATACGAGGCTTATAAATACCATAAGTTAGAAGAGGGAAGTAGGAAGGTATGTGCACGAAAGCGTCTTATTGTAAAACCAAATTTTTTGGTTTTGTTTTAGAAATACTAAATTTTATCCACTTTTACAAAAACTATAAAAGCCTGCGTCCGACCAGACGGTGGAAGTGAAACTTCTTTGGCCATATGCACACACACACACTATTAGTAGGTGCTCATTGTCTCGCTGGCCAACTTTTCCCATCTCATCATCTCCGTCATCATCCCGTGGAAATCTCGCTGCATAAGGAACGACGTCACTAACATGGCTCGCCACTTTGCCCATGGTCGATCATAGTTATCAAGATGCTGATGCCAGACCTTCGTCGTCCCTGCTAACCGCGCCTGCAATAAAGTTCTCTTCTCTAAATCTGTCCAGTCGTAGATCGCCCCCGAGTTGATCAATTTTGGAGAGCCATCGCGGTGTCCACACTGCTCTCCGGGCTGCTGGGGTCGATAACTTCCACCATCTTCAACGCCAAAGACGGTCGAAGTCGAGCACTCGCCTGCTCCACTCCGGATTCCTCGCTGCGGCTCGATCCGACCGTTGCTGTCTGCCCCGACACATTCAGAGCAACAATGGTCGCTTGATGCCTCGCCGCTTCCACTATCTATTGCTGGAGTCCTCCCACGACCGCCTTCACGATGGTCTCCACAGATTCGCGCGTACGCCGCCTCGAGCCCGTTCGTCTTGTGTTCAAGAATTACCACCCATTCGCCGCGGAACCAGTCTCCGTGCGCCGTGGGCTTTCATCTCTTCCGGTGTCTCCATGTTCTCATCTGAGGTGAGGTGAGGCACGACGCGTCCTCACTTTTCTCTATGTCAATGTCACGTAATTAAACAATACAGCTCACCGTTTTTTCGCCGCTCGAAGTTATTGTTTCTCGCCATTTGAGGTTTGGTTAGGTGTCAGGTGTCCGAAAGTCTAGACGCTCTCCGGTGTTGCCACGTTGACCTCTTCGGTAACACATGTAAACGATTTGGCGATCGGCTCGGTTCGCGGGCGCGATGGAAGTGGTACACTTTACGCGCATTCTGGCAACACGGCTTTGTCCTCGGATTACTTATCACGCGTGACGCGGTTTCTCGACCGCGTCACGCCCCCACCCCATGCCAATGTATACACGGTGCGCAAAGAAATTTCACTTCAATAATGCATTTATTTAAAAACTTCAAATAAGTGTTTTAATTTAGCTGCACGTACATGTTTATACTGCAGTAAAATGGGCTTTTTTTCATGATATAATTTGGAGATAACCTCACTTATACTTTAATAATAATAACAATGGCATACATTAATACCATAAATTAAAAACACGATTAGTCATTCAAATTATACCCCTATTGGTTGCTTATATTGCACCGGTACAATCTACAACTGTAGGATACAATTTGCCTTCTCTTTATACAGAATGAATGTAAAAAAAAGACAGTACGACGTACAATCAATGGTGGGTCGAAAATATAAAGAAAGGAAAGGAAGAAGGCAATATAAAATAATGAAAAATGACCTAAAAGCGATATGCAGATGATATGAAATCCTAACATTTAAACGACATTAAAATTCAACCAATGTTAGAGCCAATCAAGGGTATAAAACTTTGGGTGGCTATAACATTGGAAAAAATATTTAATGGAGAAAGACTGTAAATAAACCGGAATTAAAAATAAAAAGGTAATTATCTCTCTTACTTTTTTGGATCTACAGAGATTACAGGAGCTATGTAGCAACCGCTGATAGGAATCCGTCCCCTACCAACTAGTTTTAAAGTAAAATAACTTTGGACGCACATGGCCAGGTGACGTCCTATATATACCATCTATAGCGGATAGTAAGTATTCAACTGTTATAGATTCAAATTCGAGCACATATTTTATGTTGGCAAAACGAACGTTGTCTTATTGTCAAATTATTGTATTATTTATTGTTGTCTTATTGTATTTGTCAAATTTACCGAACAGCTGATCTTGTTAACATTAATCTTCGTCGATTTTAATCTCATAGTTTGCGTTAAGTACAATCGGATAACCTGTTGAGTTTACTAACCCTTCTTTTAAGAACATATTCGTGAATCGCCTGTGAAGTGATTACTGAATACGTGAATTTATTTTCAAGTGAAAAGTAATGTTGATATTATTTATATGTGATCCCATTATTATATGAAAACTTTGGGCAACAGGGTCTGTCTATTCATTGATGACGTGCATCGAGATTTATTTTAATTGACCTATAGCTACTAGTATGCTCCGTTCATATAGAGGAGAAAAAGCAGAACTAAAATAACTGTTAAATGTTGTTCAAAGTTTTTAAATAATAGTAAGATCAAATATAAATATCCTTAACCTTAGTTTTCGGATAGAAATAGATGCATATATATTCAGTAATCAATTTGCAGGCGATATACAGTTATGGCTAAAAACAAGAGTTTATTTTAACTGGTTTAACGATCGTATTTAACGCAAACTGTAAAGTTGTAATTGACGAACGATAATGTAAATAAGATAAGTTGTTCGGCAACTGTGACCAATTCTAGAAGGGCAAGACAACACTTCTCTATGTTACCAACATAAAATAAATGCGCAAATTTGAATCTTCCGTAACAGTTAACATACTACGAAGGCGTAGAAGGGCCATGCAATTTTTATTTAATAATTTCGACTTTAAACACGAAATTTCGTCTTTATATTCGAAATTTCGACTTTGAACTCGAAACTTCGACTTTGAACACGAAATAAACCTTCGACAAGTAAAGAAGGGAAACTGCAAATGACACCGAGGTCCGTTCAACAAGGAACACCGAGCGGCAAAAGAACAAGAGTTGTTGAAATCGGCTGGATGTGTTCCCAATAGTCTGATAGGAACTATAAACAAGTTCTCACCAAATATGGAGGTGGAACAAGACGCATATGTGTACCTAAAGATACGAAATGTTTGGAATTGTTGGAAAGAAGCAAATAGTTATTTTTCGCTAACGACGTTTCTGTCAAAGGGCCATTGACAGAATTTAACTGTGAGCTTCTTGACGTTAAAAGTCACCCTTTTAAAGAATACTTCACGGTTCAGCTAATGTATTGTAACGCGAGTTGTAACAGCAGTGCGAGACGTGTTTACTTTTGCCGGACCCACGTCGGCGTCTCTCAAAGGACGCTTAATTGAATTCCATAAAAAAAAGACAGCTCTATGAATACTCCCGGATTATTATTTAAGGAAAGTAATTTATGACCTTCTGGACATTTTCTACGTAAACATTATTAAAAGAAAAATCGAGTACTTTGTGGAAACATCCAGCAAATTCGGGAAAACATTATGGGGGCTATATAAGTACGCGGCGGACGAGCGAAGAGGATTATTATTATTAGACGGAAGCCGCGAGAGTAAATAGCGAAATAGCGAGAGCGTTTGAAGTGAAATAAATTAACGATTAAGAAGTGCGATGTGAATTAATTAGTTAAGTTAGTTTAGTAATAGTGTAAATCAATTAAGTAGTGTCTAGTCTAGTGTAGTATTAGTATTAGTGTAAATAAATTAGTAAAATAAACGTTACATTGGTGTCGGAAGAGCGGATCATGAAGAAGTTACGCGAATTAAAAGTGGCAGAGTTAAGAAAAGAACTCGAAGAACGAGAATTGGAAACGGTAGGGAAGAAGACAGAACTCCAGGACCGACTCTCGGCGTTTTTGAAAGAAAATGGCCAGGACCCGGAAGTTTTCGAGTTCGAAGACGACGACATAACGAAGCAGATCGCTGCCCAGAAGGAAGATACTACTTCTCAAATCACTGCTCAAAACTCTGCCCAGAGGGAAGATATTTCTTCTCAAATCGCCGCCCAGCGGGGAGAAATCGCCGCCCAGAAGGTTGATATCACTGCTCAAATCGCCGCCCAGAGGGAAGATATCACTGCTCAAATCACCGCTCAGAGGGAAGATATTACTGCTCAAATCGCCGCCCAGAGGGAAGATATCACTTCTCAAATCGCTGCCCAGAGGGAAGAAATCGCCGCTCAGAGGAAAGATATTACTGCTCAAATCGCCGCCCAGAGGGAAGAGATAACCGACCAGATTCAGGCTCAGCGTAAAGGGATTGAACAGAAGATCAAGCAATTGGAAGAACGACTAGAACAGGTCAGTAGCGGCGAGGGGAAAGAAGACGAAATTGAACAGAAGATGAAGCAGTTGGAAGAACGACTAAAGCGGGTCAGTAGCGGCGAGACGAAGGAAGAAGTAATGGCGGTCGTTCAACAGAACTCGATATCCACCAATCGAGTGACGCCCCCAACATTCGACGGAAAAATCCCGTGGGCCAGCTACAGGAAACAATTTGAGGCAGCAGCGAAGGCTAACGCTTGGTCCCCTCATGAGAAAGCTGTCTCTCTAACGGTAGCCTTGCGTGGAGAAGCTTTGGAAGTTCTTCAGACGCTATCCACCGAGGAAGCCGGAAATTATGAGGAGCTGCTGAGGCGATTGGAAATGCGGTTCGGCTAAACACATTTGGAGCAAGTCCATCAATCCCAGATGTCCAATCGCCGTCAGAAATCAAACGAGACCCTGCAAGAGTTCGAAGCGGACGTAGCCAGACTAGTGAGGTTAGCGTATCCCTCGGCACCGGAGCAGATGATGGAGTGCCTCACAGTGCAGACGTTCGTGAGCGGGCTGTGTGACCAGGAACTGCAGAGGGCCCTGAGACTAGCTCGACCGAAGACGTTGATGGATGCACTCGCCATCGCATTAGAACATGAGGCAGCGATGGAAGCCTCTCGCAGTCACGGCCGTGTTCGAGCTGTCAGCAAAGAAGACGCGGCCCAAAACAGCGGTGCCGGCAAAGGCCACGGAAAAACTAATGCGGATCGATAAAAGGAAGGAGACGTCTACCCGTGGCAATAGGAACCCCCGAGCCAGTATAGCCTCGTGTTCTCACCAATTGGGGAGCGCGTACGTCGATGGCACTATCGACGGGAGATCTAACGCCATGCTTGTTGACACAGGAGCTAAGAAGACGATCGTACGCCCGGAAGTTGTGAGGGACCGTAGGAAGATTAGGCCAAGTAGGTGGCAATTGAGAACTACCACTGGGGAGAAGGCAGTAATACACGGTGAAGCAACGGTTAGCATGACGTTGGGGCGAGTAAAGATTGACCATCCAGTTATCATTGGCGAAATTGAGGAAGACGTCATACTGGGGATGGACGTCATGAGGAATTGTGGATTCCAGTTGGATTTCGGACAGCGAGTTTTGAGGATTGGTCAGGAAGAATTGCTGCTACACAATCGCGACAATTTTGTGCTGGATGTAATAATAGCAGAAGATGTGATTCTCCCAGAACGAAGCGAAACGATCACCTCTACTTGTCTGAGGGGTGTTGTGGAAGAGGGAGTCCCAGCCGTAATCGAACCAGCAAACGATGACAATCGACTGGCTCGGGGGGTACTGGTAGGGAAGGCCCTCGTTAATCTCTCAAGCGAAGTGCATGTGCGGCTACTCAACATCAATCAGTACCCGGTTACCATCAAGAAGGGTACGAAGCTGGGCACGTGTATAGCCGCCTCGGCATCGTAAGGGGCGTTAGTGAGGAAGAAAGGTCCAGACACATGCCGCGGGACTTAAAACAAATTCTTTCCCAGACCAGTGCGTTTCTCTCGCCAACACAGAAACAAAAGACCAATGATTTAATAAATAAGTACCAGGACCTATTTACCACCGAGAATGGCAAGCTGGGAAAGACTAAGGTCGTGACACATAAAATTGACACGGGCGAGACACGACCAATTAGACAAACAGCGAGACGACTACCCTTGGCCAAACGGGAGGAAGCCGAGCAAATCATCAGGGACCTAGAGCGGGACGGAGTCATCGAGCCGTCAAGCAGTCCATGGGCCTCGCCGGTAGTGCTAGTAAAGAAAAGGGATGGGACCACTCGATTCTGCGTAGACTACCGGCAGGTGAACAGTGTCACCAAAAAGGACAGCTACCCGCTACCACGTATCGACGACACCCTCGATACCCTTGCTGGATCCACGATATTTTCGACCCTAGATCTAAAAAGTGGCTACTGGCAAGTCGAAATGGACCCTGCCGATAAGGAAAAGACGGCATTTACCTTCGGTAATGGCCTGTAGCATTTTACAGTCATGTCATTCGGACTTTGTAATGCCCCAGCGACGTTCGAGAGGCTGATGGAGAGCGTGCTAATGGGTTTGACGTGGAAAACGTGCCTAGTCTATTTGGACGATGTCATCGTGATGGGCAAGACCTTCGAAGGACATCTGAAAAACTTAGAGGACGTCTTCCAAAGACTGCGAGGTGCGGGGCTGAAACTGAACCCTAAGAAATGTCAGCTCTTCAGAAGAAAGGTCTCGTACTTAGGGCACGTAGTGAGCAGAGATGGAGTTGCCGTTGATCCGGACATGATAAGTGAGGTAAAGGAGTGGCCAATACCGGCAGATAAACACCAGTTGAGGAGTTTTCTGGGACTCTGCACGTACTACCGACGCTATGTCCGGATGTTTTCCGACGTCGCCAAGCCGTTGACGAGGCTCACAGAAGAAGGACGAAACTTCTGTTGGGATGACGAATGCCAGTCTGCCTTCGACGAGCTGAAGGAGAAGGTGACCAGTGCTGAGTTTTCCTCTGCCAGAAGGACAGTTCATCCTGGACACCGACGCAAGTAATGTGGGAATTGGAAGTGTTCTGTCGCAGCGTCAGGAGGGACAAGAACGCGTCCTTGGATATTTCAGCAGGGCGCTCTCCAAACCGGAAAGGAATTACTGCGTCACCCGGCGTGAATTATTGGCCATCGTCAAGTCCATCGAACACTTCCATTTATGGATTCCACACAAGTATTTATACTTGTGTGGAAGGAGGTTCCTGATCCGGACCGATCATGCTGCCCTTAAATGGCTCCTCTAATTCAAGAACCCCGAAGGACAGATAGCTCGCTGGATCGAGAGGCTTCAGGAGTATGACTTTGTCATAGAACATCGGCCAGGACAGAGTCATGGAAACGCAGACGCACTCTCGAGAAGACCATGCCCTGATGAGTGTCCTCATTGTCATAGAGCCGAGGAAAAGTCCGAGAAAGTCTACCGCACTACCGTGGTCGCCGAGGAATGGACACCATCCTCGTTACGACAAAAGCAAGGAAAAGACCCGGTTTTAAAAGAAATCCTGGTGTGGAAAGAGGGAGGACAGCGTCCGGAGTGGCAGAAGGTATCACCTGGCTCGCCGAAAGTCAAGAGCTACTGGGCACAGTGGGACTCGTTAGTAGTTGTCGATGGACTACTAAAACGCGTACTGGAGAGCCAAGACGGAACGGAGGAAAGACGGCAGTTGGTAATACCCTCTTGTAAAATCTCGGAGATCTTGCGGCACCTTCACGACTAACCATCTGGTGGGCATTTAGGGATCAAGAAAACGCTGCAGAAGGTACGGGAGCGATTCTACTGGATAAATTGTTCAGACGACGTGAAGGACTGGTGTAAGAAATGTACTACCTGCTTCGCAAGTAATGGGCCACGAAGACGGCCGAAAGCTCCCATGAAACAATATAACGTCGGTATAACGTAATATATAATCCTCTTCGAAAGGATCGCTATTGATTAGCAGGACCCTTCCCTGAGACTGAAAAGGGGAATAAATACATCCTGGTCGTAATGGACTACTTTACGAAGTGGGTAGAAGCGTACGCTCTCCCTAATCAGGAGGCAGAGACCGTGACCGATGTGCTAGTGAAGGAGATGATCTGCCGGTTTGGAGTACCCATGGAATTACACTCGGATCAAGGAAGAAACTTCGAGAGTGGTCTATTCCAGAGGATCTGTGAGAAGTTTGGGGTACGAAAAACAAGAACTACGGCCCTTCACCCTCAGTCTGACGGCTTGGTAGAACGAATGAATCGCACCCTCAACCGCTATCTGGCGAAAATGGTCTCGTCACACCAACGAGATTGGGATGAACACGTGCCGTTCTTCCTGATGGCCTACCGCTCGGCCGTTCACGAGTCGACAGGACAAACTCCAGCCAAAGTCCTGTTCGGGCGAGAACTTAAACTGCCCTGCGATCTAATCTTTGGCGCTAGACCCGACGAGGACATTTCGGGAGAAGATTATGTCTCCCGGATGCAGAAAAGCATGAACGAGATTCACGATCAAGTCCGGTACCAACTAAATATCGCCAGTGATCGCATTAAAGAGCGTTACGACATCAATGCTAAAGAGGGTGGTTACCAAATGGGAGATCAAGTTTGGCTGTATAACCCACAGAAGAAACGTGCTTTGTCCCCTAAATTACTGACAAATTGGGAAGGTCCCTATGTCGTAAAGAAACGAATCAATGACGTGGTCTACCGGGTAAGCAAATTACCAAACGGCAAGCCGAGAGTGGTGCACTTCAATCGGTTGGCACCCTATGAGGGGTCGAACGATGAGGCGGAGGTTCCCCGAGTAAGAAACACATTGGCGGAGGAGAACGAACTTTCGTTCGGAGAATTTATGAGCGCCTACGGGGGCACCGGAAAAGCACGGTATGGGGTAACCTGTGAAAAACAACAGGACTTGTTTAGCGTACCTGAAGAATACTCGTTGGCCCATTGTGTGTCTGCCGACCTGGTAATGTCACGAGGTATCGCAACAGTTTTCAAGAAGAAGTACGGGCGCTTGGAACAACTCAGAGCGCAACTCCCGGAAATTGGCAAGGTCCTGGAACTACGTGACCACGAAAGACACATCTTTTATCTGGTTACGAAGGAGATCGGGTCCCTTAAACAATGTTATCACGATGTATGGCGAACCTTGCATAGGCTACGAGACCGATTGCTGGAGCTCGACATCAGGAAACTAGCTGTCCCCAAGCTAGGTGCTGGACGCGATTAGCTGGACTGGAGGGTTGTCCGGAATATGCTGGAAGTAGTGATGGGGGAGCCGAAGTAAAAGTTATAGTCTGCTGTTTTGGGCCTGCACCATGTCGACTCGGGAAGACGGTCCCCTGTTATTTTGACGCCACGTCCCGCTGTAAGCGGGGGGCTAACTGCAGGTTCCTGCATGGGCCTACCAGGGATACGTTCCGGGACGAAACGTTTCTAAGGCGGGGCAGTGTAACGCGAGTTGTAACAGCAGTGCGAGACGTGTTTACTTTTGCCGGACCTACGTCGGCGTCTCTCAAAAGACGCTTAATTGAATTCCATAGAAAAAAGACAGCTCCATGAATACTCCCGGATTATTATTTAAGGAAAGTAATTTATGACCTTCTGGACATTTTCTACGTAAACATTATTAAAAGAACAATCGAGTACTTTGTGAAAACATCCAGCAAATTCGGGAAAACATTATGGGGGCTATATAAGTACGCGGCGGACGAGCGAAGAGGATTATTATTATTATTAGACGGAAGCCGCGAGAGTAAATAGCGAAATAGCGAGAGCGTTTGAAGTGAAATAAATTAACGATTAAGAACTGTGATATAAATTAATTAGTCAAGTTAGTTTAGTAATAGTGTAAATAAATTAAGTAGTGTCTAGTCTAGTGTAGTATTAGTATTAGTGTAAATAAATTAGTAAAATAAACGTTACAGTATGAGATTTCATCGATCAACATGTTACGATTTTATCTGGCCACATCCTTCAAAAATGCTGGTATTCCTCTTTTACATGAAAATACAAATATAGCTGGAGCCTCTACAAATTGTCATCTACCACAATCGCATTCTTTCAATGAAAGTAAAGTACGGTTGTTTAGTTACAGTTTCATTCATATCTAACATGTTTAATTGTTTTGTTACTGTAATGAATCCATTTAGGCAAGTAATCACAAGCAACCCATGTTATAAATAATTTCAGATTCCAACGTTTACTAGCGGAAGAGAGGCCGTGGTGCCAGTGGAGCATTCGGAACCCATTTCCATTCTTTTAGAAGGAGAAATTTCGAGTTTAAAGGCAAAATTTCGAGTTTGAAGTCGAAATTTCCTGTTTAAAGTCGAAATTTTGTGTTTATAGTCAAAATTTTTATTTAATAATATCGTCTTAAAACTCTAAATTTCACTTTAAACACGAAATTTCGACTTTACACACGAAATTTCGACTTCAAACTCGAAATTTCGACATTAAACATGAAATTTCTCCTAAAAAATGGAAATGGGTTCCGAATTCTCCACCGGCACCACGGCCTCTCTTCCGCTAGTAAACGTTGGAATCTGAAATTATTTAAAACATGGGTTGCTTGTGGTTACTTGCCTAAATGTATTCATTACAGTGACAAAAGTCAATTAACCATGTTAGATAGGAATGAAACTGTATCTAAACAACCGTACTTTACTTTCACCAAAGACAATGTCTTTCACTTAAAGAATGCGATTGTGGTAGATGACGATTTGTAGAGGCTCCAGCTATATTTGTATTTTCATGTAAAAGAGGAGCACCAACATTTTTGAAGGATGTGGCCAAATAAAATCGTAACATGCTGATCGATGAAATTTCATACATTAGCTGAACCGTGAAGTATTCTTTAAAAGGGTGACTTTTAACGTCAAGGAGCTCACAGTTAAATTCTGCCAATGGCCCTTTGACAGAAACGTCACTAGGGAAAATTAACTCTTTGCTTCTTTCCAACAATTCTAAACATTTCGTATCTTTAGATACACATATGCGTCTTGTTCCACCTCTATATTTGGTGCGAACTTGCTTATAGTTCCTATCAGACTGTTGGGAACACATCCAGCTGATTTCAACAACTCTTGTTCTTTTGCCGCTCGGTGGTCCTTGTTGAATGGACCTCGATGTCATTTGCAGTTTCCCTTCTTTACTTGTCTAAGGTTTATTTCGTGTTCAAGGTCGAAATTTCGTGTTTAAAGTCGAAATTTCGAGTTTGAAATCGAAATTTCGTGTTTGAAGTCGAAATTACTAAATAAAAATTGCATGGCCCTTCTACGCCTTCGTACCTTCGTAGAAACGAGTGTGGATTCGTTTACATGCTTCAGTAGGTTAAGCTTAGAAATTTAGCTAATTTGATGAGAGTCGCTTCTATTGTCATGTCATGTCATGTCGTTTTAATAATCATATATTTAATTTTATTTTATGCACATCCCTGGTCTCTGCCCGTTTGTCTTTTAAATATGTGCGCAACTACGTTACAAGCAAGATTCTTCTATAAGTGAACGGATTCTACTACCCTGTCTATTGACGAGTAAGCTCCCTTTTATTTCAAATAACGTGTTGTGAAGTTAGGTTCGTAATTTTTTCTTTAGAGATTAAATCTTCAGAGATTATCCCTTTGATACTTGTTCAAGAACTTGAAACAGGTACCAAAGCATTGTTTACGTATTTTCTACATACGTGCAGCAAGATTATAAAAACAATTCCATTATTTATTTCAAATTTCATGAAATGGTATTACCAATTCGTTCTTATCGGCGAAAGCTTATCCGAAGGCCATGGATTAAAATTCTTAGCAAAAATTGCTAATTCCTCTAGACTACCATTGTTTATCTAGATCTAGACGATAATGCTTTCTAATCCCTGAACTAAATCTTTTAACAATCACTGCTAATAATTGATGAGGCTTTTTGGATAATGATTCAATGTGTTAGTACATTTTTTATAAATTAATAGATAACATATCGCCGAACAGACTAAAAAACAAATGGTTTTGACGTAAATTGCCAACATGTGTTGTAATTATTGATATGGTCCTTGTATGCTCATCCTGGAAATTTCCTATTTCTTACGATATGAGTTTTATCTATGGGTTCATACATATTCCTATAGTAAATAGTTAAATCAATTACAATAGGTCCAAGAGAGATAAAAGTCAATATACTTACATACATACATGTGAACAGAGAATAAATAGCTTAACAAAAAAAAAGAAGTATTTTCTCAAGTGCTCAAATAACAATGAACGGGCATTATTCAGAAAATTGTAAGTACGATAGATTAGTTTTTACTATTTTTGTTTTGTTTTTTTTTAACATTAAAACGATTTTAGTGTGCTTATTTTTAGTTCTAAATTAGTTTTACTCGCCATTTAACAACGTACTCTAAAATAAACACAAATGTTATAAAACAGATTGCAGTTGTAGTGTAGGCTAATTTCTATTATATAAACAATACCACTATATAGATATTTTAACTTTTTTTGATTCCACTTATTATTAGAGTTAATATAGATTTTTTTTCGGAAATATGCCCAAAAAAGAGAACTCTTGAAAATTGAATTGGTAAATATATCAGAAACAACATATTAAAAAGTTCCACACCAAAAACTGCTGCAATTTTTTATTCGACAATTTATTTGCAAAATTAGTTGTTTTTTGAAATATCCAATGAAACACATATTTTAGAGAGAAAAATTGATCCGACCGCTTGAAAATTCGGAAAGTATAATTTTTCGAAGTATATAAAAGTATAAGAAACCGTATAATTTTTTTCCAAAATCTAAACTGCAGAATAGTTTGTTGAACGCTCGAACAGCCTTGCTCGGAGGCCCATATGAACGCTATGCGTACATATATAATTCACGACTTACCCGTCTAATTCCGTTAAGAAACGGTAACCACCGACACGTGTTTCTGCTTGTTAGCTTCCAGGGTGGTAAAACCAAGTTTTGAATGACAACGATGTTTGACACTTGGAAAAAAAAATTATACAACTCAAAAAAGAACGCAAACAGTAGCACATTTGCGCCTACATAGGAAGAAAATATATAGAAACACGAGTCGGAGGATACCGTTTCTTAACGGAATTAGACGGGTAAGAGGTGAATTTTCTCTTGTACATTTGTTCCGTTGTTAATTTCACTGCTATTATATATATATATATATATATATATATATATATATATAAATTTGTTGTATCTTTTAACTAATTAATCGAGTTGAAATTTCCAATCGCAATGAGAAAACAATACTACGATTATTGTAAATTTATGATTTCAAGTAAACCAATTTATAGGACTTTTTGTAACGAAACGGCTCGCCGCGAGATAAACACACCGGGAGCTACCCAAGTTCGCCGTATTCGTGATCCCGAGAATTCTGGCCGGTTCGAACAGACGAGATTATTCTCGACGCTTCGATGCGATAACGGGTTCCTCGAAAATCGGGAATGTTCCAGCAACTATCGTGAAAGTTCGAGAAGGCTCATACTTGCGTATAAAAGGAATGCCGGACCCAAGGCGAGTTAGTTGAAGAATCGGAGTGTAAATATTCGGGCGTGAGGCCGCGCGTTTAATAAATATACATCTGTGTGTGAAATAAATTATAAGTGTTAGAGTTAAAAATAAATTAATTAGCACAAATCGCGTAGTGTTTAGTTTTAGTAAATAGTAAAAACGTTACATTATTATCATATGCGCAGAAAATGAAGTTTCTACTATTTTTTGAATGAAATTAATTAGACTTACTAATGAAATTTTGCCGACAAAAATTTGGAACTCACATGATTTACTTTACAAGTAATGTACTAATGGAAGCCCCTTTTAAATATATATATATATATAAATTATATGTTAAACTACAAACTACCAAAAATCCTATATTTAAGAAATTTACACTTTTCGTGTTTTACTTCAAACTCTATCAGAATATTACACCAGTTTAAATATCGCATAAAAACTTTGTAGATATATAGTTTGAAGCTTCAAATGTGCCATTGAAATACATTAAGTAGTATAACTAAAAGTTCAATCAAACTTATTTTATAAATTTAAGAAATAGAAAAATAATAAGTCGGAGACCTCAAAATGTTGCATAAAAAAAGTTAATGAAAGGCAAAAACAAATTCTCTACTTCATCACACACATGCTCATTTTACGACTTTAGATGTAACAAATTAACAACAAAAAATGAGTACATTTAACTAACATGCAAAATATCACGATTTTTCATAATTTTAAGTAATATCCAGATATACTCGTATGTCTTTAAAAGGAAGTGCTTAGAGAAAATTTCAGTTGGTAACATAAATAACAATATAAATTATACTGTACAGTACTTAATTCTATTAAAATTGGTAGAGATATATTTGTTGTATTTGATGGATACAGTGACAACAAGTAGATTAATCTTACTACTAATCAGGAAAAATGTCTTTCGAATGTTACTAACAAGGGTAGATTACAACTTAAACTAAAATACAAATCGCAGAAAAATAATATGGTATGCTCCAGAGACCGCAAATGTATTAATTGCGTAAAAAACGATCGCTCAAGCAGGTGAAAAGGTCACAATAGTTTTTAAAGATATTGATGTGTTTGGGTTACTAACAGCTTTATATCCACCGAATTGATTTCTTAAAATTGGTTGAAGCTAGTATTGAAAGAGCGGTGTATTCTTCCAAAAGATTTTTGATATAAATCGCATGGTGTAAAGAAATCATTTCATTTATTCATGCATTTATAGGCTGGGACACAACGTCAGCGTTTGTTTTAATAGAAGTGATTTGAGATTTGCAAATTTGTGTGAAATTTAAAAAAAAAAATGTGCGGGATGCAACGAATATTTTTTTAATGCGGAATCCAGACTATAAAACACTTTTTCGAGCTGGAGTTACTTTTATGATGCTACAATGCAAAGATTTAAATGAATTCAGATGTAAAACATTTGTTAAAAAGGCCGCGAAACCACAAACAGTGAATATAAAAACGCAGCTAATCTCCATTTTTAAAGAGTTTATTATTAATTATAGACTTGGCTAAGTAATCCGTTGCGCGTTTAAGACTGGGGTTGGGGTTCGGGTTGAGCCACAAGTGAACTGCTGAGTGATTTTTTGTGCGTACAAAACTGGATGTGGAAGCCAATAAGGTACTAGCAGAAAAGCTAGATTTATCTGCACTATAGCTTGCCCTTAATGCAATGAAAGAGACCGTTGAAAATGTCCAGTATCTACAGTGAACATGAGCAGTAAATAGAAGATGCAAGTCAACTAGATGTGAATTCTGTAAGTAATGACGATTTGAAGATATGAAATTTTAATGCAATAATTATTATAATACTTTTATTAATTTTAATAACTTTTTACATGTATTATTTGCAAAAATACTAATATTCTTTGTCGAAAATAAAAACATTTTATATTTATCCCATTTTTTTTTCAGTGAGATTTGTGAAACGTGTCTAAGATATCCGTCATTGGATCAGCCATTTTAAATTTAGACTATCAAATAGTTTAGTAAGTCAGTTTCGTAGTAGTCAAGTAAATGGAAGCGTAGAGGCGGGGTCTTTTACAGGTTTCAGTGGGTATTAACTGTTTTTTAGCTGTTTCAACTGGGTTTGGAAGAACAATATATAGTACATCGCTCATGGGTTGCAATAGTGACCCAAACCTTCCACAAAAAAGGGCTAATATTGCTTTATAAAAATATTATATTATGGCTACAATTACTTAAAAAAGCAATAACTTAAAGTTAATAGGCAGTAAACTACTTAACACGCTTATTCACAAGTTATATTTGTTTATATTTTTAACGTGTGATTTATAGTGTAGTTTCCCACAATACACACTAAAAACTTTAAAACGATTTATCTGAAATTTTTACGTGCCAGTATTGCAGCTTAAGAGCGATATGTACATATAAATTTTTGATAAGAAATCGGAATATTGTCGATTTCGTATCGAGACTAAGGGACGCAAATACGAGTAGAGTATATTTGAACGTAGGTGTGTGTTCTCGAAGTAAAAAAAAAGTAAAAAAAAGTGGTCGGCTTTTTAAAATAAACACAAAGTACTTACTCAAATCGTGAAATATGACCCTCAAGTCAACTGACTACTGCCCGGTTTCTGAAAGCATAGATATGGAACCAATAAGGCTATTGGTTCCATAAAGTACCAAAAACCGTTTCTGAAACGTTCGACAGGGGTTATCAATTCAATAAGTGCTCACATAAGTTATCGGACCATTACGGTGCGATAAATTATGTGACGCAGGCGCACTGTGGAACAACCACGACCAGCATCATTTTAGGTTAGGATAATAACTGCTCGCTAACCTTTATCTGTTCTGCTTGCCATAAGTGAAACGTGAAACAGTTGTGAAAATTAGCGATAAATAGGAATTATTCAAGTGGGAGCTGCACTTCTTCAGACGAAGAAGTTATTGAATTCCTGAATGCCGCCGAAGTACGGCGACAGTTCAGACAACGCTTTGACAGAGATCGCTTTAAACTTTGTGGCACCACCATCACTCGAAACCAGTAGGGTTATCTGTGGCCGAAACTGCATTTTTTGCAGTAATCGTATTTTCTGTCATTCACAAAACGCGCATTTCTACGCAAATATGACGTTCCGAGATTATCGCCATCTGTGTTACAATAGAAAAATTGCTTGTCGAACCAATACTTATTGAATCTATAACTTACAGAACGAATGCTTTCAGAAACGGCACTAGACTTTATGTGTTCAATAACTTCATGGAACCTACAGTTATTGAACCGATAAGGGAATGTACCAGAAACCGGGCATACATGTAATTAAAATATAAACACTATGCAGGATTACTCTTTAAATATAATTTTATCGGGGCGAATCTCGCCATCTTAGAAAAACACAACATTTGAATATTAATCGCAGCCATCAGTTGCCACCGATAAAATTAATCGATACCGTTCGATTTCGAGAACGGATTATGATATCTCAGATTTGTTTGTTTATTCAGCCGACAAATCCTCTTGCTTATTGTTGAATGAATTCGGGATTAAGTCAGATTTTCTCGAGGAATTCTTCTCTGCCATGGTGTGGATGTGATTGCAGGAATTTTAATGAGTAAATAATTCCGTATTTGATAAACAATCTCAGCTAAACAGTCCGGAATTATAAGGCAGGATTATCGAAAAGCCGTCTTCTGAACGGGATCAGTAAATAATAACAGGACGTTTTTATGCAAACGTCACACGATTGAAATACGGAAGAACTGCAAGGAAAAATATCTGACGGGTTAATTAAAAGAAAATTGTGTTATTTGTTTTCATTCTCAACGACTTAATATACCGATATTTTTTTCTTGAAAGTTTCGGCGGATATAACGAAACAACAAAATTGTGTGTTCAAGAATAGGTAATTACTACTAATTAATGAAAGATTAAAAGAGAAACTGCGGGTGTCTGTCTACACTTTAATTTGCCAGACTGGTGTTGTACTATTCTTTTGTTGTTTAACAATTCTTGTCTTGATTTGAATATAATTCATATAATGTTTTATTTTGCTGCATTTATTCTAATTTATGACCTTTGTCCAATTTTTCTATCCCTACATCAGAATTAGTATACCATTATTTTTTATTCTTTTTGTATATTTTTATGTTTTAATAATTTATTTTTCATTTGGTTAAAAATGTTTCCGGTTTTATGTACTTTCTACTATTTCATAACCTAGTTTTGCGTTTGCTCCTATTATTCCATTTGTGTTTAAATTTGGCTCTTAGTGTTTGTTGTCTTGGATATTGTTTTTATTCTTTTCCATTGATATGATCATAGTATTTGTTTTTTGCGTGTGCAATTTCATATTATTTTTTTCATTCCTTATTTGAGCACATCCATATCTATAACCCATAGTATATTGTAAGTCTGGCACGTTGCCTGTCACTACAGTCTTCCTTCCAAACATCGTCCATGTTCATCCTTACCCTTTCAGAGACTTTTTCATGTTAATAAAGTAAATGTTTATTTCCTTTCCTTTTCTTATTGCATCTTCACTTATCTGCCTCATATTAAATATCGCCTTCCTCATCTTCTAAATTAACATTGTGTATCTTCCATTCTCTCTTCTAAATTTTCTTGTGTTGCTTCTAGTACTCTTGCTAATAGTTTGCTCAGTGTACTTAAAACTTTTATATTCCCACACTCAGATTCAAAGCCAAATTCAGAATTAAATGTTTTAACTACTCTCTATATGCGAACGATTTCCGGTAGATGTTGATATACCTATTAAACCTATACCTAATAAAATATAAATAATGTTACATAAATTTGTTCGATTTCGCATACCAGAAAATGTACGATGATTGCAAGCATTTCTGTAATTTTAGTTGGTAATTGAATTCCTAGGTATACTTTGTCCAATCCGAACTGGAACGGTAACAAAAACACTTAATGGCTTTTTAAGTGGTGCCTCCTGGTCGTCCATGGGCGTAACATTACGGATAATAACTCTAACAATGAATTCACTTTCAAATAGTATAAATAAATGGCACACACATACACACACCACTGCTTCTCGAGTATAAATGCCGAAGAAGAAGAACACCTGCTCCATAGAAGACGAAGAAGACACAAACGAAATACCGCTGTGGTAAAAAAAATTTTACGACCCAATGGACCCTTTAATTCTTTGTCTGTAGATATCCATACATTCACACATACGATTTCACTTGGGCGACTGTACAAATACGTACACCTGCATTTTAAAATATACCAGTGCGTTTCTGAATAAGCAAAGAAATAAGTCCCATGTGTTTTGTATAGAGATAACGGGCTCTTTTCGAATGTCCTCGGTAAATTCAGATTTTGTAGTGTGTTTCAATTGCTACTGGTTAAAGTATACCACTGGTCAGTTATTTCAGAGTATTTCAATACGGTTCACCCCAAGGAGCTAAAGCTCTTGTGAGTTTTAACATTTCTTTAAAAATGTATATGTAAGGCATAAAATATATAACGCACTTTAACCAGTTATTGCATTTTGAGGGATTAGATCCCTCTTAAAGTGTATTAATTTTCCAATGTATTCAAGGAAATCATGTATTCGTATAAGCATCTTTTTTATTTGAGCAAAAAATAGTTTTTTGCGCAACCCGGTTGAAAACGTATCATTTCTGTGTACCTGTACCTCGCGGAAAGCGACGAATTACCGGCCGACCAGCTCCGAACGTACTTTTCCGCCCTAGGGCGGAAAAGTGCACATTCCCGCCCGGCATAGAGATGCGCGGCGTAGAGATGAGCGAAATATCACGAACTGTGATTGGTGAAAACGATTGCTCTATGGTCGCAAAACACAATACACAGTACAAAGCATTATCATAGGACAAGTATTTTAATATTAAAACTGAGTTTCTCGTTATTTGCTTATTAGCGGGTTGCACAAAAAGTACTGTGTTCACCACGGGCGGAAACGAAATTTCAACTCGTGCGGAAGTGGCCCTCGCGCCGCCCTTGATAAACAATATACTATTTCCGTTTAATAGGTTACCCAAAGTATAGAAAAAGCTACGTGATTTATTTTCTGTGATCAAAAGTTAGAATAGCATCAACCAGTACTTGAATGATGTACAGTTTAGTATATTTTTACTTCATTACTTAATTAACAATCTTTATTAAACCATTTGCAAACTTTGTAACACATGTAATTTTAATTTTTATGTTAAGTTGTCATATCGACACGGATGTCTGCTGAATTATAAAAAGGCACAAACGAAATCCTTTTTCCTAGACATCCATCAAAAATAGACACGCATTTATACATGTCACTAATGTCTCTAATATACGAACGTACACATAAGTAATGTACATTATGCGCGTCCCTGAATTCTCGTAAATCCGTTCTGAATGAAAGCGGAAGATGTTAATAAACATGTCAATTAAGTTATTATTAACCACGTGCGAAATCAGCGTTATTGCATTACCACCGTTATTAATTCGATGAGTTTCAATTAAATTTATTTTCGAGCCCAAATGCCTACAAGGCTTATTGATAGATTAGCGAGAATCTATCGGTAATAGTATCTAACGTAACGGTACGGTAACTTACATACATTGAATAAGTAATTTTGAAATTAACACTTTATGTAGGTAGTTTTGCCCACCTTGATAGTATTTTTATGTCAATTTTTACAATTCTGATAGCCCGATAGGCAAATGAATAAAATTTAAAAGGAAACATACAAACAGACTCGCCTTCCCTATTAAACCCCTATTAAAAAAAACTACTACTGCCTACTGCCGATAACTCAACCTAAGGTCGGTATGAAACCATTCACTAATATTACAGTTTCATCATCCTCTCTGGTGTGTGCATTAATTTTTGTTGTTGTTTATGTCTTATACGTACTGATATTTATGCATATGCTACATATATCTGCATATAACTTTAATAACATGTTCACATTTTGCTCATAGTGAACAATCTCAGTATTTCAAAGCTCAATTCTATGCATTATGAATGGCAGCGTTTATTTTCGTTACAACTTAGATCATTTATTTTATGATCACACTTCGCAGATACCTAAATAAATCAAACATAAAGTGCTTGCGGTTTACTCTCCTCAGTGTTACTGTTACATCTCATAATAAGGTGATTAATAAGAGGATTATTGTTTATTCTCTTTTTAATAATTTTTTTGCTGGTACAATTAAAAATTTAGTGCATGTAATCAGAAGTCAAATTATGAAAAATTTCGAGGTGGTGAGCATGAAATTATTAAACAACTGAAGCGTTGACTTGTGTAATTAATGAGGCGAAAAAAATATTAAAATGTGTTAGTTGAGAAAAAGCAAGAAAAATCTGATTTCAGCATTGCCAAAATTGCTAGCTAACTTTCAGGTCAAACACTAATCACTGATTAAATATAGATTGTCAATATAAATTGAATATCGTAAATAAACACATCGTGATCGTGCTATTGTATCCCATTTGGTATACACCATTGTTTAACAGATCAAAGATGATACAAACAATTACTAACGTGTCTCATCATTTGCATTTAATTGTAACTAATGTATCATATTGGCAATTTGAAGCAAAGAATCTTCCCCACTGTAAAAATGTAATAAATGTTCCACTGCCAAATAGGTGATTAGGAATGAAGAATTCAATTGATCTTCCAGTGTATTATTAAAAATATTTGGAAAAGGAGACGCAACATTTTTTAAAAAAGTTAGAGGACGTTAATGCACGATGAGCAGGAAATAACAGTATCTACTATTAGCTACTGAAGCAATTAGTTTTGTAAAAATGTAATTGAAAGAATGTCAATAAAACACAAAGCGTATATGAAACTTTGGATTAAATAATGAAATCATCGTTTTGAGTGAATCGCGATTCTAACTTCACTTATAGCGTGTTCGGATGGTCGCTCTAGAGCACTCTGGGAGCAATCTGAGAGCATAAATTGCGTTCGGGTGGAAATTTCTCTCTCAGAAGTTGGCGTTTGATTGGGCGACAGATCAGCTCTCAGTGTTCCGAGATTACTTGACAGCTCCAGGGCAGATGAAATTGTCTCGTCCGAACACGCTATTAGTATCTGTAGACGAAATTATGTGAAGAAAAAAGTCGCTGTCAATACGATTTAGCCACTATTTTTCCCGGGTCTAGGACGTTTGGCCGCCGACGTTTGGCCGCCGCCGTTTGGCCGTCGCCGTTTGGACGTAGGGACATTTGGACGTAGGGACGTTTGGCCGTCAGGAAGTTTGGACGTCGGGACATTTGGCCGTGGCAAATTTGGTCCTTTATTGCAAACACCTTAAACACTATGTTAAGGGGTAAGAGTAAGAGTAATACTTTTTCGTGGATTCTGTTTATAATTAAATTACAATTATTATATCTCACAATACATTTGGTTTTTATTATATTATTTAACCCACAAATATGAATATAAAAATGTTACATTTTCCCCCAAAAGTATGTAATATTTATTTCATTCAATTTTATCATTTATGCATTTTTATATGTTTTATTTTTGGGGTGATGTATTTTGCTTAGTGGAAATCAATAGAAGAAACAACAAAAATATTAGAAATTATAATTATTCGTAATTATCGCAATTGACATATTGGGAATCGTTTTTCTAGTTTATCTACGTCTCATTGATACTGTGATATCATTTACGATTTATTAGATATAGAAACCTTCGTTCTCTGCAAATTATGTATTTTTAATACATAGATACATATTGTGTCTATCGAAAAAATATATATTTCAAATAATGAGAAAGGTTTTTACATGAAATTCTAACTCTAATAATAATATTTAATAGTTTGGTGAGTACCTGTTTATTTCGGATTAATTTATTTTATGTTTATTTATTTATAAAATACATTTATGTAATTTATTTTATTCATTAATTTATCCATTTTATTATCCACTGGTAAAATTTGCAAACCTACGTTAAAGAGATATGGGTAGGCAGGTACTTCACTGTATTGCATGCATATGCAATGCATATGCACATGCATATATTAATTACCCTGTCTTACAAACTGCAACATATAATAAATGTCATTAAGTTATAAACAGAATCCACGAAAAAGTATTACCCTTATCCTTACCCCTTAATAATGTGTTTAAGGTGCTTGCAATAAACGACCAAATTTGCCATGGCTAAATGTCCCGACGTCCAAACGTCCTGACGGCCAAACGTCCCTACGTCCAAACGTCCCTACGTCCAAACGTCCCTACGTCTAAACGGCGAGGGCCAAACGGCGGCGGCCGTCCCATCCCGATTTCTTCCAATTATCCCAATAAAAATTAAAAGCCATCTAACACTCGGTCATTAAAATTATTGAACATTTTTTTCCATTCAACTTTCTTATACATAATTGTATTCTTCAAATTTTTGCTTAGTTTTCAACCATGTACCTCATTTCAACACACTTGAACAGAGACCTTATTTTCATACACCTGTTTAAGCATATGTGTATTTCCGAAGGATTTACTACTTCTGTAATGAAAGTTGTAATATTTTTTAATATCAGGAGGATATCGGATCTTAATACAAGTAGGTAATTAACTATTAAAAAAGATATATGCAAACATTTTTTCGAATTTTATAATTATCATGTTCTATACAAATCTATTTTTACTTTCAATTTTTTGATAACAATTACAAAATGATTTATTCATCGAGATAGTTAGGGATTTGGATAAAGCGAATTAAATCTATGACGTATATTAATAATTAAGAAATATGTAATTTGCTTTCGAAGCATATTTCAATATTTCACAGACTAGTACGTGTGGTATACTTACTACAAATTGACAGATGTCCCAAATTGCAAATATTATGAAAATTAAAGATAACCTTTTTTTGGCGATTACAAGTACTAAGAAAATTACTGTAGGATGGTTCAGAACGACACCGAGAAGACTCGTAACACATCCAAACCATCGCAACGGACAAAAAAAAAAGAGTTCGAGCTAGTGTATTGTTTCCTTATCGAATCAGGTAAACTCTTCCCAAAATTATTTGCCATTTATGACTTAAGCCTAAGCCATACGACGGGCGGTCGAGTATTAACTCCACAGGGTGTCCCGAAACACTTGAGTGAGAAGCCGGTTGACAATGAGGTAACAGGGTAGTACTCCAGAGATTTTTAGGAATTTAGATTTCGTGTTAGCATTAATTCTTGATAATAATTTTTAGAACATTGAATGTTTCTAATTAGAACTTTAGATAAAATTTTACCAACCTTAATTTTAATAAGGTGATAAATTGTAAATAAATGAATACAACAAACAAAATTTATTTAAAAATATTAAAATGCATATTCCATCGAAACCTGAAAAGTATGGTATCAAAATTATGGCACTGACAGATGCAAGGACACAATAATTTTACAATGCATATATTTACGCTGGTAAAGATACTGATGGATGTGGATTATCAAATAGTGAAAAGAAGCTGAGTAAACCTACCCAATCAATTGTTAGACTTGCCAAGCCCTTATATAATTCAAATAGAAATCTAACGGCCGACAACTGGTTTTCGTCAATGGAACTTGCTGAATATTTGCTTAGAAATGGACTTACATTTGTGGGAACAATGAAGAAAAATAAGAGAGAAATTCCTCCACAACTACAACCCAGAAAAGGCCCTGAAAAAGGTGATACAATTTATGGATTCAAAAAAAATATGACCATTATTTCATACACAACTAAAAAAAAAACAAAGCCGTTATTCTTTTGTCGTCTATGCACCATACAAAAGCTACTGATACAGAAACGGGAAAACCTGAAATCATTAGGTTTTATAATACCACAAAGGGTGGGCTGGATGCCATGGACGAAAAATGTGCAAAATATAGCTGTAGTCGACGCACCAGAAGGTGGCCTATGGCAATATTTTATAAACTTTTGGATATTTGTAGTGTAAATTCCTATATTTTGTATTCATCATTCCCAGGAAATGATATGAAGCGGTTTAATTTCGTTAAAAAGTTAGCTGGCCAGTTGATAGAAAATCATTTACTTGACAGACTACAGAAACCGCAGGCAAATAGGGAAATAAAATTTTTGATTTGTCGGATTTTGCAAATACCTAATGAAACTCAGGAAATAAATGAGGAACGGCTCCAAATTCGAAAGTATTGCTACATATGTACTTCCAAATTAAGAAGAAAGACTGCATTTCTTTGTATAAAATGTCAACTGCCTATTTGTCTGCAGTGTTAAAAGAAATGTTGCATGCACTGTATCAACAAACGAGAATAAGCATAAAATTATCCTTCTTTAAAAGATATAAAGCGTTTATGACTGTACCTCCTTAAGTGGTTTAGTGCACTCCCTGCCGCTTTTACCGTACTCAAAAAATTGAAATAAACATCGAAGTAAGATTACTGGAATGAACCTTTTACATTGTCAATTGTAATCCTTTCACAGAAATTTAAGATAATTAAAATGTTAAAGCCATTTAATAACAACCCTTTCTTAGGATTTGAGAAAAATTGCTACGTTATGGTTAAGCTTAAAATATCCTGAATACGTTCAATTTTCGGACGCGTGTCATTTACGACTGGGAACCCTAAGCCACTTGATAAGGTTAATAAACGCCTTATATGTTTTGAAGGAGTATACAGTATAAAGTTTTGCATGCAGGGTTTTTTATTTTTTGACTTTAGAATTTTTTATTTTTCATTTTGATTTTTTATAAGTGTTATATTAATAGTTTTGTAGAAAGAAGTTTGGGGCATTTAAACACTAAGAATTACTCATTAAATTTATTAAGTACTGGCCATTGGCTGTTCTTAGGTATTTATCTCCGGCGGTATTCCGAAGAATCCGCAAATCGGTAGTTTACTACCAATTAATTGCACTCCCCGTCGCCAAGAGTAGAGTCATAAATGATAAATAATTCCGGGAGGACTTTTTTATAAGACCGTGTCTAAGGTTCGCGAGGGTTCGGCGAGATTGGAATATTATATGATTAATATAATATACGTTTTATCGACGAATGAATATTCTGTTTTCTGTTTTAGACTGACAAATTTCAATATACCAAGAAGATGGGGAGTCTCATTGTTAGTGTTCTATTTATAAGTTTAAAAAACTTATAATAACAGTACCATATTGCCATATATAATATGGTATAGTACCATATACAATAACAGCACTTTCGAATAATATTTGCTAAAGACTAAATACATATTTTGAAGAGTTTTTACATTTATATTTGCGCAGAACTATTAAAGGATTATTGCTAGCTATTTTTTGGCATTTTACTGACCGCTGGACGCACCTCGGTTCCACCGTTTTTTGGAATCTAGAAACAATTTAAGAACTATTATTAACTATACCCGAGTTTCGCGGTGTTGGTAAATTGGTTCCCGGCAGGTAAGAAATTGAAAGGTAGTACTTAGTGCCTCTTATCTATGTACAAATTGGTTCCTGGGACTTTCGTTTACCTGATATTATCGGAGGAGGCGAGTTCGGCCCCACACAGGTTTTCCATTACCCCTTCAACTGCCCATCAGGTTTTCCCTTGCCTTTTCAATTGCCTATCAGGTTTTCCCTTGCCCCTTCAAATTGCCTATTTTCCACCACAGCAAAAAAAATATTTCATTCTACTTACAATGCAGAGACGCAAAATAAGCTACTTCAGGCTTAGATAAAGCTCAGGTAATTGAAAACGTTGGGAACCAATTTATACTTACAGGTCAGGTATACCGAAAATTGCGGGAACCAATAGGTATGTTATTTTTGACCCTGATTAACTTGGGAACCAATTTACGTGTTCCCGAAATCGAGTTTCGATTCATCCCTCAGTGAATTCCTAGAAGCCATTAGTCCTCCGCGGGATGAAGAAGTGAGGGGAAAATAGAAACAGGGGCGTGTATGTTTCATTTTGTCTTCGAAATATAAATAATCGAAGTTATATCATTTAATGGAATGAAACAATGTTAATTTGCAACTATAATATTGAAATGATTACAGCGCTATTACAGAAATCAGATGACTGGAAGAAATACTGCCTAATGAAAAATAAAAACGAATATCACACGTGTACTAACTAGCGCGTATTTCGCCGGGCACCGACACTGTTCTTCCGACACGTGTACGTTTTGTAAACAACTTTCTCCATATTGCCATTCTACGGGTTTCGACTTATGTTTTATAGAGCGGATTTTTAAATTTTGGCAACTCCGCTTCTCTCTGTCCCTCTCTTTACGTTGAAAATTTGCTAAAGCGGCGAATCGCTCGAAGTAGGGATGTGATTTTATGAGTTTTGCGTGTGCCACTCGCAACTTGTTGGGGTGATGAGTCACTCGTGAAGTAAAACGGATTTTGGTATAGTTGGGTGAGCAAATGATCAAATTATAATACAACATTTTTATCCTTTAATTGAAAAATGTCAGAACTTTTCTGCTTTAATTCAAAGCATACAAACTCAAAAATTACCAAAACATTTTTGGTAATTAGGTTAAAACATCCTCTCGGAGTTAAAAATTAACAGGGTTCGTCAGATCACTTGCAGGGCAGACAGTAGAGAGGGGTACGCCTATGTTTAAATACATGAGTATATTGGTACTGGCAAATACACTAGACTATTAGTACGTACAACTCCATCAAAAACAGAAATACTGCATAAGTGCTGTGCTGTTACTTATATAAATATATAAATAAAAAGAACCTTAATCCCCAATATATTAATGGGTGGATATGTAACATAAATATACATACGTAATATAATTATAAATGTAAATGTAAATATTAATTGTAACGTTTTCGAGGGTCCTGAATAGTTACACTATACTACTTAAGTACTTAACTAATTTCTTTAACTTTAATTTTTAACATCTAAAACTAATCACTTAATTTGTTTTGGTATTTAATTTATATTTTTTATGATTTTGTTTATATATTTTAATCATCGGATCGAAAAACAGTAATTACGTGCGATTGTATGAAATTTCACTATAGGTTACGCTCGATTATGGCCAATAAATTTCTGCAAAAATCTACACATAGTAATAGTAAGGTTGACACTTCTTTTACAAAAACAAGAAATGAGGAGAAATAGTGTTGGAAAAATACTACCACAATTGTCCAATAATCAACGCGATAATACTGTTAATATATCTATTACGTGATTCGGTGGGAAAAAAATCTGAAGTTTATGTTCTGGACTGGATTAATAATTTATGTCAAGAAATTAACGATTATTCCTTAACAATTATTGAAATTAAATTTAAAGATTTAACACTATCCTAAAGACTTTTCTTTCCGAATGCCACGAGTAAAATTGTTATTTGCATTGCTATTGCCAAATTGTAAAAATAATTTAATTAAATACATAATTGTTCCGAAAAACATAGTATAACGAAACAGCTGGCCATAAAGATAAGCACCCGTCGGAAAGTGTCGTTTCAGGGAACTTCGTAACGATGGGAATTTGGCCAATTGATGAATTTCCCGAAAGTCGCAGAATATTCGACACACACACACACACACACAGACATGTTTCCAAAAACATATTTTTTTTTTGATTCATTGGCCTCAAAACGTCCAGAAATGCCAATATCTCAAATTCGAATATCAGTTCGATTACAATACTTACTATATGGGTACCCCATATGAGAAAGTAAAAATGTATGTGAGTAAGTATTTTAATGTTTTTATAAAAAGCGTATGTAAATAACGTTAAAGATTAAACCATAAATAATACAATTCTACTTTCATAAAATAGCCTAACGAAGAACTAGGTATTTCCATTGAAAATGGAACACTACAATATATTATTGTGGGATATTCACTGCGTAACATGATTGGATAAATTTGTTTGGTATAATACCTGTAACAATTTACAATAACACCTATAACAAGTATTATTGCAATTAAATACTCCCATATAATTTATGTTACCCATTGGCGTTATCATTGGCGATGTCAATAATAAATGTTTTTATGAATTTTGTTTCACTTTGTTATCAAACTTCCATAAGTTGATCATTGAACTTTCCGGCATGCGTTACTTACTGAGATTCTGAACATGGTGACGACCTCGAAGTACCCTTTGACGACATCGGTGACGATGACGCACGGCGGCGCCAGGATGTTCCTCAGGGCCCTTATCGAGACGAGCGCTACGACGCCGACCATCGTCGTCGTGACGACGGAGTTTTTCGTGTGCAAGTCGAGGAAGTTCCACGGTCCTCGCCAGCCGTTCACGCACGTGAATGCAAAGCATACACTGTACGAACGCGATACGAGGTAATAGAGAATGCGATTCCTGTCCGGGTGGAAGTTGTCCGCGAGCGTCCGCTGGAAGAACGAGAACAGAAAATGTCCGCTGACGCCGATCGCGACAGACACGACAGAGCTGAAGAGGACGTCCGAAGGCAGCACGAGAATGTCCATCAACGTCCACACGGACCTCCAATAGCCGACGACGAGAGGACATACGACCACGGCGGAGAAGAGCGTGTCGAGGATCGTCAGGAATGCGTAGTATTTCGTGTTGAAGCCTTTCAGGACGAGGGATTTGTTAGAATGAGACTGAAGGGGGACGTCTAGATGGGTTTTGGTCTAAACAGATCAATATCCTGTGTTGAGTGGACAGCTCTACAGAAACTAGGAGAAAAATCTCCAACAATGCATCCTAAAAATATTTTTAAACTCCAAACCATAAAGCAGTTGAAAATATTTCAAATGGCAACCAACTCAATGAATCCAATAAATTGTACTCATCAGCAATAACCTCTCCATCTCGAATAAATGAAATTTAAATTAGAGGACTATAAACCACAAACTCTGGGTATAGGAAAATCATGTAATTCTACTTCTTGATGGTTTAAATTGATGATATTCAAATTTGTTGGGTGTGTCGTTAAGAGTTTCTATTTCTATTTTTTAGCCTGAGCGCTTTAGGCTTATTTAGGTTTATTGGGCCGGCCGCAAAAGAGACGTATATCCATGAGGTGATGCAGATTGGACTCACGCCTAATTCTTCAAGCAGAGTGAGCTCAATCCTTGATTATCCTCGTTCCGATTCTGAATTCAAATCTAACAAATTATCAGAACTATTCTCCATTTTTGTCATAGCTGAAGGACGACTATCCATATTCTGGAAGACCTGTGTAGTAAAACTGCGATTCGTCTTGCGATGGTCGTCGCCGTGACTCACTCTACGTGAAGAATTCGGCATGATGAGTCCACTTTGCGTCACTTCACGCACCTGAGTCTCATTTTATGGCCGGTCTTACCCTGTTGTTGCAATATATGGTTGCGATCACATCTGTCCGGCTTTGTTCACCTCCTAGCAGCTTTCCGTCAGTTCTTATCCCTGTTCATTATTTGACGTTACATTGCCTTCACATTTTCTGTCTATCAACTTCTCTTCTTTTTTCAATTATCGTTTATAAGAACTGCCTCGAACTGGACATGTAATATTTCAGGCTCCATTATGATTATCAGCCCATGCCTTCTTTTTATTTCATTATTCTAAGGACCTCCGCGTTCGTCTGCCTGTCCGTGTAACCTTAAGGATACTCTGGCAAGCCCATACCATGAAGGCTTCAAGCTTATTCAATGTCCAATCTTCCATACCACATCAGACAGAATCATACGTACCACCTTGTGCTCTCAAAGTGGGCACTAGTGAAACTTTTTCATTTTCTATGACCCGAATATTGATCTCACTGGGCAACATTGTCATTGCTTTTCAATTTTATTATGCAGGAAATGCTTCGTCTTTCGCCACATTCGCATTTTATTTCTCTTAGTAATTTGTTTTCACTCTAACTCTTCATCCCCTATTCGGTAGTGGGTACTCAACGGTTCTCCTTTTTGTTCTTTCTTCTCCCATTCTTCTTATGTAACCACACCAAAATAAGTTGTCTGAACTAAATAGATTCCATGTCTGATGTTTGGATTTCAGTTTTCTCTCTATTATTTCCTCGAGGCTCAACCTCGAAATTTTGTATAATCCAAAGAAGTTCATCTCGATTGCTAGGATTTTGTCCTCCGCTCCCTAGATGTCGACCGTCAACTCTCTTACAGATAATATAAGAATTATAATAAGCGTTTCTGAATTGTACCGGTTAGTTCTTGTTTTTTGCAAGGTCTTTTCAGTATTTCTTAATTCATGCATGTCATTCGAAGGATATATCAATAGAATACATCTCGTTGTTATTCCCTTAATAAGTTCATAACCTACTCTCAACTTTTACTCAAAAGATAAAATAGACATTCTTCACTACTACAGATTTAGAGACGTACATGTCAACTTGCTCGTCGAATATCCGCAAGGTGTATTAATTCAGTCAATTACTAATGAATCGTGAGATTGTAGGTTATTTTATGGTCTAATGATTACTTTCCGATATATCTCTAAAATACATATTTTCAAATCTTTATGGTTTTAATTTGTGGTATTTTCTCTCCTGTACTCGGCGAAACAAACACTGATCTCATTATTATAAATATTAGATTGTATCGTTTTGTAAAATAAATTTAGTATTGAATATTAACATTTTCTCTTATTAGTAAATATTTCTTCTAGTTGTTTGTTAGATGACAGAGGTTTCTGAAAAATGTTTTTGAATACAACTAATTTGATTGAAAAGATCACTAAATTTAGTAATGTAATATACCAACAACAAATTTCAATGTCCATACTTCAAAATAAGAAAACAATCTAGATAAAAAACAAATAGAAAAGAACAAAAAAAATATACCCACAACGCGTTGCGGGTAAAAATTTCGGGCAGTGGGCGATTTACCCTTGCCCTCTCGCAAATACATCGCACGTTCAGCAGTTCAGCATGCAAAACAAAAGCGTGTCGATCGTTATTTCGTGTCATGGGTAGCATAGTTTACCCACAATGCGTTGTGAGTCATTCTACCCACTGTTCGGAAAAAACGTTTTCATTCGCATCATGGGTAAACTGCTATACCCACAACGCGTTGTGGGTAAAAATTTCGGGCAGTGGCCGATTTCGGCTATTGCGAATAAATTTCCCCAATTGTTGCGCACTTGTAATGGACGATTAGTTAGATGTTTTGAATAGTTTTTGAAAAGTTTTGAATTGCCATTTTTGAAGAAATTTGTTGATGACATCGTTTGTGCCATAGCAAGAGATAAATAATAGTACCTCATTCTTAGACACCAAACTCATTAGAACCAGTGATAACTTCATAATACTTGATTGGTATTGAAAACCTAGTAATTCTGGATGGTATATGAATTTCTTATCTAACCAGAGTAGAACAATGAAAATAAAAAATTTAGTATTGGGTTATCTATTTCTTATCTAACCAGAGTAGAACAATGAAAATAAAAAATTTAGTATTGGGTTTAAAAAATCGTATAATACAGATCTGTCATCCAAGACTCAGGGATAAAAACTTAAAAGTTCTGTTTACACTGTTACGTGATAATTCATATCCTGTGAGTTTGCTAAAAAGATTACTGTTTTCTTCTCCTAATGTTAGTAATGAAGCAGGTAGAGGTTTAGAGAATATTAACCCTATAAATTTTAATGTTCCAGACACTGAACAAAAGAAAATCTATAGGTCACTTCCTTTTATCGATAGACAAACACCTAAATTAAATAAAGTACTCAAACAAGATGAAAACATCATCGTAGCTAACAGATCTCTTGAGAGTCAGTGATTTGTTCAGAAAGCTCAAAGATAGCACAGATAAATTAAATAAAACAAACTTGGTATATAAAATTTCATGTAATAATTGTGACAAAGGATACATAGGCATGACCTCAAGAAACTTAAAAAGCAGAATTATTTCTTACCGCAGTGACATTAATAATAAAAAGAACACTTGTGCCTTAGCTAACCATTGCCTATTTTCAGGTCATAAACCTAATTTTGATAATACCAAGATATTAGTCAGTGAAAACGACCTATTTAAACGTTCTTTTTCAGAAATGATGTATATTTTAGCAGACAATAACTTGATGAATATTAATATGAATATATAAATTAATATGATATAAATTAATATTAATTAATATGAATATATAAAACCGATATTCTTAACTTGAGCAGTATTTATTCAAATATCATTTATTTAGACAAAGAATATTAAAATAATCGTTAGAGTAGGAGATAAAGTTAATTTAAATTCAAAATTAATGTTATTGTTACATATGGCATCCCAAAGGTGATTGTGTTATAAAGCATCCCTCATTTTTTATGATCTTGTCAGTTTAGAGTGAACCTCATATCTATATAACTAGTTAATGTTTAGAACAACCAAACAGAGAGGTAGATTATATATGACAGCATAATGAATAACATTACTAGGCCTTTTAGTCTTATTTCCAATAGTGAGAGTATTGATATTTGAGACAAGGGGTTTGATCTCAGTAATCGTTTATGTCGACCTAACATTTTGTAATGTCCTGTGTCAATTTGTATTTTAAAATGTTGTCTATACTGACAGATTGACATTGGACAAGTGATTTTTGTACTTTTTTGTTAACTTGCCTTTTATATTAACATTTGGATCGTCTTTTTGGAAATGGATTTCAATATTTTCTGTTACCAATTCCTATGAATGGAATAGTGAGTTTTCATAACCTCGTTATTGTAAGTAATTTACATCACTTACTATATTATACATTTTTTATAAATGTCTTAGCACCCTTACAGCCAGTGACTGAAGATGGCTAAAAATACAGTCGAAAGCTCTCACTTGAGAATAGAAAGAGTGTATTATTAACCTAGCCCGAGGCTGCTTCCCTGTAACTTTGTTTTCTAGAATTCTACAGCCGTTACCATTTGAATATATATTTGAATAATATACGCTTAAGTTATTTTGTCTAACCAGTCGAAACTTGGTTGATGGATATATTGTTTCAAGTATACTATAGGTAGGTACTTTTGTTTGGTCATACGAAGTCATAATTTAACCATCTTAATCGGCTAGATTCTTTATAATTAGTTTTGGCGAAAGACAATGAAATTTTATTTGTTGCTCATCTGAAGTCAGGTATTATATGAAATATATTGATTAATTGTGATTTAACTAGACTAATGCAAAAAACATTCAGTTCCAAGTTTGGAAATGTATTATAGAAGCCTCTCTTTTTAGGTCGCAGGTACCCATAGTACGAATTTTCAATATCAATAGTAATTTCTGACTAACTGCGTTACATACTATGTTGGCTGACAATTCAGCCAGAAGAAGGGTAGATTTTGTAAAAGCGGTGAAGTTTTTTTTATTGCGATTAATTTACCAAATAGTCTTTAGAACCTGGCATATAAAGAGCAGGTGAATACGATATACCGAAAATCCACACCCCGTGAAATCTACGCCATTAAAACCGCGTTGCCATATATAACACATAAAATACCATCTTGATGTATGTTAAATTACAAAACTTTGTCAAAATATAGTTGTTGCATAATAATAAGTAACATATGTTGAGGTATTGGAACAGTAGATTTGACTTTTTTTAAACTTTTATTTATTTATAAGTGTGACTATGCCTAAGTTCTTGATTTGTTAACAGCAACTTCTCTACATCATAACATGGGTTGCTCAACATTATTCTCTTTTTCTTTTAAATAAATTAGGTACTGTGAACCCAGCTATAACAGTGGCTGTGGCAAAAATGGCGATGTGTCCATTTGACTACTTTGTCATATTTGGTAATAAATATTCATAATAAAATAAATACCCAAAGTTGAAATAAATTTTTCAAAATTTCGAGAAAATTTTAAAAACTAATCCCTAAAACTGCAATCCCTAAAACTAATCCCTAAATTGCAAAGTACCAACCTCCCAAGGAAGATTTAGCTAAAAATATTATTAAATTGTATTTAAACTATATAAAAGGATATAAAATATATTGAATACTTAAACAAATAATCAAAGTTTAAAAAAAATCTTTATGCGAATTTCTAGAAAATTTCAAAAAACCGAAAAACTATAAAAGTGGTATTCAGAGACGATGTAGCCGAAAATGTAAAAAAAAAACTTTGATGGACATTGAATAGTAGAATAAATATTTAAAGTTGACAAAAGCACGATTAAAGAGAATATTGAGATAATTTACAAAAACTGAAAAATGAGAAGTCTAAAGTCCTTTTGGACCTTTTGAGACGTTTTTTTTAATGAAAAGTGTCCTTTGGCTTTTTAATTCCTCATAGATGGTTTATTAGTTCACTTTAATTCATTTCATTTATTTTTGACCATACATTTTGAAATAATTTCGTATTCGGTACAAGTTATATTTTCCGCACCACTTGAATCGGTTTCCTCTTGCCCTTTCATACCGCACAGCTCTATCTTACACGGTGTCCTGTGACGTAGGCCTCATGGGGTGTGGATTTTCGGTATTGGACTTCTGTTTAAGTAAGGGTGATGTAATCAAAGTTGTAATTTTTAATAGGATAATGTCCCTCTGATGTTATTTTTTTGTCTGTTAACATTGTAATCTTAATCAATTTCTTGTAATCACTAACTATTTCAAGATTTTCTGATTAACTGAGTACATTCTGTATTTATACATAGTCTACATACATACCGATAAAACGCGAAAAAGTTTCTAAAATTTAGAATATGCACTCACACTGTCAATATGAATAAAATTTAATTATTAATTTGAATATTCTCCAGTAGACGATGAAATTAAACAGCTTCTCAATTGACACCAGTTAAACTATTAGAATTTAGAAGATTATAATACATATAAATTATGTTAATTTTTTGAAATTTAAAAATACGTTTATTTGATTACATCGAGCAAAAGTAAAGCCCTATTATGGACCAGTCAAAATTATGAAGCGTTTTGTTTGGATTGTCGTACTGATCAAGAACTAAACTCACATATGGAATTGACTAAAATCAGTTTGGGATAGATTCATAGTCCGTTAGAAAACACCTTCAGCAAACATTAAAATTAATTGATGACGAAGTCTGAACACTGTTTTAACTATTTAATTATTAACTATTAATTTAACTAATATTCATTGAGAAAAATATTAATAGCGACTTACTAATTATCATGAATTTTTCGAAATAATTATGAAGACCGTTTTCGAGAAACTAAAGTAAAAACAGCAATTAAAAGAAATACTTTATTTGGCTTTTCAAAAAATGTTAGTAGGCTACGGAATGGATTTAAAAAAGAAAAGAAAACTTTTTAGAAGTACCTAATGTTAATATATACAAAGGGAAATATTTACTCTAATTGGTGAAAGAAATTTGAAATTCATTGGATTACCCAATAGTTACAATCAATTCGCTGGGTTAATTAGATTTTTTAAAACAAAATGTAATGAAATACGTTTATATCATTGTCGTTCCTTATTAAACTATTACACTAAGTAATAGGCGAAAAAAGCTTGTTTTTGTTATTAAGTTGTAAGGCAAATCACATGCTGAATAACCTATAGATGTTTAAAATTCGCTTTTCCGTCAAAATATCCCACTGGGAAACGCGTTATGAACAAAATTACCAAAAGAAGTATTTTGTGTTGTTTTGCTTATATCATGAGAGGTATTGAATGAATCGCATTACTCTCAATAAGGCATTGGTAGAGAATTAAAAAAAGCTTTAAAATGACGCTTCGATGATTTTGATCGGATTATTTTTTCTCGAGAAAGCGTAAAAACGATGAAAAATGACTAAAATGTATAACCCCGTTAATTTTTTATATTAAGGGAAGGTTCTTAGGGAAATGATAGTTTACTAAGTTTACTTTAAAACGGCGCAAGATGAAATTTATCTCATTAATAGTTTTTGTATAATTGAAACATAAATAGATTATAGCAGTATCTTGCAAATTCATCGTATTAACTTTGGCAACCGATTTTAATTTACCAAACGGATTCTGAAAGTAAAAATCGAAAGCTTCAATTTTTCTATTTTCAGTTTTCGGAAAAGATGATTTAACATGCTAAAATGCTTCCGAACATTTCGCGAAATATCTGAATTGGTTATTGGAGATCGATGCCAAATGAGACGTCTTTTCTCTTCCGCTGCGTCGTTCCCCCACTACTACTGCTTACTGTAAGATTCTTTATATTGCATTTATGTAAAAATCATTAATACAATAAATTTCATCGTGAGCCAATTTAAAGTAGGTATAATAAGCTATCACTTTAAGGAAAACCTTCCCATAATACAATATTAAACATTAATAGAGATGAATTGTTTTAAAAAATCATATTTCATCGTTTATCCGGATTTTCTCGGTAAAACATGGTCATATCAAAGCCTACCTACAAACACCTAACGCCTAACACAAACACTAATTCTCTACAAATGCCCCATTGACAAAAATACTATTCATACAATACTTCCAGATATAAAGCAGAAAACCAAGAATATCACTTTTTGTTAATTTTGTTTATAATAAATCACGCAGAGAAATTTTGGCTGTAAAACGAGTTTTAAACATTTACGGACTATTTAAACAAAATTCGCACAAGTGGATTGTTGTACAACATAATGGCACAAAAATTCTTTATTACTTTGGCTATATTTGAAATTTACCTTTTTCGTTATTAGTGAAACAAGGTGCGATCCCATTAAAATGTTATCATAAACAATAAAATAGCATCATACTTTGGTTCAACTTTATTTTAAAAATAATTTAATACTATTTGTCAAAATCTTAGTTACCAAAGTATTAATATGCATATAATTGTACTTACAACTGAGGTGTGATGTTTCTGAAATAACGTGTATGTATTAAATTCATTATTTAAAACATAGGTACCTACTTAGATACTTGAGAAAATTTCTAGAGAGGCTTGTAGTAGGTATAGAGAAATTTTATAACTAAGAGATAATTCACATTGCGGTTAAATAACTAATTTAATTTGAATAATTTAAATAGAGAATTCTTAGAAACCGTGATTAATACAAACATATATTAATAATGCGCAATGTTTATATGTAATATTGAGATAAAATTTTAATTAAATCTTTAACATTTTAATATCATAAAATATAAAATGAATGATATTTTAAAAATATATTTAAATACTATACATATAAAATGATGTTATAAAAATATGTCATTAATTTGTTATGTGTTGTTCGATTTTAGCATCAGAAGCAATGTGAAAATAATAATGTAATCAAACACATAACCGAATCGGTAAAGGTTTTTGAAAATGATGTAACAGAACGACTTCTGTCGTTCATTTAATCAACACGTCAAGATGTTCGTCAATCAAGATGTCCATTTATAACATGACACTGTCACTGTATTAAAAGTGGAAATTAAAATTTTTGGACCAAAATCTGCGACAAAAACACATCTCCCTTTATCTCATTCTAACAATAAACCGTTCTGTTTTTGAAAAATCCCCACCACATCGTGTAGCTTGTGTTTTTTAAGTGTAGCACTCGAATAGTCGATGACAGTTCATACATAAAGCGAGTTTTTTTTTAATTAATTTTGAGTATCTATTGAATGCACCAAATAAATATCGAAACGTCGTACCTGGAAAATCATCCGGCAAACCAGCCGAGCTCCCCCTCATCTTCCCCGGGATAGAACGTTCGAAAAAACGAAGGAGAAAACGAAAAAAAGAGGAGACGAAGAAGAGAGATTCTCTTCTTTTTCACATAATCCGAGATTTTGACGGCGCTGGGAAGGACCGCGGGATGGACACAGCACTACACGCTTCCACTTCAATGAATAGTAAATAGTCGGTCGCCCTAGGTTAGTGCAAGGAAGGGGTACAACGTCACACGACATATTATCGTTATTGTTGTTATTATTTTTATTGTTCTTGTCGTCGGTGTTAAGGAATGACCCGAGAGAGACAATATGAAAGAGAGGGGAGGGGCCGGATTTTTAGGAGATTCACGCAAAATGTTACTCTAAACAGCCTAAACCTTTGTTTAAAGATTATTTCTTATTAACGTGGAATGTAGATAAAACAATAACGGTCCGAAATTTAGCTTTGTCTCATATGTTGTCCAAGCATATTGGAATTGAATATTTTTGTCTGAAATTTGTTTGCTCTCAGTTTTTTGTATGATTAACTAACTGTGACTGTGACGAGTGGGAAATGCATTCAAAACTGATAAGAGTTAGAGTATTTCTTTTCTCTAAGTAATCTAAGTAAAAATACCAATTGTTATAGTAAAGAAATCACTATCAAAGAAATCAAGTTTATTTTGTTATCAAGCTACCATCCTTACAACTGTGATAAAAATATTAGAAAAAAGCCGAAATACTTTCTCCATTTTCATTTTTCAGATGTTTCGTAAATATTGGATAACTGCGGAACTATAACCTTCTATAGCCTTATTCTTATAATAAATGATAGGGGATATAAAGTTCTTCAAAGTGGCCATAGTAATAATTTCCAAAAAGTATCAAGAACTGAGCTATTTCGTGATTTTTGTAGATATCAGTTTTATGTGTAATGAAATTACTTAATCTCGAATTTGGCATTGAATATTTTTAAGCTAGTTTTAATCATATCGCACTTCGGCACTTCAAAGTGATGGGCGAATACAATTGAAGCGGTTAGTAGTGGGTTAAGCCATACAACAGCATTGTTTTATGTAATAACACATTAAGTTAGCTTTGAATTATAAAATAAACCACACTGACAATTAACTCTCAGCGATTTAATATGCGCGAAACGGAAGTATTTGTTATTCATAATCATTTATACCCTGATGTATAAGCAGTGCAGTTGGGTCTCTTCTTATTATGTGTAAGTACCTTTTTCGTTTATCGGTCTCTTGACATTTCTAGTATTATTTTCTAAGAAATTTTGCTTTTCTCGACTTCTCTATTTTTTATTCCTCGTCCATCGCACTTTTCCTGCTTTATTTTTGCCCGCTCTCTAGTTTCCAAAATTTTTTGGAAGCATAGCTTTCTTATGGCGGGTTTCGCTCGAAGCGCTGAATCGGTGAGAGGTGTAAACGCCGAAAAACCGTCACGATCGCAACGGCCAATTATCGCGCCGCGCTAGCTGTTTATTGACAACGTGTTACAATTGTTTTTGTAATGTCGGTTGCCGTGGTGACGCTAGCTATCAATCGTTTCACAAAATGCTTTAACTATACAATAACAAAAAATTAAAAACCTGAAACGTGTCGCGGGACACGAGTTAGGAACTTTAGTTTCTTTTAATTAATAACCTTTTTTTTTAAATTATTTCTTAATAAAACTTTGTAATGTTAACGTGAAACAGCGGCAGTAAGACGGGCAAATAATATACAGCATTGGCTCTATAAGTAAGGCAATGGAATATCGTTCTCAATGTGTTGAATTAATAAATAAATACACATATAAATATAAAACCTAACATTTTCATGAGAACGTATCGATTGTCTGATAACTCAAAAACTGTCTACACAATTCATGTTTTTATTTATATTGCAACGTTTTACATTAATTACCTCTTCTCGTTTTCTTCCACTACGGTTTTTCGAGTGTTTACAGACACACAGAAGGCTTCCTGTAACTATTTACGATATATCGTAAGAAGTTACGAGAAACCGTAATTTACGATAATGTTCAGAATTGCATTTATGCTTACGAGGCTTTCAGATTTGACTACGATCGCTACATATGTGTTCAGAATCGTAGCAAAAGTCTGAAGCCTATGCGTATGAGTCACTGCTTGGTACACGAGGCCACAGACACGAGGCTTCCTACACGAGAGCAGTGACAAGACAGCGAACGACTCAACAAGAGAGAGAGAGAGAGAGGCAGAGATAGCGAGCGGCTCGGCAGCGTTCGCTCCGGTAACGCATTCCATTTAACGGTCAGATTTTTTGCTGCGCGACCACCCTCGCTCCAAACCCCTGGCGTAAGGAACTAAAGTTCCAAAATTATATCAACAGAATTAGCGTCTAAAGAAGAACCTACCTGAGTGTGGCAATTACTTTATTTCGTCTATCAACCGAGGTATTTCATTATAAAATTTGCTCTTAAACGACTGACAGTAGACATCTTGGATTGAGATCTACACGGAACGAGAAAATCCTTCACGGAAACGTTTCTGGGGCTACGACTACGGTCCGGAAGGTTGAGTTTGATTGGTTTGGCTTGGATAAAAGTATAAAGAAGAATAAATAGTACATTAGTATACTATACTATTAGTATACTAGTTTAATAAGACGGAGTATTGTCACACGAGAGTTTAATATAACGAGTGTAATATACTATTTCATCTACTTTGCTTTATTAATTCATTGAATTTTGGCTATTCGAATTGTCGTATAAGTAGATAAAAGTGATTTACTTCGGAGTCGCGCTAACAGTTTGGTGGCAACTCGTGTTACAATTGTTCGTATTGTCGGTTGCCTGCTCTAGGGGTGGCGATTGTGGGCTGAATCTGAGTGGCTAGAGCTATCTATCAATCGTTTCTGTACATAACGTGTATATATATATATATATATATATATATATATATATATAGTATTATATAAAGCTATGCTTCCCCTCCCGGTCATTCCCAGAGTGCCTCATTTCGTTTTTTTCTTTATTTTTTGGTCTGACTTCCGACATAAATTACAAAACGTCTCAACTAACATATTCTCGTTGTTAGGTTTGATATTTAGTTGTTGCCCATAAGATTCATTCCTTATTTTAACTTGTTTTACTGTTTATTATTCCAAAAAATGTCATTTCTATAGCAAAAGAAAGAGCTTTTAAGCGAGTTGTAGAGTTTCTGATTCTACAAATTCTTTCGCTGATTTTTTATCAATTTTATTCATATTATTTTCTGGTGCGCACCCTATACACTTATAATTCTCGTGTTATATTTCTTGTCTATTCAATATTACTTTATGTGTTTATTTTCGGTAGATACTGATATGCTTTTTATTTCCTGCATATTAATTCTTTCGTTTTATCTTCGGCACCTCACAATCTAGTACCTCAAGGAGAAAATGTACTTCTGTGACATATTGTCGTTCTATTCACATACATTAGATGAATTATTTTCGTTTATTTCATTTTTCAGTATTTCATCTAGTATTTTGTTGGGTATTATCGAACTCAGCACAGAGCTTTGCTTGATTCCTATTCGAGTTGTAAATGTCGCTGGTTCTTCTTGTTATTGAATGTTGTTGTTCTTATCACGATCTAACTTCTATACTTGCTTCTGTAGATATAAATCCTTGCTTGATCTGAATATCCCCTTTTCCATTCCTCTTATTTATATTATTTTTCCCATCTATTCCTATTCCTTTATTATTTTATGGAATTCGGATTTCAGGTCAATTTAAAAGTCCCTTTCCTTGTTCCTTGTTTGTACAGAGAATATAAAGACGGACTGACATATGACAGCTAGGGAGTCAGATTTCCGGAATAAATGTGAGAGTGCCGCGACAACTAAATAGTCGCATGTAAATTAAATTAGGAAGAGAATGAACAAATATGTAACTGTTAAGCTAAGTTTTTCTTTGGCCGTTCTGTTCAGTTATATGTAATTAACTAAAATTAGTTCACATCAAGAATTTAACAATAGTAATGTAGAGGTTCGTGTCTACACGATTTTTTGTTGTCGTGTTAGAAAATATTTTATGATGTATTCAAATTAATAATATAAGTTGTTCATTTTTAACACACCTACAGAAACCATTTATTATGTTATTAAGGTGAACAATGGACTGAACAATTATTGCTCTCTTAATATTTATCAGGTGCTTACACCTGAAGGTGAATATACTCATTTATTTCCTACTAAAAATTGGTATAAATGTTTGCGTTATTATTAGTTCAACTGTCATATTAATGCAAATGAGTTGATTAGTATTATTTAATGTACTCACAAATAATTGTAGTATTAAAATTGGTTTACAAAGAGTTGTAAATAACTGTATGTAAAAATAATAAACCCTTAAAAGATTAAAATATTTCTTAGTCAAAGTTTTTATTGCTTAAACTTTTCATAAATCTCTGATAAATAAGTTAAAAGTTGCTGTTATTTTATGTTTTTTTAGTAATGTTTTTAATGTTATAGCCGGAAATGTTTGCAAGGAATTCACTAATATGTGTTTTTAAATTCTTATAAATTTTCAACAGACAATTTTGACATTTCCTTTCGATTTCATTGATAAATTAAATGGCAACATTGACACGTAGTACGAGTGATTTATCAATATTATCAGAGTATAATCAGAATATAGAAACAGTATAATCATAGTAATTAATTTTAGTAGTCGAGACAAGCTGACAAGTGGGATAATTCTCAAACTTCCTCATTCATCTTGAGTATGTAGAAACACTCAATTTGTGTCCATCGCACCTATTTGTGTCTACTTGACGTGTACTAGTATTGAGGATGGCTCAATAAGCCAAAACCTGCTCTATGAAATGAAAAATTTACACGGAAATACAAAAAACTTCCTTCCATAACTTAATCCAGACAACGTATTCACAACCATTCTTCCCAATTCCCAATTAATCATTTCGAATAAATTAAGTACTTTCTCCAGAATTAAAAGATAAACAAATAATCGAGCATCGTTCAAATAGTACATCATCCCAAAGGTGGAGGCTGTGTGCTGTGTACACGTAGACTTGACTAGAATGAACGACGTCTTTCATTATAACTCAAATACCTCATATCAATTTTGAATATTGATATTTTACCGAAATACACTTCAGGCGAAAATATTCAAAGTTTGCAACTTTCCATTCAATGAATATGAGGTAAATATTTGAAAATTAGAATGTTATAGGTATCAACTTTTCCAGGAAAGACGCTTTAGCACGCACGATGAAACTCTCGTGACGAATCCGTGCTAAATACAAGCTTAATTGTAATAAATAACGGTTTAATGATAATAGCGGAGTCATGCGATGAAAAGGAGAGTTAACTTTCCTCATTCACTCAACTCAGTACAAATAATATCAATATACGATGAATACCGTCGTTCTGATTTTATTAGTTTGCGGTTCGGTAAGTGAGTGATAAAATATTTGTTCATTCGGGATCAGTAAGGTATATATTTAGGTACGCGACTGCGTCAGCGAAAACTTGCCAACCTTATCCACCCCCAAACCATTCAGTTGGCAAATCAAAGGACCCCCACCACGTACCTTCTCTGGAGACCCGATGGAAAACTCTGGCTCTTTCAGTAACCACTATCACAGAGTTGTGAGTTACCAGGACTCTCGGCATCCCAGGAACATCCAGGAAATTCTAAAATCCATTGGGAAACCAACGGAACTACCTCAAGAATTGAAACAAGTTGCGAATTACGCCAAAGGTTTCATCGACCAGGGTTTACTTCACTTCTACAAACCTGAGGATCCTAGCGATATTAATCTAATGGTTCCGACTGGGTACAGGTTTTCCCCTCCTGTGTGGAAAAATTTTGCCAAAGAAGATATGAGAGTGAAACAAGAGGTAATTTTAAACGAAGCGAATAAAAGGCCAAAGATTAGGCCGATACGGTTTCCTAAACAACAAGAGAACAGAAAAATGATTCCTGGGGGTATTATTAAGAATGGTAACATCGATGTTATTAAAGCAGATTCGTTCGTATTGTAAGACGTAATATCTTTAATTGTTGTTTAAAATATTAAAGTTCCCAACGATCCATAATTAGGTAACTAATTTGTTGTGTTGGATTGCATTAAAGTAACATTTTTTATTATTGGTTATTATTGTTTGAGAATTTCAATAGTGGAATAAATTTTAACGGTTCATTTTTATAATGTCGATACAAGCTCATTAAATTGTATAATAACTCTTCAAAACATTTTATTAGAAATTTTAACCAAACGTAATTCATAAAAGGGAGATGATTTCATATGTTGCTATTATGCGTTGTGTCCTGTAACCTATGTTAAAGGCTGCTGTGGTTGTGTCCCATTCAACTAAACTTTGGGAGTTAAGTTTACCTTGATAACTTAGTCTTTGAAGCAGATGAATTAAATATGTACATGTATATATGTAATGTGTATATATTTAATATATATAAAACAAAAAAAAAAACAGACAAAAAACGTTCAGATTAGGTTTTGGAAGTAACCCTTCTCTGATTTGGGTGTACAATACAAATTTTGGACAGTTCAACAAAACGGTTTTTCTTCAATTTTTTTCATAGATGAAATATTTGGAAGACCATTTTAAAATTTTCCACAAATTTGTATAAAATCTCCTCGGCTTTTCGATAAAGACATTTCCGATTTCCGAAAACGATGATAAGTGGCAAATAAAATCAATTTTTTCATAAATTCTTGTTTTTTAGCATTTCCTGCAAACTGTTTGCTAAACTTAACGTCTTTATTCGATTACTTGCAGTTAGATACATCAAAATTCGTTATAAAAACGGGCCTCCATATAAACAATAGAACTTCTAAGGGATCTCAGCATTTAGGAACGCTTCTTCGTGCGTCCGGCCACTCTCCTTGGCACAGAGTGCACTAAAATAGAAAAAATTGCGCACTAAGGCAAAATAGTGAGAACATGCGGCAATGACTTTTGGCTGTTAAAAAAGCGATGATACCGTGAACAATAAATAAATATAATTTTTTTACCATTGTGGGGCAGTAAATAATGTTTGTAATAATAACAAGAGGTGAGGTATGCTTCGTATTCAAGTATTATTCACACATTATTAAACAATTATTTTTAAAAAACCACCAGATTATGTTTTATCCTTGGTAATAGCAATGACGTTGAAAGTCTAAAATTAAAATGGTAGTCGCCTTTTATCGTGAGTTTTGGAAAAATATGTAGATGGTTGAAAAAATTGTAGTATATTCCTGTTTGGCTATAAAAAATGATATTTTTGAATTTTTTTTAAGTTTCCACTGATTTAACACGGTTAAAAGGTCAATACCATTTTCCTCAATGATTATTCTTCTTTTTATTCTAATGGCCCGTTTATATTGCAGTTTTATTTGTCTCGAATTTGATTTTGTAACAAATTTTTTTATTTTTTTGCTCTGTGTCCGTCGGGAAGTGGGCGGGAGCGCGAATAGCTGCTGGTTGCGGAGATCTCTTTGCAGTCCCAATGTTTTTTAATTTCGACGTACAAAATTGCAGATAAGTCAAACGAAAAGGTCAAGTTTAGAAATAAGTGTGCGGAAAATGTTAGCAATGAAGGGTTTCTCCAAAAATTGACTATTTACAACTTTCTTCTTTCTCGGAAATCGGAAACATTTTTATCGAAAAGACGAGAAATTTTTTAATCATATTTTAGTAGATAGAACAAATTCCCAAAATTCCTAAATTCTCAGAGAAATCCCAGTTCTCTAGGCACAAAAGTAATGATGACATTTTTGTCATTGAGAGTTGTCATTTTTGCACACTTTCATTCTCCATTCACGAGTAATGAAGTAATTATTGAATTTGTAGGCTTCTTTGTATTCTTGGGGCGTATCTATCTGGTGATCAAAAATCGACCGAACTTAGTTTGAATTCACGTTTATTATTTAAAGTCAAAAGTACGTCCGTTTCTTACAGAGTCCGGAAGGCGAGTCCTTTACCCTCTACGAAATACGACAATCGAAAAACGTCCCCTCTCAGGTACCTATTCGCTGCGTACGAGGGTACGAAAAAGGCATTATCTTCGGTAGTCGGTTTCATACATTGTCTATAAACTTAATAATTTTTTCATATTATAGTGAATTTTACACCCGCTATGATCTAAACGCCGTATTTGAATGGTCATATTAGGTGATACGGCATAAATTTGCATTTACAGGTAAGTAGGAACTCCCCAAAGTCTACTCCTCATCACACTAAAACGAATATCTAAGGTTGAATTTTTATGGAGGCATGTTTCGTGCCAAACTAGGGCCCATCTTCAGTTACTGTACCAAAAGTAAGAAAACTGCTATGATAAGAGTATAAATTCAATATAGAGAAAGCTTACCTAATATAATGTAGATATGTGTCATGAAATGTGTGATTAGTCATGAAATAAAAAATAAGACATAAGCTGCCGGTTACATTTAAAAATGATAAATCACCTATTTAAAAAAATGTCAAACCACATCTCCTCTAGGAGGGGCTAGGGGCTACGGAAACGGTTCTAGAAACCGATGGAAAACTCAAGAATGAAAAACAAAAACTAGTTTTTAATATCTACTGGTGTTTTACTACAGTTTGTACACTACAATACTATAGGTGCGTACTACGGTATTCTTTTGAAATTTGACATTTTTCATCAGTACCTAGAACTGTTTTAGTAGCTCCTGGCCTCTCACAATTTAATGTTTTTAAATGTAACTGCCAGTCCACGTTACAAATATATACATTGTATAAGTAAGTTTTTTCTATATCGAATTTATACTCTTGTCGTGGCAGTTTTGTTTCCTATGCTAGTGTTACTGATGATAACTAGTTTGGCACGAAACATGCCTGCATAAAAATTCGACCTATTCCGTCCCATCAGCATCAATTTCCCATCTTAGGGAAACGGGCTTCGTTTGGGAAATTTGCTCTTATTAAATTTTCACCAGGAAAAACCCAATTGAAATGGACAATATTTGATGGGTAGGCAAAACGAGAACAGGAGAAATGACAATACACCATTTCTCTGGTGTGGGTCCTAAGTGGTATCTAAGAATATTGAATATTTGAATAGTTGGCAATGAATAGCTCGGATATGACGTCCGTTATGACTCGTTACATAAAGGCGTGACGTATCTAGTAAAAAGTGAAAATTTCAAAATAAAACACATTTCATACTAGAGTGGTGGATTAGGGTCGAGACAAGACGAGAAATGACTTGGGCACGTCTGGCACTAGTAAACGTCTAAAAATTACTTCATGTCCCGAAAAATATCGAGATTAATGTAGATTTTCCAGAAGTACACAGGTGGTAAAGTAGAGTATCCATAAATTAATCTTAAATCGGTTCCAAATGGTGATGCGACATTCATTTTTATGAAAATTATGATTGAATGTATACTTATTTATCATTTTACATATATTTAACACTTTTGACACTCTTAAGTATACCTATCGGGGCTGCAGCCTGGGGGAGGAGAAAGAAAACTCTTTTTTCTCGTGACACGTTTCGATTATATTCTAGTCATCGTCAGTCACTTTACAATAGAAGAATTGGGGTAGGTATACATACAGTTATTAATATATATGTTATATATATATATATATATAATTGCAAATTATATATGAAAAAAACGTTACATTATAGCTTACCAAATGTGAGGTTTTTTCTTGAAAATCTTTGCATCTATTCGGAAGTAACAATTTCTTGTTTTAGTAGGGAGAACCGTAGGGAGATCGAAATTTGTTTTTTATACATTTTAATGTATCTTTCTTGATAAAGATAAATAAAAATGACACATGGGAGAGGAAATGTAAAAAGGTCGACAGTTATTTGGGAGGCACAAGATCATCAGAAGCGTGGAAACTCATACAAACTTTAAAGACGAATACCATAAACAGAGTGAACTTCCAGCCTATACAGATGAGCGAATGGCGTCAACACTACTCCCAGCAGCTCAAAGAAGACAGCTCACAATACTTGGCAGCCTCTCCAAATATGTACCCAGTTCAAGGCCCACCCCTCGAAATGAACGAAGAGAGAATATGGAGAGTAGTTAAGCTAGTGTACCAGAAGGCATACCTGCGGAACTAATTAATTATGGGACGCAAAAACTCATTAAACACATACAAGAACGAAGAACTATTTTCTAGGTATGTAAATGGGGAAAATATACCTTTAGTGTGGAGAGAGAGGCCTGGATCACCCCTATCCACAAAAAAGGGCGTAGAGATGACTGCTCCAACGATAGGTGTATATCTGTTACCAGCACTATGAGCCGTCTGTATGGGAAAGTTCTCCAAAGTCTATTAGAAGAAGAATACGGACATCAAGAAATCGAAGAACAGGCAGGTTTTCGAGCAGGTCGCTCTTGCATTGACCATATTTTTAGCCTTACCCAACTTAACGAAAAGAAAGTTGCAAGAAATAGAGAGGTATATCTTCTATTTGTGGACCTTACAAAAGCGTATGATACTGTCCCAGTGCAAAAACTGTGGCAAGTAATGGAAAGATCTCGAATAAATAATACCCTAATAACAGCGATAAGGCAACTTTACGACCAATCAACCTCCAAGGTTAAGCTGAAGTGTGAATTATCGGACAGCTTTCCAGTTACCAAAGGCCTGAGACAGGGCTGCTGCTTGTCCCCCACCTTATTTAAGATATACCTCAATGAAGTCCTAAGAAAATGGAGAAGAGCATGCAGCGGAATGGGCATACCCATAAATGAAAGTACAACCATATATACTTTACATTTCGCCGATGATCAATTGGTCGTCGCACAAGATAAAGAGGACTTGGAATTCATGACAAGAAGGCTGTTTAAAAAATATGAGGAATGGGCACTCTCGGTCAATCGATCAAACACAAAATTCCTGTGCATTGGAAACGACAGAGATGATCTACACCCAGAAGAAGACGAAACAGTAGGGGCGTGTACGGAATACCTGTACCTAGGAACAAAGATTGACAGTGGGGGCCGTACAGAGAAAGAGATAGAAGAGAGAATTATAAAAGGGAAGAAAGTGATAGGATGCCTAAACTCCTTCTTATGGTCAAAGTGCATCTCCCGAGAACGAAAACACCTCCTATACAACTCCATATTTGAAAGTATAGTTCTCTATGGCTGTGAAACTTGGCAACTTACGGCAAATTTAGAGCGACGACTGCTTTCCCTAGAGATGGACTTCTGGCGTAGAGCAGCAGGAAAATCAAGAATTGAAAGAGTAACGAACGAAAGAATTAGAGAAATTATGAACGCCCAAACAAATATTATAGAAGAAATCCAACGAAGACAGTTGGTGTGGTACGGACACGTTGAACGGATGGATGACACACGAATCCCCAAGCAAATCCTCAAATGCACACCAACAGAAAGAAGAAAAAAGGGAAGACCTAAGGCGACATGGATGGGAGGAATACAAAAGGCCATGTCGGAACGTAACCTTCAACCAGGAGATTTGGACGACAGAAGAGAATGGAAGCGAGGAATCGGAAGGCGCAGGACGCTATAGGACCGGAGATATATATATATATATATATATACTTGTATGCAGTATCACTCCGCGTCCGGACCAAGAACGTTCTTACCCTGCGTCCGGCGTATATGAGGCGTATATAAACGGTTACGTTGACGGCGTCACTGTGCGTCTTTGACTACAGACAGGTTCACTCAGCGTCGTCTATTTTTAGCACATTTATACATATTTAGGTATATTTAATACGTCACTCAACGTCCTGATGTATTTGACTATCTATGGGTTTACTATGCGTCGTCTATTTTTAGCACATTTATACATATTTAGGTATATTTAAACTGCTAGTCTGCGTCCTATAAAATACGTTTAATGAGTGGCTATTTACCCTGAATGAGACTTTCGGGTTTGGGGCAGAGTACTGCTAAATCGCGAAAAACGATCATTTTTCTGTTTTGATCGGTTAACTGGGTTAACAAACAATGCAACTGCCAGTTAATAACAATGAAACCTAATAATGCCACTTAACTACTTAATTTTCTAGAGGTTAACGGTACTCAAATTTCAATTTATTCTGTATAAAAATTAACTTTAAATTTTCGGTCTAGCAATTTAAATTTTTTTCAAATTCAATAAATAAGCGATCATTTAGTAAAAATTTAATTTTTGGAATAAACTTTTAATTGATAGTGAATAAGTCTTGACGTCGAAAACTAATTAAAGTCCCGTAGGTTCGTAGTTGAGAATCTTATTTGTTTTTAAATAATTAACAATTATGTTGCAAATAGATTTAAACTAATTTGAATTTTATTGCGTTAATTAATGAAGGAATCTTTTTTGTAAAAAACCGCTCGGATTTATTAATGAATGGCAGTTTTACAGGTGATTGGAGAGCGTGAATCGTTTTTAAACTTTTTAGTAGTTTCTTGCATTTTTTGTTACTAGTACTAACGATCAAAACTCGATCACAAAAATCATTTTTCGCAATTCAAGGGTTTCCTTACAACATTTTTTATTCCATTTTTCCCAAGAACCTTTCCCTCGAAGATATAATTAGGTTATTAAAGAAGAATTTTATTATCGATAGTTCCCGATATTTGCCCCTCTAGACCAGGGAAATCAGATATTCCCGCTTTTCCCGCCCGAGAAGCCCGCTGAGTCCATCTAAGATTTTTTGTGTTAATTAAGTTATTGCTAATAAATGGCAAAAAGAATGATTTGTTACTTTATTTTAATCATACGTGAAATTGCTGCATGTAATTAAAAAAAAGGCAATCTAGTAGAGCATAAAAAAACCTTCAAATTGAGCTATGGTACATGTTTTTTACTGTATTTGTTGCTTAATTATACAATGAAAATGAAAAAAAGACGGAATTCCTAAATTATTTATTACTATTGCAAAAAGGGCTCAGTAGTTTTAATTTTTTGTGAAAAGTAGGGTATTGTGTTGCTAAAGTTTCCATAAAAATTTCAAAGCGATTCACCAAATAGGTATTGCAAAATTAATTTGTTTATCCCAGACACTTAAATTTGCACTAAATTTCTACGTAAAAGAATAAAGTTAGGGCAGTTCTAAAGAGTGCTGTTTGAAAAAGAAGACTTGCTCTATCAATATACTATGTTAAAATTCATAAATTGTAATTTTAACAATAATAAAACTTCACTGCAAAAATATTGCATTTCTTAGCTAATAAACAATAAAATTATAATAACTTTTTTGTTTTCAACTCTAGAGAAATGGTTTTCTCTTATCCTAAAGGGTGGTATTCTTACACGATTTTTAAAAAAAGTTGCCCTACGACCAATAGGAACGGAGTTCAGAGACACGTTAGCCCTAAAAAATTAAGTTTTTCATGTTTATATTCAAATTTAGTATAATTTTTTCTTATAGAATATTAACAATGTAGTTTGTATCATGTTTATAAACATTAAGAAACAAAATAATGCCATTTTGCAGTTCAGATGTTTAACTTTCAGTACAAAAATTTTCAAATCGATTCCATTAAAATTGAGCTGTTGGCAAAGCTTTATTTACGAAGGGTTTTTTCAAGCCAGCCAGAGCGTGCACTGTGGATGCTCAAATTGAAGTAAAGTTGCATCATCAAACTGATGGAGTTTGTTATATCTCAGAAACTAATTAACATAAATTGGTGTTTTTCTCAACATGTATTAGCTTTTCGGGTACATCAAGAATATGCAATTTGTTATTGGTTAATTGTAGAAATAATCATGATATAATCATTTGTCTAAAAACTTTTTTTAAACCGTTAAATATTGATTCAAAAATTTGAAAAAATTATGGTGTTATTTCAACACATGAAGAAAGAAAGTCCCGTTGGGAAAAAGATTTTAATGCTTTTTTCAAAAAGCTCACCTATTGTTAATTACCTATTTTTTTTTTGCACCCACGGCTACATTGAAAGCTGGATAATTCTTGGTAATCACCGTAAAAATTTTTCGCCTATTGGAGTCCTTTCTATGAGTGTACTCAATAAGATGATGTCATAAAGTTGTTTAAATTTTGTTTATTTGGTTTATAACGAATTTTCTAACTTAACAAAAAATGAAAAATCCTACAATAATTGTTTTGTTAAAATTTTTTTTCCTCACATATTGTGGTATACTTGTTGTTTTTATATTTTAAATAGGAATTAATTATTGCGGGTAATTTCTTTTATCGATATTTGTTTATAAATTGTTTATCAACAAATGGTTTTATTGGTTTGGAAAAAGTTTTTTTACCATTCTTTGTTTAGGATCAATGACGATTTTTAAATTTTCATTAAACAATTTTTTTATTGTTCATAATCGTTTTTTACATTTGCATTACTTAAATCATTAGTTGAAAAATAATTTTGTCTTTAAAAATCATTATAAATGGCTCTTAATAGAATGTAAAAAATAATAATTTTTTCATTAATAATTTCATTAATTATTTAGTTAACAATGTGTTATGAATAATATTTGAGTGTCCCAATAATTTTTTTCTAATACAACTAAAAATTGCAAAACCAACATATTCAACAAAGGTGAGAAAAAAGTTTCTGTAATTTTAACTGAATTTTCAAAATAACACGATATTAAAAGTGACGCGTCTACTTGACTTATTAAGCAATAAACGCTCGTAACTTTTGAATTATTAACGATAAGACAGTGGACATTCAGGATGATTTTTGAGAGCATTCGTTGATATTTGACATAAAATTTACAAGTCTCTATCTACAATGGCTCTTTGTTTACCCTCGTTTGTTTTTAAAATAACCTTCTATTTGCATCATTCATTGCTTAAATTTTTTTAAACTGTTGAAGTTACGATTACTTTCATGCAGAACAATTTGATACGCTTATATCTGGGCAATTACATAGATTGTTAATTTAGTCTTTAGCATTAATTTTTAAGATTTTTATTATAAACAAATGCGTGTAAACAATGTACCATTCTACATACAGACTTGGGGTAAATTTTATGTTAAAGATCAAATAATGCTCTCTAAACTAATCCTGAATGTCCATTTTTGTAACTTTAATTATTTAAAAGTTATGAGCGTTTATTGCTTAACATTAATATCCTGTTATTTTAAAAATTCAATATTACAGAATAGTTATTTTTGTACCAAGGGCATGATGAAAGTGTTGTTGATCGAGGACAACCACAGTTCAAAAGGACGAGGGCCGATAGGTCTCGAGACCTTTTTAAACTGTGGTTTCCCGAGATCAATAACACCCAATTATGCCCTAGGTGCATACGTTTTATTTCTCACTTGCAAATAATCGGTTGTATATGTTAAAAACCGAAATCACGTCTACGTTGTCATGTATGACATGTATGTCAAAATGACGATGAAGTGCATCTATGGTGAGGTTATTGAAAAAAAAAAACTCGTAAAGCGTATTTATGGTGATATGTGTCAGATTCTGGACCAAATGATAAAAATCATGTCAAAATGACGTTTTTTGACGTTCTAGTTCGCCCCAGAGGGGCGTTCTTTTCCGCCCTAGAGTCGAACGTCATTATGTACCGCGTATAACAGACATAAACAACCGATTATGTGTAAGTGGAAAATAAAAAAAATCTCAGCTTTTTCTCAGTTGAATATGATTGTTTTTGTAATTTTTAGTAGTATAAGAAAAATATTATTAGGACACTTAAAAGTTATTTATAACAAATTGGTAACTAAATAAAGAGTGAAATTATTGATGAAAAAAATTATTATTTTTTACTCTATTAAGAGCCATTTATAATGATATTTAAAGACAAAATTATTTTCAACTAATGATTTTAATAATGCGGGAAAAGCGGGAAAATCTTATTTCCCTGGTCTAAAGGGGCAAATATCGGGAACTATCGATAATTCATCTTTAATACCTTACTTATATCTTTGAGGGAAAGGTTCTTGGGAAAAATGGAAGAAAAAAATTTGTAAGGAATTCCTTGAACTGCGAAAAATGTTTTTAGTGTGTTTATCGAGTTTTGATCGTTAGTAATACTAGTAACAAAAACTGCACAAACTACTAAAAATTTAAAAAAATTCAAGATTTCTAATCACCTGTAACACTGCCATTCATTAATAAATCCGCGCGGTTTTTACAAAATGATTCCTTTATTAATTAACGTAATGAATTACAAAGCATATTAAAACTATTTGCTACGTAATTGTTAATTATTTAAAAATAAATAAAATTCTCAACTACGAACCTACCAGACTTTAATTAGTATTCCACATCAAGATTTATTCAGAATCAATTAAAAGTTTATCCGCACAAAGGTAAGTTGCCAAAAATTTAATTTTTGGAAAATGAATTAAACTGAATTATCGCCTATTTAATGAATTTGAATTTTTTTAAATCGCTAGCCCGAAAATTTAAAAGTTAATTGTTATACAGAAAAAAATTTAATTTGAGTACTGTCGACCAGAAGAAAATGAAGTTGTTAAGTGGCATTATTAGGTTACATCATTATTAACTGGCAGTAGCATTGTTTATACGTTAACTCGGTTAACCAACAAAACAGAAAAATAATTGTTTTCCGCCACTTAGCAGTACTCTGCTCCAAACCCGAAAGTCTCATTCACAGTAAATAGCCAATCATTAAACATATTTTATAGGACGCAGAGTGGCACTTTAAATATACCTAAATATGTATAAATGTGCTATAAATAGACGACGCTGAGTGAACCGTTTCACTATTCGCAGTATACAATCGGACGCTAAGTGATCCACCATAACGATTTATATATTCGGACGCTTGGTAAGCCTACGCCATATAACTATTGAATACACGTATATAATTCGACGCCGACAACGCTACGCTTGGTGAAAGTCTGAACTACGATTTTATACAGGGATCATTTTTAGGTGTCAGAGCACCTCCGGCTTTTTTTTGCTCCATGGTAATCTAACCATCCTAGGGATCACATAGACAAATTTTTAGGGTAGGGTTACTGAGCGTCCGTATATCCGGACGCTCAGTGACACTGGACGCAGCGTGAACCTAAGATTTAACATGGGCGGACGCACAGTTGTACCATATAGATATATATATATATATATATATATATATATATATATATATATATAAGGCAGGACGACAAGATGAGGACTATAGAATCGACTAAAAATATTCGTTAGGATGAATTTCTAGATGAACCACGTTTAGTCGTAGACATAATACGTATAGACTCCGGATCGCAATAAGGCGCGATGTGCCGGATGGGAGCGAGAGGCAAATAAATAAGGCGACTTGTTTCTCACTCTAAAAAACGTCGCAACCATGACGCTCTAACTTCCATAGTCCAGTGGGTTACGTCGCTTACTATTACTTCGGAGGTCGCGGGTTAGAAACTCGACGGAAGCGATTTTTTTTCTCGCCAATGCTACTAATTCCCACTGAATTTACAGGTGCAGCCTTAATAGACAATTATGAAGTTAATACCGCAAAAATGCTTTGTAAAGCTGTTTGTAAAACTGCAAAGTAGCATTGGCGAGAAAGAAAAAAATTCGTTTCCGTCGAGTTTCGAACCCGCGACCTCCGAAATAAAAGTAAGGGACGTAACCCACTGGGCTATAGAGGTTAGAGCGTCATAGTTACGACGTTTTTTTAGAGTGAGAAACAAGTCACCTTATTTATTTGCCTCTCGCTCCCATCCGGCACATCGCGCCTTATTGCGATCCGTAGTCTATACGTATTATGTCTATGTGTTTATATAGTGAAGGAAATTTCTTTGTGTTCCGTGCTGTGTTGCTTCACGTGTTATTCACATAACCTCAAAAGGGACAACATTCCAGTTGTTGGTGATATATTATTATAAGAACTATGGGCGTTACCATCCATTCTGGAGAGGTTTTGTATGTTCTGTCTTGCCACGACAGACTATCAGTCACACTACAATAAAGAAAAATTGGGATATACATACAGTTATTTATATAATATACAAGCCGTACCCGGCATGCGTTGCAATGCCGCGTAAAGTTTAAAAAAAAAGAAAGATAAATAAAAATTATAGATTACTCCGTGAACTTGGTATCACCTACATATATTTTTGAAAAATATGGTCAAAACCTAATACAAAATTGTTATCTACATTAAATTAAATGCAACATAGTTATACATATAATCAATTTAAGGCTTTCTGGTGTACTACATTTTTTGTCCTTTTGGCGGTGCGTAAATATATAAAGGTGATGGTTTTGAGACTCTCGAACAAGCGACGTATAATTACCCATGCGCGAAACAGAGGGAAATTCCAAGTTGATTACGCAAACTGTCCTTGTATCTTTAATTGTATATTATCTTTTTACATTTTTAATAAATAATTTATCAAAAACTACCTTGAAAGTCTTGAAACTGGTAATGACATTTTCCTGTACAATATGCACCAATCGACGTCCTTTGAAAGCAATTAGTATAATTTTGGATGTTGCTCAAGAACTGTTTAGAGTCATTTCCCACCCCAGAAACTAATGAGAGTAATGGATCTGGTGGTGGGAACAATTATGGCAATTTTACTTTACCACCAGCACAACAAATCCAGTAGATTCATAGCTGTATTTTAACGCTTTACAATATTGACAAATGATTGTCATTTCTTCAATCGTTACGGATTGGTCGGCACAATAATCTATTTTCGGGTCGTAGTGGAATACTACTCGTTCCAGGTTTACAGGAACACTGCGTCTGCGGAATAGTTCTATTTCGCTGTGTCATGCTCGCTGCTGTTGTGTTTGATGTGCCCGAACTCGTTCCATTCTAAGCCTATCTACTTCATAATAATTATTCACTGTTCAACGCAATTCTGTCATACCAATACGAATGTTATCATTATCTGTCTCTCGCTGGTCGTCAGTGCCATTTGCACGTGAGGTAGCTCGTCGCACATTTGATCGACTTCGACGACCTAAGCCAGATCGTCTTCTCCTTGGCATTTTAAAATCAATAAAGTTCTCGCGCACTGTCAAACTGATGTTAGATTTTAATAATCGTCTTGATATTTATTTATTTGACAACCAACTCACACTATACTTTCATTTGTTTGATTGGTTGCCTTGGCGATTTGTACCCAAAATTACAAAACTTGCCTCTTTTAGTATTTCCGTTACTAATTATTTATGTTTCTCGCCGCTTAAACCTTCCCTGAACTTCCACAAATATTTCAAGATCAAAATAACAAAATCGGTCCAACCATTCTCGAGTTTTAGCGAGACAAACGAATAGCAATTCATATTTATATATATAGAAATAACTGTATGTATATCCCAAACTCAAACTCTACTTTATTGTAGTGTGACTGATGAAGATTAGAATATAATCGAAACGTTTCACAAAAAAAAATGTTTTATTTCTCCACCCCCAGACTGCAGCCCCGATATACTTAAAACTTATAAAAGTATAAATATATAAAACCAGTTCGGTAATATATATATATATATATATATATATATATATATATATATATATATATTATACAAATGTTATTTGTGACCTGGTTTTGACAAGGTGGACATACTAAATAAAATTGCATGTAGAATATATCTTCTCCCTGCAGTGTTGTCTATTTTAAATACAACATTTTAACCAAACACAGGAGGAGGGTAACTGATAAAAATATGAATATATTTTTTACACAAATGTTAATTGGGGCATGGCTTCTGAACAAAGTGCACTGTACTACATGTAGCATCGCCGAGGTGGCCACTAACAACCATTAGACGAGTAAATCAATGCCCAAATAAATTAATAGTATTGTAATAAATAATAAATGGTAAATAAACGAAATAGTGACAATGAGAACTGGTAGACATAATCAACTGATTCCACGTAAAACATTACAAGACATTTTAGCCGTATTCAATGTTTTTATTATATGATTAATGCATTGACGTGTACGGTTACATTGGATAATTCATGATGCCTCCAAACATAATGAAAGGTTTGACAACTATTTGATGATTTCGTATGCTGTTTAATTTTCAACTTCATGAAAACAAATGATGGATAATTCACCGCATTTTATATATCTACTGAATGTATGGATAGAAATAGTCGAGCCACCAATTATTGTTAATCCGATAGTTGTGGTACCTTCGTTACTACTAATCAATTCGTGAACTCGTGAACCCTATCGATTGTACGAGTGTGGAAGGCTACGGAGCGTATCATTTGGCGACAATTACTTTTAAGGATAATTCGCGCTTACCTTGGAGAAGTATCTAATTCTGAATAGGAAGATCTCGTCTTCTAGGTCCAGTGCGATGACGAAAGGCGGTGAAGCGACGTTGTTGAGTCCCTTCAGTGCGAAAAGCAGCAAAACGCAGACGACCGTCAACCACATACTCGTCGAGCTTCCTTCCATTATTGCGCTTCCCGTTTCGGACAGCTGTACTTCGCAGAACTGATCCATGATCATCCAGCCACATCTACACTGGAGGATAGAGACGCAGGCAAATATGAGGGTGTAGCATTTGACGACGATGAAGTTAAGGATTTGTAGAAACCAGTTCCTATACTTTTTCTCGATTATGAGGTAGTGAAAGACATTTTGGCACAACGCGAAGACCAGATGGGCGAAGTCGGCCCAGAGGAAGCCCTCAAGGGCGGGGAAGTAGTTTTCGTAGATGTCCATCAGTTGGTAAATGCCCCGCCAGTTGCCGACGACCATCGGAGTAACCAAGAACAAAGATATGAGTATATCTAACGTGTTCAGGATGCGTTTCTTCGACTTGGAGATCTTTTTCTGGTTCAACGATATGGGAGACTGACCAAAGATACTCAATCTACTCTCCTCCTTTTCCTCTACGTTGTAGAACTCCTCTGGAGCCAATTGGGTGTAGACATAGTTCTGCAAATCCATCTCGTTTCTATACAGTTTCGAATAAAATAAATGAAGAATTGAAGATAATCTATCCTGCAATCTGTTATTTGAGGAAACTATTACTCATTCTCCGTTTGTTTCGGTTTTATTTGGAACTGTTCATGTTATTGCGTGTTACTGATAGCACTTACCGCGAAGGGTCGATTATATATACGCCAGTAAACAGTGACGGAGAGCGCTGATAATTGTCTTCTGTGACTTTATCTTGAACGATCGGATTCGAAAATCGGATAAATCGGGGGCGTTCATTTCCATGAGATAACCGTAGAGGAGATCGACCGAGTGACTTGTCGATTTTTTCTCCGGTAAGAGATTATAAATACAATAGCTTTAAGATTTAGGTCAAGAGGAAAGAACTGTGTGCAAACAAGTTTGATGTTTCAGTTTGACTTTAATGTCCAGTAACTGGTTAGATTGTTTCGAAATTTTGAAAATTCGAAATTATTTCAAAGAATGCACTAAAATGTATAACTTTTCAGTAGTGGTAACCGATATCCCAACCAATATTTGTTATAATACCGTTTTATGTATTATAAACACAGGTAGGCGTTTTGGCAAAAAATTGGAAAAATGTTTTGTGAACGTGATCAATGGTTTGATTTTTGCTCACTGTTGTTTGACATTTTTTGGAAATGCTTTCTACAGCCTTTTGTAGGTTTGTCTGTGGTATATCTCCTGGAATTAGAATAAAAGTGTAGAAAGTTATACTTTCGGAGTTACAGCACATTTAGTAACTCCATTACATACGAATATTTTGGGAAGACCACAGAATAGTGTAATTTTTTAACATTTTTTTGAAAGTCATGATTGTGGGCGTTTAATCAGGACTTTATGTCCTATCTTTCAAAGTCGTAGTAAACAACATTTTACCGATATAAGCGTAAGAGTAAGCGTATAAAAATGGTGGATTCGCCTTATGCATCCGCCACAATAGCGATTGCCTTCACATTGCCTTTACAACTTACTCAGTAGTTCAGTGTACATTTCGTAGACCGTGATATGGAGACTACTTTGGACGTTTTATATTTATCTTTTACGTGGTCATTCCTATTTCTACCCATATCTTTGGAATTTTGGTTGGATTGAATTTTCTGCCTTCATGCAGTCTCTGAGATCCAATTTTGTACAATATGTCTGTTTCATTGTATAAGTATAAGTCAAGCAGCTCCGCATTCGTTCCGATTCTTCATTTCTCCATATTAGGTATTGTGTATTTTCAATATCTTTTTCACCCTTTTTCATTTAATGTAAGACCTTGATTATCTGATTAAGAGGTACATTCTCCATAGTAATTTGTTCAGTGCACAGATACATCTACCATTAAACATCATTACTTACTCCCAAAATTTAGTTTTCATTCATTATTTTAGCTCCTAGATAAGAATCTACTAACTCTTTTACAATTCTCCCATTGACAGATTTTAACCTACTCTGCCTCGCATCAGGGCCGTAACTAGGCATAGGCTGACTAGGCCCTTGCCTAGGGGCGCAAGGCGCCGAAGGGCACCGAGCGCCAAACTCGCTAACAAAGAAACTATTAGGGGGCGCCAAAATTCGAGCTGCCTTTAGTAAATTTTTGTCTAGTTACGGCTCTGCCTCGCATCACTAGTGCTTATATCACTGGTATCACCAATATCTTGTAACGTATATATTTTTGTTTTGCAGTCACGTACGTTTAATTCGCCTTTTCTGGTCTATATATTTAGTTTATATTATCAAGTTTGCAACATGATTTTTCGACCAATGTATAATTTTATCGACTGTATCGATCTCAAAGAATCTCTTATTCACTTCTTCGCTTTTCATAAATACATACTGTATAATGATAAATACACATCACTTAAGAAAAGTTTTTAAACCAAACATTGTTTATATGTAAGTAATAATGATGTTGGAAATAATTCGGTTTTATTGAAATAAATCGCCTCTTAAATAGAAAAAGATGAGTAGTGGATTTCCAAGGCTCAATAGATGAAGTGAAATTTTGCAACAAATTCGTTTATTTCGAACAGAGAATTTTATTAAAACAATTATTATATGTAGAAGGAATTATAACTTCGTTCTTTCTTCTTTGATTCGCACTTTCAACTTTTTAACTTTGATTAATACACGGTGTATTAAGCGAGGAACCAAATTTTTAAATTATCTCACTTTTAGATAAACCCGAATTGGAAACTTTTTCCGTAACGAACCTAGCTTTGGAGTTACATTTTCCTATTAGAGAAATTAAAATAAATTTTTACTGTTTACTGAAAATGCATTCATTAGTGTTTTCTTAAATCTAAAATGTAACATGTAAAATGAAAAAGGTGTTACTTTCAGGGGTGAGTTTTTCGAAGAAGGGTGCGAGCATAAAAATCGCGACTAGGATATTTTGAGAGCACATAATTATTGCCATGTTTTAGTATAGGTTATATACTAAATTATATATATAAATTTTAGGTATAATTTAGGTATAGGTATAAATTTTCGGGTTCGTTCATTATAGAATTCACCTCATGGGGCTTTCGTTGTCAGCGGTTCGTTTTCAAAGAAGGGGTTGATTTGTCAAGTTCGCTTCAGGGTAATTGAAAAGCACATAAATAGCACATAATTATAGCGTTTACCAGACTTTGTTTCCCACTTTTGCAAATGGGTGGGTGCTAGCTTGATATCAAGTCAGCACCCCCACGGTTCAAATTTGTGTTTTTTTTTTCAAAGATCCCTTTGAGCACAAAAATTTCCATTGCTGCACATAATTAGCACATAAAGAGCACATAATTCCTGCGCAATCAAAGTTTCGATTCCGTGGTGTTGGGGGTGCCAACTTGACAGACCTGCTTTAAGGGAATTTTGAAATGTCACTTCCCCCGTATCTTGTAGCGACAAGTTTTCATATACAGGGGCATCAAGGGTTTGAATAGCTATTTTTCTCATACACGATTGAAACATTGTACTTTTTGCACAATCCGGTTGAAAACGTGTCAAGTTTATAAAGCTGCACCTCGCGGAAAGTGACGAATTGTCGGCCGATTAGCTCCGAGCTCGTCAGCGGGCCGGAATGTGCTTTAGCGGGCGGGAATGTACAGCCTGGCTGTACATTCCCGCGAAATGAGATGAGCGAAATATTACGAACTGTGATTTAATAACTGATATCTAAAAATCACGGATAACGACTGCTACCAAATGTGGCACAAACACGTGACGTGATCATAGTTCACAGCCGAGCCGTTTTTCGTATTTTTCTGCCTGGTGAAAACGATTGCTCTATGGGGGCAACACACAATACACATATCAGTACAAAGCGTTGTTATAGGATAAGTATTTTAATATTAAAACTTAGTTTTAATATTAAGTTTCCCGTTATTTGCTTATTAGCGGGTTGAGCAAAAAGTACTGTGTTCACCACGAGCGGAAACGAACATTTCAACTGGTGCGGAAGTGACTCTCGCTTCGCTTGGGCCACAAACCCCGCCCTCGTTGATATTGTAACGTTTATTTTATAATTTATTTACATTCATTGAACACTAATTTATTTAACACACTTAACTATTTGTTCACTAGACTAGACACTATTTAATTTATTTGTACTGCTCAGCATTCGGATCGTATGTCGCGTTCACGTCTGCTTCTCTACTTCTAACTAACTCCCTCGATCACAAGCCCCCTTATATATAGACCCCAACCATGATCGAGATGGTTCTCGTACCTTCTAGAACGCCTACGCAGGAAATGTTCATAAGGTCACCAATTTACTTTCCGTAAACAACAATCCCGGAGAATTCATGCAGCTGTTTTTTAAGCGTCGCAGTAATTCTTTTGAAGTAGTAAACATGTGTCGCTTTGTTTACTTCTCGCATTACGATATGTTCGTTTTTCCGCCCTTGATAAACAATGTACTATTCGAGAGTGTGAAATGTGCAATTCTAATATACTTGTGTGAAAAGTAATTTACTTCTTGCACTAGTGCGAAAAGAAAATAGATACCTACCTACCTAACTACATAAACGATTTTTTTTTGTTTTTTTCACGAAACAAACTTTCATTACCTTGGTTACAGTGATTTCTAAGATAGTTGGATTGTAACTTTGAATAATTCAGAATCTAACGTATTTTAGATATTTTTCGAAATTAATTATTTGTAAATGAGAAAAAAATCTTGTATGATACTGTAACGAAACGGCTCGCCGCGGCATAAATACGCCGGGAGCTACACAAGTTCGCCGAATTGCGATCCCGGGAAGGACGGCTCGAGAAGCTTCGATGCGATAACAAGTTCCGCGAATTCTAGAATGATCTCCAGAAACTGCGGGAATATTCCGGCAAACGTCTAGAAGGCTTCTACCTGCCATAAAAAGGGAATGTCGGACCCGAGGGAGGCCAGTCGAAGAACCGGTGCGTTAACATTCGAGCGAGAGATCGTCTGTGGGTTGTACAGCCAAACTCGATCTCCCATTTGGTAGCCACCCTCTTTAGCGTTGATGTCGTAACGCTCTTTGATGCGATCACTGGCGATATTTAGTTGGTACCGGACTTGATCGTGAATCTCGTTCATCCTTTGCCGCATCCGGGAGACGTAATCTTCCCCCGAAACGTCCTCGTCCGGTCTAGCGCCAAAGATTAGATCACAGGGCAGTTTAAGTTCTCGCCCGAACAGGACTTTGGCTGGAGTTTGTCCTGTCGACTCATGAACGGCCGAGCGGTAGGCCATCAGGAAGAACGGCACGTGTTCGTCCCAGTCTCGTTGATGTGACGAGACCATTTTCGCCAGATAGCGGTTGAGGGTGCGATTCATCCGTTCTACCATGCCTTCAGACTGAGGGTGAAGGGCCGTGGTTCTTGTTTTCCGTACCCCAAACTTCTCACATATCTTCCGGAATAGGCCACTCTCAAAGTTTCTTCCTTGATCCGAGTGTAATTCCATGGGTACTCCAAACCGGCAGATCAGCTCCTTCACGAGCACATCGGTCACTGTCTCTGCCTCCTGATTACGGAGAGCGTACGCTTCTACCCACTTCGTAAGATAGTCCATTACGACCAGGATGTATTTATTCCCCATTTGGGTCTCAGGAAAGGGTCCTGCTATATCAATAGCGATCCTTTCGAAGGGGCTTCCGACGTTATATTGTTTCATGTGAGCTTTCGGTCGTCTTTGTGGCCCATTACTTGCAAAGCATGTAGTACATTTCTTGCACCAGTCCTTCACGTCGTCTGAACAATTGATCCAGTAGAATCGCTCCCGTACCTTCTGCAGCGTTTTCTTGATCCCTAAATGTCCACCAGACGATTCGTCGTGAAGGTACCGCAAGACCTCCGGGATTTTACTGGAGGGAATTACCAACTGCCGTCATTCCTCCGTCCCGTCTTGGCTCTCCAGTACGCGTTTTAGTAGTCCATCCTCAACCACTAACGAGTCCCACTGTGCCCAATAGCTCTTGAGTTTTGACGAGCCAAGTGATACCTTTTGCCACTCAGGACGCTCTCCTCCCTCTTTCCACACCAGGATTTCTGTGAGAACCGGGTCTTTTCCTTGCTCTTGTCGTAACGAGGATGGTGTCCATTCCTCGGCGACCACGGTCGTTCGATAGACTTTCTCGGACATTTCCTCAGCTATATGACAATGAGGACACTCATCAGGGCATGGTCTTCTCGAGAGTGCGTCTGCGTTTCCATGACTCTGTCCTGGCCGATGTTCTATGACAAAGTCATACTCCTGGAGCCTCTCGATCCAGCGAGCGATCTGTCCTTCGGGATTCTTAAACTGGAGGAGCCATTTAAGAGCAGCATGATCGGTCCGGATCAAAAACCTCCTTCCACACAAATATTTATGGAAGTGCTCGATGGACTTGACGATGGCCAATAATTCACGTTGGGTGACGCAGTAATTCCTTTCTGGTTTGGAGAGTACCTTGCTGAAGTATCCAAGGACACGTTCTTGTCCCTCCTGACGCTGCGACAGAACACTTCCAATTCCCACATTGCTCGCGTCGGTGTCCAGGATGAACTGTCCTTCTGGCAGAGGAAAACTCAGCACTGGGGCACTGGTCAACTTCCTCTTCAGCTCGTCGAAGGCAGACTGGCATTCCTTATCCCAACAGAAGTTTCGTCCTTCTTCCGTGAGCCTTGTCAACGGCTTAGCGACGTCGGAGAACATCCGGACATAGCGTCGGTAGTACGTGCAGAGTCCTAGAAAACTCCTATCTGCCGGTATTGGCCACTCCTTCACCGTACTTGTCTTGTTCGGATCAACGGCGACGCCCTCTCTGCTCACTACGTGCCCTAAGTAAGAGACCTTCCTTCTGAAGAGCTGACATTTCTTCGGGTTCAGTTTCAGCCCCGCACCTCGCAGTCTCTGGAAGACGTCCTCTAAGTTTTTCAGATGTACTTCGAAGGTCTTGCCCATCACGATGACATCGTCCAAATAGACTAGGCACGTTTTCTACGTCAAACCCATTAGCACGCTCTCCATCAGCCTCTCAAACGTCGCTGGGGCATTACAAAGTCCGAATGGCATGACTGTAAAATGCCACAGGCCGTTACCGAAGGTAAATGCCGTCTTTTCCTTATCGGCAGGGTCCATTTCAACTTCCCATTAGCCGCTTTTTAAATCCAAGGTCGAAAATATCGTGGATCCAGCAAGGGTATCGAGTGTGTCGTCGATACGTGGTAGCGGGTAGCTGTCCTTTTTGGTGACACTGTTCACCTGCCGGTAGTCTACACAGAATCGAGTAGTCCCATCCTTTTTCTTCACCAGTACTACCGGCGAGGCCCATGGACTGCTTGACGGCTCGATGACCCCGTCCCGCTCTAGGTCCCTGATGATTTTCTCGGCTTCTTCCCTTTTGGCCAAGGGTAGTCGTATTGCTGTTTGTCGAATCGGTCGTGTCTCGCCCGTGTCAATTTTATGTGTCACGACCTTGGTCTTTCCCAGCTTTCCATTCTCGGTGGTAAATATGTCCTGGTAGTTATTTATTAATCCATTGGCCTTTTGGTTCTGTATGGGTGAGAGAAACGCACTGGTCTGGGAAAGAATTTGTTTCAAGTCCTGCGGAGTGTGTCTGGACCTTTCTTCCTCACTAACGCCCCTGACGATGGCCGAAGCAGCTATACATGTGCCCAGCTTCGTACCCTTCTTGATGGTGACCGGGTACTGATTGATGTTGAGTAGCCGCACAGGCACTTCACTTGAGAGAGTAACGAGCGCCTTTCCTACCAGTACCCCCCGAACCAGTCGATTGTCATCGTTTTCTGGTTCGATCACGGCTGGAATTCCCTCTTCCACCTCACCCCTCAGACAGGTAGAGGTGATGGTTTCGCTTCGTTCCGGGAGAATCACATCTTCTGCCATTATTACGTCTAACACAAAGTTGTCACGATTGTGTAGCCGTAATTCTTCTTGACCGATCCTCAATACGCGGTGTCCGAAATCCAACTGGAATCCATGATTCCTCATGACGTCCATCCCCAGTATGACGTCTTCCTCAATTTCGGCTATGAGAACAGGATGGTCAAACTTTACTCGTCCCAACGTCATGCTAACCGTCGCTTCACCGTGTATTACTGCCTTCTCCCCAGTGGAAGTTCTCAATTGCCACCTACTTAGCCTAATCTTCCTACGGTCCCTCACAACTTCCGGGCGTACGATCGTCTTCGTAGCTCCCGTGTCCACAAGCATGGCGTGGGATCTCCCGTCGATAGTGCCATCGACGTACGCGCTCCCCAATTGGTGGGAAAACGAGGCTATACTGGCCCGGGGATTTCCACTGCTACGGGTCGACGTCCCCTCCCTTTTATCGACCCGCATTAGTTTTTCCGGGGCCTTTGCCGGCACCGCTGTTTTGGGCCGCGTCTTCTGTGCTGACAGCAACTCCATGATCTGCTGGACGGCCTTCTCCACGAGTTTTTCTGTGCCTACCTCCTCGGTAACAGCTCGAGCACAACCGTGAATGCGGGAGGCTGTAACGGTTACTTTTTTAGTACGGCTCTGGACGCCGGAAATCGCTCGTTTATAGGCAAGTAAATGATGCGGAGCTAATTACTCGTCCCCGCGATAACGGATCAACTCCGAATTTCACCTTGAGTTAGCCTCGGAATGAACCTTTATAGAGACACTAAAATCAAAGTTGGGGATGGGAAACTATTGGAGATATTCCCGTGTAAAGATAATGTTAATTATTCCCCCCTCGCGGTAAAGGGCGAAGAGCCTAAGTCAACATTACATTCCGAAAATATGCGACCACGAGCGTAGAGCGTGATATGGTGTGATAGGTGGGGAACCAATGAGAGCGCCGTACCACGCGTAGGCAACGGTAGAGATGGTAAATTTTGAGAGAAGGGACGAGCAGAAAGGACCAAGCTGTCAGCGCCGAACCACGTTCAATTTAGCCGGAATTTGAGGTTAACTTGAAAGTTGGTAGCTTGGCACTGGGTGAAGGTCATCTGATTTAGAGGTTAATGTTTGAAGTGAAGTAAACAAGAAGTCTGCGTACTTCTATTGATCAGTTGCCTAGTAAATTTGTATAGTGAAGTGTAGACCAGTGAATAGGGAAACACGAACGTGCTTGAACGGCGTTCCTTGGATCATCAACTTCCGACTTCAGCGTCAAAGCCTTTACGACCTGCAGTGTGGCTATATCCGACAACGAACGTGGCCAGTCAACAGGACCCCCTACGCACGAGGGCGATAGAGCCTGCGTGAGTGCGCCTCTCTTCGACAAGCCGATAAACCCTGATCAGGTATCGTTTTTTATATTGGTCGACCAATTTATAGTGACACTTATAAGTGAAGTATCTGTACATTTGATTTGTTGCATCTTCTGAAGGACTGTTAGTAACACTATTTTCTTTTGCTTGTTTACGTTGCCCACAGTTAACCGTAAACCGTTGTTCGGTAGGCGTTCCCTGTAGAGAACAGTTAACTCAGGGTAACGTAACATTAGGGTTATGTTAGCGAAGCGACCATAACAATTACGAAGTCAATTTGGATAAGGTCATAGACATTATTTTCGCTGGTTAGTCTAGTGTATTGTTGGTTGCCTCCTTATAGGCGTAAGTGAATTTATGGTATACCGAATTTATTAATGCGGCTTATTTCTTCTGTTAATGTGTTGATCGAAAATGTATGTATAACCTATAACTGGAATTAAATCTCAGTGTAACCATCATCATTCGTTTGAACGTTAATTGAATTCTCCCCACGACCCAGGAATTGATAAATCAAACAAAGGGAACTCATTGCACGCAGAGCTAGTCGTGGCAATTGTTCGTTCTCTTTTAAATAATTCAACAATATAAAATTATAATTACTAAAGAGAGCGTTACAAATTGGCGCACAACGTCTGGGGCTCGTGAAGAGAATAATAGATGTTGGTTGAGAGATTTAGTTTCTTTGTAAACTTTGATAAGATTTGTTATATATTGGTGGTTTTGTAAACTCGTCTCTCCTTCAAAATGGAACCAAAAATGCAAGTGGGTGATTTGTTAAAAGAAATGTTGATATTTGAACTAAAAAGTAGAGGTATTCCGGTGGATGATTCGAAAACGGTGGATTGTTTGAGAAGTGTGCTACGACAAGTAGTTTTTATGGACGGTAAATCGGGTAGTGAAATAGAAATGGAACTTATTTTTGATTCCGAAAAGACTATCATTAGCAAATATATAACGGAAATTAAGGAATCACTGAAGAGTAACAATGAGGCTGAACATTCCCGGGCGCAATCGAGATTATTTCACTTGAATTATCGACTCAATTATATTTTGAATACGGATGTGACTGAAGAACAACGTAAAGAACTAGTCAACTTGTTAGTAGAAACCTTGTACTTATTAGATCAATTTAGACTAGAGACGGTAGAACGAACTCAGGTTGAATCAAGGGTAAATACAGAGACGAATGTCACAGCTAGTATTCCTTTAACTAGGACTCGTGTAGAGAAATGGGGAATAACGTTTAATGGGGAAAAGACTTGCTCAGTGTATAATTTCTTAGAGCGTGTTGAAGAACTTCGACTCGCTCGTGGTTTGACGGAGGGTGAACTATTCGCTTCAACCATCGACCTGTTCTCAGGAAAAGCGCTTGTATGGTATCGTGCAAATAGACATAGGTTCGACGATTGGAAAAGTTTGTCGGAATTATTGCGCAGACACTTTGAACCTCCTGATTATCGGGCGCGCTTATTTAAAGAAATCCTAGACCGAACACAAGATCCATCGGAAGGGATCATTGAATATCTATCCACAATGCAAGCGCTGTTTAGGCGATATGGTGACGCTACCGAGCCAGTTAAATTTGATATTATTACTCGAAATTTGGCCCCGTTTTATATCACTCAGTTAGGAACGGTAAATTCACTCATTGAACTTGAAGAGGAGTGTTTAAAGTTAGAAGCCAAGAAGTTTAGGGCTGAGCATTATGTTCCACCTCCCCGGCGCAGTAACGATTGTGTAGAACCGGAGTTAGCTTTTGTTTCAGCAAACGCATTAGTACCTAGGGCTCGAATAAATTCCAATGGTAATGTAAATTTGGTAACTGACGTTTCTCGTCCGGGCCCGAGCGGAAACCGTCGGGATCAATGCTGGAATTGCCAACAATTCGGGCATTTCTCTATTAACTGTCCTGCGGAACGAAAGCGAGTGTGCTTCGGCTGCGGAAAAGAAAATTTTACGATCCGTACTTGCCCTCAATGCAATTCAAAAAACTTGCGGCGCGGTGTCATGCCTCCAAAGATTTTGTCAATCGACATGGCACCGGAAGATTCACAAGAATAGAAAGTGACACTAAACCCTTACCGCAGTTAGCCGTTTTAACTAATCAATTTGAGCCCAGTCCCAATCAGGTTTGTGTTTATCCGGATGCACCTTGTCACGATAAATCTAATCCGTATATCCCTACTATTGAAGAATGGAATGATTGGTTGAAACGTGTGAAAGAGTTCTATCAAAGTTCGCAACTGGCCCCTATTTGTGTACCGGTGTCGGGAGACAACCGACCCTACTTGAATGTACTGATATGTGGTAGTACCATTACTTGTCTGTTGGATACTGGTGCGTCGTATAATGTTATTGGAAGTCATGGGATGGAATTACTTCGGAGGGCAGGTGTGGAAATTGACTCAAGGCCAGCACCCATACTAGTCACTACGGCGGATGGTTCTTCTCAGGAGGTGATAGGGGAGGTGTTCCTTCCTGTCACAATGGACTTTGTTACTAAACTGGTTTCGTTCTTAATAATCCCTTCGATTACGGCTCCTTTTATATTGGGAATTAATTTTGGTAAACAATTTAATGTCATTTTGGACTTTGCAAATAATCAATGGTCTATTGGAGAGCCCGTCACGAAAGGAATTGATGCCATCAATGCTATTACCCCTAGTACCGCCTTAACAACTGAACAAAGTCAATCATTAGGTGAAGCCATTGATCGGTTTAAAGCAATTTCACTGCCTAAACTGGGCCGAACCTCATTAGTTGAACACTATATTGATACTGGCGATGCTCGTCCCTTTAAACAGCGTCAATATTTGTTAAGTCCGGCCATGCAAGAGCACCTACATAAGGAAGTGCAAGAAATGTTGGAATTGGGAGTGATTCAACCCTCCAAGTCGCCTTGGTCCTCCCCTCTGCTCTTGGTCAAGAAGAAAAACGGCGAATTACGAGCATGTTTCGATGGTCGTAAACTTAATTCTGTCACTATTAGAGATTCATACCCTCTTCCCCAGGTCGATTCTATATTAAATAGGTTGCGAGATGCTAGGTACTTAACATCCATTGATCTTAAAAAGGCTTTTTGGCAAATCCCGTTAGAAAAATCTTCTAGAGAAAAGACTGCCTTTTGCGTGCCCGGTATGGGTTTATTTGAATTTACGGTTATGCCTTTTGGACTGTCTAATAGCCCCCAGACTTTGCAACGCACCATGGAAAGAGTGCTTAGAGGTGATTTGTTTGGCGATCAAGTTTTCGTATATTTGGATGACATCATTATAGCATCTCCAACTTTCAATGAACATATACAGACTTTGAATTGTGTCCGAGATCGATTAATGGAAGCAGGTTTCTCTATCAACTTGGAAAAATGTGAATTTTGCCGACCCTCTCTCTCCTTTTTGGGATTTATCGTGGACCAGGATGGCCTGCGTACTAGTCCGGACAAGGTGTCAGCTATCGTTGACTTTAAGCCTCCGACGAATACCACCGAGATTAAAAGATTGATTGGCATGATTTCCTATTATAGGCGGTTTATGAAAAACTTTTCCACGATAGCAGCTCCCATAACTGGTCTTTTGAAATCTAAAAAGAAAGGTCAATCGGTTGTATGGACCCCAGAGGCGGATGAAGCTTTGGCAACGATCAAGTCAATGATTACCTCTGCTCCCGTTTTGGCTTCCCCTAATTTTAACCAACCTTTCTTTATTCAAACTGATGCATCTAATGTCGGTCTAGGAGCTGTTTTATTTCAGAAAATTGAATCTAAGGAACATCCCATTGCCTTTGCTAGTCGATCCCTAACTGCTACTGAACGGAAATACTCTGCCACTGAAAGGGAATTATTAGGTATCATTTTTGGTATAGAGAAATTTAGAGGTTATGTCGAAGGTACAGTTTTTACCGTTATTACAGATTGCGCTTCCTTAAAGTGGTTGAATAACCTTCGAGAACCTACTGGTCGTCTCTCGCGTTGGAGCTTAAAGCTGTCCCAATTTACGTTCGAAGTGCAACACCGTCCTGGTAGTAAAAATGTTGTTCCGGATGCTTTGTCTAGAGATATTCAAGTGCTCACTTTTACCGATTGGAAATTGGATCGTTGGTATGAAAACATGATCAGTCAGATTGTTGATTCTCCTGACCACTTCCCTGAGTTTCGAGTGGAACAGGATCGAATATATAAACATCTTCCTAGCCCCCTGCCTACTGAGTCAAATCTTCCGGATTGGAAGCTGGTAGTACCCACTGACCTTCGGCCTTTAGTCCTAGATAAATTTCATAATGATCCTACTGCGGCCCATTTAGGTACTGCTAAGACTCTTGCTCGTATTCAAGAATTCTACTACTGGCCTAAAATGCGAATAACTGTTAGTAAATTCGTGAAGAATTGTAAAATTTGTGCCTCCCAAAAGAGTGAGAATGTGGCTCGTCCTGGCTTTATGGGCAGTCAAAAGAAAGTAAGTTATCCTTTTCAAGCTATATCTATGGATTTACTAGGGCCCTTTCCGGCTAGCAAGAAGGGAAACCAATATGTTCTGGTAGTGACCGATCAATTTACGAAATTTGTGTTAGTCCACCCACTCCGTCGTGCAGTTACTAGTGCCATCATTCAATACCTACGTACAAATGTCTTTCTGCTGTTTGGTGTTCCCGAAATAGTTATGTGTGACAATGGAGTGCAATTTAAGTCCCGTGAAATGAGGAAGTTCCTTGATCAATACCAAGTGCCTAAAATCTGGTTTAATGCCCATTATCACCCTCAAGTCAACCCAACCGAACGGGTGAACCGTGTGTTAGTTACGGCCATTTCTTCCTATATTAAGGATAATCATAGGACATGGGATGAGAAGCTGCCTGAAATTGCTCAAGCTTTGCGTTTGGCCAAACATGAGGTCACTCAATTGCCACCCGCCTATTTAGTCTTTGGTCGGCATGTGCCAGTTTCTGGAAATTTCTATGGGTCTTCTGTTAATTCTAACGATTTCGAGATTAAAAATAACCTCTTTTGGGCCAAGGACATGTCAATGTTGCCAGAATTACACGATGAAGTTAAGGAACGTCTCCGTCGAGCCTACGAAGTTAATGCTCGCCAGTATAATTTGAGGAAACGCCCCCTTTCTTTTGAACTTGGTGATAAGGTCTGGAAAAAGAACTATTTCTTGTCAAATGCAGCTAACTACTTTTCAAAAAAATTAGCACCCAAATATTCTGAGTGCACGGTAACGAAGGTAGTCTCTCCCTTGGTATATGAGTTAGTTGACGAACATGGTAAGTCAGCTGGACGCTGGCACGTAAAAGATCTTAAACCATATCAATGTTCTGATGGGGAATCGGGCACTGATGGCCTAACCCCTCCCCCACTAACCTAAACTTATCATCTACAATGGGTTTTCTTGGTCCTCCCCACTTTCCAAAGGATACAAGTGGCGCCCAAAATTTTCCTTTTTTCTTTTTCACTCCCTATTTTTTTTATGACTGGCGACTTTGTGAGTTTGCTTCTTTAGGTATCTTCTAAGGTTTGTTGCTCTGCAGGTGGGGGCTGTGTTCTAGAATACCACTGCACCGGGTCCGCGGTTGAGGTAAGAGTCCTCTAAGGTTTGTTGCTCTGCAGGTGGGGGCTGTGTTCTAGAATACCACTGCACCGAGTCCGCGGTTGAGGTAAGAGTCCTCTAAGTGTTTGGTTTGGTTGTATTGTGATTTGTCATTCTCGTTTCTTGGGGATATTTGATGTCTTTTATGGTTAAAATTTTGATGGTACACTGTTCTCGATTGGTTGCAGTCTGGCTTGAGTGTGGCTAGTGTTGGCCTTGGGCGGATGGTACGATACCACCGATCCTATGTTCTCGTTGGATGGGGATACTATAATTTTCTTTAAAGGGTTAATATTGACTGGAAGATCAAATTAGGCATTGGTCGTTTCTACTGGGTCGTTTTGAGTGCGTAAAGCCATTGGATCATTTTGAGTGCGTAAAGCCATAAGAGTGGCCGATGATCCGGTCCCTTCAGGGCCACCCCGAACGTACGTGGACTATGCGGTCCACATTTTACCCAAAAAGCGCTTTATTTATAAGTCTGTTGATAGGGGCAGCTCAGATAGAGCTTTAAGGAGCGTTTAGGCACCTATCAGCAGCCGGCTGGAACCGGGCATTGGACCTGGTTCGCCGAGTGTGAATGCTAGGGAATTCTAGGTGCGCTCTTGGACTAATATTTTAACTTCTTCACCCCTTTCGGCCTTTTATTTCAAAATTTTGTCGCTACGGCGGGTCCTTGAGCGTACGCGGTTTCGACCATAGATAAGTTGTCGGTGTGAAAGTGTGATTGTGTATGTTTATCGCGTATTCGTCGAGATCCCCTGATGACGGGTGATATTACTGCTGAGGTATGGAAGTGTGAACGTCTATCGGTCTGGGACGACCTCTTTCGGAGGAGAAGGGGAGTGTAACGGTTACTTTTTTAGTACGGCTCTGGACGCCGGAAATCGCTCGTTTATAGGCAAGTAAATGATGCGGAGCTAATTACTCGTCCCCGCGATAACGGATCAACTCCGAATTTCACCTTGAGTTAGCCTTGGAATGAACCTTTATAGAGACACTAAAATCAAAGTTGGGGATGGGAAACTATTGGAGATATTCCCGTGTAAAGATAATGTTAATTATTCCCCCCTCGCGGTAAAGGGCGAAGAGCCTAAGTCAACATTACATTCCGAAAATATGCGACCACGAGCGTAGAGCGTGATATGGTGTGATAGGTGGGGAACCAATGAGAGCGCCGTACCACGCGTAGGCAACGGTAGAGATGGTAAATTTTGAGAGAAGGGACGAGCAGAAAGGACCAAGCTGTCAGCGCCGAACCACGTTCAATTTAGCCGGAATTTGAGGTTAACTTGAAAGTTGGTAGCTTGGCACTGGGTGAAGGTCATCTGATTTAGAGGTTAATGTTTGAAGTGAAGTAAACAAGAAGTCTGCGTACTTCTATTGATCAGTTGCCTAGTAAATTTGTATAGTGAAGTGTAGACCAGTGAATAGGGAAACACGAACGTGCTTGAACGGCGTTCCTTGGATCATCAACTTCCGACTTCAGCGTCAAAGCCTTTACGACCTGCAGTGTGGCTATATCCGACAACGAACGTGGCCAGTCAACAGGACCCCCTACGCACGAGGGCGATAGAGCCTGCGTGAGTGCGCCTCTCTTCGACAAGCCGATAAACCCTGATCAGGTATCGTTTTTTATATTGGTCGACCAATTTATAGTGACACTTATAAGTGAAGTATCTGTACATTTGATTTGTTGCATCTTCTGAAGGACTGTTAGTAACACTATTTTCTTTTGCTTGTTTACGTTGCCCACAGTTAACCGTAAACCGTTGTTCGGTAGGCGTTCCCTGTAGAGAACAGTTAACTCAGGGTAACGTAACATTAGGGTTATGTTAGCGAAGCGACCATAACAATTACGAAGTCAATTTGGATAAGGTCATAGACATTATTTTCGCTGGTTAGTCTAGTGTATTGTTGGTTGCCTCCTTATAGGCGTAAGTGAATTTATGGTATACCGAATTTATTAATGCGGCTTATTTCTTCTGTTAATGTGTTGATCGAAAATGTATGTATAACCTATAACTGGAATTAAATCTCAGTGTAACCATCATCATTCGTTTGAACGTTAATTGAATTCTCCCCACGACCCAGGAATTGATAAATCAAACAAAGGGAACTCATTGCACGCAGAGCTAGTCGTGGCAATTGTTCGTTCTCTTTTAAATAATTCAACAATATAAAATTATAATTACTAAAGAGAGCGTTACAAGGCTTCCATTGCTGCCTCATGTTCTAGTGCGATGGCGAGCGCGTTCATTACTGTTTTCGGTCGAGCTAGCCTCAGGGCCATCTGCAGTTCCTGGTCCCGCAGCCCGCTCACGAACGTCTGCACTGCGAGGCACTCCATCATCTGTTCCGGTGCCGTAGGATACGCCAACCTCACTAGTCTGGCCACGTCCACTTCGAACTCCTGCAGGGTCTCGTTCGATCTCTGACGGCGATTGGACATCTGGGATTGATGGACTTGCTCCAGATGTGTTTGGCCGAACCGCATTTCCAGTCGCCTCAGCAGCTCCTTGTAATTCCCGGCTTCCTCGGTGGATAGCGTCTGAAGAACTTCTAACGCCTCTCCACGTAAGGCTACCGTTAGGGAAACAGCTTTCTCGTGAGGGGACCAAGCATTAGCCTCCGCTGCTGCCTCAAACTGCTTCTTGTAGCTGGCCCACGGAATTTTTCCATCGAACGTTGGGGGCGTCACTCGATTGGTGGATATCGAGTTCTGTTGAACGACCGCCTTTATTTCTTCCTTCGTCTCGCCGCTACTGACTCGCTTTAGTCGTTCTTCCAACTGCTTCGTCTTCTGTTCAATTTCGTCTTCTTTCCCCTCGCCGCTACTGAGTTGTTCTAGTGGTTCTTCCAACTGCGTGATCTTCTGTTCAATCTCCTTACGCTGAGCCTCCATCTGGTCGGTTATCTCTTCCCTCTGGGCGGCGATTTGAGCAGAAATATCTTCCCTCTGGGCGGCGATTTCTTCCCTCTGGGCAGCGATTTGAGCAGTGATGTCTTCCCTCTGGGCAGCGATTTGAGCAGTGATGTCTTCCCTCTGATCGGCGATTTCTTCCCTCTGGGCAGCGATTTGAGCAGTGATGTCTTCTCTCTGGGCGGCGCTTTCTTCCCTCTGGGCGGCGATTTGCTTCGTGATGTCATCGTCTTCGAACTCGATAACTTCCGGGTCCTGGCCATTTTCTTTCAAAAATGCTGAGAGCCGGTCCTGGAGTTCAGTCTTCCTCCCTCCTGTTTCCAATTCTCGTTCCTCGAGTTCTTTTTTTAACTCGGCCACTTTTAATTCGCGTAACTTCTTCATGATCCGCTCTTCTGACACCAATGTAACGTTTATTTTATAATTTATTTACATTAATTGAACACTAATTTATTTAACACCATTAACTACTTGTTCACTAGACTAGACACTATTTAATTTATTTGTACTGCTCCTCATTCGGATCGTATATCGCGTTCACGTCTGCTTCTCTACTTCTAACTAACTCCCTCGATCACAAGCCCCCTTATATATACCCCCCAACCATGATCGAGATGGTTCTCGTACCTTCTAGAACGCCTACGCAGGAAATGTTCATAAGGTCACCAATTTACTTGCCGTAAACAGCAATCCCGGAGAATTCATGCAGCTGTTTTTTAAGCGTCGCAGTAATTCTTTTGAAGTAGTAAACATGTGTCGCTTTGTTTACTTCTCGCATTACGATATGTTCGTTTTTCCGCCCTTGATAAACAATGTACTATTCGAGAGTGTGAAATGTGCAATTCTAATATACTTGTGTGAAAAGTAATTTACTTCTTGCACTAGTGCGAAAAGAAAATAGATACCTACCTACCTAACTACATAAACGATTTTTTTTTGTTTTTTTCACGAAACAAACTTTCATTACCTTGGTTACAGTGATTTCTAAGATAGTTGGATTGTAACTTTGAATAATTCAGAATCTAACGTATTTTAGATATTTTTCGAAATTAATTATTTGTAAATGAGAGAAAAATCTTGTATGATACTGTAACGAAACGGCTCGCCGCGGCATAAATACGCCGGGAGCTACACAAGTTCGCCGAATTGCGATCCCGGGAAGGACGGCTCGAGAAGCTTCGATGCGATAACAAGTTCCGCGAATTCTAGAATGATCTCCAGAAACTGCGGGAATATTCCGGCAAACGTCTAGAAGGCTTCTACCTGCCATAAAAAGGGAATGTCGGACCCGAGGGAGGCCAGTCGAAGAACCAGTGCGTTAACATTCGAGCGAGAGATCGGGCGCGTTAAGTAAATATACATCTGTGTATACGAATATAAATTAAATTAGGGGATTGTTAAGTTAAGTTTATAAGTGTAGTGTAAGAAATAAATAAATTAGTACAAATCGCGTAGTGTTTAGATTTAGTCAATAGTAAAAACGTTACAATACAAATGGGAAAAGTGCGTTAAGGCACTTGTTTGAATTACAGAACTCGCTATATCAAACGCGTGCCTTAAACATGCACTTTTCACACTTGTATCATAAATTTTATTATTTTATCAACTTATTCGATTTGTGTACATACTTTAAAGTCCTTTTGTGGGTTTTACATTTTCTTGTTATTCAAGCGTTAAACGTTTTTTTATTCAATATAAGTTTTAATACCGTGCCGTTTTGGCCGAGAAAACTTCCTTGTGTAAGTAGTTTCCCTTTTCTTGTTCTTTTTTCTTTTATTCTGTATTTTTAGTTTTGGTTGTGTTTGATCACTTAAAATTTGTTTAAATTTTAATCAATCTTTTTGTTAACTTTAAAACCTGGTTGTTTTACTTATGAACTGAATAGCTGTGATAGTGTGATAAATTAATTTTGTGTTTTTGTTTGAACGTACTATTTTAGTTAATATAATATTCTATCTCATTCAGTCGTCTAATTTTAAATCGATTAAAGCGGGCATTTGCGAAGCCCCGCGCCCATGCTTCACTAGAAAACCAATTAATTTTAGAAGGAATCAATCACATCAATTCCACCCATAAGTAATATCGGTACCCACACCTTGCTCAGTGTGTCGATTCTCTTTAACCCATACCTACGATGAAAATCATATGGGTCATTTCAAAAGATGGTATTAAATTTTCTCGCCTACGATTCATTTAGCTTCCGTCCATTTACAAGAGCCTAAGGGTGCGTTTCCACTTTTGTCCACTGCGCATCCAACTGTTCCAACGCATCCAAATGCTATATTAATTAATGTTCCAGTAGAGATGGCTAAAAATGGAATCATCACGTAAAAACATTAATATTTTTTATTGGGCCATATAGAAGTATTATCCCTCTTCTGTACACATAATAAAAATAATTTAATTCGCTAAAACATTTTTCAGTGTATCACCGAATTAGTGATTTTTCAATATTAATACAATGGGCCCCATTTTACTCTACTATGTAAGAAAGAAAGAAACGAAGAGGGTGTAAAATTAAAATTACCTATATAAAATATAAAAATAATTATAATAAAAAATAAGTTAATTAATAACCACAATACAATTTAAAAAATGGCGATGTGTAACATCGTAAGACTTTCTCATATGGCCGAACCAAATATTATCATTTTCTCGTATTAGTAAATATTTCATTTGGTTGTTTAGATGACAAAGATTTCTGATAAATATTATTGAATACAACTAACTTTATCGAAACGATAAATAAATTTACTCATATACTATAACAACAATAAATTTCAATGTCCATACTTCGAAATAAGATTCCAGTCGTCGAATTTGAATAAATAAAAATAAATTTATATAATGGAGTTGGATCAGTTAGACTGAACCATTACTCTACTTGAGATAGTTTTTCTAACCTCATTTTTCAGTGTTTGATTATCTGGTTCAAATAACTTGAAATATTACTGAAATATTTTTAAAAGTGGGAGAATTCGATGGGATGTTTGAAGATGGAGAAATATGTAGAATCTCAAGTCAAGGAACGTCTCTGCATACCGCCAGGGTCACTTCGTGAAGGAACACTTCGCGAAGGTCGCCTTGACTGAAAACTTCACCTTGACTTAAGGAAACGTCTCTGCATAAACGGCCTACGGCCTTAATATGTTCATTTAAATATAAAGTTTAGTGAAAAAATTTAAAGCCTTTATATAAAAAAAAGAGAAATTAAAAATTTTCATAAGGGCCCTTTAGGGAGGTTTAAGAAAAAAATGTTCCAAATATGTGTTGCAGCTATTAATTAGGTCTGTACAAATCTAAAATTTTGTAGCAATCTGTAAAGCCGTTTTGGAGAAAACTAAGAAAAATAGAAAATTCACAAAAGTAGGCCTTTCGCGGATATCAGTCAAGATAACTATAACGCCAGTCGATAAGAATTGAATAGTAAAGTAAACGTACGGAGTTTCTGAGTAAATAAAAAAAACTAAACAACCTAAAAATTACGAATAAAATGCCTTTTGCCCTTAACTGATTCTGATAAAATACACACACACACACACACACAAACATTTTCCAGAAATATTTTTTTGATCTCAGGGGACCTCAAAACGTCCAGAAATGTCTCAAATTCGAAAATCATCACGATTACTGTCCATTTACATACAATAATAAATTATCTTACTTAATACTTTGTGGATTTGTTGGATCAAATAATTAAAGCCAATATAAAATTAGACAAACAGTTGATCATTTTTCTCTCTATTTTGGTCTGGCTTGTGTAATGAATATTAGGGGAAGGTAACGCCCAACATACCCACCAGACCTAAAAAAAAAATAGTACTCGGCCTGCAGGGGGTAACAGGAGAACTAACGCGCAATGTATCCGCCCCAGCTACTAGTAAACAACAATCTCATAAACTCTAGAGTCGAGTGTGCAATGGTACTAGCAGACGGCACGCAAACTACCTACCCAATATCCTAGCAAACGCACTACGCTAGTACTGATCGTGTAATGGTACCAGGAGATGCGCAAGGTGTAGTCGGTGGAACCGATATAGTAGATTGTCTTATGCATAACACCTTAACCGCAAAGGGCCGGGTAGCAACAAACTCGGTTGTAAATCTTTGAAGAAAAAGTGCCGCTAAGAACAGATTTCGTTGAAAAAGGGATCGGACTAAGGAATTTTTTTAAATATCAGTTTATAAGAGATTTAAAGTTGAATAATGGAATTCGCAGCCGTGATTAGTTGAAAAGTGTTGAATTATAAACTACTCAACGATAGTAAATTCTAGCTTTATTTTTGTTAAGTGTACCTAGTAATATTGAATAAATTTTCCGTACGCGACGGTTAGTTTTGCATTTTGTTGAACTAATCCTATCAAAACCTCATTTCTCCTTAGTTACACAACTTTTGTATCATACTAATAATAAAATCATTGTATGCGTTAACATTTATTATAAGAAAACAATATCTAATGATTGGTGTTTAAAATAATTACGTATACTATAAATAAAGTTTTTTTTCTAAGAACCACGTTTTTGATTCGGACTAAAAGGTATAAAATAATTTCTCATCGATACATGCAGTCGTATAACTCCATATAGTAGATTCGTGATTCGTATTTCCCTACAGGTTGCCCTAAAAATTTGTGATAATGACTTTTAATAGATATGTAATAATATACTTGTAAAATTCAAAACAAAAACCATGGAACTATGCAATAGGTAATTGCTACAAAAATAGTAACCGACAATTCTATTGCAATAATACGAATCATTGTCAGTACAATCGATAACACTATTATCTATTGTATCTATTGCATGCTTCCCAAGTGAATTATGAATATATATATATATATATATATATATATATATATATATATATATATGGAGTTGTAAGTCGCACTTGCATATTATCCAATCCCTTATTATCGAATTTTTATCATAGACATTCTTAATGCTAGCTGCTGTCATTAATACTGATACATTTTTTTAACATATCTTATATGATTTAATTTGACAATAAAATGTGATGGTTCAATACATTACAAATATGTATACCTGTATTTTTTCTCGGCCTTGTATATATTATATAATCTAACAATCAATTCTACAATCTGTAAAATTAGTGTTGATTTCACTTTATAAATTAATCGATTGTAAAATTTCACCTGGACAACCACAACAAGGAAGCGAGTTAAAGGAAACCTTATAATAATAATAAGATCGCGTCGATCGCGACCAACAAAATAGTCAGTCAGTGTAGTTGTAAAATGAATACTGAGCAAGCACTTGCTACTTGGTACCTTATAAAACGAGAATGAAAGAAAAGCGTAAAAAGAAGGTATTGGAGACATCCAATGGTGGTCTATCGTCAAGAAAAAGGCATGTTTAACCTTTTCTACCAAGAACTGAGGATGCATGACGAAAAGTTTTTCATCTAGACCAGAATGTCTGTAAAATCATTCGATGAATTATTAGATGCAATAAATGAGTCGATTAGAGGGCAGAATACGCGCATGAGGAGAAGTATAAGCCCAGAGGAGAACCTTCTTGTCACGTTGAGGTAAGAAAAGATATTAACTTTTTGCATGTATATTTTAATCAAAAATAATTATAATTATGATTTGAAAAGATTCAATATATCAACATCCTTTACGCTACATGATGGCGAGTCAAGTGACTGAATAGAAACACCAGAGTGAGTTCTTTCTGGTGGCGATGGTATTGAATGTGGCGATGGCACTGAATGTGACGATTTTTCTATATTTGGTGAAAGCATTGACACCGAAGGTCGTGATGCATCTTTAACTGTTGGTACTGCAACGAGTGGCGCAGGGTTTGGATTTTGCCAATGTTGATTATTACATTTATTACCATATTATGTGGTGTGGTATAGCTGCATGGATGGTGCCGTACTTGTATTGGGGTAATGAGGGACATAACCTATATTGTTGCAACTTTCTTGTGTAAATGTTGCTGCTTGATGTCTTTGAATAACGGAAAGTATTTCCATTTTTGTGGAAAGTCTTTGATGCTCAGGAACCTTCTACAATTCGAGTAGCAATGAAAGTAAAAACAGCCGGTCGTGGTCTGATTCGGCCTCTCTCTCCCGTTTATCTAGACTTTCAACAGAATATTTCAATATTTTAATTAAATCTGAATCATCATATTCAAGTTTTGCTTTTTTATTTGTTTTCTTCAAGTAACTTGATTTTTTGTTAAGTGCATCATATGGTCCTCCAATTTCTGTTCTGGCTTTTGTTTCTGCCACTTCTTTAGTATTGTCACCTTCAGTAGGAACACCGCCTGAGCATTTGCTTAAGAATGACATATGAGAGAAGTAAACATATGGGCTTTTTCGATCATAGGCGTGGAAATGAAGCAGGGCAAAATCATCGCCAGAGGTCTCCAAAGTACCTGGTGCCCAGGGCCGCTGGAACCAACGTCGTCTCCGGGATTCAATTAGGGAGTCAATTCCCCTAAAACTCCCGGAGACGATGTTGGTTTCAGCGTGCCTGAGTACCAGGTACTTCGGAGACGTCTGGCGATGTCATATTCGATTTCAGCGACCCCAAAAACCCCCGGGTATAGACCTTTCTGCTAATTATAGAATCAATTCCCCTAAAACTCCCGGAGACGACGTTGGATCGAGCGGCCCTGAGCACCAGGTACTTCGGAGACCTCTGGCGATGTCATATTCGATTTCAGCGACCCCAAAACCCCCGGGTATAGACCTTTCTGCTAATTGTAGAATCAATTCCCCTAAAACTCCCGGACACGACGTTGGTTCGAGCGGCTCTGAGAACCAGGTACTTCAGAGACCACTAGCAATGTCATATTCGTTTTCAGCGACCCCAAAAACCCCCGGGTTTAGACATTTCGGCTAATTATAGAATAAATTCCCCTAAAACTCCCAGAGACGACGTTGGTTCTAGCGGCCCTGAGCACCAGGTACTTCGGAGACCACTGGCGATGCCATATTCGTTTTCAGCCACCCCAAAATCCCCCAAGTAACAAAATTGAACTCATTTCCGTAATTATTGACCGAGTTGTAAATTTTTTAACAACGGAAATATTCACATGCACGTATAAAAAGCATTTTTCTTCTGCACCTCTGCAATTTTGCATTTCTCGTTCATAACAAATGTTCACAAAATTTGTAGACGCTTCCACGAAACGAATGCAAGAAACCGCATCTCAATCCATCTTACTGGAAAAATTTCGGCCGTTCAGTGCTTCATTTCCGCGCCTATTAGTTGCAGATCCCGTTTTAATTTTCTTTCACCTCCTGAGTTCTCGACTGTAACTATCCATTATATTTTTCCACTTCTGTTGGAGTTCCTCTCCTGTAACAAGAAACTATAATTAATTTTATATTTTTTCGGGTAAGATTAATTATTATTTATTTATTTCAGGTATCTAGCGACTGGTTGTTCATTTGTAGACTTACACTACTCCTATAGACTTGGAGAATCTACTATTAGAAAGATTGTGCATGATGTATGTTTAGCGATCTGGCACTCTTTGAAAGACTTGTGTTTACCTCAACCAACATAAGAGCAATGGTTCAACATTGCTGAAGGTTTTAATACCGCTGCTAATTTCCCTCACTGTATCGGAGCTGTCGACGGTACATATTCGAGTTATCAAGCCTGAACATTCTGGATCTTTAAACTTTAATTATAAGCACTTCTTTTCCATAGTGCTGCTCCATTTGTGATGCTGATTATAAATGCATTGCCATTAATGTCGCAGCTGACAGAAAAGAAGCGGATTCAACTATCTTCAAGGACTAAAAATTTTACAGGTCACTTGAAGAAGGGGATCTGAATATTCCGGAAAAAAGTCCGCTGAGTGCAAGTAATAATATACCGATGCCCTACGTTTTTGTTGGAGTTGAGGGTTTTGGCCTAACAGAACACGTAATGCGTCCATATGCGGGTCACAATTATTTGTCTGTACCAAAAAGAGTCACGCGAGCTCGGAGGTTCATCGAATGCACATTTGGAATTTTGGCAAATAAATGGCGAATTTTTCATCGACCGCTAAATGTGAAAAGAAGGTTTGCAATCAATATTGTTTTGTTGCCTACTACATAATTTTGTTCAATCAAGAGACCGAAACAGGCAGGCTCAAGAAGAAGCAGCTGACGAAACCGGTCCTGAAGCGCCTGGATTACATAACATCCCGCAAAGAAATGTAGGAAGGGGTAGTCATCAAGCATCCAGATACAGAGATATATTTGCGGAATACTTTCAAAATGATGGTAAATTAGCGTGGCAATATAACTTTTCCTGAATAAAATCTGAAGGGGCATCAAATACAACATTGAATAATGTCAGCTGACTGCAAGTCCGTTATGTTATATTATAAGAATGCAGGTCAAATTAATTTCTTTCGGAGTACAGTTGGTCACACAATTTACAAGCTTAAGCAAGTGAAGTATTATTGGAGGTTAAGACATTTTAATATAATAAATACCTTATTATCAACTATTAAGGCCCAATTTCATAATGAAGTTAATGTCGACTTTAATTTAAAGTTGACTTTGACTGTGACGTTAAAAATAGTAAAAGTCATGAAAGCATCACAGTCAAAGTCAGCATTAAATTAACGTCGACATTAACTTCATTATGAAATTGGGCCTTAGGCCCACTTTCATAATCGACTTTAAATAAATAGGAAGCTTTAAAGCTTGCTAGAGCATTTCATAATCCCCGTTATTACTTTAAAGTGATACTAACTTTAAAGTCTCATGTTGGGTGACTTTAAGCCACTTTAAAAGGAAGATCACGTGATATCTGTCGTTTTCCTAACCTCTTTGACAGAAGTGTTTTCAAAAAGATATTCTGAATTCTGATCGCATATTCATAAAGACCGTTTCATTCGTAATGGATATATTGGATTCAGCATTCGCGAGTTCTAGCAGCTCTGACGAAGAAATCATTGTAAGACGGCAAAAACGTTACAAAAAAAGAATTGATAATTTGATGGTATTTCTTAAAATAAAAGTCAATTGATCAAATATAGTTTAACTTTAAACTATACACCGAGAACATTGAGAATCGTTTCTTCATCGACAGTGTTTCCAATGTCCTCTTAGTTGAAAAATATGTAGATTCCTAATCACTGCTAATTAATGTATAAACAAAATAATGTGTACTAACCCGTCGAAACATCCAACTCTGAAGAGGCGAAAAATGGAGATCAAACAGTCCTTTTTCTAGAGGGAACGACAACTTCTTTTGATAAAATGATTATATTTTCATTGAAATCATCGGTTTTTTTTCAACGGGTTCATCAATAGCATCATCATCAAATTTATTGGGCAAACCATTCACTGTCTTCTTGTTTATAATATCAAGCACTTCATCATAGAGTGGATTACTTGGGATGGTGTTTGGACCGCCTCCAGTTCCATACAAACTGTTATTCATATTTCCTGCATACTTACACGCTGCTGCTTTTATGTTATCCTATTTAGATTTAAGTTGCATTACTGTTCTTTTATTGTGTATTGTGTATGCTATTAAAATGGATCATAATGTTGTTCCAACAATTATCTTACAGGAATCTTAATTTTATTAGTAATTTTAACATTTATTCTTATACGCACCTTCAGGCTTTGCAAAACAACATCAGAATTTATTTTTAATGATGTTTTTTTGATGATTTTAATTTATTTTCAATGATGTTTTTATATTTGGCAATTATTTTTACAATGGTAAACTCTTCCTCCTTCGTAAAATTCGTTCCCCTTGGTAATTTTTCTTTGTGTTTCGACATATTCACAAGATCACAATAAACCGGCAAAATTGAATTATTTTTAATGAACGGAATTTGTTTGTTGAGGTTATGTTATGAAACACCGAACGCAAATATTTCTCAAAACTTCAAAAATAGTCTAACCAACACATCTCTAACATTTTAGTATCTAACTTTACCTAAAGTTGCTTTATGAAATACATGAATTTAAAGTTAATTTTAAAGTCTTAAAGTCACTTTAACAAAAGTGCCTTTAAAGTCAGTATTATGAAAGTGGGCCTTAGTGCATTTAGAAATAAAGTTTGAATAATAAACCAACAACGTTAACAAATTAACTCGTAAAAATAGCAGAATAGTAATAATAATAATTTTGTTTGTTTATACAAATACAAATATTATGAATATATACTCGGTATATTCTTATTTGAATTCAACATTGTACCTATTTTTCTGTAACATTTTCCTATTTCATAATGAAAAATCACTAACTTTTTTAGATCAAATTCCCAGTTTTTTTATTAGGAGTGTACATCGTTTCAATTACATTATTATTGGACGATTCAAAATACATTATTTCGGTGCGGCTTTCATAGTTTTTTTTCTCATCCCTTTTTTTGCTTTTCTAAGCATTTCATTAATTTATTTTGCAATTATACACGTTATGTGTGATATCAACCGAAAATTTTTGTGATTGACTGCATATCCGAAAACTATATATATTTAGAGACTATACTTATTATCATTAAATAACTTACTTTGTAAAAAATGAAAGACTTTGAAAGACTTTTACTTACCTAGCGCCTTTCTCTCCTCATTAGAAGAATCTTCATTGGAAAATATTTCCACCAACTCCTCCCAATCTTTCCTCCTCGCCTGTTTGTTGGAATATGTAGCCGAAGAGGAATCCCATATTCATGGTCTTTTTTCTATTTCCACAATGAGTTGCTCACTATCAACTTTTTCTTTCTTTGACATGTTAATTTCGCCTGAAATATCCATTTTACAGAGATAAGAAATGTACGTCAGACTTGCACATACCAGAATGAGAAAATTTTGACAGGACTTCTGTACTGGCCGCGGTATAGTCGGCCGCTGGTGTGCGCTCGTTGATTGGATGCAGTGTAAATAGCTGGTCGCGCGGCCAACTTGGTCGTTTGCACGCCGCCACAGATCTCGTTGGTCGCCGCGACTTTTTGGTCGCCGCTGCCAATGGCGTCCAAGTGTGCGGTGTACAATTAGAATAACGAATAAAGACTATGTAATCTTTATCATTTGGCCGCAGCGACCAGGCCGCTATTGTGCGGGGGCTCTAAGATTTGACCCTACCTGCGCGACTTTTTGAAAAACCCAATTAAAAAAATAATATTACACTACTTATTCACACTCACTCCAAATTAAGAAGATCGAATGAGATAGGGTTTGTTGCTTGCTCCAGCGGAATCAAGTGAGCGAGCAAGCCGAGTGAGAAAAATCATGTCACCACGTGTTGGCGTATTTTTGTATTTATTTAATGTGCGTGTTTGCGGATGCGATCGTATTCATGTGATTTATTGATAGTGTTACGATCAAACAAAATACATGCAAAAGGAATATGACTCTTTCCCGAGAATAGGCTCCTCGCGGCGGCGATCATCCTTGCGAACTGCTAGTGCCGTCAATTTGCTTTGTGAATCTTGAGTGCATACTAATTATATTTTGTTATTAAGTTTATTAAACAAAAAGTAAACGAAAATGATGTCTGGTGGAAAGAATCGAAAAGTAGATGCAGATGGTCACCAGTTTCAAAAAAAATGGGCTGAAGAATTCTTATTTATCTTGCACAATGCTAAGCCTATTTGTTTGCTGTGTAATGAATCCATTGCAGTGACGAAAGAATTCAATATAAGGAGGCATTACTCAACTAAGCATTCTATGCTGCACTCACTGGCAGGACAAATAAGAAAATACTAAATCCAGAAGCTTACCGCAAATTTGGAAAAACAGCAGCAAATGTTTCATAAACAAAGAACGCAGCTTGATAAATTTATAAAAGATAGTTTTGTAGTTAATTCAAAATTGGCAGTCATTAAAACCATTTGCCGAAGGAGAATTTATCAAGGAGTGTATGTGAAACGCATTCAATTTTTGGTACTTTCGTATTTATTCTTAGATGTTCCTTGGCCGACTAGCTCAAACTAATGAATTACTCAGGTGTGGTCGAAAGGAAATATCAAAATCAAATTATAGCTGTTTAATTGAATATTTAATAAAAAAAACAAAACAATAACTAATCAATTTCAAAATATTAATTCCAACAAATCTTATTCCAAAAATCACATATTAATTAGTCTACATATAGACTCAAAATTCTAATAGACTTAAAAGTACGCAAAGAAGTATAAATACAAAGTTACTAAAGTTTGGTACTAATTAATGGGGGGAAATCGATCGATTTAAGTTTACTACTTAAAGGCCTTTAGGGGGGGAAAATACCTGTCACCCTACGTGAATCACAACACTCGAAGAAGGCTCGGTGATGGTCACCTGCGGCTGGAATCCGTCCGGATACGGGGCGGATCGCCCTGTATATGGGCGCTCTCGGCAGCTGGCTGGACGCAAGGCAGATCGCCCTGTAAGTTGACGTTCTTGGCGGCTGGCTGGACGCAAGGCAGATCGCCCTGTACAACTTGCTTCCCCCGAGGCCAGAAACCCAGTCCTCTCTTCCTCTCTCGCGGGCCCTAACTCTCCCACTTATTTCCCAAAATCCAATCTCAAAATCCCTTCCTACTGATTTTTCTGCCTATCAGTGACCAAGAACCTCTCTCAACGGGGCGTTACAATTTCCCTCTCCTTGCAAAACACATCACTCTCGAAGCGCGTGTTAGTACCAACGGCTTTTCGGAATTCCAGGAAACTTTAATTATACAAAACAAACATTGCGAGCCTCTTCGAAATTGTAAGTGGCGTCGCAAAGTCGAGACATCCTAAAAAATTGTTTACCAATACCGTTCGAATCCGACTCCAAATGCTTTGCAAAAATCTTGCTATCGGGCAAGTAAAAATCATAAGCAAAAATCTCGCTACCAGGCGAGTGAGAATTATACCGTAACATATGTTAGAAGTGTCCTGAAAAGAAAAATGAATTTGAAAAAAATTCGTTTGTCCGACGTCTAGAAATGATGGCTTGTGATATAAAAACAACATTGATTGATCGTATGGCTGTTTCTGAATCATTTTCCATAGCATTAGATGAGAGCACCGATTTGTGTGACACAGCTCAACTGGCTATATTTATTCGAAGTGTTGATAAAGAGTTCACTGTTACTGAAGAATTGCTTATTTAAATTTGAAACTTTAAAAGCAAGGACAGTTAGTAAATGATCCTTACAGTCATTTGAAAGCGTTCCGGAACAAAATTCGCTTGTGGGAAGCACAGATGCTGTCTGGTAACAGTTAAATTAAAGGTCAGTTACTTAGAGAAGAAACACAGTCATCAAATTCGCGCAGGTATACGCCACACCATACAGTGCATACAGCTATCTCTCTTTACCAACATCAGTGGCGTATGTTTGAATTAAAGGTTAGGGATCTAATAAAGTGTAAATTGAAAATTATTGTTGCCGTACTACACGTATTTGCAGAGATAAATGTGACTAATGTGAAATACAGCATAACCATGAATATCCAGGGTTCTATTACCCAAATAAAACGAAAAATAATACTCCAAAACAATTACGATACGCCACTTCGACAATCCGAATTATTAAACGAGCATCAAGGCCAAATGGTGACGTTACTGTTGCTGGACAACCCCGGTAAACAAACTAAAATTCGTCTCTGCGCACCTATGACGGTGTTTCTTCTCTTATGTAACCGACCTCTACCATTTCACCACACGCTCTGCGCATGAAAATATTGCTCATTCTCAATATGCTGAAGAACTTAAGTTACTGTCGGAGCAATTTTCGAACAGATTCCGCGATTTCTAAAACATATGGAAGACTGTTTCAATTTATTTGTTACTCCAACAAAAAGTAATGCACAAAATGCTCCAATACGCTTACAAATGGAGTTGATCGAAATTCAAGAAAACGTTAAATATGTCATTGTCTGCTTTTATTTTTGTTGACTGCGAGAATTCTGGCTGATGTAAAGTTTTTATACAGTAATGCAAAAATTGCGAAGGACAAGGTAGATGTGAATTATGGATAAAAACCCAATTCCTTAACCTTCGCCTTCATTCCTTGATATTTCCGTTACCTTTACGAATGACAACAGCGCATGCGTCTCGCGCCCCCATATTGATCCGTCTTTCCCTCACTACCTTCGGAGGAGCACGGAGCGATCTGTCAAAAGGTTCCCCATCGATTTCCCTCGAGGTTAGTATCGGCCGTGGAGTACTTCCGTAGAAGGAGAGGTGCGAAAGAGTGCGTCCATCGAAGATGGAGAATACCGGTGGCGGGAATTATGATTGCGGAGAGTTTGGGGGTGCCGCAGCCATGCCCCTCCAGGCAATGGCGAGGCCGAGGGTCGATCCGGAGGCGACAGGCGAAGTCGATCCTTCCATGTAAGTTACAAACTTTACGTAACTCTCCTAATATTATTATGGTCTACGGATAACTGGAAAGATTGGGTTACCCGCGGGATTGATTTATAACGATACTTTAGAAAGTAGATAATTAGAAGTTATAAAACATGACTTATAACCGACTTATCAGTACCGATATTTCTGCTGTCTATTAGATCTAATTGAACAATTCAACTAACTGCAAAAGCAGATTCGCGCATTATTTTTGAACAGTTTGACTACCCCTCGGCTTATATTTCAAAACCCAAAACACTACAACACATTTTTGTGTGATAAAAATCTGTAGGTACATCCTTAAATGATTTAGCACAAGAGATTGATCCCATGACTTGGGTATTCCCTATTAATAATTATAGTGCTTTTAGTATCTTAATGGTGGCATTAAGAGAAATAAAAAGAAAGACTCCGTTGTAAGTTCTCTGTTGTCCATCAAATCGATTCGAAACTATTGCAGGACCGTCATCATTACTTCGGTAAAATTTGTGGTTCTATGAATTATATTGAGTTATCTAACTGTAACAAATGTTTAAATTGTGTTCGTCCTTTCCGAATCGCATATTTTTAAGCAAGATATTTGGAATCGCTAACTGTAACATCAGTGAAATATAGATCTAATTTTTCTACCTGGTATTAACTAATCCTTATTCTAGACATTATTCCTGAGGTATTCATGTAAAAACATTGCGGTTACCTCTTATGTCAATCTAAAGCAAATTTCTGACAGGTGGGTCTTGGACTATACTTATTGTATGCATTATTACTGTCATGATGATTTTGATAATCTATGTCCTTCTATACTTCATTTGTCTCTTATTTCGCACCTTTGTTACCTAGCATGTAAAGGGCTTCATTGCCCGTTGATCTAAATAAATAAATAAATTATTTCCTTAATTTGGTTTCCTTTTTGTCCCGTATTAATGATACGCCTACGGATAGCTATTTTGTACGCTGTCAAAATTCGTCAACGGCGGTCATATTTCCTTCCCCCTTTACACCGCGTCTATCGGCTATGTTGGCATGTAAACAAACATCAGTTTCTAATGGGAACACCCGGTCTAGTTATATTAATGGTCTGTGTTACTAATCCTACTGATAAAATCGCGTGGCCAAAGTCGGCTGTGATTTTCCTCTCTGTGGGGAATGGTGGCCGAAGTCGGATGTCCCCTCTGAAACATTAGGGATTTTTAATTCTTTCGTGTGTATCGTTTCCTGTAATAATAATAATTAGTTACATTCTTTGTTTTAACTTTATTATGTTCTAATAATTCAGTTAACTGGAAAGGGCCTTTATATTTATTTTCGGATTTATTCCGTTTTTATACAATCTGCTCAACACCAACTGAAACTATGTTGGGCCTCTACTGTTTCTTTTTTCTATTACTTTCTTCTTATAGTCTTCTAGATTTTGGGATACCTAAAGATGTTTCACATCAGCACAATAGTAGGTTGATAGTACAAAGTGATATTGATCGTTATAATGTTTTCATCCGCCGCTTCATAACTCGTAATATTACGTCGATGTTTCTTATGTATCACAACTGATAGTCCTCGTTTTGCTCTCTGGTGTTTCTCGACTCCAGTATAGATGTGTACAAAGTTCTCTATTATTTCTACTGCCCACTTCTTTCTTCTTTGTCCCGGTTAAGACAGTAATGTCCATATTTAGTTTGATTACCTCTTGGATTGTTTCTTCCATCTTGCTTGCTATACCTTGTATATTCCACGTACCCATATTCATAATCTGTTTTCGCAGCTTATGTAGTTTTCCGTTTATCCTGTTTAATACTCCGAGGCTTCCGTTAGGCTTTTAAGTAAGTTAATGTTTTACAGGTGACAGGGAACCAACCTGACGACCTAACCCCCAACTTGGAGGACCAGAGAGTTTTTTTAAAGGTTTTCTATCCTTTAGCTTTCTATGATCCAACATCTGCCTACAAGACAGTAAATTGTTACTAGTTTTCGTCCGCGCCGGGTATTTCACTTCCTCGGTACCACCCATATCTGGGAGGGCTTCCCCTATCCGCCGCCAGGGGACGCGCTCGATGGAAGATTAGCAACCCCACACCGGGCCCCTTTTATATACTATTTCGTAGTCGAATGCTTCTAACCCAAGGCGCCATCTTACAAGTTTGTTATTGGGTTTGGGTTCTTTAAGACTATAAAGCCAGACGAGGGGTCTGCGATCGCGAAAATAAATATTCTAAATAAATTAAATTATACGGGTTCTGTAGTAATAATTAGTGTTGAATAAATTAGGTATGTACCTGATTGGTGTGGACCATTGTGTGGGCCCAGGAAAACTCTACAATACGAACGTCGGAAATAAATACCACTATGTCGTGTAAGGTAGAGTAAATAGTTAACAAAACCGCATTTCCATATATACTTACCTCTGGAAATATATACATCTATTTTTCAGCAGTAGTATAAAAGCTAATGATGATAGTGTTAGTTGAAGTATTTACAATGATATTCTTCTCACTCACAATAGGTCTACCCACATATAAAACAACAAATAAGACAACTTTCCAAGTCAAACACATCTCGTTTAAGAACATATCCAAACGCAATATGTTTTAAAAATTAAAAATAGGTGGTCTTTCTGGAAATACCTACCTTTATCTAGCTCTCAAAATGCACAGTAACAAATAAGACATATCCAAGTCTAGTGGTTCCTATATTGTTTACAATTTGTTATTTCCAGAAGTAGAAGTGGAAGATATATATGTCTTTAAATATTTAATTTTCCAAATATAAAACAGCAAATTAGATAAATGTTGAATTCGAATATTTCCTGTATTATAAAAGACTGATAATCGAATATCAATGCAATGATATACTAAAATGTATCAAAGCAAATGTGACTCCCAGTATTACCTAAATTATTGAAATCAAAAATAGATGGGCTTTCTGGAAATACTTACACCCAGGTATTTATCTACGTACAAAGAACAAATAAGATATGGGTAGGTCAAGTAGTCCGGTAAAGTTGAAAATTATACACGGTGTTCCTCTTTTCTTTCTAAAATCACCTACATGGTCGTCTTTTTCTAATTTCAGGTATCCCCAACCTAAGGAAGCGACCCATAAAATTCGCGGTAAGACCGACTTTCTCGAGATGCTCTTCGGTCCGGTAGACCAGGAGCTCCTCATAGTGAAAAGTTTCTATTTCTTCTTTTACTCGGCCTTCGGATCCCTCTTTCCTCTGATGGGTGTCTACTTCAAGCAAATGGGGATGAACGCGACCCAGAGCGGCTTCCTTATAGGTTCGAGGCCATTCGTCGAGTTTCTTTCAGCTCCGTTCTGGGGAAGTTTGGCGGACAGGTGGCAAAAGGGAAAAATGCTCCTGCTAGCTTCGTTGGCCTCCTGGATTATCTTCACTGTGCCGCTGGGGTCAATACAACCGCCGGCGACTGCGTGCATGGAGGTTAGGAATAATACTGAATATCTGACCATTCCGAAGGTCAGCACGGGGATAATTACGAAGAGATCGGCTGAATATGTTAAGCCTCCACCTACCTTTAACCCTGAGATTCAAATTAGGTGAGCTAATGTTAACGTGCAACATGATGCATGCAATGGTAACTAGTTTACAAGAGAAATGTGTAAGATCTGTATAAAATGTGTAAAAGCGGACACAAAAGGTAATAAACCTTTTTGATGGATGGTTACATAAAAAACGGTCTGCTTCAATTTCTTGTTGTGGTTAAGTTCCCCACAGGCTCCTTTCCGTATTGAAGTATTTATTGGAAGGACCTGGCTCGTGCCATTTTCCTTGAATTTCCTTTACATTGTATAATCAACAGTCTTTTAAAGAGGAATATCTTTTGGGCGTCCATTGCTTGATTAGCTTGTTTTGTCCTGTAAAATGTTTGGGAAGCTCATTGAAGGAGCAAATCCAACATCGCTCCGCTTTTAAAGCTTTCTCATGCCTGGCCGCTGGATTGCTTCTTTTTTCTTTAAAACCAGGTGCAGCATTTACTCTCCAGCTGTTAGACGTGCATCACACTCCAGTTTTAACCCTTAATAGACCAATCAATTAGGGAATACGCCAGGACATCAAGTCATCGGGGAAGGAACCCAGATTTTCAGGTAATATATGCCTACAGAAACAAAACGTATAGGAAGACCCCACGACATTAGCAACATTAGGCATTGTTATTAACAATTAAAAAAAAAAACGCACTTTTTTGATTATTTCTGTTCTCAAGTAAAAACTAAGTTATTTTGGGTAAAACGGGCTCACCATACTCTAGGAAATTAAAAGATCTTTAAAATTTTTTTTGATCGACCTCGATATCTTTATTTGTTGCTGAGAAAAATGCTATATAATGTCAAAATCGACAGTGTTTATTTAACAATTGTTATTGCAAAATTGAACCTGTGAATTTCGTATTTTGTAAAAAGTCGGGAATTATAGTGCTTAATATGTGGTAAAAATTTCAGATCGATTCATCAAATAGTTTAGTGAAAAATTCAATTTGTTTATATTTTTACAATTTTTTTGCAATAACAATATACATACGCACAAATAAAATAAATCGCGATTCTAAGCCCATGGTACCATAGAGAAACATTTTTTCAATCGATATCAATTGGTGAATACTTGGTTAATTGGTTACTTGAGAACAGAAATAATAAAAAATGTGCGTTTTTTGACTTTTAATTGTTAATAACAATACCTAATGTTGCTAATCTCGTGGGGTCTTCCTATACGTTTTGTTTCTGTAGGACTTTATTACCTGAAAATCTGAGTCTCCTGTCCGATGACTTGTCACCAACAGGGTATTTTTTTCACTAATTTGCTTGGCCTATAAACCGGCAAGTGTGAGGTAACCAATCAATGTTGGTATTTGATGCAAAAACATATCGGCAATTTATTTTTACAGAAATTTTATACATGGAAGCACATTAAAAATTGATTAACACTTTTGTCGAGTTTTTAATCAATTTTCATTTTATTTCGTAATATTTTTTGACATTAAGTAGTAATCAATTTAAAATTTTGACACAATCGGCTATTAGTAATTTAAAAAAAAACATGTGTATAACTGGATCTCTTAATGACTTAATTTACCCATGCAATAATGGAGTTAAATAACTGAAGAAATTTTGTAGATATTTTCCAATTTTGAAATGCAACGATTAAACAGTTGGAACAATAATAAGTTGTAGTAAATATGTAGTGAAAATGAAAGTTAAATTGGAATATAAAATAATTTTTTAATCCAGAGCGGAAAAATCAGAAATAAAGATCTGTTGGTATATCCGGAAATCTTAAGGCACTTACCGATTATATTATTTGGAAACCTGAAACTTTGCTCGCATATAGGTTCCGTTCCCAACAGGTGCTTAATAATTTAAAAGCCCTGACAATGACAACTTCAAAACTCCTTTAGAAAACGTACAGAAACTCACTAAACTTCTTCAAAACATTTCAATAAACAATCATTTGTGAATTTTTCAATAATCTCAAGATTAATATTTTTTTTTTAATTTTTAAAATCCTTACAAATTGCAACTTCATCCAACCATTTTCAGGTTGTTAAATAAATACCTTCAACTTGAAAACTCTTCATTAGGCGAGTTAAAACCGACTAAACTTCAAAATAAAAAATTCAATAAAGACATTAGTTCGTTCGTCGAGAACGGGAGATTTACGGAAGATCGCAAGCTAGCTAATCTTAGGCGTGCAAATTCTGTTTAAAGCGGTTAGAAGGAGACGGAAGAAGAAATGAATAAAGCGAGAGCGGAGCAAATAGTGAAGGGCGGTTTAGGAGCCCTAAAGGGCGTACTCAAGCAATGCAAGCGAAATCTAACGTGCGGCTCGTAATTTCTGGGTATTCTGGCCTCGGGCGGATGGGCTGATTATGAAATGCACATTACTACGAACTTACGTAATAACTTTATACTAACCAACCCCGAGTGGAACACCCTAGGGAAGATTGGTACGAAATCGGTCTAGGTAATAAAAGCGCCCCGAGTGGATCACCCTAGACCTAGAGCGTCTTATTACGGCGTAACACGGACACGGCTTTGCTTTTGTCTAGACAACCCCGAGTGGATCACCCTAGGGAAATCTATACAAAATGGTCTAGGTAGTAAGAAACACTCCGAGTGGATCACCCTAGAGTGTTTTACTACGATCGGCTAGAAAAGAGATGCTATGGAATGAAATGTACGGCCTAACCCAAGAATTAAGAGATGATAAATGATCGGATAATGGAGTACTTACAATTCGGTCGGTACGGTCGGATTACTCTCACTCTCACTCACTAGGAAGTCGGACTGATCGACTGATCGACTCATCGACTGATCGACTGATGCCTTACGCCCGAAACGGCTTATATTTAAATCATCGTGATAGGCAAAGGTTGGTGATTTGTAAGAGGTGGAGGAGGAATTGTATTAGACAAGCGCCCATAAGCGGAAATGAGAGTAACTACCGCGCGGTTCGGAGGATTTCCCCACTCGTTGAGAGAATTTTTAGTTTCCGATCTTTAAACAAAATTGCTATGCGGATTGTTTCCGGTAGGGGGCACTTCGTTACACATTCATATACAGGGTCCTCTTTTAAAATCAAGTAACTAGGATAAAGTATGACAATACTGAACGTGTCCTTTTATTTAGGTATAAATATACATTTTAAAAATACTAGATATGGTTTTTTACAAAGGTGAGATCGATAAAACAATATAACCACTACTCTATCGAGGAGGTTGAATAGTTTTCCTATTTAGATTATTCCCGACATAAATTTCTCGAAATATTTTCCCTATTTTTTTCGTTCTGAGCACTGTTCAACCTGAATGTGTTCGGGGCCTTGTTTATCTTATTGAGCTTCACCTCGCAGAGTATTTGCACACCACTATATCACTATGAAACTATATCATGGAGTTAGTATATGTATAAACGAATATTTGCAGGTAAAATTTCCGATTTTTTCCATACGTAAAGGTACGAAATTTCGAGGTAAAATCTCCTATCAACCCCCGAATAACTATCGCATCCCCTGATTTTCGACTTGAATCTATTTCAGAGGGATAGTCTATGTACAAAGGAATATTTCCATATAAAAATTTTCGATGTAAAAATGGGTTTAGGTAGTTAAAAAATATTGCATACGTATGAGTTCGAAATTACTCAGTTAAGTAAGTGTCATATGAACTCACGAATGACTATCGCTTTTCGACTTGAATCTCTTTCATGGGGTAGTCTATGTATAAACGAATAATTCCAGACAAAAAGTTTCGAGGTAAAAATTGGTTTATATAGTTAAAAAAACTGCATACGTATGAGTTCGAAATTACTAAGTTAAGTGTCATATGTACCTCTGAATGACTCTCGTATCCGCTCAGTTTCGAATTGAAACTGTTTCTGGGGGGGTAGTCTATGTACAAAGGAATATTTCCAGATAAATATTTTCGATGTAAAAATTGGTTTAGATAGTTACATAATTTTTTCCATGTGTGAGAGTACGAAATTTCTTGGTGTCATATGAACCCCCGAATGACCATTGCATCCCCTGATTTTCGACTTGGACTGTTTGAAGGGGGTAGTCTGGGTATAAAGGAATATTTACAGGTAAAAATTTTCGATGTAAAAGTTGGTTTAGATACTTAAAAAAATTACCATACGTAATAGTTTCACATTTCTAAGTAAGTGTCTTAAGAACCCCCCTGTTGACTATTGCATCCTCTGATATTCGACTTAAAACTGTATCAGGGGCATAGCTTATGCATAAAGCAATATTTTCAAATCAAAATTTTCTATGTACAAGTTGGTTTTCATAGTTAAATAATTTTTTACATACGTGAGACTCCGAAATTTCGAGGTAAAGTCTCCTATCAACCCCCGAATGACCATTGCATCCCCTGATTTTGGGCTTGAAACTATTTCGGAGGGGTAGTCCCCTCAACAAATCAACAAATATTTCCAGATAAAAATTTTCGATGTGAAAATTATTTTAGATAGTACTTAAAACAAATACTATACGTAGGAGTTCGAAATTTATAAGTAAGTGTCTTATCACCCCCGAATGACTATCGCATCTCCAGATTTTCGACTTGAAACTGTTACAGGGGGATAGCTTACGTATAGACGAATATTTCCGGATAAAAATTTTACAGACAAAAACTGGTTAAGGTACTTAAATATTTTTTTCCATATAGAATCTAATAACCTCCGAATGACTATTGCATCCCCTGATTTTCGACTTGAAACTATTTCAGGGGGATACTTTTTGTAAAAATGAATATTTTCCGATAAAAATTTGTAGTGTAAAAATTGGTTGGGGTGGTTGAAATAATTTTTATTTCGATTTTTTATACATTTACCCCATCTATCAACCCCCAAACGAAAACTAGGGTGGTAAATCGTATCGGATACATTTAATTAGTAATAAATAGTCTCTCTTAGGACGTTTTTAGCACCAATTTTGAGACTAAAAAGCAGCACCTATTTTACCGGACTACAGGAATTGTGGATGTTGCCAGCTTCACACCCGTCTAACGTGCTATCTCGAACCGAAAATGGATAAGTTGTGCAGACGCTAAAAACATCCAGTTTTACAATGGGCTGTCTTGAACCGAAAACGAACGGGATCTACTGTGAACTTTCTTTAAACATCCATTAAAAGTTCTATAATGCCCTGCTTCATAAGATGATTTAGATATAGTCCGTTTCACGCCTGTTGATTCGGGATTCCCCAGCCTAGACACCCAACAAGGTCGGCCTCAGAGGCCGATGAAATGTTTAGTGGAAGTATAAACAACAATTAGAAAACAAAATTTATTCCTACAAAGTTATTTGTAATGTTCATATAATGTTAATACAAAATATAAAAATCAAAATGACTGCACTTATAAATATAAGGTACGTATACTATACGTACTATATTATACTATACTGTACGTTTGCAAAGAAGCTACTTACCCTTAGATCAGCGTTCCAACTTAGATCGATTTGTGTTTTGTTTAGTAATCAATCACTTTATTCTCACTATTTTACACTTAGGAAGTGAAAAGATTGAAATTCTATTACCTAGAAACTATTATCTATTCTATTACCTAGAACGCAAGACAGAAACACTTGACCGTGGTTTATCAATGAATAAACAATGAACAAGTTTAAAATCAAATTAAATAATAGCTACGAATTTTCAATTAAATACTTCCGTTCGTGTAATATTTACATTATACCTATACGAAACCGAAGACGTCTATTGAAAAAAGTCTGATATTGATGATTATTTTGAAGCAGAATACAAAAAAAAAACGAGAAACGAACGAAACATAACAAAAAGATATGCCCAGATGTAGCTTAGGCATATATTTCTGTCAAGGTTCATCTGCCATCAGAATACAGAATAACTTAGGGATCTGGCAACATTGACACCCCTCGAGAGAGGCGATATGAGATATATTAGGTTTGTTTCGGTTTCACTTTTTGGAAAAACAGTTCATACGTGATGCAAAACTGAATGCGCAGTGACAAAAAACTGGAATGAATCTGAACTGTGCATAAAACGAAAACACGTCTTTTTGTTACTTTAATGTTGCATCTTATAATTGTATTGTTTTGTCCTTCAGGGGTTGGTCATTTCACAACACCCACTGACGTGGTGCTTAAAAATAAACGTACTTTTCTCACAATAAAGCGCAAAATTACCAGTGAAGTGTCAAAAAGGTCAACAAAAGCCCCAAATCTAGCAATTTCGTGCGTTACGTACCGCACGGAAACTAAGTTTCCAGTGGTGGTAAGTGTAAAAAAACCATTGTCCTGTCTGGGAAATAATAAACTTTCCTCATACTGGCTGCCTCAAGTTTACAACAACATATTTTGGGATTTTAAAATACTCTTCAAAATTTGTTCACTATATTGTAACGCGAAATGTAAACAGCAGAGCGAAATGTGTTTACTCTTATCGGACCTCGGCGGCTTACCTCAAAGGAGCGGCGCTACGCTTAATTGAGCCTGCCGCCAACATCTTATTAAAGAAGAAATCATTCCCGACCTCTCTAGAATAAACATTATTAGGAAGGAATGACCTGGAACTATCGCGAATACAATTGAAGTGTATATAAGCGGGCTTGCGGTCGGAGAGAGGAGATTAGACGTAAAGCGCGACATAGTAAACAAGCGAAAAACGGACCAGTAAAAATAAAGTACATTTTAGAGTGATATAAATTAATTAGTTAGGAAGTAGTTAAGTGTGTTATATAAATTAGTTCAGTAATATTATAAGATAAATTAACTAGTGTGTAGTGAATAATTAGGATAGTGTAAATAAATTAGAAAATAAACGTTACATTGTTGTCCGAAGAGCGGATCATGAAGAAATTACGCGAATTAAAATTGGCAGAGTTAAGAAAAGAACTCGAGGATGAGAACTGGAAACGGAAGGGAAGAAGACAGAACTCCAGGACCGCCTCTCGGTGTTTTTGAAAGAAAATGGCCAGGACCCGGAAGTTTTCAAGTTCGAAGACGACTACATAACGAAGCAGATCGCTGCCCAGAGGGAGGAAATCGCCGCCCAGAAGGAAGATATTACTGCTCACATCGCCGCCCAGAGGGAAGATATTTCTGCTCAAATCACCGCCCAGAGGAAAGAAATCGCCGCTCAGAAGGAAGATATTACTGCTCAAATCGCCGCCCAGAGGGAAGATATTACTGTTCAAATCGCCGCCCAGAGGGAAGATATAACCGCTCAAATCGCTGGTCAGAGGGAAGACATAGTTACTCATATAACTGCTCAAATCGCCGCCCAGAGGGAGGATATTACTGCTCAAATAACCGACCACATTGAGGCTCATCGTAATGAGATTGAACAGAGGATTAGGCAGTTGGAAGAACGACTAGAAAAGGTCAGTAGCGGCGAGGGGAAAGAAGATGAGATTGACAGAAGGTGAAGCAGTTGGAAGAACGTCTAGAACAGATCAGTAGCGGCGAGGGGAAAGAAGAAGTTAAAGCGGCCTTTCAACGCAACTCGATATCCACCAATCGAGTGACACCCCCAACGTTCGACGGAAAGATCCCGTGGGCCAGCTACAAGAAACAATTTGAGACTGCAGCGGAGGCAAACGAGAAAGCTGTCTCTCTAACGGTAGCCTTGCGTGGAGAAGCGTTGGAAGTTCTTCAGATGCTATCCACCGAGGAAGCCGGAAATTACGAGGAGCTGCTGAGGCGACTGGAAATGCGATTCGGCCAAACACATCTCGAACAAGTCCATCAATCCCAGATCAATCGCCGTCAGAGATCGAACGAGATCCTGCAGTAGGTCGAAGCGGATGTAGCCAGACTAGTAAGGCTAGCATATCCCTCGGCGCCGGAGCCGATGATGGAGTGTCTCGCCGTGCAGACGTTCGTGAGCGGGCTGCGGGACCAGGAACTGCAGAGGGCCCTGAGACTAGCTCGACCGAAAACATTAATGGACGCGCTCGCCATCGCACTGGAGCATGACGCAGCAATGGAAGCCTCCCGCAGTCACGGCCGTGTTCGAGCTGTTACAGAAGAAGTAAACACTGAAAAACTCGTGGAAAAGGTACTTCGGCAGATCATGGACCGTAGGAAGATTAGGCCAAGTAGATGGTAATTGAGAACTGCCACAGGGGAGAAGGCAGTGATACACGGTGAAGCAACGTTTAGCATGACGTTGAGACGAATAAATTTTGACCATCCAGTCATCATTGCCGAAATTGAAGAAGACGTCATACTGGGGATGGACGTCATGAGTCGTGGATTCCAGTTGGATTTCGGTCAGCGAGTGTTGAGGATCGGTCAGGAAGAATTACTGCTACACAATCGTGACAATTTTGTGCTAGATGTAATACTGGCAGGAGATGTGATTCTCCCGGAACGAAGCGAAACGATCACCTCTACTTGTCTAAGGGGTGTTGTGGAAGAGGGAGTTCCAGCCGTAATCGAACCAGAAAATAATGACAATCGACTGGCTCGGGGGGTACTGGTGGGGAAGGCGCTCGTTACTCTCTCAAGCGAGGTGCCTGTGCGGCTACTCAACATCAATCAGTACCCGGTTACCATCAAGAAGGGTACGAAACTGGGCACGTGCATAGCCGCTTCGGCTATCGTAAGGGGCGTTAGTGATAAAGAAAGGTCCAGGCACATGCCACGGGATTTGAAACAAATTCTTTCAGACCCGTGCGTTTCTCTCGCCCTCACAGAAACAAAAAGCCAACGAATTAATAAATAAGTACCAGGATATATTTACCACCGAGAATGGGAAGCTGGGAAAAACTAAGGTCGTGACACATAAAATTGACACGGGCGAGACACGACCCATTAGACAAACAGCGCAACGACTACCCTTGGCCAAACGGGAGGAAGACGAGAAAATCATCAGGGACCTAGAGCGGGACGGGGTCATCGAGCCGTCAAGCAGTCCATGGGCCTCGCCGGTAGTACTAGTGAAGAAAAAGGATGGGACCACTCGATTTTGCGTAGACTACCGGCAGGTGAACAGTGTCACCAAAAAGGACAGCTACCCGCTACAACGTATCGACGACACACTAGATACCCTTGCTGGATCCACAATATTTTCGACCCCTGATCTAAAAAGCGGCTAATGGCAAGTCGAAATGGACCCTGCCGATAAGGAATAGACGAAATTTACTTTCGGTAATGGCCTGTGGCTCTTTACAGTAATGCCATTCGGACTTTGTAGTGCCCCAGTGACATTCGAAAGGCTGATGGAGAGCGTGTTAATGGGTTTGACGTGGAAAACTTGCCTAGTCTATTTGGACGATGTCATTGTGATGGGCAAGACCTTCGAAGGACATCTGAAAAACTTAGCGGACGTCTTCCAGAGACTGCGAGGTACGGGGCTAAAACTGAACCCTAAGAAATGTCAGCTCTTCAGAAGTCTACAATGTCAAGTTACAAGTTACAATGTCTAGTTTTCTTACATGGGCCCCTCAGATTTTGGGATTATCCAACAGAAGTTTTCAAAATTACCGATCTAAACGCTTTAAAAATCCCGCACCGAATCCTCACTGACTTAAACTTTACTAAAATGCCCAAAAAACTAGACAACTGGGCCAAAGTGGCCCAACCATCCGAACCCTCTCGGGTCCCAGAGACCAGTGCTGCTCTCAATCTCATCTCCTCTCTAGAAGGACCCCTTCCTATGACCGGACATGACGCGTCAACCAATCATTGAACTTACAGCCTTTCTCTTTAATGACTCTTGACCTATCCGAGGTTTCTTAGCACCCCTCTTTAACGATTTCTACTCTCCCACCAGGAGACCGAGTCGATCACGTACATCGCTCGTTTTCTTCTTCAGATATTCCCAAAACGGAAGTAGATTATAAAAAGTTTCAATGCCAAAGTGAGACAGATTTCAGCGTTTTGCATTTCGCGTAAGGTGTGATAGCAGCTAAACTACACGGAGAATTATCTTAAAACGTACACAGCTTATGGTCCAATCATACAACATTAGTCTACCAAAATCCTAGATTTCTACCTATAATTGTCTTGTCGTAAAAGAGTCGCAGACATAGTGACGCTTATATCCCATGTTAAAGTTACCACATGTCCCATTAAATAAACAAACATGCGGCCCAAATTGCGAAGCGCTTTCGAATCTGGTTTTGACGAAGCCAATTGGAATAGCGTGTATTTCACAGGATCACCTTTATATTCAGGCTTGTTTAGTTTAAAATAACGATCAAGTATTCAGATGGGATTAATTAAACCACTTATTTGGGGTAGAAGAAAAAACGTAACGTAACAAGCGTGTGATGTCAATCACCTCAGTTCTCTTGGAGTTACAGAAAATTGGTGTGGTGTGGTTGTTGTGGCAGTAGCAAACGTGGCTATGAAGTTCAAGAGAAAGTCTGTCTATCGAACAATATTTGATCTGCCTACAGACTCCATACTTCTTGGCATTCGTAAATGTCTAAGACTATGTAGGGACGACCTAACCTGATATTAAGATATTCGTAGCAATCTACGGTAGAAATTGAAATATTTATTCTAACAAAGTTTTAAAGTACTATAACATAATTTCTCATAAAAGTAACAGTAACATATGAAGGTGGAATGAATTATCTCTTGTTTAGTTTCTTAAAAACATCATAGGACCACTATGGTACCTAGCGTTAATTACTACCACCAAAACTAATCCTTCTGTGAGTATATGGTCGTCCTTCTCAATCCTATATCTTGGTTGAAATTACCACATATTGGCATAATTTATCGATGATTTATTATTATTTTATGTGAAGTGACGGGCTCATTTTCTTTGATTTTGCAACCTCGTGCCAATTTATAAACTATAATAATATTTATTCTCTCTTTTTAACTGGTGAATATTCGTTGTTACTATGCGGAAAGTGATTTTTGACACCAGTTGAACAGAATCAGACAATTTTCTTTTCTTTAGCATTCCTCGTCAACCTAAACTTCGAGCGGGCAAATCGCCGATCTCAGTAGACTTCGCTGCCAACTACAAGGAAGGAGAGCACGAAGGTTGGGTCTGTCCCACAAACTCCTCCATCGTCTATAAGACAGAAGATATCCAGAAGGCCTTCTTCCTGCTTCTTCTCTTGGTAATTATCGGCGAGTTCTTTAGCGCTCCAGCCGTAACGCTCGCAGATTCTGCCGTACTGACTCTTTTGGACGAAGACGCCGACACATACAGCCACCAGAGGATGTTTGGCTCTTTGGGCTGGGGCCTGGCGATGTTTTTCCTCGGCATAGCGTTGGATAACTCAACCCAATTTCCCAACTATCCCTGCGCTCAGGACGGTAAAGAAAAGAACTACACGATATGCTTCGCAACGTTCTCCGTCCTAATGGGAGCCGCCCTCATAACCGCCACACAGATCACGTTTAAGTACGACGTGCCCCAAGAGGCGCCCAAAGAGGACGAAAAGCTCCAGCAGCAGGTGCTGACCGAAGAAGATAGGATGCAGGCCCAGCTCGCCACGCAGCTCGACTTGCCGTCGCTAGCCGATACTAGGGCTACCAGCCTGTCCAAAACACAACCTGTCGAACCAAAGGTAGGAACAATGACAAATAAAAAAATGTTTTTGTATACAGGAACGTGGGAGAATTTCAGCCACAATGGAAATTCTGATCAGCTTGTTTTTCTATCATTGTAAGCAACGTAAGAAGTGTCTTATGCTCTTATATATGATGCCTTGATTTATTCACCCCGAATAGCCATGGTCGGAACAGCAAGGAGCACTCGATCCCAAATTTATTTTTAAACCAATCCTCAAATACCTCCGCAGTTACATCTTGTGGTAATTCACACAAGTTTTCCTAATATTTTAGACAGTTAATGACAAGGAATTTTAAACCACCTCAGTTATTGATATAGCATAAAATGCTATATATAAAATGCGTTTGCTTTCGTACAAAAGGGCTTTTCTTGTACATAGTACACGATTGTTACGTCAACCTTTTAATGGTGTATTTTGATTTGAACCTCGTTTCATCTATAAATGTTTAATAGGTTTTGTCTTCGATAGTGCTTCATTTTTAAATAAATAATTTTTTCGTCATACTTTTAGGTAATCGAATTCTATTACGATGTTCCTTCTCACAGTTTCTTTACACATTTCACTTTACCTTTTTCCTAATCTAAAACCTTTGTTTACGGCTTTGTTTGGCATCAATGTTAAAATCTTCTGAAAATTCTATTTCTTGTTCGAACACCCATTAGTCATAGTAGCTATATTTGTGGACAAATTTCACTCAATGCTCAAGTATTGATTGCCATGAAGAATATTTTAATGACACCTATATCTATAAAATTTATTTAAACAGATTATTTTAAAAATTCTTTCGTAAAACAGGTATTGTTCATTCGATATGTCCGTCTTCTCTTCTCTTTTCAAAATGCACATTTGTAATGGAGTACATTTTCTCAGTCTAAAAGACGTTGAGTATATGGTAAATACAATGCCGACTATTAATCCACTTGTAAATGATACAGGTAATGATACACACTATTATCCGAACTGTACCCCAATGACGGAAATTATAGTCTTCTCCTTCTTCCACTTGCAATAAGGTTGTCCCTGTGTAAAACTGCTAATTAAGCCTCTTGTGACCCTGATGTCCAACTCTCGGTTGTGTTGTTGTCGGATGTGTTGGGTTTTTGTGTTCGTGCCCATTTTATTATTCGATCGGAGGTCATTCTTTCTACGTGCTCCTCCCAGTATCGTCCGTCTTCTTGTCCTCACCTATACCAGAGTTTCGATTCATACCGCAGTAAATTCCAAGAAGCCCATAGTCCTCCGCGGGATGAAGAAGTGAGGGGAAAATAGAAACAGGGGAGTGTATGTTTCATTTTGTCTTCAAATTATAAATAGTCGAAGTTATATCATTTAATGGAATGAAACAATGTTATCTAGATTTCTATTTAGCGGGTGGTATATTTTCTAAGCTACTTGACATTGCAAAGTTGGAATCTCGATCCGAACTAGACGAATATCACACATGTACTAACTCGCGTATTTCGCCGGGCGTCGACACTGTAATCGCCAAGGCGATTACATGTACGATGTGTAAATAACTTTCTCCATATTGCCGTTCTGCGGGTTTCTACTGATGTTTTATAAAGCGGATTTTTAATTTTGGCAACTCCGTTTCTCTCTGTCTCTCTCTTTACGTTGAAAATTTGCTAAAGCGGCGAATCGCTCGAACTAGGGATGTGATTTTATGAGATTTGCGTGTGCCACTCGCAACTTGTTGTGGGGATGAGTCACTCGTGAAGTAAAAGGGACTCGACTATACCTACTTTGACTTTGAGTACCTCCCTGATATCACGGCTCTACATTCTGTCTCTCAGCGTAACTCCGCGTATTGCTCTTAATACCTTCATTTCTGTAGTTCTAAGTGTTGCCTTTGTTTTAGATGTTTCGGCTGATGTTTCTCTGGCATAGGTGAGGATATGTCTAACACATGCCTTATAGATGCGGACTTTGCTTTCCCTTGACATGAATTTGTTTCTCCAGGTGATGTCTCTCAAGTACCCGGATATTCGCGCGGCTTATTTGTTTGCGATCTTGTTTCCTCAGTAAGGTTTCTACTTGCCGAGATGTTCAAGCCTAGATAATTAAAGTGCGATACTTCGTTGATTGGTTGGTTGTCCACTGCAAGTTTGCATCCAATCGGCTCTTTCGCAATTACCATTGATTGTGTTTTTTCCACCGATATCTGCATATTAAAATTAATCTTTCGGCTGTAGTTTTCAATTTTTAAAGGAGTCGTTGTAGGTCATCATCATTCACTGCCAATAAAACCACATCGTCAGCGTAGAATATTATTCCGAAAATCCTTTACCCCATTATATATCCAATAATGAATAGTGTTACTTCTTCGATCATTTAGTCCATAATAATATTAAACAGGGTGGGGCTGAGGCTGTCCCCTTGTCTTGTTTCAACAGAGACCCTTACTTGCATGGAAGGGCCGTCCTTAGTCTTGGTTTTGGTTGAGTTCCTTATATTAAGCTGTATTATTAGCTCACAGTATTTTTCGTTGATATTACTGATATTACCTATCACATCAGCTAGGCGCACCCTATCGAACACCTGCTTCAGATCAACGAAACACAGGAAAAGGAGCTTGTTAGACTCTATGGATGTTTCGACCAGTTGAGGTAATATGAAGATAGCATCTACTGTTGATCTATTACGCCTAAAGCCTTGTTATTCTTCGGTTGTCATTAACTGTTCGCTAAGTTTCTGTGTTAGTATTTTGGTTAAGAGCTTCGCGATGGAGCTCAACAGTGTTATTCCTCTATAGTTTGAGGGGTGTCGTTCTTTTTCCCTTTTTTATAAATTGGTACAGTTATGCTTGTTTTCCATTCGTTCGGCATCTTCCCACATTCTAGGACCTATCGGAAACGTTTTAAGGTCTCCTACACAATTTTGGACCCCCCCCCCCCCCCGTATTTGATCAGTTCATTAGGGATGTTGTCAATGCCAGCAGATTTTTTGTTCTTTAGTTTCTTGATACCCTAGTTGATATCTTCTGACGTTATATCTTCATTTCCGTGAAGTTCTAATTCTGCCCGTGTTTCGTTTGGGCGTAGGGTTATTTCTTGATCTGTGTTTTCGTGAGGGTGATGGTACAGGTTTTCAAAGTACTTGCCCAACTCTAAGGTTTTATTTTTTCTATGGTAATTTCTTCGTTGATTGTTTTCTTTCTATACATCTTATGTATAATTAACATGTTCCACACGTCCCTTTGGCTTCCATACAGGTCGTGTTATATTCTCACCGAAAAGTCCCCCCAGTATTCTACCTTCAACTGTTTATTTTGCTCTTTGTTCTATTTCGCACTGTATTTTAACGGTTGTATTATTTTATATACATAATTTTATTCATATATTTAATCTATGCGTCCTTTTCTTCTTTTGCCAGTTCCTTTACTTCTTTATTGAACCAATGTTTAGAGTTTTTTTCTATAGTTGGTATTGATTTTTTTAACGCCAATTGCTTCCTTTGCACTACCTACTATGTTTCCTTTTATCTTATCCAAGGCTTCTTCTACATCGTCTTTATCATTGATTGGCTTGTTTATGATTCTTCCTGACAGTCTTCTTTGGTACAGATGTTTCGTACTGTCTTGTTTTAATGATTCTATATTAAACTTTTCGATGTATCTTTGTTGTTTTTTTACAGGCAATATTTAGGAGCGATACTTGCAAAGAACTACGTTATGTTGCGTCCTTACGTTGGCTGAGGATAGAACCCGCACGTCGAGTAGGTCGTTCGCCTTTATAGATTTAGTCGTGATGATATAATCGATTATAGATCGTTGTCCTCTTATGTTAGAGAGTTAGACTTCGTTGTATGCACTGAGCTCGATGAGCATGTTCCCGTTTTCCTCTCTTATTTCTTCGTTGTATCTGTTCATTGGAACTTGAAATTATGTTGTTACCAACCCTTGGGTTGAAGTCTCCCATAATGAACATCTTATGGTTGTGAGGAAATTCGTCCAGTATTTCTTGAAGCCTTTCGAAGAACATCTCGTGCGTAGATGTTAACGAAGTGGTCGGTATCCATTGCTGATCTTTAGCGTTATGTATATTATTCTTGGGTCAACGTAATTGACATTTTCTATGCAGTTTTCATACTTTGCGTTCAGTAGAATGCCTACTCCAGCTTGGGCTCTCTCGTCCTTTTCCACACTGCTGTACAACATTATGTAATTGTGGTATCTTGTGTTACCTTTGCCCTTTGTTTTAGTTTCTGCTATAGCGCATATATCTATTTTATAGGCATTCATCTTCATAATGATCTCTTGGTTTTTGTTGATCCACGAGGTAATATTCCAACATGCCAACCTTAGGTGTTCCTTTCCGAATCGTTTGTTCCGTGGTCTTGCCATGTCCGTTTTCCGTAAGTTCCGTTCTATATCCGAGGCTGGCGTAGCAGTACTCTGAACAATTATTGTTTTTACAATGGGCAGGTTACTAGACACGCCCAAAAATCCTCCTTCTTTTATCCGGGCTTGGGACTGGCATTGGTGGGTACTGAGCTACTCAATTCACCCAGCCCCTACCACAGACGGAGTTGAAAATATAGTCTGAAATCTACAAATACGTTTATGCTTATTGCATAAAACCAAAAGTAAAAGTTGGTTAAGTGAATGTTTGAGTTCGAACCGGACTGAGATGCACAAAACTGCAAAAGTAATAATTATAATATTATATAACATTTTAATTATTATATAACAATATTAATAATATTGTTACCGAAAAGGCACTCCGATGTTTTCGAATTATTACAAACATGGCAAACATGGCAAACAAAAAAGAAAAAGAAAGGTACAGAATACTTGGGCAACTATATGCATATATTTAGTGGTGTTGACAAAGACAAAAGAGCACAAGCAGGAATTTCCATTCTAATAAAGAAAAATCTTGTAAGCACATTAAAAACTTTGAAGCTATCAATGAACGATTCTTAAGATTGAAATCCCCTTAAAGGATACCATACCGTTATAATAGGTGTTTATGTTCCGTCTAACAATGAAAGCATGACTGTAAAGGATGAAAACGATTGCTTAGATAAAGCGCTTCTTGAAAATGTAAGTTGTCGCAATGACATTCTCCTGTTAAGAGATTTTGACGCTAGAGTGGGATCTAAAGATTACGACGACGTGGTGGGAAGATATGGAGAAGAGGCAAATAAATACCACTGGAGATAGGCTTATCGACATTTGCGAAGGATACTCTCTTAAGATTCAAAATGTCTTTTTCAGCCATAAGCACATACACAGATATACCAGAATTCAACGTACTCTAGTCAATAATCAACTATGTTATAAGTAAACAAAATACGCACATAACATTTTATGACCTGCGTGCATATAAATCTGCTGAATGTGGTTCTGACCACTACTTAGTTAAAGCTCAAGTGTTCTTTCTGTGAATCACCCACAACAGACAAACTCTAAATAACAATAATGTTTCTAATGAACTAATGTGCAATTTACAAGCACTCCGAAATGAATCAATAATATTTCCGGAGTAAATACATATAATAACATTGTAAAGTGTGTAAAAGAAGCGGCAATGGAAGCTTTAGGCTAACCACACCCCAGTCTTCTGAACAGGAGAAACGAACAGTGGTCTAAGGAGAACATAGGAAAACGGTTAGCGGAGAAAAAGAGGACACATAACCAGTGGTTAATATCAGGTGAAGTTGAAGATAGGAGAAACTATAACAGGTAACAAGGCATTAAAGGTGTCAAAGACGAAATTCGGAACATAAAATGTAACAAAATTGACCAAAATATACGTGGTAGTAGGTTAAGCAAAGCATGGAAGGTACTAAAATCTATACGCACAAATACACGAATGAAAGTAGCTATGAATACAATATCTATCAACCAATTGTAAGCATATCATTCCAATCTACTTAATGAAAATCGTCCGGAATTTCTTCCAGAAAATAATACTAGCCCAGTTATCAATATAAGTGATTCCTCAACTTTAGAAATTGACGAAATTTCTGCAGAAGAAATAAAAACCGCTTTAATATCTATGAAAAACTGGAGAGCACATGGACCAGAAGGACCCCCTATAGAGCTTATACAACAAGGAACAGAACTGCTTCTAGAACTTCTAACTTTCGTTTTCAATTGTTTCCTTAGTGGACAAGAAATTCCTTTGATTGGTTAACTGCACACATATAACAAACCTCCATAAAAAAGGTGATATGAATAAATGTTCAAGTTATAGAGGACTCAGTGTTATTAACTCCATCTCTAGATTGTATGAAAATATTATAAAATACAGAATAGAAAACCAAATTACAAACTTGGAAGGAACAAAATGGTTTTCGTGCAGTAAGTTCGTGTATTGACAATTTGTCCACCTTAAGATAGCTACTGGAAAAACGATTAGCAAGAAATCTTCCGACACATTTAGTGTTTGTCGATTTACAGAAAGCGTATAACAGTATTCCTCTATGCAAACTGTGGCCTGTAATGAAGGAAAATGGAGTTAGCTATATTCAGGCTGTTAAACCTATGTATGAAAATATTAATACTTAAGTAAAGGTGGGATCTCAATTTTCCCAAAAATTTGTCGTGGTAAATAATGTGCTCCCACATTGTTTAAGATATACCTCATGTTGGTAAACAAAATGTGTTTTTAAGTTGACCGCTGACATTTTTCTATTATCTGCTTCATACAGAATACGTTATCCGTGCATGATCTTCCGGTTCTAAATCCGCATTGTTCTTCTACAACTTCTGCTTCTATTAGGTCTCTCAGTATCTCTCCATATATTCTGCTAATCGTACTTGTACCTGATATCCCCCTATAATTGTGACAGTCAGGTTTGTTACTCTTTTTGTAGATTGACGATATGTATGCCACTTTCCATTGACTAGGAACTTCCTGACCATTCAGACATTTGTTAAATATTCCCGTTAAAGCTGTTGTGTGTTTCTTTGTGCCATTTTTTAATAATTCTGAGTACACTCCTTCTGGTCCACATGACATTTTTTATGTTTTAGTTTGGTAATTGCTGTTCTTACTATTTCTTCTTCTATTTGCACTTGTTCTCCTTCAATGTTCACCGATATTCCATCTTCGATATTTTGTCTTATTGTTTCTGTTAATAGGTTTTCATAGTGCTGTAGCCACTGTTCTTCTGATATGTTCCTAAAGGATAAGTTTTCAGTGCCCGTTGATCTTACTTTATTAATGGATCGCCATGTTTCTGTGCACCTTCTTCCGCCATTTGCTGGCATTTCATATCCAACATCAAATTTTTTTTGGTGATTTATTTAATTTCGTGCTTGTTGTTTAGCCCTGTTTGCTTCTTTGTCTTCTACTGATTTTATATTTAACCACTTCAGGTACAGTTTTTTCTTTGTGTTTATTAGCTCTTCAACTTAATCTGACCACCATAGTTTATCGTTTTTTGCTATTGTTGTCTAATTCCTAGTGCTTCCAGTGCAGCTTTGTGGATACTTTCTAGTATGTTATTGTAGCTTTCTTCAAAAGACATATTCTCATTCAAGTTCAAGTATTTATATAGGCGTCTTTGATATAAATACTAGGTGCTTTCATTAAGAAGACTCCAATTTATATTTTAAATAATTTACAAAACTATCTCCGATTTCACTCTGGTTACTTTTATTTTGGTAGCCGTGGTCCATCTTGGAATATACATTTTAGCTCGTAACAAGTAATGGTCGGTTCCACATATGGCTCCTCTTTGAACTCTAACATCTTGTACTTGTAAGTGCGTTGACTGTTTCATGATTATATAATCTATTATTGTTATTATTACACGGATATATTTTACAGCTGTCGCCGACTATCCGTACCCAGTCGCCATTCTTTTCTATCGTAACACGTATTTTCTTCCAAATTTCATGTATTAATTTCGTGTATAATCTATTATTGACTTCAATTTTCTAGTTCTTTGTTCCCTGGTATATTTATGAATCAATTTATGCTTGAAAAAAACATTTGTTATTCTTAGTTCCTTTTTGTGTGCAGACGACGATCAATCGTGTCCCGTTATCACTTATAGTTTCTTCACCATAGGGAACGACTACGTTATCACTGGGCATCTTACCTGTCCGGCCGTTGAAGTCGCCTAGCATTATAATTTCTCTTGTGTTTCCAATATTTGACAAAACTTCATCAAGCTTTTCAAAAAATTCATCTTTTACTACCACAGGCTCATGATCCGAAAGTGCGTATACTCCCAGTATTGTGATTCTTCTCCCATAGATGTCAAAGATTACTTTTATTATGTTCATTATGTTATGTATTATTAATAACAATATGATTGTTGTTGATTGTTTAATTTATGAAGGAAATTTGTTACTACATTAGTAGCTTGTAAAGTGAGAATATTCTTAATCTTCTCATCCATGATATGGCCCAGTGCAAATTCCAAGTTTGCCAATAGGTACCTGATTTTGATCTCGTTTTTTTGGAGGGGAAGGCTAAACTTATGTCCTAATGATAGTAACGTTTTTATCTCTATGGGGATCTCAACTTCTGTTAAATTTCAAAACCAATTTTCTTTAACTTAAACGTTAAGGCTTGCTGACGTTTCAGCGTCTCAAGTTTGTTGCAATTGATATCCCTAGTGTTAAAGAAAATTCTATTGCAATGCACTTTTTGTTTACTTTGGAAGGTATTCTAGATCTGTCGAGGCAAAACCACTATTTTATTTTCACTCCTGCGTAGGTTCAGCTTTGAACGGTTGAGATCCTCATGGGAAGAAATAATTTCTAAATTAAATAGTTTTGTGTTCTGCCTACTTCTGCTTTCCGCATTCTCTCCATGTTCCTACGGTTTTGGGTCGTATACGGTTCGTATCGTATATAAACATGGCCGATTGAGCTCTGCTCCAATTTTACTTCTCACAATCACCATGGTTAATTAATGCCTGCCTTTTTAGCATCACCGTGCCCTGGGTGATGCCATAAGAAGCGTCCATTATCATCAATATAATTATCAAGATGTTCCTTATGTATGGTACCAGTGTAGACGCGGACGCAAAATAGAAGCAGACACCTCATAAATCTTATACAACCATTTTCCATAACGACGCAAATTAAAACCGATGATCTACCGACTGTCCCACTCGATTTGAAAATGCTTTTTGTTTCAGCCATAGAATAATCCGTACTGAAATATTTAGGTACTTTTACCTACTCTTCTGCCTCGCCTAGCTAGATGAATGACATGTCCCGCTTAGACTCCTCATTCGTGTTTGCATTCTACTCCGACAAGCTGTTTTGTAACAACTTTTCGCTTTGTAATCAAATGTAATAGATTTTTTTCTTTAAAAAGAACACGGTTCTCTTTTGTATTTAGGATAAATTTCTCATAGTTTAAGGTATCTCTATAGTTTTCCTTTACTTTTTATTTCTCATTTTACATCAGCACTAAAACTTCTTTTACATTTTTAATCTTCGTTTATTATTGTAATTATAACCGATATTTTCATTCAGTTAGGGTTAGTTAACGCCGAACCCAAAAAACAACTACAAAAATCTATTTGTCGCTTACTTTCATTTCCACCTGATGCTTTGCACATTTTGTACATTTGCCGATGTCTACGCAAATTTACCGAGTATCTTTGCCGATTTCTATTTTTACTTTTTTTCAGGAAACATTTAGATTTCTGAATATAAAATTCTTCAATTTCTGAAACCTTTTCCAATCATGTACTAAATAAGAAACCCTTGTCTTGGAGTCAAATCTCGACGACGCATTTTCTCGTTTTCAGTCAAAGATCTTCGCTCAGACGACCAGGGAGATCCCCGAGTGGGTGACGGTGATGAAGCAGTTCAAGAACTTGAAATGCGCCTCGATCCTCTTCGTCGCCTGGTTCATGGGATTTGGCATCGGCTTGATTTTTACATTCCTGTTCTGGCACCTGCAGGACTACGGCGGTAGTCCGACGCTTTTCGGCGTAGCCTCAGTCATCAATCACATCTCGGAGATTTTCGCTTACTTTTTCAGCTTTAGGCTGATCAGACAGATCGGGCACGTTAAGGTACTCTGCCTCGGCTTGATAGGGAACACACTTAGGTTCCTTTACATATCGTGGCTGACTAACCCTTGGTGGGTGCTTCCGTTTGAGTTCATGCAGGTAAGGGGAAAGCGTAGAGGATGTAAAAGTTTTTATGTAACGATAGCAATCAATAATGGTTTTCGTCTACTTTGATCTTCGTTTATTATGATAATGATTAAGATATTAGTTCAATACAACTCGATACAATATAGGTACCTGACGAGTAAGCAATAATTGTTTACTAAACAAAATAAGGAGTGAAATCTACAAGGTGTACCATATTACAAGGGACTTGTGTGGGTCACGTTATGACCTTCGTATTACCGGATTTTTTGGGTGACATACGATATCATAGGCGGGAAATGAAGCACTAAAATCGGCACAACCTCCGAAATTTTTGCAGTAAGATGGATCGAGGTGCGGTTTTTTGCATTCGGTTCGTGGAAGCGCCTACAAATTTTGTGAACATTTGTTATGAACGAGAAATGCAAAATTGCTGAGATGCAGAAGAAATATGCTTTTTTATACGTGCATGAGAAGGTGTCGGTTATTAAAAAATTTACAACTCGGTAAATAATGACGGAAATGAGTTCAATTTTGTTACTCTGGGGCTTTTGCTGTCGCTGAAAACGTATACGATGTCGCCAGTGGTCTCCGAAGTACCTGGTGCTCAGAGCTGCTGGTAGCAACGTCGTCTCCGTGAATTTTAGGGGAATTGATTATACAATTAACCGAAAGATCTAAACCTGGGGTTTTTTGGGGTCGCTGAAAACGAATATGGCATCGCCGGTGGTCTCCGAAGTACCTAGTGGTCAGGGCAGCTGGTACCAACGTCATCTCCGGGAATTTGTTTAAAAAATTGATCATAACTCGGCACCTATACATTTCTTTGACATTGACTATAAATAGTATTCTACCGAAAACGTTTTTACAGTTTGAATATTGAAATATTGAAGCTTGGATTAAAAAAATCTCTAAATTACACTCATATTCAAAATTTTATTTCAACTATTTCTTTAGAAAATATGTATCCTAAAAATATATTAATAACGTATATTAATACATAATAAGTATATATCAATCTTTATTTATATTATTATTTTCTTCATTTTCCTCTTCTCTAACTTCAAATTCTGCCAAACAAATTGCCTCTCTTGAATAATTTTCAATATTTGTGCAATTAGAATCGGCACATGTTTTGCATACAATGCTGCAAATTAGCCCGTGCTTTCTGCAGCCGCATGAGTTACCGCAATTTGTTTTGCCAGCATAGAAATCAAATTTAATATGCTGGGAGGTTGAGGTTGCTGTGGCATTTTTATGGGAATTAATGAATTTTCTTTAAGTGCCCATCCCCAGACCATTAGATTTAGACCATTGTGGTCCTCTCCATACAGCCAGTTCTGTACTTGTGAATACACTCTTTTTAAATGCTAAGAAAGGTTTAGACCTTTCGGCTAATTATAGGTAGAATTAATTCTCTTAAAACTCCCAGAGACGACGTTGGTTCCAGCGGCCCTGAGCACCAGGTACTTCGGAGACCACTGGAAATGTCATATTCGTTTTCAGCGACCCCAAAAACCCCCGGGTTTAGACCTTTCGGATAATTATAGAATTAATTATCTTAATTATATTCTCCTAAATAATACTCCCGGAGACGACGTTGGTACCAGCGGCCCTGAGCACCAAGTACTTCGGAGACCACTGGCGATGTCATATTCGTTTTCAGCGACCCCAAAAAACCCCGGGTAACAAAATTGAACTCATTTCCGTCATTATTAACCGAGTTGTAAATTTTTTAATAACCGACACCTTCTCATGAACGTATAAAAAAGCATATTTCTTCTGCATCACAGCAATTTTGCATTTTTCGTTCATATCAAATGTTCACAAAAGTTATAGACGCTTCCACGAACCGAATGCAAAAAACCGCATCTCCATCCATCTTACTGCAAAAATTTCGGAGGTTTAATGCTTCATTTCCGCGCCTAAAACAAAATTAATGATACTAACTCGCCAAAATAGAAATAATGAACGCCTTTCAAATATTTAGGAGCCACCTTAAACGACAAATGCGATTGTGATGTGATGAGATAAAAATTCGTATAGCTCCGGACAGAAACACTTTCATAAAGTTTGACGCTTACCTGCCCCGTCGAGAAGTAGCACTAGATATAAGCATATAAGACTCGGGGCGGCGGTGGCCATATGGTTTAAGGAGCTGGCTTTGAGTCAGGCGGTCACTGTCGTCGTGGGTTCGGATCCCACGTAATTCATGGATGTTGTGTCTGTTACGGGAGGGTGTAAGTAAAACGTATCCAAAATCCCGTTCATATTCACGCCGGTAACCAGGCCGGATAGGATCGGATATCCTGTAGGAGGGCAGGACTAGGATACACGGGTCTAGGACAACTCGCCGTCGCCGACTCACCGTGGCCGACTCGCCGGAGGTCCAACTCGGCGGCGGTACAACTTGGCGTAGAGACAACTCGCCGGCGGTACAACTCACCGGAGAGACAACTCGCCGTAGGTAAATACCTCGTCGAGTTAAACATTTTATATATTATTTCGTTGAATAATGTTTACGAATTTTTGAATAATTATAGGTAATTTGTATGGGCACGCGTCATTTCATTCGCTATCGCTTGTTAAAGGGCAAGGATAAACAATTGAGGTTTAGTAAAAATTAATTGAATAAATAAAAAATTGTATCTAATTATTCAAAAATTCGTAATCATTATTCAACGAAATAATCTAAAATATAATGTTTAACTCGACGAGGTATTTACCTACGGCGAGTTGTCCCTCCGGTGAGTTGTACCGCCGGCGAGTTGTCCCTACGCTAAGTTGTACCGCCGCCGAGTTGGACCTCCGGCGAGTCTGCCACGGTGAGTCGGCGACGGCGAGTTGGCGACGCCGAGTTGTCCCATCCCCCTGAACCCCAGGATACACACACCCTAAGTCGGTAGAGCACGGAGTGGATCAACTGGGGTGAAAACCTTAGGGGGTACAGCCGTGCTCGAGGACCGTGGTTCGGAGCCCACGTTAAACTGTAGGTCCCGTCCAGATTAGCCTTGCAGCAAAAAGGAGACGAGACACACACACACACACACACACACACACACACACACACACACACACACACACACACACACACACACACACACACACACACACACACACACACACACACACACACACACACACACACACACACACACACACACACACACACACACACACACACACACACACACACACACACACACACACACACACACACACACACACACACACACACACACACACACACACACACACACACACACACACACACACACACACACACACACACACACACACACACACACACACACACACACACACACACACACACACACACACACACACACACACACACACACACACACACACACACACACACACACACACACACACACACACACACACACACACACACACACACACACACACACACACACACACACACACACACACACACACACACACACACACACACACACACACACACACACACACACACACACACACACACACACACACACACACACACACACACACACACACACACACACACACACACACACACACACACACACACACACACACACACACACACACACACACACACACACACACACACACACACACACACACACACACACACACACACACACACACACACACACACACACACACACACACACACACACACACACACACACACACACACACACACACACACACACACACACACACACACACACACACACACACACACACACACACACACACACACACACACACACACACACACACACACACACACACACACACACACACACACACACACACACACACACACACACACACACACACACACACACACACACACACACACACACACACACACACACACACACACACACACACACACACACACACACACACACACACACACACACACACACACACACACACACACACACACACACACACACACACACACACACACACACACACACACACACACACACACACACACACACACACACACACACACACACACACACACACACACACACACACACACACACACACACACACACACACACACACACACACACACACACACACACACACACACACACACACACACACACACACACACACACACACACACACACACACACACACACACACACACACACACACACACACACACACACACACACACACACACACACACACACACACACACACACACACACACACACACACACACACACACACACACACACACACACACACACACACACACACACACACACACACACACACACACACACACACACACACACACACACACACACACACACACACACACACACACACACACACACACACACACACACACACACACACACACACACACACACACACACACACACACACACACACACACACACACACACACACACACACACACACACACACACACACACACACACACACACACACACACACACACACACACACACACACACACACACACACACACACACACACACACACACACACACACACACACACACACACACACACACACACACACACACACACACACACACACACACACACACACACACACACACACACACACACACACACACACACACACACACACACACACACACACACACACACACACACACACACACACACACACACACACACACACACACACACACACACACACACACACACACACACACACACACACACACACACACACACACACACACACACACACACACACACACACACACACACACATCTCAAAACATCAATATTCAATTAAAAATTTTTTTGATACGAACATCTATTATTCCGTCCACTCTGAGATGTATGTATGTATGTACATACGTATGAATGAATGTATGTACATTAGGTGCGTAAGCGAAGTTGCGAATTAAAAACATACATAGCTTCTTCATTGTACCCTATGCAATACACAATAACACATTCATTCTTCCTAAAAATCTTCTAGAATTTTCGGGAATTTTGAAGCCCTTTGAATTTAAACGGGACGGCGAATTTGCCCTTCGCCCCGGGCTACTGAAACACACACCACGCCACAGCGAGCAATGGATAGCACAGAACGCAATAAAATACATTTCTCCACAGAGGATAAATAGTTGCTGTGAAGTAGTTGCTGAAAGGTGCAAAATGTTCATTCAACACAATAGCGGTTTAATTAAAAAAATTGTGATAGTTTAATATACAACAATAATTAATATTTTGCACAAATATACATATATATATATATATATATATATATATATACTAATAAATATTAAACACTATTTAAATGAATTTTGTTGTGTTTACTCAATTGAAAATTAACTTACTATTACTATTACAAAGAAAAAAAATTCATTTTCAAAATTGTTTCCATATGTCCAACGACGTTGTTTTATTTCTGTGTTGTTAGTAACATTTTTTGTAATACATTCATGCAGTAAGGATTTACCATATTGTTAATAAATGTAATCTGATCGGAAATGACGTACATATGTGCGAAGTTACCCTAGATACAGACCTCAAGACCCCAGACCAGATTGAACTTGATACATAGGAGTCTCAGACTTGGAGACCCGCCTTGTCTCCAGGATCCCAAGAACCCTACACTCTAACACCCTTCACCTTCTATATTCCAAGACCACTAGACCCATAGATTCATACTTTCTTAGACGTCAGGAACCCTAGATCAACATATCCTATGATTCCATTCACCCATAGACCCGAAGACAAAATGCATTAAAAGTTATTTGAATTTTTTTATTAACCTGTGTTAGGGCATCACTCATGCAGCATGTTGGGCGGCCTGCTGTTCTTACATAGCCCACAATACCCCAACCGAGTTCCGTTCTTCTGCTCAGGGTGTCCTGCAGGGGATCCATCATGGCTTCGGGAGAGGGTGTGGTGCAATCCTTGGTGGAATATTAGTTAATACCTTCGGCTCGACCAGCACTTTTAGAGGATACGGTCTAATATGCCTTTTAGGTAAGGTTTACTTTGCATTAAAGTAGAACTTCACAAACAAAACAAAACAAAACTCATGGCGACACCACAGAAAATATGTTTGGGAAATGTTGTTTCAGTGAAGTTTTAATAATTTCTAATAGAGTTGCAAATTTGGAATGATCTGTACCAGTGTGTGCTCTTCTATCTTAGGTGTGTGTTGTTTAGTTTAAAAGGAAATTTAGATTGTGTAGGCTTAGTTGTTACACCTTATAACCTAATACTGTTGTGAGGGTGGACTAGAAAGAATATAAAATAAATTCCCACTTCCTAATCGAACGACAGTTTAACTGTAATTGCAGTAGCAACAAAATGAGTTCACTTCCATCTCCGCAAAGTCGCACTTACTTCTGACTTCTTACACTCGCGAACCAAGAAGATGCGTTTCAAATTTTCATCTAAACATTTTACTAACTCAAGAAAATAAATATGACAGAATAACGTAAATTACATTACAATACTTTTGGGCATTTTGAAGGAGAACCATTTATCTAATTACATTTTAAAACAATTTTTATTTCATTATTTCTTTATCATATCTCTAATCTCATATCATATATTATTCGAAACCAATACTTTATGTTCAAGTTCTGGCAGCCTTCATCTTCATCAACTTTTACCGTGTCGATCAAGGATTCGTTTCTGAATTACCCCAGACTGAGGATCCCAGGCAGGTTGCCGAGGAGACGTCCCACCTGGCGCCCCACGGAGTGCCTAGTAACCCCTTACCAAGAGCTTTGTCTAGCAACAGGTTGCAGGACCTAGCCCAGCAGGATAGCTACGGTGCTGCCTACCAGGTCGGGTATGGCGGCACTTTAGACATACCCGGAGCGAATCCTTTCAAGCCGAACAACGACAGGCAGGATTCCCAACAGCGAAACGTGGGGTTTCAGGTAAAGGAGGAAATTTTGAAGACAAAAATTTCATTGGACTTGTTTATTCTTAGAAAATACTGTTGAATTGATTTATGAATGTCCAAGGAATGATCGCCGTTCTTCAAGGTTGAATACTTTGCAATGATATAGATACTATTTTTGGAAGCATAGCTTTCTTATGGCGGGTTTCGCTCGAAGCGCTGAATCGGCGAGAGGTATAAACGCCGAAAAACCGTCACGATCGCAACGGCCAATTAGCGCGCCGCGCTAGCTGTTTATTGACAACGTGTTACAATTGTTTTTGTATTGTCGGTTGCCGTGGTGACGCTAGCTATCAATCGTTTCACAAAATGCTTTAACTGTACAATAACAAAAATTATATCAACAGAATCAGCGTCTAAAAAAAACCTACCTGAGTGTGGCAATTACTTTATTTCGTCTATCAACCGAGATATCTCTATATATATAAAAATGGATTGCTGTTCGTTTGTCTAGCTTGAACTCGATAACGGCTGGACGGATTTTGCTAATTTTGATCTTGAAATATTTGTGGAAGTTCAGGGAAGGTTTTTCGGTGAGAAACATAAATAATAAGTAAGGGAAATACTGAAAAAGGTACGTTTTGTAATTTGACATTTATAATCAAACAAATGAAAGTATAGTGTCAGTTGGTTGTCAAATAAATAAATGTCAAGACGATTATTACAATCTATCATCAGTTTGTCAGTGCGCGAGAACTTTATTGATTTTAAAATGCCAAGGAGAAGATGGACTTAGGTCGTCGAAGTTAATCAAATGTACAACGAGACGAGCTCTCACGTCCAAATCGCACTGACGACTGACGACCGGTGAGAGACAGATAACATTTGTATTGGTATGACAGAATTACGTTCAACAGTAAATAATGGAATCGAACGAGTTCGGGCACATCTTAACAACAGCATTTAGATCGACAGGGCACCGAGTCTACAAAGTCTACACGACGCCAACACAAAAGCGGAAAGTTAAAAAACCAAGAAGAGTCCTGAGTAAGTCAAAGCAACTTCACCAGGACACCAAGTCTACAAATTCTACAAATTTGAAACGACGGACATATCCAGTCACTGCAGCCGGAGGAAAAGCCGCCAGTGATTACAACTAGAAAACTTCAAGAACTTCAACACCAACACAACGTCGGGAAGTCAAGAAGACAAGCAAAGTCCTGAGTAAGTCACAACTACCTTTTCCAGAGAATTAAGTTAAAAAATTCACAATTTCAACTACGACAAGATATAACAAGCAGATGAGTTGATTCAAGAACAAGAAAAAATAGCCCAAGAAATCATATAACTACAAAATAATTGCAAGAAAAACGGAAGTGCAAGAAAAACCAAGGAATACTTACAAAAAAGGATTGATCACCTAGAAGCACTATGGGGGAAAGCCCAAGAGAACAACGAGGCGTTCCATGAACTTGGGTTTGACGATCAGCACAATTATATAAGATTACACTATTTCAAAAGGATCGAGTAAAAGTACAAAACAATTCGACTGTACCTAACGTCAAACGAATAAAACACCCAAGAAACAAGTCTATGAGGTACAAATACAAGACCCAAAATAGGAAGTGAAGAAACCCAAACAACAGACCGAACAGAATTACCGACGAATCGAACTAAAGGTAAAAATAACAAACAAACAAAAAACTAGTTAGACAAGCTGAAAAAGACATGGCAGAATCAACACCAAGATGGTCATGCACGTACTACGAGCAACAAATGCCCAAAACATGGAGCGCACTTCAAGACACAATGAAATAGAGCGATTCCGCAGACGCAGTGTTCCTGTAAACTTGGAACGAGTAGCATTCCACTACGACCCGGAAATAGATTATTGTGCCGAAGAATCCGTAACGATTGGAGAAATGACAATCGTTTGTCAATATTGTAAAGCGTTAAAATGCAGCGGTGAAGCTACTGGATTATGTTGTGCTGGTGGTAAAGTAAAATTGCCGTAATTGTTCCCACCACCAGATCCATTACCTTCTTTAGTTTTCTGGGGTGGGAAATGACTCTAAATATTTCTTGGCCAACATCCAAACGTATAATAATTGCTTTTAAATGACGTCGTTTGGTGCAACGCGTATTGTACAGGAAAATTTCATACCTAATTTCAGGGTAGTTTTTGATAAATTATTTGTTAAAAATTTAAAAAAACAATATACAATTGCTAATACAAGGACAGTTTGCGGAATAAATCATCTTTATAAATTTACGCACCGCAAAAAAAGACGGAAAATATAGTAGATCCGAAAGCCTTAAATTGATTATGTGTATAACTGTGTTGCATTTAATTTAATGTAGATGAAAATTTTGTATTGTTTTGACATTATTTTTCAAAAATATATGTAGATGATAGGAATTTCACCGGGTAATCTATAGTTTTTATTTATCTTTTTTCTTTAAACTTTACGTGGCATTGCGACGCATGCCAGGTACGGCTTGTTTCATTATAAAATTTGCTCTTAAACGTAAACAGACTGACAGTAGACATCTTGGATTGAGATCTGCACGGAACGAGAAAATCCTTCACGGAAACGTTTCTGGGCCTACGACTACGGTCCGGAAGGTTAGGTGTGTTTGGTTTGGCTCGGATAAAAGTATAAAGAAGAATAAATAGTACATTATATTATACTAGTTTAATAAGACGGAGTATTGTCACACGAGAGTTTTAAAGCACGACGAGCGAAGCGAGAAGTGCTTTAATAGAACGAGTGTGGCAATATGTCTTAGTAAACGAGTGTAATATACTATTTTATCTAGTTTGCTTTATTAATTCATTAAATTTTGGCTGTTAGTTTTCGTATTACACTAGGGACTTTTGCGTGGGTTGGTTACACTGATGTCACTGACTTTGACGTTTCGTATTTGAATTTGAAAATCTAGTAGCCCTAGGACAAATGCAATAACTACTTACCTACGTGAGCGAAATGGAAAACAAGAATATAGATTCATGAAATTTTAAAAGTTTTGTTTATTGGAATACTAATAATTTAACCTTGACGTCTACGCACGTCTACGTGACAGGCTCATGTACCAATTTAACAAAACTAAAAGTTACCAAAAGTAGTGTAATAATATGAATATTATTACACTATTATACACTATATTATTACACTCGTTCCATTAAAGTACTCCTCGCTTCGCTCGTCGTGCTTTAAAACTCTCGTGTGACAATACTCCGTCTTATTAAACTACCATGAGATCATTTAAATTTATAATTAGAGTAGGCTATGATTGTTGAATTAGGTTGGCAACACCAACTGCTGACAATTTCATTTGAGTTGTCAAAGTGACGCTCCAAAATGTTTAATTTAGAGCATAAAATTTTTCTTACGGAGAGTTATTTTAAGAACGCCGAACGGCAAGAAAATGGTGAATGGAAGTATTCCATATAACGGTCCAAAATACATTCCCTAATTTTTAATTATCAAAATGTTTACATAACCTCTAATTTACACAGCGAGTCACTTTGACAATTCAAATGAAACGAGTAGGCTGTTGTGTTGAGTAGGAGTTGGTGTTGCCAACCTAATTTAAAAATCATAGCCTACTCTAATTATAAATTTAAATGATCTCATTGTAGTATAATAATATATTACTATTATATATTTAAGAAAGGAGTAATAGGTACTATGATTTTTTTCTAATTAGTAATTTTTTTAATAAGTGATTTTTCTAAAAATCGATAAATTATTACATAATAAAATCATATTAATCAGGTGACGATGCCGCACAAAACACACCTTGTCGTTCTATGTTTTATATTTAAAGCTCGAGTTCTACAATATATTATATAAATTTATAATTCAAGAATTTATAAAAAATAAGCTCGGTATAATTATCAATTCATTTTCAATACTACATTTTTTTTGTTCTAGATTAATCATTTCCCTCAGTAAAAAGTGGACACCAGGAAATCTCCTCAGTATCGAATTCATCATATCAAGAAACGAGACATGTAGTCACAGAAACTGCATTTAAAATTGTATTTCCCCTAAAATGATATCTCGAAAACCTGGATATTGTTTACACCATCCTTTTTCCGGACATTTCATCCTGAAATAATGTATTTTTGTAATATTTAGGTACTTTATTTGAATATACACCTACCTCACTTAAGCTTGTTCCCCTTTTTAAGTTAACGAGTCAGAAAGAAAACATTGTGTAATGTAACAGTGATAGCTTACATGCATATCATTGAAACAGATTTCTATAATTTTGTGTGAATATACAATTTATCGAAGCTTATATTAATGTTAAAAATTTTAAAGAAACTATTAAAAATGTTTGAATTCGATGTTAGTGTTATTCGACACAAGTGATATTTCCATTGCATATTTATTTCTAGGTCTCGATTTGAATTAAAATTATTTCCACTTCATTGCATTAGTTATTCCTCTTCAGAAAATGTGCGAGGGAGAATGCACGACTCGTAAAGAATGTATTAATGAAATTCCATTGAATTTATGTTATTTACGTGTGTTAGTAATCTAGGTCATCGCTTAACCCACTTCACGTTAAATCTATTTGTTAAGAGTTAGCAGTGGTTTTATACTGAACATTTTTACAGCCAAATGTCCGATGATGTATCGACTTTTATCAATCGAAGAGGCACACCATACACCAAGCAAGATAGAAAACGGTACTCCATCGAACTTTTGACAATTTTATCTCTATAGTGTAGGTTTATTGTAATTAATGAAATATTAAATCTCTGATGTAAATACATCATCTACTACATGTTCAAAAAAATAAAGGAATGTTATATTTTAGATGCGTCACATTGTCTTAGTGAAGTGTATTTTAATGTTTTAATATAGAATGTATTTATCGTGTACATAGATGTTTATATTTAGTTTGAAATTGTTATAGATCGTTTACAAAAAAAATATATAGGAAGTTAGTTCAAAATCAATGTAATTATTTTAGCACAGGAAACAATCCGAACTAACTTCCTTATCCAAACCATATTTATCCATAGTTTGGGCTCAAACTCGGTCCAAACTCTCATCTAAGACCATATCTAAGTTATCACCCTTTGCAGATTTCTCTGATATTGCGTCACCGTAAAATCGAAAACGATTTAATTTCATGCCTTGCTTATACATATCGTAATTTTTTGTAAGTGAAACAAATGTACTTGAAAACTGTTTATGTATTTATGCACCATGTTTGCAATATACAACTTTGTTTAACGTAATAAAAATATAGATTCATATGCACTTACTAAATAAACCTTTAAAATTGTTTAATTAATGGAACTTAATTTCATACCTAAAGAAACCCAAATATTTAATCAAAGATTCGTCCTTTTCTTTCTCTGTTGTAGGCAACTTAATCGTTCACTTCATTTGATCTCGAAATCTAGGACTCTCTCCATCTTTTAAATAGTCTACCCCATTTGTCTTTTGGTTTCCTGAATTCCATTGCGTGCGACTCTCGTTTTCCAATTTTGCGCCATTCTTCCCAAGTGCCCAAGCTCTTCTGTGCTTCCGTTCCCGTTTTACTATATAACTCTTTTTTAAAGACCCTAGCACCAGTGGTGCGTACGCACGACATCGATGCGTGCAATAAATGCCTATTGCCCATTTACAGGGCTAAAGTTGCAGCAGACCCTGCACGCCTGCTGCAGCATCTCCTCTAGTCCTTCGGGTCTGTGTGGTGCACTAGTCCCTTTCTCGCCTTTTAAACACACTCATGATATCAACCAACTCATCTCCCATCTAACACACTCGGGTTCAGATTTTCTGGAACACTGGTCCCCGAAGTCAGCCTCTATGGACCTGTGGAGCTAAGGGTCTTGACCTCCTACACTTCCCATCGTTCACACCGGGCGAGCGTCCCGTTGCTGGACCATATTAAGTCCAGCCACGACCTCTGTGCCCCACGGAAAAATCTGGGTGCCCCCTATTCGCAAGTATAAACCCCGTCGCCGCCGCCAGGACGGGACCACTCCTCTATTGCATATCCCCACCTATCCTGTCTCCTGCACCCTACGTCGGTGATTTGGTATTAAAATCTCCGACGACCACCACATGTCCCATGATGCCTCTCACCACTGATGCGACCCCTTCCAGATTATTCAGACCAGTGTTGGGGGACGCATACACCCCTATCACACACCCCCATGTGCACTTCACCTCCACATATCCTCTCCCTACGATATCACCGCCGTCCATTCGTCTCCATCTCCTTAGGGCCACCGCTCCTCTCGTTCATCACCATACTCGCCGACGTCGCTCTCCTCCACAGACCATTAATATAATTAGACCCGGTGTTCCCATTAGAAACTGATGTTTGTTTACATACCAACATAGCCGATAGGCGCGGTGTAAAGGGGGAAGGAAATGTGGCCGCCGTTGACGAATTTTGACGGCGTACAAAATAGCTATCCATAGGCGTATCAATAATAAGGGGCAAAAAGGAAACAAAATTAAGAAAATAATTTATTTATTTATTTAGATCAACGTGCAAGGAAGCTCTTTACATGCTAGGTAACAAACGTGCGAAATAAGAGACAAATGAAGTATAGAAGGACATAGATTATTGTTGAGTAGGCAGGGTGAACAATAAATAATAACTATGATGGTAATTTAACAGGAAGATTTTATTCATTATATGTGTAACGTGTAACGAGTCGACACAGAGAGAGTGAGAGAATTGCAGGTTATATTTATGATACGTGATATATGACAAGATGGCTGATGAGTGTGTTGGGAGTATTAGCTAAAGCCCTAAATACAATGTCAAAAGAGCAGAGGTGGCTTAAGCCGTGTTTACAATTGAATTTTAAGCTTAACTTTTTCTAATGTTTTAACACTCCCACTAAAAGTGAACTTAAAATTTACTTTCATTGAATGTTATACAATTCTATCTGTGTCTGTGGGGATGTTTAATGACATTTATACCCTTTTTTGTAGTGCCTGGTGACTCTTGGAATCTTGTATGTTCAGCAGTTGTCTTTGTTCCTCAAAGGAAACTCTTGGCAGCGGCTTGGTCACCAGGTCAGCTTGTTGTTTCTTGGACGCGACATATTCGAGAGTAAATACATTCTCTTCATACTTTTCTCGAATGAAATGATATTTCACTTCTATGTGCTTTGTCCTCTTGTGGAATTCAGGATTCTTTATGAGCTTTATGGTGCTCTGATTGTCTATGAAAAGGGTGGTCTTAAGCGTTGGAAACAGGTTCAGATCTCTGATCAGACCCTGCATCGAGATGACCTCTGTCACAGCCTGGTTGGCAGCAACGTACTCCGCCTCAGTGGTGGATAGGACCACAGACTTTTGTCTTGAGGAACTCCAGTTTATTGTTGATTTCCCCATCTTCAGAACAACGCCGCACGTAGATCTGCGGGTCTCGACATCTCCTGCGTAGTCCGCATCGCTGTAAGCCTGGAGATGGTTGGACTGGTCGGCTAAGAAATAGAGACCGTATCCAGTTGATCCCTTCAGGTACTTCAGGATCCTCTTCACTGCATTCCAGTGAATCTTCTTTGGATTTTCCAGGTATTTGGCTGGCACAGTTTACAGCGAAGGTTATATCTGGGCGTGTAGCCACAGATAGGTACATCAGGCTTCCAAAGGCTTGACGATATGGAAAACCCGGTGCTTCTTTCTCTCCATTCTGGTGCATTGTTGCACTCATCTGTTGATTTGGGTCCGCCAGAATTGAGACTGGGTTTGCGTTCTCCATGTTGAAACGCTGTAGGACCCTATTGCAGAACGCTTCCTGGTGGAGAAAGATTGAACCATCTGCTAGTCGATCTATCTGTAGTCCCAGATAGGTGCTCAGCTCCCCAGAGGTTATTTCGAACTCCTTTTCAAGTTCGCTTAGTATCTTATCGATCGCCTTCATGTTAGCGGCAGCAATCAGCCCGTCGTCGATGTGGATGGCCAACATCAGCAGGTTCTCAGGATCACCGTTGGTGTAGACACAATGATTGGCTGGTTGGACGATATCCAAGTTTGGCCAGAACAGTTGCAAATCGTTTGTTCCAGCATCTCGACGCCTGTTTGAGTCCATACAAGCTTCGATTCAGCTTGCACACACGGCCGCTATCATCTTCGTATCCCTTAGGCTGCTTCATGTAGATGTCTTCTTCGAGTTCTCAGTGGAGAAAAGCTGTTTTCACGTCAAATTGTCTCAGTGACAGATTTCGGGAAGCTGAGGCGAATCGAATTAAATCTGGATACAGGACCGAATGTCTCGTGATAATCGACACCAGGAGTTTGGCTGAAACCTCTGGCGACAAGTCTGTCCTTGAATCGTTGAATGCTGCCATCAGAGTTTAGTTTCACCTTGTAGCACCAACGATTATCGATGACTCTTTGTCCTGATGGTGGTTCCACTAGGGTCCAGGTTCCACTAGGGTCCAAGGTTTGATTTTTCTGTAGTGAGTTGATCTATTCATCCATAGCAGCTTTCCATTTCTCCGAATTACTGGATCTCATTGCTTCCTCGTATGACTGGGGTTCAGTCTGGTCTACAACTGAGATGTTTCCAAATAAATACCTGGCAGGTTGACGGATTTGGTTTCTGTCTCTCAGGTCGTAGTTTCGATTGTTCTGCACAGCTGGTTCTTCGTTGTAAGCGTTTTCCTCGACTGGATTTTGGATGTTGTTATCGTTTTCGTCTTCAGAAAACTGTTCATCAACTGATGATCCTCTAGTGTCATCATTGTTGACCGGATCCAAATCTCTCGATTCTGCATCGTCTATTCGAGGAAGGTCGAAGTTTACCTTGGACGTTCTGTCTTCAGGTTTACTTGCCGAGTTGTCTGAAAACATATTCCCTGTGAATTGAATGTCTCTGAAGATTTTTACCTTGTTTTCATCAGGGAACCACACTCGGTACCCTTTGGTTGTTGTTGAAGTGTGATGGTTTATCACAATAAACATCATTTACTTTTACTTTTATTTATTTACTTAGTATTCTAATTCTAATTTCTAATACACTTGTGTTTCGCCCATCAGCGCTCTCTTCTCTCTCTACACGGAACATCCTTTTCTTACCAGTGTTACCACACACACACAGAGAGCACAATATAGATGTACTTACTAATACCAACACGCCTCCTTACATCTAGATTGTACTTTACAAAACAAATTTACAATATATTCAATCTTAGCCTAAAACCTTCAAATGTTTTTCTACACAATGATTTGGTAAACATATCAGCAATGTTGTTTTCTGAATCAACTTTAACAATTTCAATAATGCCTTCTTTTACAGCCTCATTAACATAGTGGTAATGCACTTCAATATGCTTAGAATTTTTTGTATAATTCCCATAATTTGCAATATTTATGGCTCCAGAATTATCTTCATAAATTTTTATAGGGTTTATATCTATCACATCAATGGTTTTTAACAATTCTTGTACACATTTTAACTCGCTTACAGCTTCTGATAATGCTACATACTCTGCATATGTTGACGCTTTTGTTACACAATTTTGTTTTCTAGATTTCCACGTTACTACATTTCCAAATAATCTAATTACATAACCTGAAGTAGATTTTCGATCTATATGATCTCCAGCCCAGTCGGCATCTACATAACAATCTAAAATGTTACAATTTTTATTTCGTTCATACTTACATAACAATCTAAAATGTTACAATTTTTATTTCGTTCATACTTTAATTTCAAATCTTTCATTTTAAATTTCCTTGACAACAGACATTTAATTTCTTCTATCTTTTGCTTATTTTTACAACAAATTAATACATCATCTACAAATATTATAAGATATACTGTACTGTCTTTTTCAACTAACGTATATAGACAATAGTCTAAATTGCTCTTTTTAAATCCTACAGTTTCTAAAAACTTATCAAAGCATTCATACCATTTTCTTGGACTTTCTTTCAATCCATATAATGCTTTCTTTAATTTACATACTCTATTTGATCCATCTTCGTATCCTTTTGGTTGATGTATATACACTTCCGAACTTATTTTTCCATTTAGAAAAGCTGTCTCTACATCCATTTGTTCTATTAATAATCCTGTTTGACAACAATAAGATAGTAAAATTTTTAAGGTTTGCATTCTTGCTACTGGGGAGTAAGTATCATCAATTACTTCAGTCTGTTGAAATCCCCGAACTACTAACCTAGCTTTGTAATTTCCATCAGATTTCTTAGTATATACCCACTTCACATCTAAAATATTTTTACCTTGCTCCCTTTTTACTAGACTCCAAGTTTTATTTTCATTTATGCATTTTATTTCCCTATCCATAGCCTTTTTCCAATCTTCACATTCATCACTAGTAATCGCCTCCTCAAATGTACCAGGTGTATTTGCACTACAATAATTTACGTAAATACAGTAATCTTTTATATAATAGTCATTATCATATTTCTTATTCGGTTTTGGAATCCGATTTGACCTTCTCAAATTATTTTCACTCACATTTTCACATTCACTCTCCGAGTCATTTCCATTTCCAACTTCAGATTCATTTTCCACTTCAGAGTTGTCATCTAAACCTATACATTTCACATCTTCTTCTACAATATTAACATGTTTTGCAACTATTACCTTATTATTCAGTAAAACTCTATAACCTACTTCGCTGTAACCTAACAAAATTCCCAATTCGGCTTTTCTATCCCACTTTGATTCTCTTTTCTCATCAGGTATTTTCACAAAAACTTTACTTCCATACAAACGCAAATGATTGACTTTAGGTTTTCTATTAAAAAATATTTCATAAGGAGTTTTCTTTTCGATTGTATTTGCTAGTGTACGATTTTTCAAATATGTAGCTGTGCATACTATTTCCGGCCAATACTTTTTATCTATGTTTGCTTCACTTAACAAACATCTCGATATATTCATTATAGTTCGATTAAACCTCTCAGCAGTTCCATTTAATTCATGTACATATGTTGGACAGTTATTAATAGTAATTCCTTTCTCTCTGGCATAGTCATACATATTCTTATTTAAGTATTCTTTTCCATTATCACATCTTAATATCTTAACCCATTTGCCAGTTAAATTTTCACTTTCGTTAATAAATTCTACTAAACAATCAAAAACTTCTGCTTTTGACTTAATTGGATATATTTTGGATATTTTACTGTAATCATCTATAAATGATACAAAATATTTTTCACCATTTAATCCTGTTGTTTGAAATGGTCCACAAACGTCTGTGTGTATTATCTCTAAAATTTCCTTTGCCCTATATCTGTTATTTTCAAAAGGTGTTTTATGCATTTTATTCTCTATACAAATTTTACATTTAATAAATTCAGATCCTAAATCACTTGGTATCCCCTCTAATAACTGATCTTTACTTAACTGTTTTAAATAGTTAAAATTTACATGCCCCAGGAGACGATGCCACTTCTCTTTCTTACTCATGTCAACATTTGAAATATTAACTTTTACCTCATTAATTTTTAACTTACTTCTCATTTTATGTAAATTTCCATGTTTCCAAGCTAGAGCTGTAATCCTACCTGTATTATCAAATATTTTTGAAATTTTACCTTTTGAAATAATAGTGTGTTTATCTGTGACTCTTCCATAGCTGACTAAATTTGAATGCATATCTTTAACATAATAAACATTATTCATAATGACTTCACTTTCCCTTCCAAAAACATTAAAATAGCTCTTAACTGTACCTATCTTTGAAGCTTTTACCATACTATTATTCCCCAAACACACATTTACAGGTTTCTCTAAAATTTTACAACTTTCAAAATAATTTTCATCATTGATTATGTGATCTGTACACCCACTGTCTAACAACCAATCTATTTCACTTACATCGGAACGCTGTACACGTCCTTTACTATTTACTGTGTTACATTCAATTGTCGTAATCCATGCGCTTGGCCCCTGTTCGCTATTTGCTTCTTCTTGTCCAGTACGGTATCCCGCTGATGCATTGCCTCGAAATATTCCGCGACCTCTTCCATATCCTCTTCTGTAGTTTCCTCTTCCTGTACTGCCTCGTCCACGTGTTGATTGGGTCCTCTTCCACTGCTCCTTTCCGGATTGTCCATCGTAGTAGCAATCCCTCTTTATATGGCCTGGTTTTCCACAATTATGACATATGATGTCCATTCCCTTCTTAGTAGACTCAGCAACAAATGCATTTGACTTTTTCTTTGGGTTTTCTTCTTTCTTTGACTTCATTTCTGACATCTGAATTTTACTTTTGACATATTCCACTGTTCGTTCGTCTTCTTTTAACAAATCCACTAAGTCTCCTATATAACTGTAGTTTTCTGGTAATGTATTCAGCATATAATTCATTTTCTCCTTCTCACTAACAGTAGCACCTGCACTTTTTAGTTCATTTATTGTCTTTTCAAATTCACCAAAGAATGTTTCTACCTCACTATAGTCCTTCAGTCTTATCTTTTCAAGTCGATTTCTACACATAATTTGAAGAGCTGTCGACTGTTTCTGATACATTTCATCAAACTTTTTTATAATTCCATGTGCCGTCATTTCGTTCTGTACAAACTCCAATTGTCTGTCCGAAATGCCACTATATATATAGTTCATTGCTTTTAAATTCTTCTCATCCCAGTCATCACCATCTGTCGTTTCCTTGGCCTTCTTTGTTACATCTTCACATTTCTTCAACTGCAGGTATAGTGTTATTCTTTTCTTCCACATTCCGTAATTTTCGCCATCGAAGATCGGTATTTTAATGTTAGCGTTCTCCTCCTTTGTCGTCGAGGTCGTCGCCATCTTGCCTTTTTCTCGTTGTCCGGTCTCTTTGTTCTCTTCGTAACCCGTACACCTTTACTCTCCACGGATGTCTTCTTTTACTTATTATAAACCACAGGCCTCTGCTACCATGTTGAAGTGTGATGGTTTATCACAATAAACATCATTTACTTTTACTTTTATTTATTTACTTAGTATTCTAATTCTAATTTCTAATACACTTGTGTTTCGCCCATCAGCGCTCTCTTCTCTCTCTACACGGAACATCCTTTTCTTACCAGTGTTACCACACACACACAGAGAGCACAATATAGATGTACTTACTAATACCAACAGTTGTTTCATCGTAGCCCACGAAAACGCCTTTCTTGGCCTTGGCATCCCATTTCTTACGACACTCTTTGGGGATATGAACGTAGACTTCCTCTCCGAAAGTCCTAAAACCAGTGACGTCAGATTTCTTTCCAAGCCACAGATCACTGGGAGTTGCTCCTTTCTGGCTGCTGGTTCCAGTCCTGTTCAAGGTGTAGGCAGCGTAGAACGTTGCCTCTGCCTACAGCTTCTTTGGAAATTTTCCTGCATGTAAGGAGGTCCTGGCTAACTCGACGATTGTCCTGTTTTCTCGTTCAGCTGCACCGTTTTGTTCTGGTGTATAGGTCACAGTTGTTTGGTGTATCACACCGAATTCGCGAGTTATCTTGCTTACCTCCTGGTTCGCAAATTCCAGACCGTTATCAGTCCGGAGAATTTTAATACCTTTATCGAACTGTTTGTCTGCTTTCAGGAAAAAATCTCTCAGGCACTCAGCTACTTCAGATTTGTTTTTCAGAAAATACAGGGTTCTCCAGTGACTGCAGTCATCTTTGATCAGCAAATAGTAGAGGGAGCCACCTATGGAGGCATCAGGTATCTTTCCGCACAGATCTGCGTGGATGAGCTCGCCGGGTCGTTCAGACTTCGATTCGCTTCTTGGAAACGGCAATCGATGCATCTTACCAGTGATGCAGTCTTCACATTTAAACTTTTTCTCTGCAAAAGGGATCTCCATTTTCATAAAAATCTTTTTTACCTGTTCAACGTTTTGATGAGCCAATTTTCGGTGCCATCTGAGCAGTGATTCCTTTGCGATGACGACGTTTGCCTGGTTCTCATTCGTTATGACTCGAATTTTCATCTCGAAAAGTTGATTTAACCGCTCTCCCACTGCAACGATGTTTCCATCCTTCAGAAGTACGCGGGAGTTGCTGTCCGAATAGTGCGACAATCCTTTGTCAAGAGCTGCCCCCAACGAGAATCGATTAAAACTCAGATCTGGAACAAACAGAACGTTAATAAGATGTTTGGGAGTCCAGATTTCACCATTGAACACATGGACGCTGATATCTCCGAATCCAGTAGTTGGAATCTTCTTTCCATCACCGATGCTCACATATTTCTCCTGATCAAAACTGACAAATGACGAGAACCATTCTCGCCGATGAGACATGTGATCGGTGGCGCCGGAGTCCAAGTACCAAGCATTTGAGCGGTCTGCTTGATTGAAGTTAATGGTGAGGGCGCTGATGAGCGCGTCGTTTCTCTTCTCTGATTGACTCTCCTTGGAAGCTCTCTTCTCGTTGGCTGCTTTCTTCTCATTGGCTGCTTTTCGCTTGTAGCAGTCCCGGATCCAATGACCTGGCTTCTTACAGTAGTTACAACTCGATCTTGGATTTTTGTCAGAACTTTTGTGATTCGTCTTGGCTGCGGCGAGCGCTGCATTTTCATTCTTGTTTACTGGTTCTAACCTAGATTCTTCAATTGTAAGCCTGGAGATGAGATTTGTAAGCGTTCGGTCGTCAGACTGGGTTGAATCGTTGAATCCCACGCACTCATGAAGTGTTTAAAAGAGGAGGGGAGGGTCATTAAAATTTTCGTGATTATTGCCTGATCGGAAATTTTCTCACCCATAACCTCTAAACGATGAGAGAAATTTTGTAGCTTGGCCACGTGCGTGGCGATATCATCGGCCGGATCCTTTTGGAAGATATACCACTGCTGGAGCAGCATGTGAATGCTGGTGTCAGATTTTTGTTCGTAGACGGACGTGAGTTTGTCCCAGATTCCCTTGGACGATTTGCAGTTGATAATGTGAAGGAGTGGCTTCTCTTCTACAGATGTGGCGATGATACGTTGAGCTAAGTTGTCGCATTTGACCCACGCGGCACGTGCCGCAATTTCAGTGGCAGTTTCACCTTCGGATTGAAATTCTTGACTTCCATCGACGACTTCCCAAACACCGCTGGCCAACAGAGTAATTCTCACTTGGAATCTCCACGTGCTCCAATTTTCAATGCCTTTTAGCTTGCTGATCTTCGATTGTTCGTTCTCCATTGTGTTGTGGTTATGTTTTCACTTTTGCACGAGGCGGGATTAACCATACACGATTTTGAACGAATTTGTTTAGTTTTCACTAAAATATTTATTGTTCAGCGTAACTGGGTCCTTAACCTGTTGAGTAGGCAGGGTGAACAATAAATAATAACTATGATGGTAATTTAACAGGAAGATTTTATTCGTTATATGTGTAACGTGTAACGAGTCGACACAGAGTATTAGCTAAAGCCCT